>OX454526.1:278674060-279288043 GCA_949715645.1 Portevinia maculata | reverse complement strand
TCAAACTTTGGATTTTCAAAAAAATTGTTTGCCAATCAGTGGGCGGATTTTGAAAATATTTATACATGAGCTTAAAGGGCCCCTAGAGCAGTGGTTCTTAAACTTATTAAGCTGTGGAACCCTTAACAAGGCCCAAATATATTTCGGAACCCCAACTCTTAACTACGAGTATATTAATAATTAAAAATAACACATTTCAAGATCAATATTTTTATTGAAGATATTTTTTTACAAGGTTAGTGTGAAGAATGAAACTGTTTCATTGTTTGATTTATATTTTTTTTAAAATCGACTTCTATCTCCGAAAGCTGTATTCGCATATCTGGGGCAGCGTCCAATCTCGATCCGTACTTAGTCTTTGCATAAGTATACGCAGAATAGCCTGCTTCACAGCGATACGTTGTGACAAAAGGGAGCAAATTTAATACAGCCTGTTTGGCAAGTTCAGGGTATTCGCTCTTAATACCAACCCAAAATTCGTTCAGTGATACAGAATCAAACACATGTTTCAATGGAGAAGAACTCTGCAGATCTAGAAGAGACTCGTTTTCCGGAATGCTTAGTGTCGTAGGCTGGGTTTTCATTAGAAATGGGTTTTGTACCCATTCGATGTCAGATTTCGTATCTGGAAAGTAATCTAATAAAGATCTTTCTAGACTTACCAAATGTCCAGCGATCTTATTGCCGATATCTTCTCTGAGCTCTAGCATGTTTTATTGCAAGAATTCATGTAAAACTGGAAAACATTCAACATTGTTCTTCTGTACACAGGTAAGCCAGAAATTAATTTTTCTTTTTAAAGCTGCCAGTTTGTCTCTCGCAAAAAATACCGTTATGGATTTTACCTGCAAAGCAGTAGCAGTTTCGTTAAACTTTTCAAAAATGTCTGCAAGATAAGCTAATTTTGTTATCCATTGCTCATCATGCAATACATCAAAAAGGCTTGCAGATGAAGACATATTTTTGTCCAGTTGGAAAACTTTCAACACATCACGAAGTTGAAATAATCTAAATAAAGCTTTTCCTCTGGAAAGCCATCTTATTTTCGTGTGCAAAAGAAGTGATTCGTACTGCCTTCCCATATCTTTGCACACTGAAATTTACAATCTTCACAGCTTCATCAAGAATTTTTTTTAAATCAGTTGGCATTCTTCGCACCACAAGTGCATAACGATGCAAAATACAGTGACTGCTGTTACTTCCTGGCGCCATATTTTTAATTTTTGACACGACCCCTTTAACCTTTCCTACCATTGCTGCGGCTCCGTCACTACATAAGTTTATACATTTTTTCCAGTTAATGCTGTGTTTATTCATAAAACAATTTATGGCCTTGAATATTTCTTCACCAGTTGTATTGGTTTCCAAAGGTGTGCAGATGAGCAAATCTTCTTGAATAGATGTGTCGAAGGGATACCTCACGAATACAAGAAGTATTGAAAGGCCGGCAACATCCGTTCTTTCATCGAGTTGCATTGCAAACATATCACAAGCATTCAATCTGCGAACGAATTCTTCTTCCAAGTGGTCAGATATTTTGTGAATACGAACAGACACAGTGCTGTTTGAACATTGAACTGCTGCAACCTTTTTTGCCGCGACTTCTCCAAGTACGCAACGGATTGTTTCTAACATACAAGGCTTAATTAAAGACTCTGCAATAGTGTGTGGCTTTCCAGATCGAGCTATCCTGTAGCTTAGGAGGAAAGATGCTTCAGTTGCATTTTCGTTGTCAGTTTTTACAAATGTAGTCAAACTGGACACTGTGGATTCATGCATGTTTCGCTGGTGCGAGAGAACTATTAACTACAATTTTTTTGCAAGACAGAATGCATCAGGTTCTTCGGAACTTCCAACAGGTATAAATTCAAAAGACAAATACGAGTCATCGTATCGCCGTTTTTTTGAGTGAAATTTTCCTTCATTTACTTGTTTATCTTTTGCTGAACTTGCGGCGGCGTTTTCTACATCCTAAAAATTAATAATGATGAAACAATTTGGTTGAATAATTATTTCCAATGATATATGTATATACATAAACATACAAATTGGGCATGTTTCCCATTGTGATCCAGGTAGAAATTCATGCCATTGAGATCTGCTCCAGAATAAACCTTGAAAAGGCTCCAGAATACACATATTCCCTAACAGTGAAGCTGCTCTTCAAGCACTGTAGTCCAATTCAATGGAGTGCTACTATGATGCGCTGCAACCTCTAGTCAGACACAACAAGGTAACACTTGGTTGGGTAACTGGCTGAGGAACTGTTGGTAACGAATCTGAGGACGAGCTAGCTAGGGCTTATTGTATTTATTTAAACTCTGTAAATAAACTTTGTACGAGAAGCATGCAACACTCAACCACTGTGATATTTCAAATGCATTTTTTTTAAGTAGCTATTTCCTTCAACTATTTACATATTTAGCTTGCATTCATTTTAAATGTTTTTCATAAGAAAGGTTAATAAATATCATACCTATGTACATTGAGCTTAGAGGCAGTATCTGTATAAACTTTTACTTCCAATTAATACAGTACAATACAATGCAAAAATCAGAATAACCAACAGCTGATTTCGAAAGATAAATACATTTTAGTTAATTTTATAACATCATTCCATAATGAACAGAATTCGTTCGAATGTCAAAATACACTAAGTTCATTCGAACGAATAGACATTCTTACGAATTGACTATTCATTCGAATACCAAAATAAGCATTAATGTCCATTGCTTACACTAACCTATTCTTCAACTTGTCGGAACTAGTATACATCTGCCACATTGTGAAATGTAACCAGAGAGACATTCTTTTCTTTCTTCGTAAATAAATTTCCTGGCCTTACTGGACGATCCTGAGAAACTGTCTTGCAGTAGCAGACTTCATACAAAAATTCAAACCGACTAGTTTTGACTGTCTTACGGCGGAGAGGAGGTGGAAAAGAAATGCTTATGAACATGGATGCAATTTTGCGAATGTGCCACAAATATTTAGAAACTCAAATTGGAAAAAAAATTCCATATATGATGCTCCTTCGCTCCTTGTTAGTAATTTGTAAATCATGTAATGTATCTATGATGTACGTATCTTTGTTTTGCAAGCAGTTACTAAATGCGTATATGGAGGGCTGCAAGCGACGACTGTCCAAAGTTATTGTGAATCTTGAGATATATTTTTGTGGTTAAAGGAATGGAACTCAATCTCTACAGTAGGATATGGTCAGAATTATACCTATTTTACTGTGTAGCTATTACAAACATTATAAGGGCCCCTTTATTGCGTGTATATTATAAAAAAGAAAAAAAAAACAGGATTTTCTGTATACATATATACTTAGAGCAAGTGAATGAAAATTTTAGATTTCTAATTTTACCTTCTCCATTAAGTCGAACCCCATAGACGGACTTGTGGAGATCCTGTGAAGTGGGAGGGTTATGATATCTTACTTTTAGATCATTATACCGTCTTTAAAGAAAAAGAAGAAAAAGAGGAAATAGTATAAAAAATCATGATTATAGCGTGGAACAAGTTTAAATCGAGATCCAATTGCCAGCGCAGGCCCGAAAAAGTATATATAGTTGTTTCCACTGCCCCACCTCTTGCGAACATCGGACAACTACCCAAGAGTATCAATTGTCATTAGAAGTTTCTCAACTTTGCAGTTCGGATTCGGCTTAAAATTATAGGTCCCTTCCACTTCGCACAAGCTAATGCTTGAAGAAGCTAGGTTTAAGGCCGTTAATGCCTCATATTTTATAAATATATTGTACTCACTAGATGTTGTCAAGGTGTGTCAAAATGCTGACACTTCTTAAACTTTTCTTAAATGGGTCTAGTAAGTGCGCCTTAAGTACACTTTCATATATCTGATGACTTCTTAGGACAAGGGCAAGAGTATGTTATTTGAAGCGGTTGCCACATTGTTTTTATAAGACTTGGCATACCATCACTGTACCATGAACCATTGGACAACCTGTATTGCTAACATTGAAAAAAAAAACATCTTAGACGACTACGACAATGCCATCAAAAAAACTGCAATGAATACAAATTCAAAATATCTTAATTGACGAAGATTAACATAATAACCCTTTGAAACGACTGTTCTTGTCTCACTTTAGCCAGAAAAGCGGAAAGCAAATGTTCGCCGGTCGTTAGGAATGCTTTTACATCAAACAAATATCTCGCTATACTGTTAGCTCCGCGTTTCACCGAAATCGATTTCTAAAACCCAAAAGTCATGAAGTGTGAAACAATAATGCAAACACCGTGGTCGACCATGATACGCTGCGATATTGGGTTTGGGGGTGCTATGAAGTAATGAATGGTGGCGAAACAGATTCATTGTGAATACCCAAGACTTATTTCGTGGTCGATATTCTCAATGAAGCTAATGGAATTTCAATAGCTAACGGATGGAGGTCGCTTCAATAAAGTGGTTATGGCAGTAGAATGATGCATTAAAGCTAACTGTTTTCACATCCATATTTGCATTTGCACCCGAAAACTTTTGATTGAATATGCAAAATCAATTCGCAATTGGAATGCAATATTCTCCGACAGATACATCTCTCTTGCCTAACCAACATTAAGTACGCTGATGCCGAAGTCCGAAATCCGCAAGAGATCTTTTCCAGAGTTAACTTACAAACACACACAATAACAATTCGTGTTAGAGCCACCTTTCTGCCCGAATACATTTCATATCTCTCGGTAGCTTAAGTGGATTGACGAGGATGAACGAGGAACGAGGGCGAAGCAACCCACCTGATGGCCATTTGCATCCACACAATTGCATTGTGAAATGCATTTGGGTATAGCATCCATAGAGTAACAAATTCGAAGATATCTACATTACTGTATATCAGATGATAAGGACGCGCCGGCCGCCGCTCTGCGGTGTGGCACTGTAGAGAAACTTCGATGGCTGTCCTATTGGTGAATGTCACTTATTTGCTGCACCGAGGTAAGAAGTCATCATGCGGAATCATCATTAGAGTATACAAAAGGAATAAAGTTAGCTCCTGCTTCCATTTTGCACCGTCTCTATAGATGTAGCTGTTCGTATCTGAAGTTTGAAATTGAATAATTGGTTTTCGGGTACTGTAGGGTGCTCCACCTCCACATGGCAATAGCAGTTTGCAAGTAGTTGATGATTTTCGAGGACATCCTTCGGTAGGAAGGTATGTATGTACTATGGCTACAATGAGAGTTCAATGACAGTGAGAGCGGAAGGAAGGACGATTAAGGATTACGGAAAATCTTGTTAAGAGTAAAGTTTTAAATGAATTTAAGTGAAGTTTCATCTGGTGTTGGAACGAATATGTGATACATACATAATATTGGCAAGACTGAATGGCAGATTGATGAAATGCGATTCTCATTTTTGAATGCCATGTCCTGGAAAGACAGACCATTTATGTTCACGCAATCAATTAGTATGCAACTGCAATTGCATTTAATATTCAAGGAGCAATTCTTTTGCATATAAAATTTATTCATTAAACAGATTGTTGAAAGCTCTGGAATAAGATTCAGATATTTTGGCATCAACATGACAATTAAGGTAAAAATTTACACAAGCATATTCGGAGGTATCTACCTTCCAAAACTGGTTGGCTGCATCTTTCAAATTGAAGCAGTCTTCAATTTCATTGTGCAAAGGCATGTGGCAGCTACGAAGTAATAATATTCGTTTGCCACCATCTAACTGACTCTTTTTACCAAAGTAGGGTTACAGCACCGTTTCACCCTGATAGTACTAGAGATGGGCTTATTTTTTTCTGGTTTGCCTTTTCAATTTACTTTTATTTAATATTTGTGTTCCTTGAAGATGGTCTGAACATAGGTTCGAAATACTTTAAGAGTCACCACATGGACCAGCGAGGATGAACGAAAAGCTATCGACGCTATTAAAAGTAACAAAATGGGAAACATGTGAATGGGAAAGCAAACAAGATATTGAAGATTCCAAAAATCACAAATATTTGAAGACTAGAAAGGCCACAATTAAAGGATTTTATTAATCTTTTGTCCTTCCAATAAATAATACATATTTATAAAAAATATTGTTGAATAAATTATTCCTTTATCCTTAAAAGAAAACGATTGGTCTATTTTGCTCCATCCAAAGGTCCGTTTTGCTGTATTTTTTACTATTTGTTTTTACTATGATGAAGTTCCAGGATTAAGCTTTTATTTGCAAGGAATTCTGTTCGATACTTAAGAATATTTAAAAAGTTATAATCGTTAAAAGCTAAAATAAGTGGTGCTTCTTGCCCCCTCTATCCTACTCTACAGTATTATAATACTAATGAAGATTGGTCGAGCGGGAACATTTACACCAGGCGGCAAAACAACAACCGATTTCGTGCTATCGCCATGCGACCGCCACACAAATTATGCAATATACTTAAACCCGGAGACCACCCGGAGATGGATATTATTTGTGCTATTTTACTTAAGCGTATAAAGGCTTAGATAAAAAGAGTAAAAAAAGCTCAACTGTGACTTGGCAACACTATGCTGGCTGTCATTTAACATTTCGGCTGCTTTCTCCACTCAAACTAGAGTTCGCGTACTTTATTTATTTATTTATATTACTTTATTTATTTATTTATTTCATTGAAAGCTTATACAAAGTAAGATATAATATCTTTTAATTTATTGCTAAGCTAGAGTCGAACCTAATAATGAAAGCTACATACTGATAGTAACAATTAAAAAATAAAAACAAATTTCAATACAAGTGATATTACAAAGTTTGTATATGGTGATTGAGATTATCTTGATAAATATCGTTTTAGTTCCCTTTTAAACTGTGCTGCGTTAGCTATTCCTCTTTATGTGTAGAAAAATGAAAACTGTCAAATCTCCGAAATCGGGAGAGAAATCTCTCATTTCAAAGAAAAGTACGGGTACGCTTTTGCGTAAAAGATGAAAAACTTCAATGTTTGAAATGGACATGCAATTATTTTTATCTAAAATCGTGTGAAAACGATTAAGCTGATATCATTTTAACCCTTTCGATTCGGGTCGGACAGATAGGTCTCAGCCAAAGTATAAACACATGTAATATGAAAAAATGTACTTTGAATCCGTTTTATAAATCCTATCTCGTAGTTTATACTTTAAACAACAGTTGTGAACACATTTATATATGTTCGGCACGCGTATTGCCAAACTGTATACCAGCACAGACATCGGCCGCTCTGCAACATACAACAGTGTGCTCATGCAAATGTAGAGCAAAATGTATAGATTAGATTAGATTAGATTAGATTCTTTATTTCATGAAATATATGTACAATAGTTTGTGTTTGAGAACACGAGCATGGCAGAAATAGCCGTCTGCCGGAAATGACATTTCATAGATATTAAAGAAATTATTACATAGAAGTTAAATAGAAAAGGAAAATTGAAAAAGCAAGAAATACTTATTTACAACACAGGATTTTGGGTTTAAGCATAAAAGATTAATTCGTTATGTCTTTAACAATTAGTCGACAGAAAAGATGAAAAAAAAATATATTTATATAAAATAAAACAAAAAATAAATAAATGCAATTTGTACATCAGTATCTAAGTATAAAACTAGATTAAAGGAATGGAATGGATCAGCGAGGGGGTCTTAAACAATTTTGATGATTTGCAACATAAAGATTTATAATTTTGAAGTGATTTAGAACACCAAAAAAAAAATTAGCAATTTTAAATGATTTGAAACATAAAAGAAAAATTTTGGATTATTAAAGCAATAACTTAAGAAGAACGGCAAAAGTGGATTTTAGCTTGAACTTTTAAAAGCTATTACGATATAACAGATAATGATTGCAGTATTTGTACAAAACAAGCCACCCCCTAGCTCCGTTTAGTATATCGTACAGACCATTTACGGACAGATTGCTTACTCGGAAGTATAGTCGACGAATCTCTTGTAAAATAGGGCATTCCGCAATGAAGTGGTGAATATTTTCAGGCACTCTCATGTTGCATAGATTACACGTTTCCTCAAGATCTGTTCTGTGTGGCATGGAATTCAAATTTATTAATTCTGCTCTCGCTCTGAAAATGGTGCTTATAACTTTCGATGAAAAATTTATATTGAAATAACTTTCGTGAGATAGCAAATGATGGTTTAGGTTCCTATAGATTAACCTTGAAGCTGAGGAAGATGCTCTAATTAGGTGCTGATCGTATAATTTGTCATCCACTTTAGCAATGATCAATGCAAAAAGCCTTTGCCAGTCGTTAACATTAGTTAAAGTAAAGGAGACATTCAGTTCGAGAGATATCGCTAGCTGGTTCCAATCATTAAATGGAGAAGCATTGGTTTGTAGCAATCTTATTAAGATAGTCTTGGAAAGATTATTCCCGCTTCTCATTACCACTCCGGTTAAATAATCAGAATGAGCTTTTAAGTTTCGCACGTAGATGGGAGGCAAACCTGACTCTACATGAATAGCGTAGGTCGGAGTCGCATTTGGTAGCCGGAATAGACGCTTGAAAAAGAATCTTTGGACTGCCTCAAATTTTTCGAGGGGGCTCACACCAAAGGCCTGCACACCATAGCAAAATGTATACCGACTCAGAGAAAACTACATTTGCTCTGACACGGTATACATTTTGCTCTACTCGTACATTTACAAGAGCAAAGTACCTACCTGTTATTACAGACACTTCAGTGAGATTCGAGAGATTTTCACGTATCTACAGCTACACACGCGTTTTATATTTATGTTTTCTGTATGTATGTATGTATTATTCCAGTGCGTTTGTCGTTATTATACTGTTATTTTTGTACTTAGTTTGCGATCGATTAGCAGGGGGTTGCAGTGGGGCAGAATGCCCCCCATATGCATTGCACTGTTTATTTGATTAGTTGCGAAATCACAAGTAGATTATATAAACAGTGCAATGCTTATTGGGGGCATGCTGCCCCCCTGCAACCCCTCTGCTTGTGGTCACTGTTTGATTTGGAGTAGGTGCGAGGTTTTATTTTTGGACTTGGCCTTATTGCACTTTGGGTAAATGAATTCGTATGGCCTTATTTCACTCTCAGAAAGCCATAGTGAGTCATAACACCACAACAGGTGAGTCAAAAGTCCACAAGAATTTCTTGCGAACTTTTGGGTTATAAGCCCACAATTGAATTTTGGACTTGTAACCCACTGAAGTGGGTCAAAAGTCTATTATGGACGTTTTCCTTGTGAACTTATGATTCTGCGCAAGCATCAAATGTATATCTATCTTCTCATTCGCTTATTTTCTTTCTTTTATTTTCATTCGGTTATTTATTTCATGTCCATTCCTTATTAATTTAATGTTGTTTATGTCACATATCAAAAACAAAATTAATATGAATTTAAAAAAAATTATTGAAATAATTTAATTTTTCATTACTAAACGCTGTTTTATTTCAATTCTATAGAAGAACTATATGACCACAAAACAGCCTGATAAACAGCGAATAGTTGTATGCACATGCAATGATCTGTAGTAACATATAGTTTGCTCCAGTTTTTCCTTCAAATTACAAGCAAACTATGCTACCACAGACCGCTTCTTCAGCACAGACCATGGGTGTCTGTGCTGGTATACAGTTTGGCAATACGCGTTCGGGACATATAATTATATATCGCAACAGTATTCTTTGTTGGAATCTATGTGTCCCAGTTATGTTTCCTTGCAGCTTTGTTATTAGTATTTCTTCAGCACAAATAACTGATTGAATATTTTCATCTGTCTTATTTTTTTTACCAGCCGAAATTCTGTGTGAAAAGACATTTTCCTTTCGTTCATCTTTTTACTATTTTATTAGTACGCAAAACGCGTTTGTGTAGTTTCGTTCAAAAGTTTATATAAATTTATGTTTGCATATTAATACGTAAACGGACCTTATATTAAACCTGTAAATCAAATTCCAAAATAGTACTTTGATAAAAAATCTAATTATACCACCGTGTAGGGCGAGAAAATTGCAACTTAAAAGCATAAGATTGACCCCTATAGGACAAAAAAAGAAAACTTTACACGCAAGTAAAATTTGGGGGTATGTGTCAGTTCAGTAGGTGAGAAATGATAACAAAAGTAATCGGAATACGTAAAAAACCGTGTTTGGAAGCACTGATCTATATCCGCTTAAGGACTTGGCGTATATAGGCTAAGTTGTTGTTGTTTTTAACATGTAAAAGTGAATAAGCACATATACGCTTGAGTAAGAAAACACACGTATTGTACTAATTATGCTTCGTATTTCAACTTGAACCAGGGAGAACATCACACACGTTGGACGTACGCAGGCGGATAATGTACGTTACACTTTTGTTCGTGAAAAGAGGAATACCAAATCATTTGAACTGAGCTTACCAACATCTTAGCGAGATAAACTCACCAATGAAACTCAACGATGTCATATATTTATTCTCTTAACTTCAGTTTTCAATAAATCAAATGCACTTGTGACAGAAAAAATATCCAAAACTGAATGACAGGAGAGATCATGATTGCTGTAAAACGCAGCTCAAACATTTTATCACTATCGCACCAATACATCCATAGCTACCAAAACAATGTAACTCTATAACATTGCCAAATCAGCTATTCCTTACCCTGACAATGCTGCAGTACTATCAGATATAATTTATTTATTCTTTAAATAAACTTGATGTTCTTAGATAATATACAATACTTTCATTATTGGACAAAGAAGAACTTTTAACCCTTCTGTCAATCACAACTTTTATACCTTTCCATCAACCACAAGTTCTGGCCAGACCTTCGTACTTTTTGTATGAACGGACATCACAGAATGAAAAAAAAACCGCTGCACGTGAAAGCACTAAAAATGGGAAACCACCAAAAAATATAGTTTCCATGCAAATTGTATGTAGGTCTGTCCAAACCTTGTCATTGACGGAAGGTAGTCAAATTGAAAAAGGCTTATTTCTTTCAAACGGGTACATACTCGTATATATAAATAAAATTTATATTAAATAGAAGGAAAACCAAATTTCACTTGATCAAAATGAATGAAGTCCGAACAGGTGTATCGAACGGTGCCGTGACATAACCCTAAGCGTCATAAGCCCAAATCTCGAAATTTGGCCTTATGTCGCTTTTTGAAAGTGACATAAGGCCAAATTCCAGCATTTGGTATTATGTCACTTTCACAAAGCGTCATAAGGCCAAATCCGGAAAGTGACATAAAGCCAAATTTTCGAAACCGTACCTCGCACCTACTCCAAATCAAACAGCGACCCCAAGCAGGTGGGTTGCAGTCTACATTATGCAATCTACTTTCGATTTCGCAACTAATCTTATAAACAGTGCAATGTATATGGGGGGGGGGGGGCTGCTGCCCCCCCCCCCCCCCCACAAACCCCCTGCTTGGGGTCACTGTTTGATTTGTGGTAGGTGCGAGGGCAAATTGTTGAAAACAGCACCGAGCGAATGTGTCATAATACCAAATGCTAAAATTTGGCCTTATGTCATTTTCACAATGCGACGCTTGGGGTTATGTCACGGCACCGTATCGAACTAATGTAGGTTAAGTTGTACTTATGGCGTTTTTCATTGAAGAAAAGTTATGCTCTCTTGCTCCAAATCTTTTTCGGTCTTGCATGTTTCATTGAAGAAAAAGAACAATTCCTGATTCGGCTCTAACACGAAAGATGACATCTCAAGTTTTTGAGAGATTTGCTCCATAATTTACCAATCCATACAAATAGCATTGCTACAAACGTCAAAGTGGGGAAAATATGGGTTTGATTAATTGTGGAATAATTTCAGTAGGTATGACAGAAATACATTAGGTGATATCCCGACCCTCACCAATACTGAAACATGTTTCATTGAGAGAGCAATTCTTAATTTTGAGAGCAATCCTTTTATTTTCAATGAAAAAACGCTATTAGGAATTTATCACTTTATGTTTGTTTACTAGCAATAGGCGGCCCACTAACCACGCTTTTTAGCATTCTTCGTTTTCATATAAAAACACAATTCTCTATATCCAGCAGGATGCCAGCTTTTGATACTGGGGTACACCTTCCATTTATCAATGGTGTAAGTAGGTATTTCTTTGGTATTGACTTTGAAATTCATTTTTTTTATTCATTGATAAATATCTACTTACATACTAGACAAAAATGATTAAACCTAACTTAAAATTAACAGGATACTTATTCTTATTTATTGGTCCTTATGCGAACGCTCTAAACTTAACTATATCTTAGAATTATTGCCTTTCGGCCTACGAACTATTTTACGAACTAATCTTACATATATATTCCTCGAGAAAAATTTACTAAAACTCGGTATCATTATTGAGATTTTATATAAAACAAATTACAAACTACCTATTCTACTTACTTAAACTACTTAACGTATTCTAACTATAATTAGGATTCTGAGCACTCGTTGCCTGGCGCAATAAGTGGTCAAAATCCCAATTGCTTTCCGAGCGCCTGGCAGTCGTCAACGTGCACACGCGCCGCCGTGAGCCGACTGAAGCCTTACAGCGTCAGTCAACTCCCGGAAGCACCACCACACGTTGGCGAGCCCGGCCTCTCCCAAAAACGCCCTAGCTGACTTAATCTAACTTATAAGCTAAGAGGATGTTACCTAGAGTAACGCACCGTCCTGGGAGGGCATGTTGACCCCTCCCCCCTCAACAAGCCACCAAAATTCGGCGAATTGCTTTTCCGTGTCGAATCTATCCCTCTCCGATATTGCGGTACTAAAACGGAGGAGCTCATGAGCATTGGCGACGTCCCCGTCATGGAGGAGCCGCTTATCTCTCGCGCTGCGGTAGCGATGGTATAAGACCGGGATACCATCCCTCGTCTGTACCAGCCCTTTTGAATCAATATGGATAAATGCCTCTGGCGGGATAAAGCCAGACCGGAGCGTACTCTCTATGTACATTTCATTGGGGTAGTAAGCCCCAAATATCAGACTATTGTCGCTGGCCATCGCCCTTGCAACGTGCCTTCGAGTGACCTTAATGAGGAAATTGTCAATCCTATTCAACTGAGCCCCATCGTATAGGACCTTGTTGGGATAGTATTTTATATAGTTGGATTCAGGCGTTCGGAACAACCGGAGACAGGTCCTAAGACATTGTCTCTCCAAAACCCGAATCTTTTCCATATAGCTAGGCGCTATATTAAACCATAATGGACAACCATAAGCGATGATCGGCCTTATAAGGGCCACGTAGCAAATGACCTTCACTCTGGAGTCAAGTTGACTGCTATGAAACAGTCTCCTTGTTAGAGCATAAGCCTTCTTGGCCCCAGCAAGACAAGCAACTATATGTCTATCGAAATACAGATACTGGTCAAGCCAAATACCTAGATATCTAACTGCGCTTCTCACCGCCAATGGCTGCCCATTTTGTCCAATAATGGCCAATTTTTTCCAGTTTTTTCTGGTATCCCTAGAGGCCCCAGCCAATGGAGTTCTGAACAAGATTGTTTCCGTCTTCTGAAAGTTGATTTTCAACTTCCAGTCGTCGCAATATCGCTTAATTTGATCGAAGTCACGCTGCAAAAGGATATTAATGACCTCGATTTTAGGACCTGATCTGTATGCCACCAAATCGTCGGCATACGCTATAGCATGGCTGAGTGAACCCACCAGATCACTCGTGTAAATGTTAAACAGGATCGGAGAATTGACCGCCCCCTGCTGTAAACCGTTTTTAATTTCAAAGACTCTGCTCGAAGTCACGTTGCCACATTTGACAACGAACTTCTTTCCCATAAGCATATTATAAATTACATATAGCAAAGGTTTGTGCATCCCCCGCCTGGTCAACTTGTAGAAAAGTCCCTCTAACCATACGGTGTCGAAAGCCTTCTCAAAATCAACCAGACAAGCACCCGTGCATTGGTTCTTGCATTTATTCCACTGAATGTCGGAAACCAGTTTCGACGCGGCATGAATAGTGTCATGCCTCGCCCTGAAACCAAACTGGTTGTCCGGAATTATGTTATTGTCCTCGACCCACTTTAACAGGGCTCTATTGACAACCTTTTCAAAGACCTTGCTAATATTCGGAAGCAAGCTAATTGACCGGAGATTGGCAGGGTTCGTCCTATCTTTACATTTTTTCGGGATAGGGTGTACCACAGCTACCTTCCAATGCGCCGGATAATATGCATTATTCAGCGCATTGTTAAACAGCGTGGTGAAAATATCTACAGCCTCCAGAGGCAGGTGTCTCAATACGACGTTTGGGACACCATCCATCCCCGCCGACTTTTTATTCTTTAGTGTCTCGAAGATGCACAGAAGATCATCCTTCGACACGAACAAGTGCGATGCATCTCGGCCATTGGCGACAACTGCATTAGCATGGTTTTCATCAGTGAACACGGTGAATCCGTTATTCTCAGATCGCCAATTCTCAAGTTCGGTGCGCAGATTGAAGTGGCTCACCAGAGCCCTATTCTCAATGTCGTGGTTACGGTGAACAGGATTGTTCACCGTATACACGGCCTCGAAACAAGCGCCCAGCAAATCCACCTTCTCCTGTGGGTCCTCGACCACGAAAAAATCGTCGTTTGAAGCGACACTTTCTGGACTTATTCCAGCAGTCAGTACCGTCTGTCTGTTCTCTGCTGTCTGGGAGATTCGAACACAAGGAATATCATTGTGATCTTTCCTCCTGAACAACTTATTTATCTGTGGGAACATATTCGGACTACAGGTTTTAATAGCCCGAATTTTATTGCCCCAATACAGACTTACAGATTTTTTGTAATTTTCTTTTATCAGCTGTTTCAGGATTCGGATCTCTGAATTCAGCATCCTTACCTCCGGGTCGTTGCGATCAGTAAATTGCCTGTACAGCCGTTTAAGCCTCGAGAGCAGTCTACTTTTCTGTCGGTATAGTGCGTCGATTGTAGGGTTTCTGTACTTTTCTGTCTGGTCGTCGTCGGAACGCCCTACTCGAGGAATAGTTCGTTCCATAGTTCGTTTGATGGCGTCGTTCATTTGCAATAAATGCCGATCAATGTCATCATTTGTCATGTTACTGTTTGTCGGTGGGTCGATCCCACTCGAACGTATATCTCGCTTTAAAAATCTGGAGAAGCGCGACCATTGTGCCCTCCGATAATCGAATGAACACACTGCTTCGTACTCCTCCAGCAGCGTTTGCTCGTTCGGGATCCGTATTGCGGCGGCGAGTCCGTAGTGATCACTATCGTACTCAAACGCACGCAAACAGTTCCGCGTGTTTTGATCTATGTTCGTCAGTTGAAGTCTTGCGTCCGTTAAGGCCAAGTCCAGGAAAGCACCGCTTCTTGGGAAAGAAGGGATATCCGTCGCGTACAACTCGAGGTTGTACTCAATCATATTGAGGCGCCACCAGTCGTGAAACTGGTTGCCCCTGGGATTTGCAGTAACATTTCCCCATGCCGCATGTTTGGCATTAATATCTCCGGCCAAGAAGTAATAATTCTCCTCCGAGTTCAGCTGCAGACCACGAAAAAGTGTCTCGAGCTCTGTCATAAATTGGTTTGGTGGAGGTGCTGCAGGTGCGTAAAGCGACACCACATACATTCTCCTCCGGCTACGGAGAGGAATGCATATGATGCATGCCTCCAACAACTGGAACCTACGTACGTCCCCGCTATATATAACCCTATGGCGCAGGCCTTTTCGAATTAAGATTCCAACCCCACCTCCTTGAGTGGAGTGAGGCCGGTCTCTTCTTATTACATGATAGTTTTTGTATCCCAATTTGTGCTTCTGATTTAGCTTAGTTTCGCTAACCAAAAGCACATCCGGGTTTTCGGTTTTCAACAAGTTGGCAAGTGACGTTCTTTTCTCGATCCTGACTAGTGAATTAACATTCACAGCAAGGATCTTTAAGTTTCCCTCATCCAGCGTAGCCATTAGATTTATGGCACACCAGACCCCACAAACAGCTCCGAATAGATAAAGTCAATTCGGGCCGCTTGTTCATTTAATTGTTTCTGGAACTTATCGATCTTTCCGTGCAGAGACAGAAGGATCGATTTTAAGTCCAGACCCACCTCTGGTGCCTTTTGGGCTACCTTTGGTTGGTTTGATGTCATGTGGGCTTGACCCGGTCCAGCTGCCATTTGGGCAAAGGACACGTTGGGTGCCACAAAATTTGCGAACGAGTGACTCCTCTGACGCCTATCATCTTCAGACTGCTGTTTGCGGGCCTGGACTCTCTTTTTCAATTCTTGGTACTTTGGACAACCCCTGAAGTTGGCGGGATGTCCAGAGTTCCTGCAGAGCACACAGGAGAGTACACTCCGGTCTTCGACTCTCTCCTTACCTAGAGAGCATTCACCATGTATGTGGTCCTTATCGCACTTCACGCATCTAAACTGCATGTTGCAGTTAGCTGCGGCGTGCCCGAACCTTTGGCAGCGCATACATTGAAGTATGCGATCTGACCTCTTTATTTTCTCCCACCTTACAGCATGGTAGTACAGGAAGCGGATATTTCGCAGCCTGTCGATTTTGCTGTCGGGAGTAAGCTGGACTAGGAAGAATGGTAAGTGACGGTTACCACCCCTTGCCACAGCGGAGGAAAACGGCTTGACCCCCACGAAATGGAGGTCTTCGCTTTCAAAATTCTTTAGCTCTCTTTCAAGCTCCTCCGTTTTAATTGAGGGATCGATTCCCTTCAGTACCACGGTTTTTAACTTTTGCTGCCTTGGGGTGTACGTGAAGTACTCGGTTTTCACCTCTCCCAAAGCGGCGCGCACCCTCTGGTACTCCTCTATTTTTTCACATATAATTATGTGATTGTTAGCAGAAAGCCTTTTCACATGGAAATTTTTTGTTATTAATTTACAAATCCTAATGCTATCTACAATGTCGAAATTACTCACGTTAATGGGTGGTATTTTGTCCTTCCGCGACTGTTTAGATTGTTGTTGTTGTTGTTGTTGTTGTTGTTGTTGTTGTTGTTGTTGTTGTTGATGTTGTTGGTGTTGTTGTTGTTGATGTTGCCGTTGTTGTTGCTTCACCTCCAGTTGTTGTTGCACTTGCTGCTTGAGCACAGCTTGTTGTTGCTGTTGCTGCAGCTTCTTACTGCGCAACTGGTCGCGCTTCTCCAGCAGCTCTTTTATGAGCTTGTCCAGCTGCGCCTCCTCATCATCCTCTTTTTCTTCGTCCATTTGGACGACTTCCTCGTCATCGACCGGTAAGTCCTTGAAGGAGTTTCCCTCTCCGACGTACCGGCCCTCTCCTCCATCATACTCATAAGAGCTGGAGTGTGCTCCGTCATCATCGGATGCAGCCACCGATGATGCCACACTATGGCCTGCCAAGTCTAACCTTCTTTTGGCTGAAAGGTTCGGCTTCGGATTTAACTTCCGCCTCCGTTTTTCTACTGTCCTATACTCCTCGCTTACAGTTACTGCTGGCGTTGTAGCGAGAGCTTTTATTGTTGGCGTTGTTGTTGTTGCTATTGTTGTTGTTGATGTTTTTGTTGCTGGTGTTGCCTGCGAAGATCCCCGCCTGGGCAACGCGGAACACGCTGTTGGGCTTGGTGTCATGGCATTTAAAGCTGCCTTTGGGATACAAGCTGCCGCTGTTTTTGTGACTGCTGATGCAGCTTTCGTTACTGCTGTTACTGCTGTTGTTGCTGCTGTTGTTGCTGCTGCTGTTGTTGCTGCTGTTGTTGCTGCTAATTTTTTTGCCGGCTCACGTGTTCGCACCACACGTCGCAACGGCACACCCACACCCGTAAGCGGGACCACCGATTTTCCGGGGTCCATCGCCTGATAATGCGGCACTTTTTTTTTGTTTATTTTTGTGTCTCTATCACTTTATTTCCGATAAAAAAATAAAATTAAAAAATTGAAGACTGGCCGAGAATCGAACCCGAGACTCCGACGTCAAAGTCGGACGCCTAGCTTACTAAGCCAACTTTGGACTTAAAAAACACTTGGCTAAATCGCTGTTATAATCGATACACTATCCTTTTTCCCGCTGAACACTAACTAGCCGACCTATCTCGAAGAGAGCTGCGGAACGACTGATTTCTTTGGTATTAAAAACTGGTGGGTGTACCCCGGCAGCAGGAATTGGAACCCTCCTGAATATATAGAAACTGTATAGTATTGTATGGGAAATGAAAACCCTTTACAAAATAACTTAATGTTTTTACAGCGGCTATTTATTCCGCTCTGTATTAAATTAAGAAAGCAAATATTTAGTAATTGAATAAATTCCTGTAGTTCAAAAGTGAGAAATACGAGTATTATTAGATTCACAGATATTTATAAACTCTTGACAGATTGCTGTTTATCTATAAGGGCGCGCTTTCTCGCTACCAGATATTGTAGGTCAATTTTTACAATCCTTAATCCCGCATTGCAAACCTGATTGAGAAATAAGAACGAAGTTCGAATTATTCAAAACTTTTTTATATTAAGTGTAGAAATCAAAATATGTATATTGGTTGAAACAATACGAGTTTTTAAGTTAGCTTTTGTCGTGGTAAGAGGGTAAAAATAAATCCTTAAACTAAAAATAATTTTCTTCTTGGAAATTGTTTAACATTTGAATTGTTTTGTGCATTTTGCATCGGAGTATTTTTTTAGCATTCTTTGTTTATTTAAAGATAAAGCGAATTAGCACGACGGAACGTCGATGAAAGGTTAGCGTTCTTATATCATAAGACAAGATGATGTAAGAACGCTAACCTTTCGTCTAGTCACATCTTGGCGTAGGAAAAACTTGATATCGTTACGATTGCCGATCAACTGTTAAGAAGATGGCGAAGCAGTTCATTAGCGGTGCAGGGAAATAACTTCGCGGGCAATAACTTCACCTAGTGGGCAATAACTTCACTTTTTTTTTGTGAAGTTATTGCCCACTGATGGTGAGCAATAACTTCACCGTGAATTTTGTGAAGTTATTTCCCACCTATAATTTGAATTTGTCTATTATAACTAAAGACCCCTGCACCCACCCCAAATCAAAGAGTGACCCCAAACAGGGGGGTTGCAGGGGGCAGCATGCCCCCATATGCATTGTTTATGGGATTAGTTGCGAAACCGCATGTAGATTCCATAAACAGTTCAATAGCTATGCAACCCCCCTGCTTGGGGTAACTGTTTGATTTGGAGTAGGTGCGAGGTACGGTTCTTGAATTATCATGAAATGTTAAGAGAATTTATTTCCCACAAAAATGTGAAGATATTGCTCGGGCAATAAGTTCACAAAAAAAAGTGAAATTATTGCCCACTCGAGGTGAAGTTATTGCCCATATGAAGTTATTGCCCGTGAAGTTATTTCCCTGCACCTTCATCAGCACCTATGTTGAGTTGAGAGAGACGTTCCACAGAACTGTTAGGCTGATAAACTCGCCAAAAATGTACCTAATTTACTTGTTTTACTTGAAAAAGGCGGCTTAGGTATTTATACTTACTAATCGCTGCATGCAAACTAATTTTAAAGCTAGATGCGATCCATAAAACAAACTTTCAGTCGACAAGTGCCACCAATCGTCGTGTGGAAAAACTGATGTGGCCCATCAACTGGAACTGCGAGGCTCTAAGAGTTTGATCTGAGTAAACAGACAGCATATAAGCGCTACATGTGTCATTGATATCATTACTGGACACTGTCTCATAGGCATGCATGCAACAAAGCCTGGCGTACATATATTGAAACAATTCTTGCTGAAGCTGTGTCGTCGAGGGAGAGGTGGAGGAGACTATTCACCACCTTCTCTGTACATTCCCTGCTTTTTGGGTTCTTTCTTCTACAACTATTTAAACGATCTAACTAGCACTTACCTCAGAAGTCTCCTTTTACTTCGGGTCGGAGATAATTATTTCTAGATCCGCGTGATAGCACAACATACCTTATTTTGTTCTAAGTGTGTCGGCTCCTGCTGATAGCTACATCAACCTAACCCCACCTAAACCCGTTTTCTAAAATCTTCCTTGTGTTAGCAAAATCACACTTTTATGGAAATTAATAAATTGGATGAAATACCTATTTAGGGCAAATATTACGTCGAATAAATGAGTTTTTTTTTTCGTAGAATGAATGCAGTATGAACATATCCTAGTTGGAAACACTCATCATTTATAACTGCTTCTTTGAGCGTGTCACGTAACGAGAGCATATATTAATGCGATAAGCATCCCCAAGCGGTAACCTATGTTGTAAAATATTTTTTTTTTATTAATTCGCCTCATTGAATCGACAAGGTAATTTGTCATTCCATCAGATAATGTCGTCGAACGTATCCGGAGATATTCCATATGTAAATACAACGAATGTGTACACATTAAAGACATCATTAAATAAATTCACCCATACTGATGTTGCTCCTCCTTTGCACATTCAATTTATCATTCTACAAAAAAAAAAATTATGTTGGTTCCTCTCCTCCACGTAAGCGTAAGCGACCTGTTAACGCATCCTCGATCCAAAAAGAGCTGTGATTTTTCTCACTTCTATACAATTAAAGATGCAAATCGGAGCAATTTTCCCATTCAGCGGTGCAGCAATTTAAATCTGCTGAATAGTAGCTACTAATTGGATATAGAGAGCAACGTTCACCGACTGGTAGCAGCGCCACTACTCATAAGGCGTAAATCTGACTTATAAGCAGGAGTACCGGGACTTGTTAGCTTGTTGCAAATTTGAATTTTAAAACATCATTTTTTTTGCCCACTACCACTGCCGGAATTAGGGGCTTAATCTAACATATTCTGTTGCATCCATTATGCGTTTCTACTAAATTTCTATATGACTAACGCGTAATAGAGGCCATTTGGATGAGCGCGTTCCTGCACCTGCATACATCCATCCATCACGACACGTTAATCATGCCAAAATTGTTAAAATGGACTCGATCTCTTCTGCCACTCGAACTCCTAGCTGAATTAATTGAGTGCATGAAAATTTGAGGGTGTAAGGATGAGGATCTCTGGAATCATATGTGGTCATATTGCCCCCATCGCATCGGTTGGCCATGAAAACGGGCGCTTGCTGTAGCAGAGATTTTGAAATTGACTATTCAAAATTAGATTTCCGACAACTAGCGATTTCAATTTGTGCGGTGTCAATTGCAGGATGGACTTCTTTTTTTTTTCGTCAACAGAACACGCAGACCCAACACGGGCTTCAGAGTTATCCTATTTGAATTGCGAATTGCTTTCAATTTGGGAATACATGGATATGTGCGTGGGTGTGAGTGGTGCAACTAAATGATATATGTATCCTCCCGGGAGGGAAGAAATTTAAAAAAATAAATATATGCCTGCCCAACAGATGGATGTCAAAGTAATTGAATCAAAGTTTGAACGAAAGCGAGCATTGTGTCTCCAAATTGATTCGTTTTTTTGGCGACTCAATTTCATTTAGTGTGTTCAATTTGGAGACTCAAATCTCGTTTAGTGTTGAAGGGGTTATATAAATGAATGTAAAATATATAATTCAAGTTTGAAGAGGTTAATTTTTGAATAATTCTTTTTTGTGAACCACTATTTTCAGCACTGAAGTCAAACGAGGTGCCCTCAGACACGCCATGAGCTGTTAAATTTGAAATGCCCTTGCGGTTGTCAAGGCTGTTTTCAACAGATCGGTGTAAATCTTAGTTTAAGGTTTTTTTTTTTTTTTGATAATTGTAGCGATAATTGACTTCGATCTGCATATGCGGTACGATTGTGTTTTCTTTAAAATGAGGAGTTAAATGAGTAGTCAAAGTAACTAGTGAGGACGAAGAGGTAATAGACCTTCTTCTATACCTTTTTCGATTTTTTGAGGTAAATACAACGTCTATATCAAGTTCGTTCAAGTCGAAGTAAAAGAATCAATAAATTTATTTCACTTAGTGGGAATTGTGATGTCGCAAGATACAAAGATGTGTTTAATTTTATATATATATTTTCCGCGATAGCGATAGGGGCTGACTGGCCGCACTTTTGGTATTGATTCGTGATTCACGCACCCAAGGCCGTAGCCAGGGGGAATCACAGGGGTTTGAACCCCCCCCCCCCCCACCGACATTTTTTAAAAATGCATCTGTAAATCATACTTTTCCGCATCAGTATGAAATTTGTACTCAAATAATTATTGATTATGTTAAAAATTTCGGATTTTAGTTTTAAACTATGAAAGGCAGTTTTAACGGAGTTCCACCTGTAGTACGCGAGTCTCATCCAGAAGCCTTATACGTGCACTGTAGCGCACACTCTCTAAACCTGGCATTAGGGCATTCTTGTCAAATTTAGCCTAATCGCAACACTATTGGTACCAACAAATTTTTTTTTAAATTATCGGTAAAGCGCACACATTTGTTGCAGGAAATGATTAAACAAAATTATCCTCAAAATAAATGGAAAAATTTAACAGCAATGTGTGAAACACGCTGGGTGGAAAACCATAATGGGTTGATGAGGTTTAAGGAAATTTTTGAAGCGATAATTGATGCTTTGGAAGAGTTGTGTAGTGATAAGGACTCTGATACGTCATCGAAGGCGAGTTGCTTTTTAAGATCTATTTCAGCTAGTGATTTTGCAGTTAGTTTGTGTTGTATGAGTGTTTTGTTTACATATACATTGCCACTTTGTAAGATCTTACAATCCCCTTCATGCGACTTCGTGTCTGGATTGGAACATGTGGAATTAATAACAAACACATTCCAAGGAATATTATTCCGGAATTCAAAACAATTTTTTAGACTGCACAAAACTTAGTAAATGTTGTGGATGACTTAAAATTTCACGAATTGTGTCAAGGCAGCAGCACAGACAAAACATGAGCACAACAGATCCTGAAACCTATTTTAGGATAAGTATAATGATTCCTCTTTTAGATGACTTTTTTATGAGATTTGAAAACCATAAGTCCATACTTTACTCTTTGTGCATTTTGATTCCATCGATCCTTGGCAAAAACGAACAAAATTATAACGAAGAAAACTTCAAATTTTATAAATGTTTTTTGGATTGGGATACTTTAAAGGCTGAATTTACGCTATGGAAGACAAAATGCCATACACAAAAAGATACAGAGCGTTCAAAGAGTGCAACAGCTCTTGAGGAATGCAATAAGGATCTGTTTCCTGACATCCACAAGCTTCTTAAAATTTTGGCGACACTACCGGTTTGAACATGTACACCTGAAAGAACATTTTCGACAATGAAACGTCTAAAAACTTATCTAAGAAATTATACCGATGAAAAAAGATTAACAGGATTGGCGGTAATGTGAATTCATCAACAAATTGAGATTGACACTGAGGAAGTTTTAGATATATTTGCAGCGCAGAAGGCCAGAAGATTAAATTTAGTTTTATAAAAATGATTCCTACCTATATGTTATGTAATACTTTTTGTAGTTATAAAAATCTTAAAGAATGATGATATGTACTCGTACCTAATACATAATAACTTAAAATATTTAAAAAAATATTAGAAAAATCTTTTAGTTTTTCAAATTTGTTTGAGAGTTTTCTTGGAAAAACTAAGTATGCAATAGTATTTTATTAGCAATAGTCTACCTAGGCAAACAAATATTGAAAATCGTTTTTTTAAACCGTTTTTTTTTTTTAATTTTTGAAAAATATTTTGCAGTTTTTTGAGTATTTCAATACAAGGAAATCTGTAGTTTTCATCTGGAAAAAATCAATATACCCGTTTCTAGCTAATTCAAAAAACCAAAAAAGTTATGTATGAATTTGGTCATAAAAGCCTTCCTGAATTTTAAATTTAATTGAAATCTGTTTTGTTGTTAGCGAGCAATTCTGATGTTAAAAAATGGGTTCTATAGGAGGTACCGTTTTAAGATAAATCTCGCAAAATCCATTCTTACCAAAAGATAGTGTTTTGAATAGGTTTTGTGTTTGTTAGAAAATGTTTAGGTGATGTTTATTGGATGTAGTAAATGTTATTTTAAAATGTGTAATAAATACTACCCCTTTTTGTATTCTCCTTTGTGTTGTGTGTATTCCCAATCTACGTGTAATGTGTTTCTATTTGAGATGAGTATCGTGTAAAGTAAACTACGTGTTCAATTTAATTCGTAATTTTATTATAAGTGTAACGACTGTATTTTGTGTAAATTTATGTATGTATCACTAAGCGTCTTCCATCAAACGCCAATTAATCGAAAGTCAACCGATCTCGTTGACGACAAATACACGAATGCCTTCAAGTGCCAGCCCGTCCAGCCAGCGAGTGCCGTGCATTGCACGAATCGTTTGCATTGGTAACAGTATACTAACAATTAACTAGCAAATTCTAATTGTAAGAGAGCAAACAGTAATCATAGTTATAAGCTAAGTATTGCTGAATAAATTGAGAGCATGTTACAACCGTAGTGTGTAAGTTATTAGAATTACGTTATTTAACTAATGTATTTGTAAACAAGATTTAAGAGAACATGATCAAAAAAAAGGGTGAGACTACTGTTGTTTGGTACATTGATTAGATTTTAGACTTATCATTCTTAAACATCCAGCCCCCCCTGAAAGCCTATGGCCTTTCAGAAACAGGCAGTACAGCAATTTTAACAGCTGGGCGTACAAAGTCCCCGTGCCTTGTGCGGACGGTGACGACTCTACACTTGTTGTCCGCTCCAGGATGAGTCTTTAAGATTCGACCGAGAATCCACTTCGATGGAGGCAGGTGTGATTCCTTGAGTAGAACAACATCGTCGACTTCCAGATTGGGTTGCGAATTTCTCCACTTTGGTCTTTGCTGCAGAGAAGTCAAATATTCGCTATGCCAGCGTTTCCAAAAACCTTGAACCATTGCCTGTAAAAGAGACCAGTTAGTTTTAATAGACACAGCAGCATTATAGTTTTCTGGTTGCGGAACAGCAGTATATGCGTCCCCAATCAAAAAATGAGCAGGTGAAAGGGCAAGGGGATCAGAATCCGATGTTTTCCACATTGGCCGAGAGTTGAGTAGGGCTTCGATTTTTGTCAAGAGGGTGTACATTGCTTCATACGTGAGTTTTGTGTCACCGATGACGCGTTTCAAATGCAGCTTGACTGATCGAACCCCAGACTCCCATAAGCCGCCAAAATGAGGGGAAGAGGGTGGTATAAATTTCCATTTGATATCGTCCTTTGATAGGTGGTCGATGACAATTGTGTTGTGGGTTTGACTGCAAAGAAGCTGGTACATATCATCCAGCATTCGTTTTGCACCGTGAAAATTGGTGCCATTGTCGCTCCAAATTTCGCTCGGTTTTCCACGTCGTGCGACAAAACGATCCAATGCCTGAAGGAAACTGATTGAGGATAAGTCTCCCACGAGCTCGAGGTGTATAGCCTTGGTCACAAAACAGATGAATAAGGCTATGTAAGCCTTCACGAACCTGGGATTTCTTCCTAAATTAATACGTAGCATGATGGGTCCAGCATAATCGCAGTCAACCCTGCTGAATGGTCGCGAATATCTGATACGCTCACTAGGGAGATTGGCCATCAATTGATTGGTAGTGGTTTGACGTTGTCGAAAACATGTGATGCAGTTATGTACAACTCTCCGAGCTAGATTTCTGCACCCAAGAATATAATAATTTCGTTTTGTGATTGCGAATAGGAGCGATGCGCCAGCGTGTAGATGCTTAGTATGCGCATATTCCACAATGAGTTTTGCGATTGGGTGGGATTTACAAAGCAAGATAGGGTGTTTCTCCGAATATTTTAAATAAGAATGTTCTAATCGACCGCCTACACGCAGAATACCGAGGGGGTCCAGAAAAGGGCACAAGGACGAAAGTTTATTTTTTGGGGGCAACTCCGATTTGGTTCTGATGCAAGCGATTTCGTCTTTAAACAAACACATCTGGGCACATTTAATGAGTTGAGTTTTTGCGAAGGAGAGCTCCTCTGTTGAGAGTGCATTACCATTACGAGCATATGTAGATGGCCTAGAGTTGTTAACGAAACGAAATATATATGCTGCTACGCGTACCGACCGAAACCAGTTAGAGGAATTGCACAAAAGTTCTTCGAGCACGTATACGATTTTTATATGTGTTAGGAGTACCTGTGGTTTCGATACCTTCCTTTCCTCTAGTTGGGTTACATCAACATCTTCCTTCCGGTATGTCGAGAGAGGCCATGCGTGCCGATCCTGGCTTAGCCATTGTGGTCCCTTCCACCACAGATCAGTATCCGATAAAGTGGATGGTAACATCCCTCGAGTAGCGACGTCGGCAGGGTTAGAAGCCGATCGCACATGACTCCATGACTTTATGGGTATCGATGATAGGATCTCGGATGTCCGATTCCCGATGAAGACGGACCATTTCTTTGGTGGGGCCGATAACCAATGAAGGACTATAGTTGAGTCCGTCCAAGCGAATAATTTGATGTCTGGTTCCTGTAAAGATAGTCTAATTTTGTTAAGCAAACGGGTAAGTAGTAAGGCTCCACATAGTTCCAGTCTTGGAAGTGGTAGGACCTTCAGAGGTGCCACCTTAGATTTTGCGGCTACGAGTGTGACGATTGTGGAGTTATCGGCGCTTACACTTCGACAGTAGACGACTGCTGCGTATGCATCTAAAGATGCATCACAAAAGCCGTGCAATTCCCAATGTTCTTTGTTGTAGATCATGATTCGAGGAATGTAAAATGATTCCACAAGATGCAACTCGTTGCGGATTTTGGTCCACTGGTTCAAAATGCCTTCTGGAACTTCTTCATCCCACTTAAGCTGTTTTCTCCACAACTCTTGAAGCAAGATTTTGATTGCAATTACAGTCGGTGCAAGAAATCCTAATGGGTCAAAAATGCGTGATGCGTCCGACAATATCCGACGCTTTGTACAGAAGTCTGATGAACTCAACCTGACCTTGTATGAAAAGCGATCCTTCGAAGGGCACCACTGCAAGCCAAGAACTTTAATTGAGTTGGACTCTTCAAAATCAACTGGCGAGAGTTCTCTCTGATCATTTGGTAACGAGATTAACAATGGCCAGCAATTTGTGGACCATTTACGTAGGTTAAATCCAGCCGATTTTAACAAGTCTACTAGCTCTTCTCGAAGGGTGATGAGATCTTCAATGGTGTCCGCACCAGTTATGACATCATCTACATAAAAATCGTTATGTAGAATTGCGGATGCCCTCGGATGAGTCTGTGCTGAATCTAATGCCAGCTGTTTTAGCACTCTAATTGCTAGAAACGGAGCAGCTGATGTCCCATATGTGACCGTTAGCAATCTATAATGTTTCAACGGCTCCTTTGCGTTTTCACGCCAAACAATTCGTTGATAGTCGGAGTGATTTCGAGACATCCAGATCTGCCGATACATTTTTTCAATGTCTCCTGTTAGGAGATACTGGTGTCGACGAGATCTTAAGCAAATGGAAAATACATCTCGCTGAATAGCTGGACCGACTAGAAGAGTTTCGTTTAAAGACATGGAATTATTGCATTTTGCGGATGCGTCAAAGACAATTCTTATTTTGGTCGTAGTGCTATCATTTTTGAAAATGGCGTGATGAGGCAGATAATACGTGCTGTTTTTATTGGAACGGAATATGTCCGTATTAGGAATTTCTTCCATATGGCCAAGCGAAATGTATTCATTGATAAATCCGGAATATTGAGATTTAAGTTCGTTGCTAGAACTGAGTTTGCGTTCGATTGAATGGAAACGTATCAGTGCTGTTCCAAGGGAATCTCCGAAGTTGAGATGAGTTGAAGGTTTAAAAGGCAATTGTACCTCATACCTACCATCAGGTCGACGAATATGGCTGCGAACGAAGTTTTCTTCAGCGAGTTCTTCTTCTAATGACATTGGTGGTTCGATCGACACTTCTTCCAGCCTCCAGAATCGTTCTAGGTCAAACTCTTGTTCATAGTCCAAACGTGTGCAGTGAGTTCTCACAGGAGAATGCTGAGGATGGCGTCCTGCTATCACCCAGCCGAAAATAGTTGGAATGGAGGTAAGACATCCTCTTTCGTCAATTTTAGCTGCCCCCGTGATTATGTTAAAGACCTTATCAGCACCTATCAAAATATCAATAGTACTTGGTTGATTGTACTGAGGGTCAGCGAGTTCAAGGGATAGCAAAGATTCAGGGATGGAGTCGACAGAACATGGCGGCAGAGAGGAAGTAATGCTTGGCAGGACGAAGCAGGAAATGTGAATTGATGCAGCACTGTTTCGTGAAACTAGGTTAAGGGAAACCAATCCATTTGTAACCCCTGCAGCCGTGGATGCGATTCCGATGATAGGAACCCGAGACCGTTTGCGCGGCAACCCCAAGCTTTGAGCTATTTGCTCGGTTATAAACGAGACTTGGGATCCCGAATCGAGAAGAACCCGTACGGTTTGAAAGACGCCATTTTTGTCCTGGATCTGCGCTATGGCTGTAGGTAGAATAGATGTGTAACCATGGCTAGATTGGCGAGTATGTGTTACTACAAGTGGGGTTTCGGAGCCACTACTTTGCGGCGAAGGTTCAGGTTCACGGCTTTGTGACTCGTGAACTAGGGAGTGGTGACGCGAATTGCATTGGCGGCAGCGAAAGGTTGAACGGCACTGGCTGGATGCATGTCCCTGGCGGAGACAGTTGAAACAAAGCGATTTGTTTTTCACGAACTCGCGACGCGCGGCGATATTTAGTGTCTTAAAGTCTTGGCAGTGCGACAAAGTATGGTTGGCTTTACATTTTGGGCAGCCAGACGAGGATTCAACGAGATTTGTTTGTATGGCACGAGGGGCTTGCTTTGACCGAGAAAACGAAATGCATGATTCTAGACACCGACAGCGCGTCTGAAGAAAATCGAGGAACTCGTCTATAGTAGAGTCATCGCGTGACCCAACTTCTTCCGACCAAGCCCGCTTGGTTTCATGATCAAGCTTTTGAATTAGTAGATGTATAAGCCATGGATCTCTATTGTTCATGTCTAACGCGTTAAGACCCCGTATCGCTTCATCAGCACCGTCAGTAATCTTCCGAAGCGATTGAAGATTCGCACTAGTGCACGTTGGCAGCGATAGAAACGAATGAATAAAGGATTGCGCGATTAGATGTTTTTGATCGTACCTTCTTTCTAATCGGTCCCATGCTTCCACGTAATTGCTTTCCGAACATGATATGTGTTTGAGCAGATTTGCAGCTTCGCCACGGAGGAATGATTTTAAAAATTGGAGTTTTTGCGTACACGTTAAAGTTGGGTTCGAATCAACTGTTCCCGAAAACATATCTCGAAATGTTGGCCACTCTTTGTAATCGCCTGAAAACGGGTTTATTGTTAAGAATGGCAGCTTTACTGACTTCGAAGGGGTGGCAGGTTCCGAGATGACCGAGGACGGAGGCGAAGGAGCGGCCCCTTTGTGGTCTGATTCCTGTTCTTTCAGGTTAAGTATAACGTTCGAGATGATTGCATGCGCCTCATAATATTTAGCCTCATATTCTGAGAATTCAGGCTCACGGTCTACATAGGCAGCGTCGTCAATAAAATCTAAAAGTTCATTTTGCAACGCCACGAACTCTTGCCACGCTTCATCGAGTTTTTTGAGACGGAATTCAAGGTTAACTAAGGTCGTGTCAGAGTCTATAGATATCGCAAATGTTGCCGCTAGCGTAATGCAGCCTTTAGCCCGACCTCGCTTTGCAATGACCTTATTCATGATATTTAGAAATCACAGTTAATCGAAATATTAGAAAAAGTTCGAGCACGATGGAAAATAAATGTGTATGGTACCAAGGAAAGTATGTAGGTATGTATCTCACCGTTACACGCTGTTCTTTTTGGCTTAAAATGTAGCACCGTTGCTAAAACCGTAACCAATATAATATTTAAGCAATATACAATTCTCAACACGTGATTTTCGGCACTAGCCTATCGTCACATACATACATGCATATATATTGTTCGTACATATGTATGAACACGTGATGTTGTCTAATATATAGTCAAGGTATGTATGTATATATATACATATGGCAACCACGAATGTCTAACTAACCACGTTTCAAGATTTACTACTTTTATTAATTTTTAACACTTCACTGGGGAAATTCGGCTAGCGAAGGACCAAATAATGTTTTGAATAGGTTTTGTGTTTGTTAGAAAATGTTTAGGTGATGTTTATTGGATGTAGTAAATGTTATTTTAAAATGTGTAATAAATACTACCCCTTTTTGTATTCTCCTTTGTGTTGTGTGTATTCCCAATCTACGTGTAATGTGTTTCTATTTGAGATGAGTATCGTGTAAAGTAAACTACGTGTTCAATTTAATTCGTAATTTTATTATAAGTGTAACGACTGTATTTTGTGTAAATTTATGTATGTATCACTAAGCGTCTTCCATCAAACGCCAATTAATCGAAAGTCAACCGATCTCGTTGACGACAAATACACGAATGCCTTCAAGTGCCAGCCCGTCCAGCCAGCGAGTGCCGTGCATTGCACGAATCGTTTGCATTGGTAACAGTATACTAACAATTAACTAGCAAATTCTAATTGTAAGAGAGCAAACAGTAATCATAGTTATAAGCTAAGTATTGCTGAATAAATTGAGAGCATGTTACAACCGTAGTGTGTAAGTTATTAGAATTACGTTATTTAACTAATGTATTTGTAAACAAGATTTAAGAGAACATGATCAAAAAAAAGGGTGAGACTACTGTTGTTTGGTACATTGATTAGATTTTAGATTTATCATTCTTAAACAGATAGACTGTTTTATCTAAATCGTTAGGGCCGTTTTTGGAAAAATTAAGTTTTAACAAACCGTTATATGACATATACCATTGTTTTAGAGCTAATATTCCAATTTCAACAACGGCTAGTGTGAAACTTCTAAATAACCAGTACGAACCAAGTTTGCAAATCTGCCCATCTGCTTAGGCTGCAGATCTGGGAACAGACAGATGGACGAACAGAACTTTCCAACACATTTTTTTCTACTTCCCTATCATCGTAATGTCATGTTTAATTGTTATCTCAATTTTTTTTTTGCACCAATCCATAAAGTGGCTTATATACATATACATAGTATAGTACCATAATCGCAATTAAAAACCGTGTTTGCTCGATTTTCGGCTAAAATGGGCTGTATTAATTTTATTTATTACATCTAGCTACCATTCAGAAAGGTACACAGTGATTGGTGTATGGACAAAATATAACCCCCCCCCCCCCCGGAATAATTGTCTGGCTACGGCCTTGCACGCACCAAATAGGGAAATGTCTTCTGACAGATAAAAATTATCCATGGTAGAACGCGAGTACTCTAAGTTTTACGCATTTTATGTGTTGTTCTTTTATACCCGATGTCAATGTTACGTAGAGAAAAGGCATTCGGCTTTGTCACCAGGAACTATAGCCATTTCGAGTGATACTGGTGAGCTTTTTACCCTCGCATCAAAACGCATCTTTGCTTTTCTTTCATCTTATATAAACTCAACATTCTAACAGATGATTTCATTGTTGACGATATAATGTGCAGATAGATATTTTGAAGCATGATTCTTATAAACATAGGGACGGGCTACAGTCCGCTTGGGCGAACTGTTGGATAACCTATTTTTATTCCTATCCCTCATGAGTGGGTGTGACAAAAGTCTTAGTATGGTTTCAAAAAAAAGAAGCTTTTGTAAAAAAACGCTCCCTAGCTCAAACTTTGGTTTTTCAATAAAATTGTTTTATTTAATTGTGGGCGTGTAAGTAGGTGGATTTAAAAAAAATTATATTATAAATTTCAGCTCCCTAGCTCAAATTTTGGTTTTTCAATAAAATTGTTTTATTCAATTGTGGAAGTGTCAGTGGGCGGATTTTGAAAATTTTATATCCCGAGCAGTTTTAGGAGTCATAGATCACATATAAAAAATTTCAGCTTTCTAGCTCAAAATTCGATTTTTCGAAAATGTTGTTTTTTTGAGTTTGTGGGTCTGTGGGCGGATTTCAAAAATTCGTAAACTTGATTATTTCGGGACCCTAGAGAGTATATGGTTAAAATGTCAGCTCTCTAGGCCCAGTTTAAAGGCCTAATTTTTGCCGACAGACGGACGGACATGGCTAGATCGACATTACTATCAATGCTGATCATAAATATAGTAACTTTTAGGGGTCTACGGGCAATATTAAGGTATGTTACAAACTATGCGTCAAAATATATATACCCTTAGAATAGGGTATTAAAATAAAGAGCACTAGTGGGACGTTCGAAACCTTTTCCCTTTTATATTGGTTTCGATTTACATTTTTGTCCTCTCTATTGAAGAAAATAAAATTACCTTTAAAAGTTATTATTAAAAGATTTAAAAACTATCGTATGAATTAAAATTTTACAAAATAATCTTTGGAGAATCTGAGTATGCAACTTGTTCAAAATGAAAGTACCTGGCGATCACAAGGCTGAGGCCATACATTTTGCAATCGATTTTCAGTCTTTATACCTGTTAAAAATTGTATAGGTACCCAGAAACGTTTACTACCTGGGAACAAAGTAGAGATTTTTACAACAGCAAGTCATAAAATTAAAGGGTAAATAAGAAACGACCGCTGGAATTTCCCGAAGAGAAAATTAAAAAGGGACTTAATGCCTTTTATGCCTGTAGGAACGCTTTTGGGAGGAAATCTGGCTTACAGGCGCACATTACACACTGGCTGTATACCTCATTTGTGAGATCCATTCTTCCCTATGGCTCGATTAACTGGTGGGAGGCGGTTAACACTAAATCCTACTTAAAAAACTTGAATAAGGTACAAAGGATTGCTTTTCTGAGGATAGCTGGTTCTATAAAATCCACTCCCCAACTGTGTCTGGAAACATTATTAAACCTACAACCCCTGTTGCTCTTCACGAAGAACGTGGCAGCCAAATGTGCTCTCGGATTGAGAGAGATCGAAATTTGGAAGCCGTACACCTTCGGACACTCCCGCGTACTGTACAACTTTATTCGATTGCGGCTCTTGCCAATAATTGATTATGTGAAACTCTTATATGAATTTTATAAGAACTTAAAAGTCTATATACCCGCTCGACATGACTGGAATTCACTCAGCACGGTCACCAAAGGTGTTTCCATATTTACAGATGGTTCAAAAATGGAGAAGGGAACAGGATCATTAGTCTTCTCAGCAACACTTAGTGCCAACCAGTCTTACCGATTGCCAGAGTACTGTAGTGTTTTTCAAGCCGAAATCTACGCGACAGTCCTAACGATGAAACTTCCAGCAATGGAACAGCTATCTGCGTCGACAGTCAGGTAGCTCTTAAAGCGACCGACTCCTACCTCATAAACGCAAAATGCGTCAAAGAATGCCTCGATGCACTCAGAGAAATCAGCTATCATTCGGTACTACTCTGCTGGGTTCCTGGGCACGTTGGTCTGGCAGGGAATGAGACAGCAGATCCGCTGGTCAGATCCGGCTCTAATATGAACCCACTCGAGGCTGATATGCAGGTACTGCCTGCCTTAGCCACAGCTAAGAGCTTCATTGACGGTATCACGACAAGACTTTGTACGGAAATGTGGGATAACACTGCAAGCTGCCGTCATTGACTAAAAGAAAACCAAGTCCATACCGTCCTTTTACAGAAACCAAACCCTTTGTGTGCCAACGACCTTGCCACGTCGAATCAATCGGTTCTCGTTCGATCACCGCAATTAAACGACGTAGGGCGTGGTTAGTACTTAGATGGAGGACCACTTGGGAATACCGCGTGTTGTTGGCACCACTTGCGAACGTCTGACAAACATCCAAAAGTATCAAATTGTCATGAGAAAGCTTCTCAAATTTGCCGTTCGGACTCGGCGTGTAGTGTAGGTCCCCTTCACTTCGCATAAAAGTGGTTGGAGAAGCTAGGTTCAGGCCCTGTATGGCCTTTGGGCTCGTCGGTTTAATAACCGGACAATGCATAATCTGGAACATGGCCTGAAGGCTGGGGATCCCTACAAATGACTTCTACAGAGTTGAGGAGGAAACATAATCTGTGGAACACCTCCTGCGCCAGTGCCCTGCACTCCTAGAACGACGGTTCTCCTGCGTCGGAGCACGGTTCTTTGCAGTCTTGGCCACCTAGCAGGGATACCTCTAACGGATATTAATCGATTCATAAGCAGATCCAAATGGTTTTGTTAACGGCGTGTCCTACCATGTACAAAAGGGTACTCACAATGGGCCTTTTGGGACTCTGGGTGATACTTGCACAATTGTGTATTCAACCCTCCTAACCTAACCTGACCTTAGCTCATAAAAAGGGCAACCCTGTTCCACTTTTATATGGGGTGGGGTAAACGAATTTAAATGTGAAAAAGGGATAAATTAAACGCGAACAAATTACAGCCGCCGCTGCGCCGATGGTTAAAAGTCGATCAATGAGAAATGTCAAAGTAAATTCGCCGATGCAATATGGGAAAAGTGCAACGGGTAGCTGGTTGTATGCTACCGGCTCGGTCACTCAGCTGGGGTGGGCTCGCAGACGAATTGAATAGTGGAAAAGGGGTAAAATGGGCGCCTCACAATCTTTTTGAAAAAGGAATTGTGAAACCTTTAGTAGAATTTCCCGACGGTGAAATACTGAAAATAAGATGGGATTGGGGTGAAATAAAACAAGAAGAATTTCAAATCGTTATATAGCTCTGGGGAGCAACGGTCGATTTATTGAAATTTACTTTAACTTGCGGAACAAAGAAAGATTGCCGTTAGAAATGGCCCGCTATCGCTATTTCCCGAATGGACACAAAAACAAATTGAAGAGGTCGCGCGTCCCGTAGTTTTTGGGAAAGTTCCGGAACGAAAGCCTACCGGGTTTCAAGGGCACAAACACAAACGCACTACTGAAGAGAACAAGATAATAAGACACTCTACTTATCTGTAAATCCTTTTTCCTCTAACATTCCTGTCTTGAAATACAGGATATCGCTGTCTGTCCTGCCACTTATCTTCCTCGCTCGTCTTCTGCTTTCCTTTTCGGTCTTCCACCAAGTTTCAAAAAAGCTCAAAAAATCCAAGTCTAAACTCCCTTGAGACTACTTTACTTTAAATTTAAAACTCAACCTTGCTCGATTCTCAAAATTAAAAAAAACAGTCTAAAACCTCTGATGGTCAACCAAGAAGTGCCGGCTTGTCCACTTCGAGGATTATTTTGTCCGTTCATGGACCATTCTCTCTCTCACTCATACCCCCACATTCAGCAATGACGGAATCCACTACGGCTTATTTTAGTGATCAGTCAGTCACTCTACTGTAGTGTGCCACCGTCTCCGTCTCTCTCACTCATCCGTTTTTGAATTCGCCCAAACTCTGAGGAAGTTTCTCAGGCCGAACGATTCGATGGACGCATTCACCCAACTCCCCAAAAGATCCTAATGGGACGAGTTCACAAACACTTAAACAATTAGACAAGACACTTAGTGTGAGAATCGAGGAAGTAATTAGAACGCGAAAATGTCCAAACGAAAGAAAAAGCTAATTAATAAAAAAATAAGAGAAAAGAAAAGGCGAACAACCGAGTGAAGTTAGATTCTTGTTTTGGGACTATACCAGCTGATGTCCCAAATTGAAAAACCTGTGAAGTGTTTAAGAAGAAGGAAGCTCAAAATCACTCTCCGCGAAACTATTATAACCCGGTGGACTCTCGAGCAGATTTGGGGGAAGGGGAACCTGGATAGCGTGTCATTTGTTACAATGTTTGTATTCGTTGGGCCTTGGCCATTGATGTTTTCGTTTCGATGTATTATTCGGTGTTTGTTCTTCAGTTTTGCGTTCTGTTAATAGTTTTATGTGTCAATTTGGCTACCTGCCACTGCTCGTTTGCGGTTTGTATAGGGAGAATATTAAGGCCGTCCGCCACCGCCTTTTAACCTGTGGGCCAACTGCCCTAATGGGTTTAGCTATGTTCGTTGGGGTGCTTCTTTAAGGGATATCTACCCACAGCCTTCGCTGATTCGTTGGGGTATCGTAATGGATCTTTCTGATTACCCTTTCTGTTCGCGTTGGGGGTGCCAAGGGATCGTCCTCCCCCACCCATCGTTGTCGCAACACCAACCGTCCGTTGGGCACGATACCTGCTTTTGTCGGCCCCCAGAACTCATGGAAACGAGCGACCTTGATCGGAATCAATCAGAGGCGGCCAGTTAACCAATCTCCCAGTAGGAGCGACAGAAAAATGGAAAGACCGGGGCGAAAAAGTGAATCGGGTATGGAAGTGGATTGGTTGGGGGAGAAACAACACCTTTGTAGCGTTTTGTAACGCAACAACCCCCTCCCCCAATACACACTTTTTCAATAAAAACCCCCGGTCGTTGCCAATGTACCAACAACATATTTTAAGGCCATCATAAAATACAAAAATAATTAATTCCAATTGATTTTCAAAGGTTTTTCTTTTTAAAATCCTGAAGCCTATCTTGCCACTAAGCAGGACGGCTTTACACCGCTGAAATGAAAGCTTCCATGTTCATTTCGGCCATTCTAATAACTTCGACGCTCAGGATTATTATTCATCTTCAGTAATAGAATAAAATCGAAAGCAGTAAAATCTGTCGTGTAGAAACGTCACTGGCCGCACCCAAATAATCGCATATGTTTTGATTTTTTCTCGTCGCTGATAGTTTTGTCGTTTATCGCTCACTGCGTGGCCTAGCAGTACGACATTATAATATGACAACAACCTTAATTTCGAACACCATATCGACAATGGAAACTCGCAAAGTATCTATGTGGTATTGTAGAATTCGTTTAAGTAACAATGATCTTAATAATTAACAAAAAAGGCAATCGTAGCTTCTCCAACCATTTGCTTATGCGAAGTGGAAGGGTCCTCCAATTACAGCCGAATCCGATCGGGAATTTGAGAAACTTTTCTTGACAATTGATACTCTTGTATGTTTTTCAGACGTTCGTTATAGGTTGGGCTGGGGAAAAAGCTTTAGACGTTACTTGGCCCGACGTGAGGCCCTTATATTGTGGATCAGTGTTAAGTGTGTTGGACTACTCACTTACCAGTGAGCTTAAAAATTAACGATCGATTAAGGATAAGAATTTAACGATCCTTATATTGTATACAAAACCGATTTATTGCTCTTTGGTGCGTTGTTTAAATATTATAGTGTCAGTGGGTCTCCGTTTTTTGATGTTGATGTTAAGAATCTTAAATCTGTCCAAAAGCAATTTCTGTTGTTCAACTTGATCTCTAACTCTTCTGTTTTGCCTCATTATCCTCATTGTTTGAAGCTTATTACAACGCGCATTGTGCAGTGTTGGCAACCGTAGAGAAGTGTCTGGAGCGATATTTGTGTTAGAGCTTTTGAAAGGAAACATTGACTCAATCTTTCTGTGTTCCAAGGTATCTGTAAATTCTAATATTCGTACTTTAAGGCATACCAGATTTTTATAGGGTGTTCCAAGACTTTCAATAAGTGTTTTCACACATTTTATAACAACATAGGCAGAGAGAGTATTAGGAATAAAATCGTCGCTCAAGTGATGGCTGAAGTATCTTCATGAAATTTGAAATTTAATTACTTTATCAACCAATAAACCGATACACTTATCTATATTTAACTTATATGATTGTTATCTTGAATTAAAGATATCTATTTATTATTAATATTGTTTGTTATGATGTCTATTTTGCCAAAAAATAAACCTTAAACTTAAAACATTTGGAAGCGTTGATTGTAAGCCATGAGAGCCGCGTGACCTGAGTTGAGTCTTGTATTGTCGCGATACGCAAATGTCTTCAAAATGAAAGTACTGCATATTAGTCTGAAATGTTTGCTCAGTAGTTAAATATATTGCAATTCGAAGAAGTCAAATAATGTAGTTCTTCTTCTTCATTTTCGGATTATCGGACTATCGGAAGAGAAGTCTCAACCTTGTACTTAGCTTATCAACGCATAATTAGGTATTATCTAACTCGCCCATCCTTCTGAAACCAAATTGACTTATGCTGGATGGATGATATACAAATCATTACCCTTGTTACAGAGTTCTCATTGTAAATAAGATGCAGGTATCGTGTTCAAGTCCCTTTATGTACACACTCCGGAAACAACTCCACAGAGTCAACAACCCGAATAAGTTAGCCATTGTAGTTTCACCAGACTTCAAATACCCGTCTGTCCGCCACCTGGGATGCACCCCAATATGGACTACAAAACCTGTCCAGCCGCATCATACACACAGCACACTTGTGTGGAAACCAAGAGTACAGAAACTCTCCTCTGAACAATGCATAAGTGTCATACCCCCATCCTCCACTCTCCGACGGTGGGCATCCTGTTAACTTTTTGAATGCTGCCCCCCGTTCTCTTCTGCCGCGTGTTAAGAGTGTTCTCGCAAAAATATTACATAGTTCAGCATTCCAAAAATATTCACCAAAGTCCATAGAAAATGTCGAAACACCACAAACATTGTGTTGGACATGGACATAATTGTGGTCCGGATCATGATAGCCCGGGTGGGTGAGTGAGTCGACGGCTGACTCTAATATCCCTATGCTGCATAGTCATCAATTTAACATCGGCTCACGTTATGTAAATAAGTTTCCCCTTTGGCCATACAATTAGCTGCAGTTGTTTGCGCGACGTACTAGCGGGAGTTATTTTTCGCAGGAATTAAAATTAAAATTTTCAAATGACATGTTTATGGTATAGTTTTTCCAGTTATAGGTGTGTATTTTGTTTACCAATTAATTAAAATTGTATAGCGCAGGGCGACGAATGTGTATCCGTGTATAACGTGTGCACATTTGTTGCATTGTTTTTTGGCATTCGAAATTAAGCCCGGGACCGCTGCCAGCGGGTGATGTCAAATAAATGAATAAATAGCGATGACGCAGATTTGCTCAACATATAACCCGAAGCATTTGACCGCTGACATTATATCAAACCTTTGAAAACGATTTTCATTGAAATGATAAATGCCTGAATCTGTTCAGCGGCACACAATACACCTTTGTCGATATTAATATTGCTATCTCAGGGCATACAAATTGATCTCCTGCAAAGGATTTAATAAAAAGATGAGGCAATGATTTATTATTGCCTCGCAGCTTAGTTATCATCATCAAAAAGTTATTGGGATGATAGTCTTAAGATCTAAATGTAGGCTTTTTGCTTAAGTTAAATTATCATATTCACGCCTTGTTTCTATGGAATGTATTGAATATCCAGCAGCTGTAGAATGGGTAATGCGCAGGCCTTCCCGATTTCGAATTGTCTTTTGACGGGGTTCGTAGGATGTCTTCTTTGAACATGACAGTACCTACTAATTGAGCCGGAAGCGCTCGATTTACTTTGAGATAGGTTCTTTGACATGAAGGCTTCTCGGATATTGGAACTTCTTATTCGATCAAGCTTTGTTACTCCTGCTTGTCATACGAAGCATCTTCATCTCAGCTGCCGTTAATTTGCCCTCATACTTTTTGTACACTGTCCAACGTTGTGAGCCGTATGAAAGCGCCGGGCGCACAAATACGTTTTAGAGCATTCCTTTCAGCTTAGAGGTCATTTTTCGGTTACAGAAGATGGCTTACGCGATGATCAATGTCGTCATCAGAGGTTGCTTCGCTGTTGATCAAAGATCCCAGATATTGAAACTTTTGCACTTGGGAATCAATCTTCCTTTCTTACAAATGCCTGGAATAGGTCGGAGTGGATCAGAGAATGGTCAGCACAAGTATTCTGTTGTTTTGGGACTAATACGATACCCATTTCCCTCCAAAACATCCACATTTACATAAAGTTCTCTCTGCAGGGACGTTTGAGCATCGATTATGAGGGCTCCATCATCAGCTATGAATAACTTATACACTTTGGAGACAGTCTCTTTTCCTTCAAGCAGATAATCAAAGTCTGTAATCAAACCCAAGGGACTTAAGACACTTCCCTGTTGTATACCGACTTTGACTGCGAACTGCTCGGTGAATCCAGCGGGGCATCTTACTCTTGTCGTTACTGCCTTTTACATGTCCATGATCATCGATAGTTTTGATCCTGGAACTTCTTATTTTCTTAACGCCACCCATAACAGATCTCTTGGTTGTCTTTTGTCTCTGGTTTCATGGTTCGTTGTCCGGTCGGGAATAAAACTAACTAATGCAAAGCGGAAGAATAATGAAATTATTTAAGTTAATCCGTTTTTCTATACCTACGAGTAAATGATGTAGAAATTTAAAAAAACAAAATACTACCCATAAGACACAAATACCTTTAAAACACCGTAGAGCTAACACTCAAAATGAGGCACCACAAATCCGGACAAAATTATGCCGAAACGAACTGCAGTCCCTTATCCATTTAAACCACCCACATGAAGCTCGCCCTGTCTGCTCTTTGACTTAACAAACGATCCAAGTCAAAAGTGATGAATAATTGACACACAAGTGCTACTGTCATAAAATATCCTTTATTTTACAAAATGGTCGCTTCTCCTTGCTGAATGATATTATTATTATTTTTTTAATATTTCTTAATCAAACTACTTCCCCTTTGTACAGCTAAATGGACTGAAATTTATGATACTGTCATTTGTGATATATTTTCTCTCGTCAACATAACTCAATGTACGACTACTCCTGAAAATGGTTCCCAGTAAGGGTGCAAGCCAGCCAGCCCAAGCCACTTTAAAGTTTCCCTGGACAAATTCATAACTTCCTTTCATTTGGCGCAGGAGATATTTGTCAAAACACTTTCATTCTAAATATTTTCTTTTTTATTAGGAAATAGAGACAGAGGGGTGCGAAAGCTTCGCATAAATTAGTTCCGTACAGTCTTCCTTCAACAGATGCAATACGCATTAAAGTCTCTGAGAATAGTGAACATCCCTTCCAATTGACTTTGAGTGGTTTTTTTTTGTCCTGCTCCTGTTCCTATTTCAGTTGTCCTCTTAGTGTTTGGTTATTGCAGTTTCTGGGAGAAAAAAAAAATGAGCAAAGACACTTTGGCTGATACTTACTTTGTGATGGCACTCCAAGTAGAACCGTTGTAGAACTATGACAGCGAGGGTTGATTCCTTCAGTATAATGAGAATGAAATGATGGAATTATTTTTCCATTTCAAATGATTTATATAGCCTTTGTTGTCCTTCTAATGGAGTAAAAAATGAATTTAGTTTTAGTCTTCGCCACCCCTCGGCTGCTCTTATGAGTTTGACAAATGTCTACTCACTTTTGCTGTCGGAGAGGAATAGAAAAGGCAGTGCGAATAGGTCAAGTTAAGCATATTTCATGCAATTACATTGCATTTGCAAGGACAATTTGTAACAATTATTCACACTAACACATATAAATTGATGTTAATCATGGTCTTTTGCTAGCTGTATAGATTGTGTTCTTTAATGGATGTTGAAATACAAATCCTATTAAGCTATTCAATGAATAGATAGTATTTCGGGCTTCTTTAAGTTTTCCAAAATGCGTCATCAATTCAAAGCACTTCGTTGTCTTGATTCCAGTGTTAACATACTCATAGATTTTATCCCTTAAGCCAGTTCCTCGATGCTTTAAAAAGTTCCTAATTACACCAAATGATTTTAAAAATTTTCTCGAGAAGTTCAAGTTTCAGTATATTCGATTGCTTATCGGAAGGTCGCATAAAAGGCTACTGTCCGCTTTTGCGAACTATGTGACCTTAAAAGAAAAGTAAAAGTACCTTAAAAAAGAAAAGAAACAAAATTAAAAACGAAAAAGTTATAGTTTTTAAAAATAGGAAGTCGCTTTTGGCCCACCCTGTACTATACTCATACTTTACGAAGAATCGGACTTTCATTAGCATTGACTTTTTTAACAAAATGTTTTATTTTAATTGGTGTGGTGTCAGTGGACGTATCCAAATGGGATTATAAATTCTGAATTTCGAATTCGAATTTTGAAAATTTCAACACATGATCACTAGAGGCCCCTAGAGAGTATCTATATCTATATGTTCCAAGTTCAGATTCCTAGTAGGAATTTTAATTTTTTTCGATAACTTCTTTTTCAATTGTGGGGATGTCAGGGGGCGGATTTAAAAAAATGCTTACACTTGATCATTTCGGGCCATTACAGAGGTCCAAGTATCAGCTTTCCAGCTTGAATTCAAGGGCGTACAATTGACTAAATTAACAATTGATTAACTTTCGGCGCTGATCACATTTATGTATTGTAATTTTTGGTGGTCTAAGATATTGCATGGTTTCGAAGGATATTTCAGAAAAAATATTATTTTTCTCGTTTTAACGGTTCCAAGCAACTCTTAGTAAAATAACTCAATGTCACTAATCTATTAAGTTTCTTGCATGATTATTCTAATGCCTTGGAGAATAAGGGCGAAATGGATTGCATATACACTGACTTCTCTAAGGCTTTCGACCAGCTGTCCCATGAAATAATCGAATTTAAGCTCAGGGCTTTTGGTTTCCCACCATGTTTCATAAAATGGGTTAATTCATACCTTATGTCATAATGTTACATTTGAAGTGAACATACCTTGCCATCTTATGTGGTAATGAACATACCTTACCCTCTTCTGTCAAGTATGTATACCAATGTCAAAGAATGAAAACAAAGTGTGTGTGTTAATGGACAGCAAAGAAGGCAAGTGTTCTTTATTTTATATCAGTGGCGACGAGGATGCTGGAATTTCCTAATTGACATACATTTACGTTTACAATAAAATCAAGGGGGAAAAAAATAGTGAAAATAAAACAAAATACAATAATTTCAAATTAGAACAAAATAAAAGCGCCTGCCCGCACATAACCTTAAAAGTCCAAACACGTTTGATTTCATCAGTACCTACATCTACAATTCCACAATTTAATTATGTCGGACTACTCCATCTTTGAAAAATTCGACAAGACTAAAACTCAATGGTCTCGATGGGTTGAAAGATTCGAAGGCGCAATGGAAATTGCCGCTCCGAGCCAGAGTAAGAAAATCCACTTGCTTCTACATTACATGGGGCAGGAGAGTTTTGATCTGCTTTCGGACAAGTTGGCTCCAGTCAAACCCAAGGATAAAACATACGACGAAATAATAACCTTATTATCCGGAGTTTATGATCCAGCGCCGTTGGAGATTCTAGAGAACTACCGATTCCATTTGCGAAAGCAAACCGACAACGAGACTGTGGAAGAATTCAGCATAGCGCTCCGCAAATTTCGAGGGGAAAACAAATCGGAATTCCAAAAAAAATAACTACTGTTATCGCTTTGGTAACAAAGACCACAAAGCAGATAAGTGTCGTCATAAGCATGCCGTATGCACTTTCTGTCATACCAAGGGTCACTTACGTTCAGTCTGCTTCAAGGCACAAAATAGAAAGCAAGACACAAATTACATTGACGATACGGTTACGGTGCATGAAAGGAGTGCATGCGATTTGGAGAGCTCAGTGGAGGAAATTTTTAGTTTAGAAACAAATTGTAATACTAGAAATAAGCTTGATCTTTATATTAACAAAAATCACTAAAGCTAATAGAGCTTTATGGGCCTGTCGTCGCGCATATGGCAGAACCTGGGGAATATCTCCAAAGATCGTCCACTGGATCTACACAGTGATGATAAGACCCATTATAACATACGCCTCCATAGTATGGTGGACAAAATCCACACAAAAGGTCGCAATAGAGAAGCTCAAAAAGGTACAACGGCTTGCGTGCCTTGGTATCTCCGGAGCCATGCGAACCTGTCCAACAGCTGCCATAGAGGCAATAACAGGAATCACACCTCTCCACATATACATTCAAAAAGTGGCGATCCGCAGTGCAATAAGTCTAATACAGTTAAACGAGATAAGTCTTAATGATCACCCGGATCTAAAGACCCTTCTCGATGAACTACCAGAACTTAACATGAACTGCGCGGTCACAGACCGCATTCAAAAAACACTATGCTTCAACAAACGGTTCTCCACGGAGATCCCCAAGAGAGAAGCATGGGTTAGCAATAACCCACCAAACAGCCACAACGGCATAAAGTGGTATACGGATGGTTCTAAAATGGAAAAAGGGGTAGGAGCGGGAATATACGGACCACACAAACGCTTTACGATACCCATGGGAAAAAGTCCCAGCGTATTTCAAGCAGAGCTCCACGCCATTCAAGAATGCGCCAGCCATATTATTTTATCTGGCATAAAAGGTGCAACCATCCATATTTTCACGGATAGTCAAGCAGCTATAAACGCCCTTAGCTCGTATACCATTGACTCCAAATCAGTCATGTACTGTTTCAATACCCTACAAACACTCGGAATAAGAAAGAAGACCAAATTATGGTGGGTTCCGGGTCATGTCGGGGTAGAAGGTAACGAAAAGGCCGACGAACTGGCCAGAAAAGTTTCAGAAACACCTTTCATAGGTCCCGAACCTTTCTGCTGCACTCCTAGATCAGCAGCAACGGCAGCAATTAAAAGCTGGGAACATAGAAAATGTATCTATCTTTGGGAAAGCATCCCAGGTCTAAGACAGGCCAAACGAGCCATTCGGCCCTTCAATAAAAATGCCAGCAAATGTCTAAAACTAAGCAGGCACGATATCAAAAACCTAGTAGGTTACCTTACTGGTCACCATGGTTTAAGATATCATCTACACAAAATGAGAATATCAGACTCTCCTGAGTGCCGACTCTGTCTGGAAGAGGACGAGTCAGCTGAACACATTTTATGTGAATGTCCAGCCCTTAATGGAATTAGAAAGAAGATCTTTTTCAGGGAGCAAATGAGCCCCGAGGACATAAAGAATTCTTCTACTGATAAAATTGTCCGCTTTACACGGAAAGTGGAAATTCTACTAGTTTAAACTTTTCTGGCCCATACGGTACAAAAGATCTTTTAGATCGAAGTACCCCCCCTTATAAATCGCCTTGGCGAGCCAGAAATTAAAAAAAAAAAAAAAAAAATATATTAACAAAATAAAATTAGGTTTCGAAATCGATAGTGATTCACCCGTTACAATAATAAATAGTTTAGACAAAAATAACAAATTTCCTACAGAAAAATTGCTTCCGCCTGATACGAAATTGGTCAGTTATTGTGGTACCGAGATAGGAGTCCTGGGCTACTTCTTCGTGCATGTAAGTTCTACGGTTGATGAACATTTTCAAAAGCTGAAGCTATATGTGGTCGATTCAAAACGTAAGCCACTTCTAGGCCGTGAGTGGTTACGGAACATACAATTGGACTGGAACAAAATACTTAACATACCAAACAAAACTGAAGTTGTTTCGTCCATTACAAATAAAAAATCCCTTAGTCGGGTTGAGGAGCTTAAAATAAAATACGCTACAGTTTTCAGTAAATCCATGGGAAAAATCAAAAGCGTTCAAGCTCGCATATGTTGGAGAAAAGTGGTATTATCATAAAAGTTGATTCGGCTAGGTGGGCTACACCCATAGTACCTGTTAAAAAACGAGGAGGAAAAGTTCGATTATGCGGTGATTTTAAAATCACAGTCAATCCTCGCTGTGTAGTTGAGGAACATCCGCTCCCTACAATTGAAGAATTGTTTGCGACAATGGCAGGTGGGGAGAAATTTACAAAAATAGATTTAAGTAAGGCCTACCTACAGATGGAAGTCCATCCGGAGGATAGAGAAGTCCTTACATTAAGTACACACCGTGGCCTCTATCAACCTACGAGGCTCATGTATGGTATTGCTTCAGGGCCTGCGAAGTGGCAACGTGAAATTGAGCAAATTTTGAAGAACATCGATAGAGTTTCGGTTTTTCTCGATGACATCAAAATTACAGGCCCGAACGACAAAATCCATTTACATCGGTTGGAACAAGTACTGTCACGTCTGAATGATTACAATATGCGAGTTAATTTAGAAAAATGTGAGTTCATGTCGAATGAAATCGAATATTGTGGTTACAAGATCGGATAAGATCGATGCAATTACAAAAATGCCAATACCAAGAAATAAAGACGAAATACGAGCGTTTGTAGGGCTCGTTAATTATTACGGACATTTCTTTGAAAATTTGAGCACCATATTGCACCCGTTAAATAACTTGTTGAGAGACAAAGTTCCATTCGTTTGGAGTGACAAATGTAATGAAGCATTTCAGTCAGTCAAAAATAAAATAAAAAATGAAACTTATCTTGTACACTATGACCCCAAATTACCCCTCGTTTTAGCGACGGATGCAAGTCCAGTTGGTGTTGGCGCGGTACTAAGCCATATTTATCCTGACGGTAGCGAAAAGCCTATTCAGTTTGCTTCGCAGACATTGTCTCCTGTACAGCAGCGCTATACGCAAATTGATAGAGAAGCATATGCTATCATTTTCGGCATTCGAAAATTTTATCAGTATGTATATGCAAGAAAGTTTATTCTGCTAACTGATAATAAACCCCTTACACAGATTCTTGCGCCCAGCAAAGGATTACCAACCTTATCGGCAACACGAATGCAACACTACGCTGTTTTCTTACAGTCATTTGATTATGAAATACGTTACAGGAAATCGAATGACCACTCAAACGCAGACGCCTTGTCTAGATTACCCCTGAAAGACTGCAGTTCCAAGAAGGCGGAAGTCGAAGTAATCGAAGTAAATGCGATCGAAGTAATGCCTGTGTCTGTGGAACAATTGGCAAAGGCGACAGAAAAAGATGAAGAAGTCAGAGAACTAATGGAAGCATTGTGATCGGGTATTAATATTAGTCCGAGTATATGTTCCAAAACAGTTGAGGAAACTAGTATAGGGGGAACTACACACTGCTCATTTCGGTGTTTCCCGGATGAAATCCCTCGCTAGGAGTTACTGCTGGTGGCCTAAGCTGGACTCGGACGTCGAAAATGTTTCAAAAAATTGCGTACAGTGTCAAAAAACAAGGCCAAACCCAAAAAAAGTTCCTACGCATGTTTGGGAGTCTGCAAAAACCCCTTTTGAACGAGTCCACGTAGATTTTGCTGGCCCATTCATGGGTAAGTATTTTTTTTTATACTTGTTGATGCCTTCACCAAGTGGCCTGAGATCTGTGTAATCCCAAGTATTACTACCGAGATCACCATAGAAAAATGTCGAAAAATATTTTCCAGGTTCGGTTTTCCTGAAATAATGGTGAGCGACAATGGAACACAGTTCACATCTGAGAAATTTCAACAATTCTTAAAAATGAATGACATAATACATAAAAAAAGTGCACCATACCATCCAGCCACCAATTGACAGGTGGAACGAAATGTTCAAACATTCAAGAACAAACTAAAAACTATTAATTGTCAGTCCTCGGAAATTGAAAAAGAACTATGTAAAATATTGTTGAACTACCGCCGAACACCACATGCAACGACAGGTGAATCTCCTTCATTTTTGATGTTTAATAGACAGATACGTTCCCGCATGGATTTAATGATTGCTAAGAAGAAGCAGGATAAACAATACGAAGATTTGGAGGCAAACGTGCGAACATTATTCCTTGGTGATAGGGTTTCGGTACGAGATTATAGTAATCAAGAAAAGTATCAGCTTGGTACAGTAGCTGAAGTCCTTGGAAAATTACATTATATGGTAAAGCTAGACGATGGTCGCACATGGAAGCGGCATATAAACCAAATTCATAGAATTGGCTCAAATATCAGTCCCCTTAAACAGGATATCATCCCGTATCACTATGATCTTAGCCAAAATATAGGAATGGCAAACGAAACAATTCAAAGACAGAATGACATGACCGTTGAAGTAGCACAGGCATCCAACGTCCAAATACCATCCACTTCAAATATTGCACCGATAGTTAGGGAATCTACATCGATTTCGAAACAAAACAGGCCAATAAGAACTATTAAAAAACCAGATCGTTTAGAATACGATACAAACTTTAATCTTTTAAAAAAATAATTAAAATAAATTGATACTTAACTATATGTATATTAAAATGAATTTAATTAAAATAAGAATTATTAAAAAACCAGAACGTTTAGAATACGATACAAATTTTAATCTTTAAAAAAAAAAAACATTAAAATAAATTGATACTTAACTACCTATATTTTAAAATGAATTTAATTAAAATAAGAACATTTTGTTTAATAAGTATAATTGTAAAATCGAAATAAAAAAAAAAAAAAAAAAAAAAAAAAATAAGAATGTCATAATGTTACATTTGAAGTGAACATACCTTGCCATCTTATGTGGTAATGAACATACCTTACCCTCTTATGTCAAGTATGTATACCAATGTCAAAGAATGATATTAAAGTGTGTGTGTTAATGGACAGCAAAGAAGGCAGGTGTTCTTTATTTTATATCACCTTAGATCAAGGGTATATCAAGTGAAATTTAGAGGATCGCTATCTGTATCTTTCACAGCTCAGTCTGGAGTTCCCCAAGGAAGTCACCTCGGACCAATTTTATTTATACTTGCCATTAATGATGTTAAGGCATGTAGATAGATAGATAGATGCATTTTATTTAGCTTTCGAGAAGCCATTTAGTTTAAACATTATTTACAATAAATTAATAAGCTTTTGTAATGAATGACAATAAATATATAAGGTTTAAGATTTAATTTTGGAATACAGTTTTTTATCTTTAACTTTCAAATTGTATTTTTAATTTATAGTATATTTAATGAAGTCAATAATGTTTCTTTTAAATACGTTGAAATCTGATTCGTTTTTTAAATAAGGTGGCAAATTGTTAAAGGTTTGGAACCCCATGTAGTACATTGTCCGCTGTCCTCTTGAGGTCCTCGCTCTTTGGATTCGTAGATCGCCTGCGGATCTTAGGCTATACGGTGAATGATGATTGTTTGTTGTAACACCTTCCAAAAGATAATTCGGGCATAATCCGTTTTTTAATTTGTGAACGAATAGCATAGCATTCATAAATAGTCTTTGGCTTACACTTAGCCAGTTTAGCGAATTCAACATTAAAGTTACTGGGGTATACCTGCCACATTTTAACACTATCCGCATAGCTTTATTTTGGAGGACTTGGAGTCTATTTTTTTGAAACTGAGGACATGTAAATAACAAGCTACCACAATATTCAAAATGTGGTTTAATAATAACGTTATACACCTTCACTGCACTGTTAAACGAAATATTTTGTCGTATTCTTCTTAAGACCCCAATCTTTTTTGATATTTTTTTACATGTATACTCAATGTGATCATTGAACAATAGTTTTTTATCAATCATGATGCCAAGATATTTTACTTTCTCAACAAGTTCGATTTGGACATTGTCAACTACGATGTTGGGGGGTGTATCGATCGAGTTATTGTTAATAATTAGGCACTTAGTTTTATCAGTATTTAGAATGAGTTTATTCATTTTTAACCACGCACTTATAGCTCTTAAATCACTATTTATATTATTCATACAGCTAAGAAAGTCACTCCCACATACATACAAAAGTCCATCGTCAGCAAACAATACAAGTTTTGAAAACGTTACCACTTTGACCATGTCATTTATATATAACAAAAACAGGTACACACCGAGTATAGTTCCTTGCGGCAGTCCAATATCGACCCTAACCGCGGCCGACACATTTTCATTCACTTTGGTACGTTGGGTTCGCCCAGTAATGAATGATCTAAACCAATTTAATTCATTAGACTTAACGCCCATTTTTGATAGTTTATCAATTAGGATGTACCGATCTACCGTTTCAAATGCTCGCTTGAGGTCAAGAAACACTCCGACAACTACGTTTTTTTGATCAACATTTACTTTCCAATCACTTAACACATAATTTACACATGTTTCACAAGAGTGATCTTCTCTAAAACCAGATTGATACGCGGTTAAAATATTTTGGCTGTCAAGGTGGTCTTTTAATTGTACTTGCACTACTTTTTCGAATATTTTTTCATATATTGGCATCATATTTATGGGGCGATACTCTGTGCAAGTTTTGGCGTCAATCACTTTTTTTATCGGTATAACTAAGGATTCCTTCCATGACTCGGGAAAAACACCAGAGGTTAATGATGTATTTATAATATGAACAAGGATAGGGCCAATAATGTCAGTAGCATCTTTTATCATACGGGTGTTCATAAAATTAAAGTCGTTTTTTTTATTGATCAGTTTTATTGCACTTGTAATGTCAGGTATACCTATTTCACGGAACTTAAAGTCTATATTGCACTCTTCTATTAGGTTTACATATTGTAGAAATATCACAGATTGGTTTAGTTCAACTATACTATTCACAAAAAACTGGTTAAATTTATCACATAATATTGCACTCTCGTTTATCTCGACCCCATTTAAAAATTGCACTTCAGTAATAAAGTCTTTGTTTGTATTGAGAACATACTTTTTTAACTGTCTCCACATGTCTTTTTGTGTACAAGCATTGTCAATTTTTCTTTTTATAAAAAGTGACTTGGCAGATCTTATCATTAGCTTATAATTATTTCTAAAATTACGGTAGATTTCCCAATCACGAATATTATTCGATATCACAGCTGTTCTGTATATACCTATTTTTAATGATTTAGCATGTTGAAGTTCAATGTTAAACCATTCAGCATTTTTGAAGGGTACGCTTTTAGTTTTTATCATAGAGTCCACTACACATTTTAGTTCATCCGCGAAATGTTCACTTAACTCGTTACTATTTCTTAGTTGACCAGAAGCGTCGTTTGAAATGTAATACATATAACATATAGCATGTATACATCACAGTAATATCCTGATCTACTAGTCAGCAAGACAGAATGTTTCTTCAATCTGACATTAATTGCTTCGCCAATTGGTGTGATTAAAACGGTTTATCCCTGAACCCAACTAAATGTCAACATATGACATTCTATAGAAAGACTATCCATTCCACCTTTCAATATTCTCTGTCTCAACATATTCTTTGTAATGTTGATAATTTTAAGGATCTTGGGGTTTATTTCGACCCCAAACTGGTTTTTGCTAAGCATATTAATTCTATTATTAATAAATCTACTTCTATGCTGGGCTTCGTGAAAAGGTGGGCCAAAGAATTTAATGACCCTTACGTTTCTCTGTCATTGTACAATTGTTTTGTCCGTCCGATTCTAGAGTATGCCTCTCAAGTTTGGACACCGTTCTACAACATTCATTCAAATCGAATAGAGGCCATTCAACGTAAATTTATTCGATTTGCACTTAGAGGACTTCCATGGGATGATTCATTTAACCTTCCTCCCTACAGTCAACGTATCAAGCTTCTTCAAATGTTACCCCTTTCTCAACGAAGGCTTAATAGCGATATCATTTTTTTACAGCAGCTTATATCCGGTCAAATAGATGCACCTGACTTGCTGTCGTCTATTGGCTTTAATTTTCGTGGTGGTGCCCATAATTTACGCAATGTTGAAATATTGTTTAGCCCCCATCATAGAACGAATTATGGGTGGCATGAGCCTATTAGTCGCATGAGTAGAATCTATAATCTAAATGATCATGTGATTGACTTGCATGTTAGTAAAATTAAGCTAAAAAATATTTTGCGTAATAATGCTTTAATGACTTAAATTGTTTGCATTATTTTGTTTCTGTGTTAGTATTTTAGAGGTACATAATTATTGTATTTTTAATTGTTTTGTCCTTACTAACACCTGCACTAAATGATGAGCCTGTGAGAGCACTTTTAGTGCCGGCAATTTCTGCTCGTGATAGTTGCTTGCTTTAAGCACTCCACGACACAGAGCTGATAGTGCATTTAAAAAAAAGAGACATTCTCAAATTTCCCATCACAACAGCACAATTACAATGGATACCGCCACCATCGCGCTGATTGAGATCGGCGAAACAACTGCTGACAGATTTTCGTTCCGCTGATTGCTTTTTTATAGCATTTTTAGACAGTGACACGTTGGCGGCATCATATAAATAATTCGTTGGCGTATTTTAGTCTTCATTACGATTAGACAGAATAAACAAGCCGAAGTTGAAGATTGTGTTTTATTTATTTCAGACTCAACAATTGGTGACCACGACGTGATCATCAAATGATCAGATTTCCGCAGTGGGGAAGTCCAAGATACCATCACACCGGATTAATGAACCGGAACCTCGGTTGCTTCATGTCGAAGCTTCTTTCAAAACCACGGGATCACACCGCTGACACAGCCCGATACAACATGGCCGTGGAAGCAATAGATAATGTAGATGCCGTTCGCCAAGTATCTGATACTCGTATTATTAGAAATCCTCCCGAAGTAAGTATCAGTTCATTAAGACTCTACTCATTGCTCGCCAAACAGACTCAAAAGAAAGCCAACTAAATAAGCTATTAATTTTGAACTAAGAGATCGAAAACCCTCACATCTACTCAGGGAGATGAACAATTTTGCAACCAACAGCATCTTTGAGGAATTTCTTAAGACTCTCTGGATTAAGAGGTTGCCTTTCTGTGTTAAGGCTGTGCTCTCTGCTGCTGATGCCGTGCCTCTTTCAAAGTTGGCGGAAATCGCTGACCGCATCTTGGAAAACACCTCAAACATACAAATATGTCTCACGTCTACCAAAAACCCTCTCAGCTAAAGTGCAACACAGCTTTCAATAATTCAGCGTTTTGTCGCAGAAAAAACAATTGCAGTTCAAAACATTACCATGAATCTGGAAACACCACAATAGGCACTTCAAAATCGACCCAGAATCCGATCACCAAATCGGAATCCAAGTCCAAGTTCGGCTCCGATGCCCACTATTGCGAGTAACCATGCAACTTTGTTTCTAACCAGGAAAACCACGTTAATGCGAGTGGTTGGCGACAGCACCAAAAGCACAGATATATGGGCGACTTTCGGGAGACGAACTTACATAGGCAAAATCCGAATTAAATTTCCTCATAGAGCCAGGAATCTGAGCCCATCCAAAAGTCCTTGGGCAAGCCCGCTCCATATTCAAAAGAAAAAAACGAAGACTTAACAGCCAAACAGTTCTTGATCTTTATAAACACACACCCTCACGACTTCGCAGAGCAACTTCATGGGAAAACAACATTCGGCACAAGTGATCTCTCTCACGCTTTCTATCAAATTAGAATGACATGCGATTATATCGATAAGACTGCCGTAATAACACCTTTCGAGCTCTACGAGTTCGTCGTGATGCCTTTCGGGCTACAAAATGCTTCACAGACGTTCCAAAGATTCATGGACGAATTAATTCAAGGTTTGAACTTCACATTACTACATCGACGACATATTTATTATGTCCGAAACTCCTGAGCAAAACAAAAACCGAGACTGAAGCGATTTAACCTAGCGATTAATCGGGATAAATGGGTCTTCGGGAAGTCAGAAGTATTTAGTTTTCTGTGGCTTACAATAAACCAGTTCGGCATTGAACCATATGAGGTGCACCCACTAAATGTAGTCGCACACCAACAAGCCATTCCCAGTCTTAAATTAACTCTGATTCTTTTGTCAAACTTTACCATATAAATTGAAAATCCATCAAACATCTAGGACTCACCAAAAAATCGGTTACCAAACCAACTCCAACTGAAAATGTAATTAAATGGATTTTCCTCAAGACTAGACATTTGCTACCAAACTAACTGCACTAACTAACAGCTGCGTTGTGTCTGGATGCAACTACCACTGACATTCGTGTCCATTTCCAAACCCTATGGTCCACCCTCTGCATGGAATTCGCTTAAATTGACAACGGAATAAGTAATTCAGGGGGTTTCGGACTATCGCCACCAATTTTGCGTTGCCGCGTCGAAAATCGTTCCCGGATGTGCGTGAAATGATTGCTTTTTTTCTTATCCAGCGTTACATCCCTGTGTGTGTAGGTGCTTTTTGCTGCCTTTTTAGCATTTGATCCTTGTCTGATACACAATTTTGTGGTTTTGCCGCAGCTGCATGCAAAAGAATGCGAACGGACTCGCAATTATAGACTTTCCTTTGCATCAAACGCAGCCTGGTGAGTTGAGATTTGACATCGGTATCTGGTGTTGTTATATTGGTATGCCAAAAAGGACACACCATATTGTGTAATAGTGGCGTTAACGGCCACTAAGCGGTGGTGGAGGGTGAATGAAGGGATGTTCATGTTCATATATCAACCGGCCGAAAGTAATTTACTAAGCTATGTTTTGGTTGGTGGAATTATACAACATTCGCTGGGTCCTATTGCGACGCGTTTCGGAGCTTGTGCTCCATCATCGGGCGTTTAGGCTTCGTGACCCGAAACGCGTCGCAATAGGACAATAAAATTAAAGATAAAGTTGTGATAATAAAAACGAACAACAATAAACATATGTTCAAAAAATTGAATATCTTTTCTTTATAATTCAACACAACCGTAGACAAAAAAATATATAAAATTAATAATACAAAATGGATTACGACGATGACTAAGAGAGTCAATCGATCTCGCGATGTCGCGGTCGCCAATGAGTTTATCGCGCGTTTTTGGATCTTGTCAAGTAGCTCCAAATAAGTTATTGGTGCACCAGACCAGATATGAGCGTTGCACTCGAGTTTTGGGCGAATAAACGCCTTATAAATTGTAGCCAGATTTGAAGGGGTGAAATATTTCTTAAAACGCTTAAGGAAGCGTAGACATCTCTCGGCGTTCTTGGCGACATCGAATATGTGGTCATTCGAACGAAGGTTGTCATTAACACACATACCGAGAATGTAAAGTTTCTTTGTTTCAGCGATGCAAGTGCCATTCATAGATAATGGCAGTGTGTATGGGTTTTGCTATAATGACAGGAGCCAGCATTGTGTTTTGGAAGCATTAAATTCCACTCTATTGGTTTTACCCCACTGAGTTATGCTGTTAAGATCGGATACGATAACAAATATAAGTCACCAGGGTATGAATTGCTTTATCTCTACCAGGACAAAGAGTATCAAAGCAAAGGTAAACGCGTGAAGTCACTCGAGCTGCAAAAAGGCTATCAGGTTAAAAAGGTAAGCATTTGGTCATTTCAGGTCGATCTTTCTGAGAAAAACCGGACAATTTCCAAACGAAAAATGATAGCAATATACCCACATTAATCGTGTCAAATTCTCCTTCGAACAAAAGTTTAGATAAATTATACTATCTGACTTCTACTGACCTTGTAGCTAGCTAACTAATTCTTGATTGTGCAGTATCTCCCCCTATACTTTAAGCACAGACGAACAATCTGCTTATGAAATATCTTAATCCCGGAGACTTCTTAATGTCATTGTCCGGCAGTACACTTTTCGCAGAAACAGATCCACTGGTTATTTTATCTCACCGAAAAGTGAAACCAATCGCTCCACCACAATTAAGGTAGGAGTAAGATCGTTGCGCTTGATATTTCAAAGGTACTCGTATTTGACAGATTTTGGCATCAAACTTTATTGTCGAAAATGCGTTCATTTGGAATCGATGATACTCTTCTTCAAATTATCTTTCAACTCAAGATTTTTTTTTTGGAAGATTTGAAGTCTGCAATCTACTTAACAAATGCAATTCAATCTATTTCCTCCTATTTCTCCAATTTATTCCACATTTGTCAACCATTCGTTGGACAGAATGAGAAGAGAGAGAGGGCGAAAGATTTGATTCTATTTGTTGTCGCCGCAATATTTCCTGCCTTTCGTTGTTCTATTGGCATTTCCACCATAAGTGCTGAAACGAAATAACCCGTTGTAGTGCCCAATAGAACATTTCAACCGCAATGCTCAACATGCTGGGAATGCACATTAGTTCACCCTAAAGCTGGAATTCGGGTGTAGGTACAGTGAAATGCAAAGAATCCTTTCTTTGCCGTACAATACCAATGTGGATTGCTTTAAGACGTTATTTCTATCTTTCGCATACCAATTTACAAACATTTGAAACAAACGTACATCTGCATGTCCTCTTTCTCTAATCCAAATATCCCTTTTGCCCGCGCTGTGTAACTTTTAAGCATCACTATAAGAACAAAACCATAGGGAAAGGTTACAGTCCTCTTACGCGAACTGTTGGGTACCTACCCTATTGGGCGTGACAAAAATCTAAGTATGTGAGAATTGCTAAAAAGGATCTTCATATTTTGTTTAACAACATTTAAAGGATTTTATTGAAAAAACAAAGTTATTGTAAAAAAGCCCCTTAAAAGTGGGCATGACAGAATATTTTATATGAAGGAATTGTTCAAAGCGACTTTAACTAAATACTTTGAGAATGATTTTCAACAAACCAGTTTTTTTTTTTTTAAGTGGGCGTGTCAGTGAGCGGATTTGAAAAATATTTACACATGAGCAAAAAATGTCCCTGAAGAGTAGATATTCTAGATTTCAGCTTCCTAGCTCAAACTTTGATTTTTCGATCAAATTAATTTTGTTAAATTGTGGGCGTGTCAGTGGGCGGATTTTAAAAATGTTAAGCCCCTTAATACCACATATTAAAAACTTCGGCTTTCTAGCTCAAAATTCGATTATTTCGAAAAAAAAATTTTTTTAAGACTGTGGGCGTGTCAGATGGCCGATTTTAAAAATTCTAAAACTTGATTATTTCAGGCCCCTAGAGAGTATATGGTTAAAATTTAAGCTTTCTAGCTCCAGGTTAAAGGCATAATTTTTTCCGACGGACGAATGGACTTTTTCTAGATCGGAAGTACTATCGCAGCTGATCACGAATATAGTTACTTTTAGAGGTATACGGCCAATTATAAGGTATGTTACAAATTATGAGTCAAAATTAATACATATACCCTTTGAATATGGTATACAAACTTCCTATCGCGCTTCCAAATTACAAAATAAAATCTGTCTTGTCTACATTTGTTTCTCCAAATCCGAACATTAAACCGCCTTAATTAGCATTTTTCAATAAACTCCTTAGCATTGGGCAAATAAATATTTCCAGTTATTATCAGTGCTTCATTCCCTTTTGTGAAAAAAATATCCTTCAACAATAATCTCATAATTTATCCCGATAAGAACTGCGAAAAGCATCATTACCAGCACGGAAAAGAATACATTCCGCTCGCACTTCCGCACACCGCAAAGGATGTAATATCCAATTAAAATCCCTTATTTAACGACTGTTTAATTGCCAGGATTACAACCCAACCAATGGCGTTGGAAATCATTCCACAGACAGAATTAATAACGACGACGATTCCATTGCCCTGCCCGACAACACCAACGACAACATTTGGGCTTTGTTAGGCGGGATCCCGGGAAAAAGGTTGCTTTTTACGATTACTTCGGGTTTTTATCTCGAAATCCCGATAATGAGATCGCTTATCTCCGAACCAGCCACCTCAACTCTAGCCAGCAGTCAACAACAACTGGCTTATACCCTTTGCTATGTCGTTTTGGGGTTGTCCTGAAAAATGTACACGCATCCGGATGCGGATGCTCTCTCCATCTATCTGCGACCACCAGGACAACGCCGCCAATGTTGCCATCAGAGTCGTCGACTGGTTCTCTGAGGGGGATCGACTGGTGATAGCTGACTTGCCAGGTATGGAGAGACTCTGTTTAGAATAATAAATGAGCTATCATCGCCACACTACAACACACGTTGAAAACCGACACGTTGACTAACGCACTGGGCTCACCGTTTTTTTTTTTTGCGAAATCCTTGCACCAGTAACTAGGACTTGGTCAATTTACCGAACCGGGTTGGAGTAGAGGGAAAAAAGTTGTTTCCAAATTTATGCGTAGGGGAAATTAAATTTCCTGTTTTAAAAGGCTCAGCGTTTCCGGTGCGCTGGGGATGTGACGTGTAGATACAGCTCGTGTGTATTTGCGTTGTCTGATAGCTTTGGCATATTTTTCACCACGACGCTCTAAGGCTGTTGGGTGCTTCGTTTTTTTTGTGTTTTGTGGAGGCACTACGGATCGAGTGTGGATGTGCATTACCCTAGTTAGTGTTGTAATTTATGAAGTCAAGTTGTGCGATGCTCAAAGCTAACATGTCGGGCAGGGTGTGAGTGCGGATTAGATTAAGAATTAGGACTGACCTGACGGTGGAAATTAATGTTCAAAGATAAGAATCACTTGGCAATTAAGAGATTTTGGGGCTGCTACGAGTGGGAAAAGTGAATTTGTGTTTTTAGGTGCACATGGAGGGTAGGAGTGCTTTATGAGAGGGGTTTCCAGAGAGGTTGAAGTGCTTTCGGAGGAAATGAAGTGATTCCAACTTAAGAAAACATTTCAGAAAACGTTGGCTGTACAAAAAAAACTTCTCTTTTATAATCCGTTCAATCAGTGTAGGTTGAGTATTTACAAAAAACATTTCCAATTATGTAGTTTATCCAGATTTGATCAGATGGGTATTTAGATTCGAAAAACACTGGAAGCAATTTTAAAGTCAGCTTAATTTGTTGAGGTATGCCTATTTAAAAAAAATCTCAGATACGTATGCATCATACTCTCTCAAATCGCACCATCAATAAATTGGGTTCAAGTAAAACAAATGCTTATTTTTTAAAAAATAAGAGAGAGGCTCGCTGGCACCATTTTGTTAAAATATAAAACAGAAAATCGTTAATGTTCTTAAAGCAAAATGGAATTACGTCCATTAAATTATTATTCGACAGCTCATTTTCGTGAAAGGTGCCGTGCATATATCCAAGACTCTAATTTTATTTGCTCAAAGTAACCATTTAGTTAAAAGTGAGTCTTATCGTTGAAGAAGATTGGTTTTAACACTTGATTATCTCATACCACAAGAAAAAGGAAAAGAAAACTCTTAAATCTTAGCCTTAAACTTAAAGGTTGACAGAAATATTGTAATTAAGAGATGATCTTATGTTTATAAACAAAACAAAAAAAATAGCGATGATGCTGAAAACCTGTGATTTTTTACTACACAAATTTCAATGGGTAGGAAGCGCAGAAACCTGTCAAAGAGTTAATTGATCGCCTGGCTTACATTCAAATTCGGTGCACACTCTTACAAACATTTTAACCAAATTTCGCCAATGGAAGGAACAACAAGTAGTGGCTGATTCTCGTTTCTTCAGCTTTTTATGATGCAATCATTATTTAGTTAATTAAAGTGATAAAGGTATTTTCTGTGTTTTAATTTTCCCTACCTACTGTCCAACTTTATTGAATTACCTCTATAGTTTGCTTTATTTGTGATGCCGAGAATTATAGGCAAGCACATCGCGCTGCACCGTGGGTAACCCTTAATGTCCATTCGCATCTAAACGCCAAACTTTCAATCTTAGCTCTCGGCAAATTTTAACTAACTTAAATATTATGCTTTTGGCGTCTCTTCCACAAATGTCTCTTAACTTTGTTGCAGCTACCAAGTAGATGGTATAAGAACTTATTAGAATGATTTTCTGTAGGTCTCCCCATCCAGAATGGACTGGAAGTCAGACAACGTAACGAAGGAGTTTGAAGTATCTATCTTCACAAAGGTTATAATTTTTTAATTTTTTAATTTTGGTTATTATTATTTATTTAGCTTAATACAAGCTTTAGGTCGTAAAAACTAATTGCAAAACTAAGACTTATAGCTAGGACTTAAAAACTAATACTTAAAACTAATTAGGTAGATGGTGAGGGGTGGAGGAGGGCAGATTTGAGGGAAGAGGTGCAGCGATTAAAATCAAAGAGGAGGTGGTTAGAATTGACCTTCTGCAACATACGGGATATCGGCTCATTCAAGCCGTACGACGTGCGACGGGTGGAAAAGTAGAAAAGAGGAGGGGATCTTAAATTGCGAGGGTTGGTGTTAAAAGCAATATAATTTATAATAGGAACAATCAATGGAGCCGTGAGAAGACGATGTATAAACAGAATGTCAGCGACATCTCTTCTTTTGTCAAGGGTCTGAAGGTTTATTAAAATAAGGCGTTCGTGATATGGTGGTACGATAAGGTGACTATTCCACGAGAGCCCACGAAGAGCAAAACGGAGAAAACCACCTTGAATGCTTTCGATTCTTGTAATGTTTACCCGGTAATATGGCGCCCACACTTGGCTAGCGTACTCTAGAAGAGGGCATAAATGAGTGTGAGTGGGCGTCTTTTCAATGGAACCAAACATATCCAATTCCTTCCACTTCCACCAATTTATACAGCGTCTTACAGGCGGAGACCCATTAGTTAGGGAGGTTTTAAGTTTTCTTATGACTAAATCAATTCTTAAAACAAGACATACGAGGGCGGGTCAATAAGTCCGTGACTTTTTGAATTTCTGACCTCTTTACTGAAACGGCAACACTGCTTCTGTCAACAGGCATCTGTCAGTTGACTCCTGTCAAAATTTAAACTTGCTGCGTCAGTTAGTTTGTGTTTGACAGCTATTTTTATCAGACTACTCACTAATTTGAGGAGAAAATGGAAAAAAGTGAATTTCGTGTGCTTACGAGTATTAAGCATTATTTCTTGCGAAAAAAAAACCATTACCGAGACCAAGGTTAAGCTTGAAAAATACTATGGGGACTCTGCACCATCGATTTCAATGGTAAAAAAGTGGTTTACTGAATTTCGTTGTGGCCGTACAAGCACTGAAGATGCCGAACGTCCTGGACGCCCAGTTGAGGTCTCTACACCCGAAACAATCGAACAAATTCACGATATGGTGTTGGCCGACCGAAGATTGAAAGTGCGAGAGATTGTGGAAGCCGTAGGGATCTCGCATGGCTCAGTGGTTTCAATTTTGAATGATCACTTGGGCATGAGAAAGCTTTCCGCAAGATGGGTGCCGCGTTTGCTCACAGTCGACCACAAACGCAATCGTGTAACAACTTCACAGGAAGGTTTGGCGTTGTTTATTCGCAATATGGAGGAGTTTTTGCGCCGTTTTGTAACCGTGGACGAAACATGGATCCATCACAACACACCAGAGACCAAACAACAGTCAAAACAGTGGGTTTCTAAGGGTGAATCGGCGCCAAAGAAGGCCAAGGTGGGTTTGTCAGCCAATAAAGTTATGGCGACTGTTTTTTGGGATGCACGCGGGATAATCCACATTGACTACCTTCAAAAGGGAAGAACAATCAATGGGGAATATTATGCCAACTTATTGGACCGATTCAATGACGATTTGAAAAAAAAACCGACCTCATTTGGCCAAGAAAATAGTTCTTTTCCACCAAGACAATGCAAGGGTGCACACATGTGCAGTTGCCATGGCAAAAAACCATGAATTGGGCTATGAATTGCTCCCTCATCCACCCTATTCTCCAGATTTGGCTCCGAGCGACTACTTCTTGTTCCCAAACCTGAAGAAATGGCTTGGTGGAAAAAGATTTGACTCCAATGATGAAGTCATCTCGCAAATAAAGGCCTATTTTGAGGACCTCGACGAATCATTTTTTTTGGAAGGGATAACAAAATTGGAGAAGCGTTGGACAAAGTTTATAGAGCTCAAGGGAGACTACGGTGAAAAATAATTTTTTGTTTTATCAAAAAATCTGTGTTTTATTCCAAAAGTCACGGACTTATTGACCCGCCCTCGTATTCATCGAAAGTAATGCTGCAAGCCAGGACTACGTCCAAGCTTTGAGAAAAATCTCATACAGAGAAATCGTGCAGACCTCGCCATACTGGTTGCCATAAGAATGGGTCATTGGCCTATGAGCACGCATGCGCCACAACACCCACTGCCAAAGCTGTGTGAACACAAATAAGAATTTTCTTTGTGTATATTCTTTGTGTATAGTCATTGACTGACTCAACTCCCCAAGATGGTTTTGAGGTTTACTTCCACTTTGTTTACAGATCTCACAGTAGTGGTCTTTAAATGGAGCAAGTTCCCGAAGCCAATCAATTACCTTACGATATACTTACTTACTTTTTTGCAAGTTTTCATCACACATTGAAGTTAACGCATTACAAAACTACTCGTATGATGAGGCATATTCATTGGTAAAAACATTGAAACAATAGGAAAAAATTAATGTTGCCGATTGACAAATAGTTCGGTATGCCACAGCATTGCAGCTCGGGTATTTGTGATGTTTCGGTTACGGATGTTAGGAAAGAAGTACCGAAAATCGTACTGGTCTAAAATTTCCTAAGATGCTAGTCAAATGGGTCATTCAGAGGTACTTAGGTTATGATAGGCTGGGTAGGCCGCATGCGGCCATGGTGTCTTCGGCTGTCAAAATTTACGATGGATTCTATGCAAATTTTCCTTTTATTATCCAGATCGACGGATTCTATTGGATGCGACCTTAAATTGTAATCCGAAATTGAATCACGCCCGTTTGTTTTCTGGTGATGACTAATGAAGTAAGTAGCGTAAGTTGACTTGTAGCAATTGAGCACTTCACGAAACTATCTCTTTCTGAAGTGCCGAATCTCTTTCTTAAACGTCAAAATTAAATTGGAGGATACAACTTCAGTAAATTGCAAAAATCGTACGGAAAAATCATTGTGATTGTTAATAAAGTGAAATCAAAAGCTATTAAAGAGTAAAAACTAGCAATTAATAGACAAAAAAACTGAAAAAGTATGTTAAAGCAAAAACAATAACAATAGTGAATATGTTGACCAAAAGGGCTTCAATTAATTCAGCTGATGTTTTATTTTTTTCAGTTGACTCTGACGTTGTCGCGAAGTGGGGGAAGACGGGCCACAGGGGATTTCCTATTTAAAACGACAGTGACTTTAGTGACGCTTTGTGCAATTTTAGTTTTGTGAAATAATCGTGTTCAAACATGTCGAAAGCACTTTCTAAAAGGACTAGGGTTGTCCTCTGTACCCCTTTTTCTCCTATGTGTCGTGGAACAGCTGATTCCACGTAAGTTCCCAGTTCTAGCCACAGCTGAACAAAGTAAATCGACAAACTTTTACATTTCCGTTCATTCATTATCGACAATTGTAGATAGCATTCCACTGCCCCACCTCTCCAATGCCCCAACTCTTGCGAACGTCTGACAAACATCCAAGAGTATCAATTGTCATAAGAAGCTTCTCAAATTCGCCTTTCGGACTCGGCTTAAAATTGTAGGTCCCTTCCACTTCGCTAAAGCTAAATGGTTGCAGAAGCTAGGTTTTCGGCCCTGTATGGGCCGTTAATGGCTTATATTTTTTTTTATTTTTATTGTATATAGCAGACCTTAGAAAATCTTCGAGGTATCTTGGAAATAATTTTCCCAAATTCAAAATCAAAGAGATCTCAAGAAAGAAAAAAAACGGATGGAACTCAATATTCCGAAGAATTTACAAATTTTTAATCCAAGAATCTGAAGGAAGCTGAAGAGCAAGAAAGACAATGGAAGTCATCATTAGAAGCTACCAAAAGGGCACGTAAAATTGCAAACAATTAAAAGATTACCACAAAGAGCAAACCCAGGCCCAGAAGATCGCGCTCATCAGAGGAAGACAGTAATAGCAATCCATTTTGCATTTATTGCACCGATACATTTCTAAATCCAAAAGAAAATGAACAAGTCTTCAGCCGGAGCAGAGGACAACAAAAACCATATAAGGTGCTTACAATGCGTTTTCAAAAAAAAATATTTATTAACGTTAATTATTTTGAATTGTTTTTTGGCTGATAACTCACTTGTATTTTTAGGATACTTCCGTCAATTTCTTTTTATCTTACAATTGCTACCAAGTGAATTTATTATTTATATTTATTTGATTTATTTAATTTTTAGTTACCTACTAATGAAGTTTATAAAATTTTTAATTTTTTTATTTATTGCTTTAAAAGAATAACATTAGGTAATATAGGTAATTCGCTAGAAACACCATACTTATTACTTTTTGAGCAGAAGATATTTCAAAGGGGCACAGAGGCCCAAAAGCACTTTTTTTGCACTTTGAATTTTTAAAACAAAAGTGATAGTTGTGATAGCAATTATTTACTCACTTACTGTTAACACCTGAAGGTACTACGGTGATGACATATGAGTCTTTTTCCTTCGTTCAATATATTTTAGTAAATCGGCAAACGTAAAGTACTCCTCTTTGCCCCGTCCTGCCCTAATCTATTCAGAAGATCATGCTTATTTTGAAATTCCAATAAAAAGTCAATTCGTTAGATTTTTTCTCTACGCCTAAATTTACAAAATTGATAAAACCATCGTAAAATTAACTTTTGGGGTTATAAAAGCCGTCTTGCCTAAAAAATATCATAATTATAAGCTCACCACATTGTTTGCACTTAATGATATATCAACTTGATCCTTTAAACCTGAACATAGCCTCACGTCTTCCTTAAAGGAAGAAGTAGAATGATTTATCAACTTGAAATGGAAAACGTAAGATTAAGACTTAAATGTACAGAGGATGCTATAAAGTTGTTATAGTACTTTTAACACTAAAAATATTAAATTAATATTTTTTATTGATATTTCATAATGTAAATATATTAATATAACATTAAAAATATTAAATTGATATTTTCAAATGCATAATACATATCTTATAATAGGAATGAATGTAACTGAAATATCTAAATGCTGCAAATGAGGAAAATAGTTTAGATGCGGGTTTTCGTTTCGAATGGTATGAACCGAAAACTAGTCAGTCATAACTTGAACGGAGAGTTCCTCTTAATTGATTGCGCATGATGTTCTCTGCAAGGCTGCTGAAGACAAATTGACAGATCGGAAGAGACGATAGGAGGACCATAAAGAAAAACGTCAAAAACCACACGGAAGTAATCAAACTATTGTGGTAAATTTTCTCCCCACAACACCTCTCAACTACCCTTCCAGCCTACAAAAACTTGTTTCCAACCGAAAAAAGTAACGTGTGCAGTGAACAGGTCCTTCGTTACTCCAGGCTTTGATTTATTTGAAACTTGAAGCAGATCAATGTCACTGACCTGATGTTAATAGAACCGCGTCAAGTACTGAGCCTTAGTTATCATAGAATCAAGTTACCATTGAACAATGTATATTCTGATTTATTCACAACTTGAATTCAAAATGGCCGACCACTGTATTCAGATCCAAATAATTGATCAGCAATACACAATATATGCCATTAAAAGCTGAATGAAGGGACAAAAATGCATGGAATGTCAGCACAACAACTGAAATTGAAAAATTAATTGAAACCTAGAGAGCGTTTCGTTGGAAATTGTGGTTTGTTTGTGGCTAACAAATTAGATGACCTAAGAGTGGTTTGACGGAAAATAGAATTGTTCACTTTAAAATAATTCCCGAGTCTCTCTTTATTTTCAAACTAGGTTGATGGAAACCAATAATAAAACATACACCATTTCCATATCAATCTTACAGAAATGTCCTTCATTGTGACAGACATTTTATAAATAGGATTCCTGTAATAAATGCCTTGACTACATTTGAAAATCACGAAAATTGACAGCCTACTCCAGCACTCTCTCGGATAGTGTTTCCTTTGTCATATATTTTTTGTAGGTAATAATATTTTCCATTGTAAAGAAAACCACTTCAAATAGTCAGTCAGTCAGTCACTGACAGACATTTTGATTGCTAGAAATTGAAATTGATTCATGTGACTTTCCCGCAATGCTCACCTGTTTATTACTACCTCTCTAATGATCTCATCTTGTATGTATGTATAGGTAAATCAAACAGACAACTGACATATGGTTTGGGAGGAAATAGTCCTTCCCCTTCAGACCCCTTTCCAATGCCCTTCTCGATAGTAACCATATTATTCTAAAATCTGAAATAGATACACTAAAATGTTGGTATACTCAATTCAATCTCCACTCGTCCACCCACAAGAGTACAACAAAGCTACTATCCTGCCGCCCTCTCATTCCCAAGGATATAGGAAAAAATATGAATTTTCTATTTTGCAATCTTCGTTTGACAGGCCAACTGTCATTTCGTTTAACTAAAAGTAATAGAGTTTGCATAGGGTTCACGTCCTTGCTTGTCCACAAGCTCACATTTATAATATGAAACATGCTACTCCTGCACAATGAGTGTAATATGGTGGACCTAAGATGAGGTGTGCGGCAGGGAGACTCACACATAAAAAACTATAAATATACTTTTCTTGGCATCATCTTAAGACATTTGAAATTATTTCAAGCATAAAACCGGGATTCGCCCAACCACCCCATCCCTGATTTTCGTGCCCATATTTCATCTGTTGTAGGTAGATTCATATATGTATGTATGGTATCGTGTCTTGCTTTGGCGCAATAAGGGATTCTCAGATCCCTTTAGCATTCGTAAGTCCCAATTCGTATTTGCGCTTAGTCAACGAAGCAGAACAGAACGGTGGGCAAACATGACGGAAACTTTCCTTGTGGAATGTGTTTATCTTTCCCTTCTCAAACGAGAAACTACATCAGCTATAAAGAGAGTAAATTTTAAAATGGGGGTCTTGACGTTTGGCGTTCAAAGGCGATTGCAAAAGTCGCGAAATGAAAAAGATCATCGGATTTACGGATGCTTAGGTACTTATTTTTTTATTTTATTTTTAAGTTTACATTTGGAATTGTCCGGGTCATTGAAGTGGAAAGAGGAGACGACGATGTCAAAATGAAATGTAAATATTTTGCAGTCATAGAAAATCAAAATTTTTCAGGAATTACCCATTCAGTTCAGTCCGGATAAGATCGTTGAATGAGATGGAGGATGTAAATCTAATCTTTGAGATATTCATAAGCTTATTGGCTGGCGACGAGGAATGAGGGACTGTTGATTTCATTTGGACAAGCATTTCCGTGCAAATCAAGTGCAGTCCAGTTAAATAAACATATTCGTCCTGAATTCTGCAGATAACTAATTTCTGGCTCCGCTTTTGATTTTTTTTTTTCGGGGAGTCAGATTTTCCATACTGGAGCACTTAGACTCAATACAGGTCCATTGTAATCTAATGTAAAAGAAGACACTCTCCTTTTACTGATTTTTTTTTCGTTTTTCTAAGAAAAATGAGAAGGCACTTCAGTGATGAGGAGCTTAGATTTACAGTACTCAACATATCAGCACCAAACACCTGCCACCTAATATGAGAAAAATGAGGACATAGGGAATATTCCACGGTATCGTCGCTTTTTCCACAGGCTTCGAAGTTGAAGGTATCGTTTACGCTTAGCACCGTATGTTGCTTGGGAAAAGCGCATTTGCCCGTAAGAACGTCAGTAGTTTGACTGCAGTCTTTTCTGTTGAAGAATACCACAGATTTTTTAAAGGCGTCGGGAGGTATTCGTTTAGACTGTCTGCAGCAAACAGTCAATGGAAGCCCTGACCGAGGATGCAGACAGACATAACGCCGGTTCAGGTCCTAAAATAAAGAGGATACATCTTCCTCGGATCCTTGTTTAGCAAGTTCACCGGAGATCTAGTTTCCCGTGGTCTCGTTATGACCCGGTGCTCAGACAAGACAATTCAGCTTTCCGACCGGATTCGGAGAGCATTCAGGAACTATTTTGGAGTCGGTCAAAGGGTTGAGCAAGACCTTAAGTTCAGTTTGAATGTCTCTACAGTCGCAAATACTGCGCCCCTGCACCTGTTCCTCACAACATAGTTTATAGTCAATACGATAGTATAAGTCTTCATTTCGAAGACTGACGCACTCGCCCAAGCAGACTGTACCCCGTCCCTATGTTTTCTTATCATTTCGAGCCTCCTCTTTTTTTTATATGTGCCTCATGATCATTTACGTCGATTTCATTCTTATTAGAGTTATTCTCAAATGCAACACACAGTCTACATTGATCTTCCTTTGGACTGTGAAGTCCTATATTGAAGTTGTCCTTAAAAATCTTTCTGTAAATTGAGAGTTTTGCGGATGGCAGATTTTCTTCTTCAGAATGTTTCTGGTACATTGTAGCTAGATTTAAAGAAGAGTCCAAATACTTTCGGACAGTCCCATCTCGGCAGTAATGGGACGGTAGTCAAGGAAAGCTCATGATATGCTTCTTAATTCCTTCGATTAATGCCGGATTGAGAGTCGCACTTCTTCCTTTTCCTCCTTCATAGGACGGTGCTAAATTTTCACTAGACCTTTTTTGCATAGCGTATTCGGTTACCCCTTTTTTATGCCTAATGTATTTAGAAACATTGTCTTACATAGCTTGATCTTGTTTTTATTTACAGAAAGAAAGTACACTGAAAATTGTCTTTTTGAAATGTTCACAGTTGTTGTTGTTCGCTTTATTAGCTGTTCAGTGTTTGCGTTGATAAAATCCCTCTGACGAGAGTAATCACCAAATTCATAGTAGGCTTGTTCGGAAATTACTAACGAGCACTTGAACCTGCATCTAACATTGCAATTCGCCTTCATCGAAGCAGCAGGTATAGTCCTACCATTAGCGGAAACGTAGTCTTTTCCATCGTCTTCTTCTTCTTCTTCTTCTTCTTCTTCTTCTTTGTTTCCTTATATTTCTCTGACATTGGTCATTCTGCCTTTTCTTCCTCCGTTGCATGGGTGTTACCTGAGGGAACTCTTGCATGCCAGTTAACCCATTATCATCATCCAAGTCAGAGGATGAACTACTTCCACTTGTATCCGGGTAGTATTCTGATTCATCTGGTGAAAATTCATCCTCATCTGGCTTAAGCTCGACCTCTTGTTCAGCAGCAACATCTTGAACAGCTAAAACACCAAAACGGCCAACTAACGGAAAATGCAGCGAACACTCGATAAAGGCATTCATGTTGAAATTCAAATATATGTATGAGTTGTGTAATAATTGCATGCCAAATCAATACATAAAATCGTGCAAAAAACAGCTATCTGAAGATATCTACTTCTTGCACTGACTTTTCATCGATTGTTCTATTGGTCTGTTTTTTCACAGCCCAATAGATGGCAGCAGGCCCGCAAAACTAGTAAAATAAAAAAAGCTATTATTATTATTTTTTATAAATTTATTTATTTAAATCCAAATCCCAGAGCACTCATACTCGGTAACGGTCCATTGTACTACCAGGCAGAAATCCTCCTTTTGGTGTAGAGGCATGTGAATGGGTGGCGTATGTTGTTGTTCCGCATGGGGAACAATGAGTTGCTGTGAATAGACGTGTTGTTTTGATCGGTCCAGCTAAAGTCAGTTTACCAGTGTGATAAGTTACTAATTGTATTTTAAGCTATTTGAATCTGAAGACTCATTTTACATGCAAGTTCGTTTCTACTATTTTTTTTGCGTTAAATTAAATCTAAAACATTTTTGCCATTGTTCTCGTGCTCTCTACCTAAAGTTACTCTTACTATGTCATCCTCGTCTGGGCCAGCGACACGCAACAAATCCCAAAAAGACATTCTCTCTTCGAACACAAATTCCCCTTCACCATCGACAAAACTTCCCATCATAACTACTAAAATCTTGGAAGAAAAACTTGATAAGTGCTCTGCATCGATGCGCCAAATATTTTTGGAGGAAATAAATAAGATGCGTACTGAATTTCTCAATAAAATTGATGAATTCAACGAAAGGTGGGCTCAAAGATTCGATACTATCAACAGTGCGATATCCAGCTTAAATGCGCGTGTTGATAAAATCGAAAGTAGCACCCCCGCTACGTTTCAGATGCATAGTGCAGAGATCCTTGCTCTTCGAAAGCAAGTTCATTTCTTGGAGAGAAAAGAAGTCGCTTGTGATGCTGTTCTCTTTGGTGTACCTGAACTTCCCGGAGAAAATTTGACACAATATTTTCACAAACTCTGCGACACCGTGAAATGCCACCCACCGCCCCTATTGGTAAATGCTTTCCGTGCGAAAAGACGATACAACACCAGCAACATTTCGTCACTGAACAACCCAACATCTATTATTTTTAAATTCAACGCCTCACATGAACGTAACGTAATTGACTGCTGCCAATTATCGCAAGCAGAACAAATCAACGTTAAAACTCACTGATATTGGTTGCGCATTTAATGACAACAGCAACAAGAACTGTTATCTGAATGAGAGTTTGACCAGACACTCTCGCTTTCTGTTACAAAGTGCTCTTGGTCTAAAGAGGAAAAAGAAATTGTTCTCAGTTTACTCCAAATCTGGGATTGTATATGCTAAGAGGACGGAAAACGGAAAAAGCTTTTCAATTGATAGCACATATGATCTACACTCCATTGCCGCTCGTACTGATGTTACTGCTGCTGCGGTGACTGATTATTAACTCAACGCATTGTATTCTTTTGTTTACTGTATTTTTCCGCTCATTATTTTCTCTTGTTTATTGCTGCTGCTGCTGCTGCTGTGACTGATTATTAACTCAACGCATTGTATTCTTTTGTTTATTGTATTTTTCTGCTCATTATTTTCTCTTGTTTATTTTATATATAAATTATTGCTGATTTAATATTTAATTTCCTTCTCTATTTCTATCTTTCGCTATTTGTTCCCTTGAGTGATCTTTTCGTTTTTATTTCTATTTTTCAATTTCTTGCGTGTTTCTACAATGAGAAGTTCTTGTTCCTCTTACAGTGTGGGTACAAAATCGACGCGCACTATGATTAATGTACTCTCGAATTGTCGTGATGGTTTTAAAGTTTGTCATCTAAATGCACGTAGCCTTAATCAGTACAAGTTAGATTATTTGAAGTATTTATTTACGGATTCTGGTGTTGATGTTATTTGTGTTTGTGAGACATGGTTCAAAAGCGATATATCTGATTCGCACTATAATTTACCAAACTATTCGATTATAAGGAATGATAGAATAACAGATACATGGGGTGGTGGTATAGCAATATACTGCAAGTCATCCCTTAAATGTAGAATGGTTAGTAAATCGATTGATTTGGATACGGAGTTTTTAATTGTGGAAGTAGCTGATGGTTGCACCAAATGCCTAGTAGCTTGTGCCTATATTCCCAATAGAAATTGCTCTCCTCATGCTTTTTTCTCAGGACTCTTTGATTTCTCTGCCCCATATGAACATATTCTTTGAGGGGATTTTAATGCGGATTTATTAAAAAACGACTCTCGTGCATTTCAAATGCGTGATTCTGTCTCCTCCCTAGGACTTGAAATAATTAATACTAGGTACCCAACGCGATTCGCTAAAGATTGCTGTCCCAGCCTCCTTGACCTAACAATTGTATCTGAACCTTCGTTGGTTATTCTTTTTGATCAGCTCTCATTTGACTATGTTTCTGACCATGATCTACTATTTTTTACTTTATCAATTTTACTCACTCTGCAGTTCCCTTTTCTTTTAAATTCAAGGATTTTCGTTCTATTGATATGCGAGCATTGCAAGTCGCCGCCTCTTCCGCCACTTGGAACAACTGTAGGTTGATTTCTGATCCAGATGATAAAATGTTTTACTTCCAGGAAGTTGTTACACAGCTCTTTATAACCAACATGTACCAACTAAAACTGTAAAAATTCGTAATAAAAGCTGTCCATGGCTTACAACTGACGTTATGGATACTATTAAAGCTCGCAACAAGCTTTATAGTAAATGGAAACAAAATCCGTCTAGTTCTAATTGGCTTACTTACAAAGCGATGCGAAACCATTCGACAGTCTTAGTAAGAAATGCTAAAAGTATGTATTATGCCTCGAAGCTAAATACGTCTCTACCTTCAAAAAAGCTTTGGAGCAATCTTAGAGAGATTGGTATTTCTAGTGCGAAAAATTGCTCTAATTGTGAAATCGATCCTGATCAATTAAATAATTATTTTCTTGGAGGTAGCAGTAATGAAATTAATTTTGATTTTGCCAATCCTAATCAATCCGCACACTCAGTGGGAGGCTTGGAAATAGTTGCAGTGAGTGAAATCGATGTCATAAATTGTATCTCACAAATAAAATCGAACTCAACTGGTGAGGACGGAATATCTTTGCATTTTATCAAGATTATTCTACCTTTCATTATATCCCACTTGACCCACATTATAAACCACTGCATTACAACATCAACTTTTCCCAAATCCTGGAAAATTGCTCGAGTTATACCCGTTGCAAAAAAAACTTCTCCTGTCATCGTTGCGGATTTTAGGCCAATCAGCATATTGTCATGCTTGTCAAAGGTCTTAGAGAAATTAATAGCAAAGCATATCCTCCTTCACTTGTCTTATCATAATTTACTCTATGAAGGGCAATCTGGTTTCCGAGCTAACCACAGTTGTTCCAGTGCTATGGTCAACATATTAGAAGACATAAGGCAACATTTTGACAAAGGATGTGTTACGCTCCTTTGCCTGCTTCATTTCTCTGAAGCCTTTGACAAGGTCAACCATGAGATTCATTGTTGGAAATTAAAGAATATGTTTCGTTTTGGCAACACTGCAGTAAGGCTCTTAAATAGTTTTTTAAGTGATAGACTTCAAAGGGTTATTACTTCTAAATCCTCCTCAGCACTACTACCAGTGAAGCAGGGTGTACCACAAGGATCAATTCTTGGTCCAATTCTGTTTTACATGTTCGTAAATGACTTGCCATCTGTCTGTCAACACTCTTCGATACATCTTTATGCTGACGACGTTCAACTCTACTTAGCAGGATCAATTGCGGATCTAATTGAGCTTACTAACAAGATAAATGATGATCTTTCTAGCATTCAGATATGGTCTGAAGCTAATGGTTTGCTTCTAAATCCGATTAAATCCCAAGTAATCCCTATATCTAACAAATTACCACCTCTTTGCAGCTTGCCCGAAATACTTCTATCAAGTAGTAAACTTAAAATTGTAAAACCTGTAACAAACCTAGGGCTTGTAATCAATCACAACTTGTCGGGATATGAACATACTAATTATGTAATAAGACGAATTTATGGATGTCTTCGAAAACTGTGGATAACTTTTACTCCCACTGATACTAGACGAAAATTAGTGATATGCCTAATTTTGCCTTTAATAACATATGCTGAAACTGTTTACTATAGTATTGATTCCCTATCGCAGCGTAAATTACAAGTGGCATTTAATGATGCAGTACGATATGTTTACGGTCTACGCAGGTATGACAATGTTTCACATTATGCAAATAGCTTGCTCGGGACCTCTCTTAAACACTACATCGACGCTAGAAATTGTATTTGCTTACATAATATTATAATCAATAAGACTCCTAGTTATTTATATGACAAACTTAATTTTTCGCGTTCGCCCAGTACCGTTTGCCTTATTCCATCCTATTATCGATATTTGAACTCATCCCGTCTATTTTTTATCTACGCAATTAAATTATGGAACTCATTGCCGGTAAATATAAGAGCAATCTCGAATTCAAATCGCTTTAAGAATGCTGTCCTTCACTATTTCTCCCTTCTACTATAAACTATTATCTTTGTCTTTCCGTATCTTTCTCTATACTCACTTTATTTTACTTAATAATGTAATTTAGTTTTTAAGTTGCTCCTTTTCTTATTGTAATCATTTAATTGCTGTATAAATTTATTCTGAGTACTATAAAAGATAAAAATCTTAATGTACCATGTATTTATATATTTTAATAATAATAATTGAATTGAATTGAATTGATGGAACCTGCACCGCACGTGTCACAAGCCAACACACTAACCTCGACACCAGCGGTCCCCATTCTTTTTTAGTCGCGGAGCACTTTTTAGGTGAAAAATTCCTCGCGGAGCACTTCGTTGCACTTATGCTATTTTTTGCAGTTATGTATGTGTAGAAAATGCAATAACTGTTTTTTTTTTTATTTTTTATTAAATTCAAGTAAAGCAAGTAACTTCAACGAAAAAAACAAGAACAATGTTAACACAAGGAATTCAATAATATTATAAAATTATATATACAAGGTGGCGCAAAAGTAATCCTCCTATCAGAAAATGCTATAAATTTTGCGATTGGCCCCTAATGTCAGTTCTGTTTTGACATTTGTTTAGTAAACACATGCGAAATACACGTTAATAAACAATGTTACGCTACACTGCTCCAGAACGCGGAATATTGGTTACTATTTATTTTAGCAATAATCGGTCGGTGACTTTGGTACAACGTGAATTTCGTCGCAGATCTTAGCGGGTACGTAAATAAGCAAAATTTACGCTTCTGGGGCACTGAAAATCCGCGTGTAACCCACGAAGAGCCATTACACCCGCTCAAGTCACTGTATGGTGTGCTGTTTTCGCTGGAGGAGTCATCGGATCTTTTTTCTTCGAAGACGTCGCGGGCCAAATGGTTACTGTGAATGGTGAGCGCTACAGAGCAATGATCAACGAGTTCTTTTTGCTGCAACTTGATGAATTGGGATTGGAAAACATGTGGTTCCAACAGGACGGTGCAACGGCACACACTGCACGTGCCACAACCGATATGCTGAAGGATGCATTTCCCGGGCGCCTAATCTGCCGTTTTGGCGATTTGCACTGGCCAGCAAGATCGCCTGATTTGACCGCTCCAGACTTCTTTTTGTGGGGCTTTTTGAAGTCGCGGGTTTATGTCAACAAGCCTCAGACTCTTGCAGCTCTTAAAGACAATATCCGTCAACAATGTGAGGACCTATCGCCGGAAGTTTTGGCCAAAGTGATGGAAAATGCCATAAAAAGGGCTCAAATGACAATCAACTGTGGCGGCGGCCATTTACATGACATCATATTCGCGACTTGATGTAAAAAAAATTAAAAGACCAAATAAAAATAATCCACAAGAAGAATCAAAGTTTTTCATTTTTTTTTTAAATTTCAGCCAAAAAACATCGGAAGGTTATTTTTGCGCCACCTTGTACATAATGGTATTTCAATAAAAAGCTCAGAGAGTTTTTTCTAGTGAGAATAATGTGCATGTTTGGTTTTGCATAATGCTGGTATATCTGGTCGAATTTGGGACAACTGCAACCGAATATCTGGCTCTGCATCGAGACGGGATCTATATTTTGTTTTTGGTTCCAACGTAGGCGGAGAATCCTGATTCGCACATGTATGTTGTTGCAAACGGCAGAAGAATTATTTTGGCTTTATCTGACAAAATTTTGAATTCGTCCTTCAACATACACCAGAATTCTGATAAAGACTTCTTCGTTTCAAAATTTGCCTTTATAGAAGAATCTGATGTCAAATCAAAGTCTGGCCAGACCCATTCCTGAACACGAGGAAAATCCACTTCGTAGTTACGCATCAGCCACTTTTGGTAGTATGTACTAGGTAGCTACATAAAAAAATAATGCACCTACATCCAAACATACATACATAGGTACATGATGATATACATTTTATTGTTTTATAACATTAATTCATGCCATAAGTTATACCCTAAAATAATAACAGTCCATGTCTACAAATAAATAACTCCTTCACACCTCGCCTCACAAGGCTATAATTATTTATTACATCCGCTTGTAGCGAAAATATTTTTTGTTTTTAATGTAATTACACCCTAGATACGCAATAAATTTGGCGGTTAAAAAAATAAACAAAATAATGTGTAGGTATTTATCCGCCGATAGTCCTGAGTTGAGCGCACCCATCTGTCATTCCTAGACAAGTGCTCATTCATTTTCAAATCCGCTATAAAACTTTCGCAGGAAAAAACAACTACATTCGCTCTTAATAAAGCACACAATTGGGAGTAATTATTTCCTGGTGGTTGTATTACAAATGATTATCCCTAAATCACTCTCGGGCCTACATAAAATCTACCTACCTACGCCCACGAAACGAGTCTTAATGAAGCAACAAACGACGCGTCGCCGCCAAAAAATCCTTACTCATATGTATGTGTCTGTTTTGTGCGATATACACGCTTATATTTAATGAGCGTCATTAAGTCAAAACCAGCCCGCCAAGCTGAATGTGATGAATCCTCTTTTGTGAAATCCTTCTGTTGTGTGCTAAATTTTGCTTTTATATAAATATCACTCACCAACTGCGCGCGTAATTAAGTTAGATACCTTCTCAAAGTGTCATTGAGTGAGGACTACAGTTTGTCACAAATGATAACACCGCACAGAACATGCTGTGGCAATTGAAGTCACATGCAAGACACCTAATTGTTACGGTTTTGCCAACAAGGACATTCATACAAAATTCAGAAAAAGAAACCAAACAAAGGGGGTCTTTTGAAAAAAATTATACATATAGATAGATGTATTCTACAAGTGCACTCAGTGCAAATGAAATATACGCACACACTCAATGATAATGTAATACATCATTGTATGTTTATGATGTATCAGTATCGTACAAGTGCCTATAATTACCGCCTTAATTTTGTTAATTAGAAATTAGAAAATGTTTGTAGTAGGTATAGCTTTATAGGTATGTATAGTGTCCGTAGTTAGGAGGGCGAGTGATATACTGCTGGACTAAGGGCTATAGGTACATGCCACATCCACTCTAAAAGAAGATGGAAAACAATAATTATGTCACATCAAAAAGTTATGAAACTTTTAGTGGCACCCAACGAACATTGTTGCCATTGAAGAACGACACGACCAACGAAGAAAGATCGTGTTTTGTTGTAGGGGAGCAACTCACTGTAATGAAATGAGAGACAGCACAGGACATGTGAGTATAAATGTGGAAGGAGGATTTTTGGTTCTGAGAAAATTGCTTGAAGTATGCGGGGGCAGACCTGTCATTTATATGAGTGGTAATATAAATGTTCAAGTTTATACATTTTCTGATGAAGAAATACCACAAATAATGAAGTGTATAGGTGTTGGCTGTTTTAAGTGGTTAAACAAGTCTTGGATTTTTTTTTAAATTTTGTTGGGGTGCTTTTGGCAACATGTTTTGTTTTGATTAATATTCCTCCTAAACGAAGACAAGAAGAAATGGAAAACGCCTACAAGCTCATCTCAATAGATGAAAATAACCCCTCTTTTGTTCCCTCACACCTAGTATGAACTACTAGGAATCATTATTACGGACAACTTTCTGAAAAGATACGACTTCAGTCACGAATTCAACGTCACATCCCAGGAACTCACAACACAACACTTGTCAGCTTCAATAGAGATCATTTGATCTGGTTACCGGGTCATAACGGTATTGAGGGCAATGAATAAACAGGCAAGCAGAAAAAGACACATCATTTATGATGCCAATACTATTCTGTGTTGTACCGGTTCAATAACTCTGCAAAAAGCTATACTGTAATGAATTGGTTAGAAACTTCATAACTGGAAAGAGACTGAAGATAACAACTCTTTTCCATAAAAGAACTTAGCAACTACTTAAACTGTCCAGAAGGCAGACACATACATTCAACGAATTCTTGTCGATGCAATGTAGAGTCTAAAAACACCGTCTGGCCATGGGACTAGCTGAAGACAATATTTGTCGGATGTGTTACGAATTCGAAGAAATAGCAGAGCCTGTGCGACTGTAACTCCCTAGCAAGACTACATCTATGTTTCCGTGGTAAGCCTTAGGTGAATTCGGAAACGTCAACAAAATTCGCATAGATGCGGCATCCCTGCACAAAACACACGTTTTTGTTTCGAAGTGTTTCGGTGGTGGTTGTCGAAAATACATGCCATTGTATACGAGCAACACACACCGAATGCAACAAAACTGTTTCGACCCAGCGTCGTTGACGATAATTGCCTACTTTCTTATGGCGCAACACACACCAAATGAAACGAAACATAAAAACAAAAGCAAAACAAAAAAATGTGTTTCGTTGCCAATAGGACCTGTTGTTTTTTGCAAAACAAAATTTTGATTCCTTCGTAAAACGAATGACTGTGGGGTTTTTCTTAGCTTTTTTATAGGCGCATCGACTTAATCCTCGTTTTTAAAATGGTTTATGGCTGGTTTTAACTGATTTTTTTTTATTATGATTACACCTAATTATGAACCTCTACAATTACCCTTCAGTCAAAAATATGAGAGTGTCCCTACCCTACTCATTATATGGATATACTCTGGTTTACTCTATGCACAAATTTTAACAAATATGGAAGTAGATGGAGAAAAATTGATTTTTTTAATTGAGGCAAGAGGCCCTATCTATAATAATTATAAAGATAAGGAACATGCTATTAAAGTTACTATTGATAAGCTGTGGATAGAAATAGCAACTGAAATGAATTGCTAAGGCAAGTTTTATTGAATTTTAATTTTATACATGTTTATTAATGTACATAATGTGTATTAATATATATATTAAGTATTACTTTAAACACTTCACATACTGTATTTAAAAATCATGTAACCAAAATTAGATGGCATGTATTGCCAAGGAACTGTACTTCAGTAGAGGAGTTAAAGTATTGAGCATACTGATTGGTCTTGCTCTTCCAATATTTGTTTGTGTTTCTCCTTGAGGTACGTATTCCATAGCTTCACGCTCAACATATATTTCCTGAAGCAAGCCTTCGCATTCCCTAATCATATTATGCATCCGCATTCTGGTGAAATTATAATTTTTTTCAGGATAAGTTCTTAACTCTGCTATTAAGTTTATAATCACATCCTCAGCATTTCGTTTTAGATTATATGGATGCACCCACCACTCTCTGCTATTTGCGTCTTTTTCCTCAATTGCTTCAAAAATTGTATGGCACAACTTCATCGTCTGATTCCGACCACATGTTGAACAACACTAAAAGCAATTCGCGAATTCAATTTAGTTTTATTTCAACGCACACCAAACGAAACAAGAAAACAAAACGTTTTTTTTTGTTATATTCTGTTTCGCTTGGTGTGTGTTGAAATAAAAAATGTTTTTTTGACTATCGAATCAAAAACGTTTTGCTTTATCCGGTATGTTTTTAGCCTTAGTGATGAAACCACACCTGGCCACCTTTCCTATCATCCAACTGTCTCGCAAGTGTGCATCCAAGTTCTTATGTTGACACTGCTGTAGATCCCAGGTGGCGAACAAGGATGATCAAACAACAAATCTCTCTCAGGTGGTCTCTTTAGACTGTGGCTGCTCCAATCATAGTAAGGCGTCCGTTGAATTTATTTACCTGGGTGGTTCATAAATTCCTCACTTTGGACAGTCGAGTTTTGAATTTGTTTGCTACAATTATGTTGTTGGATGGTCGTGCATGGTGTCGATTAGAACGTATTTGATTTGGTTGGCGGTTCGACCGAGAGCGCCAGATTTTTTTTTGGATATGCGGTATTTTGAATCTAGTGCTAGATACTTACCGCCGTATAACAGGCTGCTTCAATATCGAATTGTCGAAGATGTTGGCTGTTGTCTTGCCAAAGAAGTCTCCTTAACCGATATTGGCGTTGAAGTACCCGAGCATGAACTTGCCATCTTACTCTGGACAGGTTAGGCCCAGGAGATCATCGAACTCCTTCTTAAAAGGAGGCTTTGGCTTCGCCGGTAGACGATTGTGAAGAACACTGATGTTGTAAAACGTACATACCTTGAGATGTGGTTTACAGCCAGGTGATCACTTATCGGCCTAAACTCTCACTTCGCAGTCCGTTGACGTGCCGGGTCATGATCTTAAATGAGGTGCGTTTATTCCCAGGGCTGGCGTCTCTTTTATGACAGATTTCATATTTATTTCTTATACCCTCAACTTGGTGGGCAAGTTCTAATTTTTTTTTCAAAATTCGAACACCGCCACCCACCTAGTAAGGGCTCATTCGTCACCATTCCCATCTCAACACCCTGACTTAATCCTGAACCTTAACAACTTCAGCTGTATGTTCAATTAGCTGATAAAATATCTGCCATGCAGCGATCGTAAAGATATCGCCCTGTAAGCAGTGGATACAGATTGTCTTACCTATATCCTTAATACATGAAAATGCCAAGGAAATAAACTCTTACCGGACGGAATCAGGTGCCCAGAAATCTATGTAAAACATACGAAGTGAATTGCTTAGTCCCGTTTGTCAAACATGCTATCTAGAATAGCGCTGACCCTAGCACCTCTTATTCTTTCATTGATATTGATTTGTCATCCGCAATTACCACACATAATGCAGTAGGTAGGCTTTTCTGGCTTGGCCTTCCGAAGAGAGCGGCAAGGCAGGTAGACAGCGTTGAACTCCATAGCAGCAGTGGGTGCTCCTGGCATGGCATCTGTAATGGATAAGCATGCAAAATGTTAAAGCATAGATGTCTAGTAAGGTGGTAAGTTCTCTGATTCACTTGAGTGCTCTTTTTCGATTGGCTTTAAAATTAAACTTTAAATTCTAAAGAGCCCAGCAACTGTTCAAGAGGCCGACTTTATTTAAAGATGTACTCGACCAAGGGGAATTTTCAGATAGTTAGAATCTGTGCAAGTTGATACCACTTACGTAAACGATTTGAAAAATATCATATCGAATAACATATGGAGGTGCGAGGGCGAAATAAATATGTTAGTAAACAACATACGTCTCTCCATTCTCTGAGGCGTAGGTACTAAAATTCAAAGGTTACAATACTGGGAGCAGTCAGCACCATAGCGCATGTCCTTGCCGAGCAATTTGCTTCTCTTCCATGCTAGTGCAATGAATAAGAGTGAAAGTCTGCAAAAACTGTGTTTACGGCATTTGCATCATCATTCAGCTGTTTAAATACCTTAGCCAGCCTATTATCCGACACCACTGAGTCAGTCAACCATCACTCAGTTGAATCAATATCCATCCACTTTCACCCGCCAACAACCCAACGCCCGCTATTAAGTCTAAAGTTAATAGGAAAGAAAAAAAAAGAGAGGAAAACGGCAAAAAAATGCAAAAACACCATCTTTCGTCTCGACATTGTACCTGGGTGGTTGAATGCCGGTAATTTCGTTTTTATCCCGCTTTATGCGATTTGAATGGAATGCTGGCGGGAAGCTCAGATTAGAAACATATACTAGGCACTAGGTGCAGAGCACATCCATCTGCACGCACAGCACTGAGCACATGCAGGTATGTGTCTGAGTCTGTCACGTTCAAGTTTGTGTTGGCGTTACCATCAGTAGTTGCAATAGAACGCGCAGTTTATGGATTTCACTTCTATACACACGGATGGATGAGCTTTGTCTGTCCGCATGGGGTAACGGGTAAGCTATGCTATACTGCTTTAGTGAAGCTCTCGTGCATGCCTCTTGATCTGTCTGGGTGGCTCGTTTTCTGTCCCTTATGTCTATCTATCTAAATATTTATCTGTTGGTGGTGGTTGGTTGGTTAGTTGACTTCATCGGGGTTACAAATTGTTTGAGGGGTAAAAATTGCACAAAAAAATAAACGGCAAATAAAACGCTTTTACTTTTATTTTCAAGTTTATCTCTGCCATTCCTTTTGTCTTTCCATATAGAATTGCATGGCAGAGGGAAAGCTGCAACACTGTAGAGAGGACGATAAGTGCGGAGGTTTTGTTTAGGTTTCGGTTTCGGTTTAGGTTCCGCTTTTGGGTGGATGTCACGTTGACAAATGGTATGTTGGTATGTAGAACATTTAGAGGGTTAAGCTAAGTCCGTATGTGCTTACCTGTTTCTTATTTAGTTAACTAATTGGTTAGAGCCCTAAATGGTTTAGAAAACTACTGATGACTGCCATCAGACAGCTAGGTTTTAGTGACAGCGGTGCATTACATGGTTTAACTTTTATGATTAATTAGTGAATGCATTCTTTCGATAACTGGAATTTTGCTCTGGTATTTAAATAATCTGGAGCGTTGACAGCTTCAGGTGAGGCAGGAATTGTTTTGGGATTAAGAATAGGGCAGAGTCGTATAATGCCGGCCGTCTCCTGTGGCAGCCATCCTCAAAGAAAATCGCCGAAGATAGTAAAATGATAGCCCTACTTCTTTGTGTTATGCCATCGAAAGATCGGTCATTTCTTTCTTATGATGTGTCATAAGAAAGTTCACAAGTTATTGGTTAAGTTGGTTAAGTTTAAGCACGGTTTAAGTGTTGGAAGCTATAGTGTAAATTGTTCCGGGTTTAGTGATTTATGTGAAAACTATTAGGTACCTAGTATATTATATTTTAATCAAAATCGCTTTAAAAAGTGCAAAAATATTGTTACGGTCGTTTATAAGCAGCGGAGATAGGATTCACAAATAATGGGCGTTGCTTAGTTTCGGACCCTTAGGGCTACAGTTTGGGCGTTCTTTTGCAACAAAAAACCAACCGGCCGAATGTGCGGTTTCTAAAAAATTAATCATTTATTGCATTAAAATACTTAAAGACTAAATTACAGTTAAGAGACCTTAAGCGACACAACTCGTTTACCTAAAGAGAAACAGATTTTGCAGAAGCTCTATTTGAAAATGTCTAACTAGGAAAGCTACTTGGAAGTTTGGCGTTGCTGTGTTTTCAAGTGTCAACTGAAGAGGATGCGAGACTGGTTAGCTGCTACTAACTTTGGCCAATTTTGGTTTACCTTAAAATCCAGGAAATCTTCTTGCCACAGAAAACCGAAAAACTCCGTTCAAAGGTAGAATACCTACAAGGGAACAAATGGTATTACAATTTTGTGAAACGCCATTCCACCTTAAGATAACGAATTCTTTACGATATCTTGGGCTGAAATTACAGAGCAGATACCAGATAGTAAGGAAGTGGTTCCAGGACCTTCACAATTATCAGATGAAAACGCGGAAGATAAGGTACATAAGATCCTAAGAAATTCTTTATGTATATTAGACAAGGCTTAGTATGGCTCCCATAACGGCGGATCGGGCCTTAAGTCGTAATATCTGCCCTCCGAAGAGGCGAATCGGACAGGGTAATACCTGGTCCGATCGGATCTGAGCAATGGTTTCGGGGTGCGGTCTCACTATCAAAACCTGACGTAATCTGCATGGAGGAACGGGCCGTAGACTGGTCAGCCAGACTCTACGTGGTTACACGGGAATTTCGGGATGTCTTACTACTCCCCGTTGAAATTGGTTCAGGATTCCCGAAGATTTACCTGGTGATGATCAGCAGCTTATGACTGCGGTATTTCCAAAATCAGGCCAACTAAAATCACCCCGACTGGAAATTTCGATGCTCTACTAGTGTGTTTTCCTAGAGCGAGTCAGTGTGAAGTTAAATTCTGGCCTGCATTTCCTTAACCACAGAAAGATAATCATATTTTTTATGTCGAAGATAATCACACGTCTCATAGACGTATGGTACTTTGTTAGTTTATTTAATGAAACCCATGAGCTTTTTAAGAAATATTAATGTTTTATTTATTAATATACATAGTTCATATTAAGAGAGATAAATCAATGATTCAGTAAAAATAAATATTAGTAAAAAAATAAAAACAAAAAAACCTAAGCTCCGTTACATATCAACAAAAAACATAACTTATTTTTTAAAGGAACCTTAAAATTGACTTTTAGTTCTAATAGTTGCCAAATTCGCATTTTTTGGTTTAAAATAAGTCTACTAATAAGTCTTACACCCCCATCGTGGAATCCGTCGTATCTGAGATTCACTTCACTTATTCGATTCACGTGAACAGAAAATTGCTATCGTGGGATCCGTCGGATACTCTCCCTTACCGACCACTATTGGTGATTAGGAAATTCAATTGTGACAGCTCATTTCAAACACATTTGTTTTGTAAAAATTAAATTCAGTGAAAATAAAATAAAAACTGCGGATGTCAAATGCATGGATAGATTCGATCCGTTCGTTTTCCACGATACAGTGAATTTCATTCACGTTACCGACATGTGGATGGTTCACGTCTGCAGATTACACGATGCAAATTGTTCACTATTAGCGGATCGTTCCCCCCGACGGATTCCACGATAGAGTTGTTAGTAATTTTTAATCGCATACGATTAAATTAAATGTAAGAATGACAAACGTCACACACGTTTCCCAGGCGTACGGTTTAGCTATGAATTGTTACCGCAGGTACATACCGTAGCACCATGACCGTCACGGGGAAGCTCCGATCACCGGCTGAGTTAGTTTAAGCAACCAACCCGATGCGGCTTACAGTTAAAAGTATATATCAATTTTTTCGCGCGCCATACGTCTCACATACGTAGATTATCTTTCTATGCAGCGGTCGGGGGGTCGGTGAACATGATGATGCCTGGGCGCATAGTGGTATCATTCTCGATTTGGTCAGCGGTGCCATTTAGGGCCGATTTGGGTATCGGTAGATGACATCGGCCTGGTAGTTGGTTGGGCTCCGTGTGGTGGTTGTCGATGGATCCACAGTGTGGCCGGTTAGTGGCTGCAAGTGAGGTCGTCTGTGGGGTCAGTTAGGGGAAACATTTCTGGGCGTTATGTTACAACATAAAACATCTTTTTAACACAGTGCTTGTGTCGAATGTTTTGCTTGGAAACAAGCTAAGATTATACCAATTCAAAAAAATCAAAACGAGCTTAGACCAATTGAAATTCTACCATTTCTGTCTAAAGTTTTACAGAGAATAATGAATACGCAGATACAAAAATATTTAAGCAACAAAAATATATTATGTGTTAATTAGTCTGGATTTTGTCCCAAACATAGCTGTACTACAACTCTTCTTAATTTTGTTGAAAACATAAGACGAGCTATCCACTGAGACAATGTAACTTTTCTCATTCTTCTGGATTTTCCTAAAGTGTTTGACACAGTCAACCATAATGTCCTGTGTAGTAAGCTAATGAACAGTTTAATTTCGCTTTTCCTTCGACAAGGTTAATCCAGTCCTACAGGGCTCAACACTAGGACTACTATTCTTTTCTGGAGGAGTTTAATGAAGACCTAAACAAGATTCACAAACGACTTCGGAAAAAAAAGAACAACAAAAAATTCCCCAAACTGGATGACATAATAAATTACCCGTCGAGCATTTTGCGACGGGATACCTTAAAATAGAAAATGAAGTTAACAACGAACCTTACCTTTACTACAGCTAGTGTGGGGAAATTTTCCCGATATGTCGTCGCCTAGACCAAGCACAGAGAATAGGAGATGTGTTCAAGCAGCATTTTCAGCTGCTGTTTAATTTGCCTACCAATTTATTACTCACCGAAAATGATTTTTTATTAGTGAGCCGTGAAATTTGGTGAAATAAAATGGTAAAAATCTGTACTTGGTACTATGTATGCTTTTGTGCTACTAAAGGGTGATTTTTTTAAGGTTAGGATTTTCATGCATTAGTATTTGACAGATCACGCGGGATTTCAGACATGGTGTCAAAGAGAAAGATGCTCAGTATGCTTTGACATTTCATCATGAATAGACTTACTAACGAGCAACGCTTGCAAATCATAGAATTTTATTACCAAAATCAGTGTTCGGTTCGAAATGTGTTTCGCGCTTTACGTCCGATTTATGGTCTACATAATCGACCAAGTGAGCAAACAATTAATGCGATTGTGACCAAGTTTCGCACTCAGTTTACTTTATTGGACATTAAACCAACCACACGAATGCGTACAGTGCGTACAGAAGAGAATATTGCGTCTGTTTCTGAGAGTGTTGCTGAAGACCGTGAAATGTCGATTCGTCGCCGTTCGCAGCAATTGGGTTTGTGTTATTCGACCACATGGAAGATTTTACGCAAAGATCTTGGTGTAAAACCGTATAAAATACAGCTCGTGCAAGAACTGAAGCCGAACGATCTGCCACAACGTCGAATTTTCAGTGAATGGGCCCTAGAAAAGTTGGCAGAAAATCCGCTTTTTTATCGACAAATTTTGTTCAGCGATGAGGCTCATTTCTGGTTGAATGGCTACGTAAATAAGCACAATTGCCGCATTTGGAGTGAAGAGCAACCAGAAGCCGTTCAAGAACTGCCCATGCATCCCAAAAAATGCACTGTTTGGTGTGGTTTGTACGCTGGTGGAATCATTGGACCGTATTTTTTCAAAGATGCTGTTGGACGCAACGTTACGGTGAATGGCGATCGCTATCGTTCAATGCTAACAAACTTTTTGTTGCCAAAAATGGAAGAACTGAACTTGGTTGACATGTGGTTTCAACAAGATGGCGCTACATGCCACACAGCTCGCGATTCTATGGCCATTTTGAGGGAAAACTTCGGAGAACAATTCATCTCAAGGAATGGACCGGTAAGTTGGCCACCAAGATCATGCGATTTGACGAATTTAGACTATTTTTTGTGGGGCTACGTCAAGTCTAAAGTCTACACAAATAAGCCAGCAACTATTCCAGCTTTGGAAGACAACATTTCCGAAGAAATTCGGGCTATTCCGGCCGAAATGCTCGAAAAAGTTACCCAAAATTGGACTTTCCGAATGGACCACCTAAGACGCAGCCGCGGTCAACATTTAAATGAAATTATCTTCAAAAAGTAAATGTCATGGACCAATCTAACGTTTCAAATAAAGAATCGATGAGATTTTGCAAATTTTATGCGTTTTTTTTTTAAAAAAAGTTCTCAAGCTCTTAAAAAATCACCCTTTATGACTGCGCGTCATCAGGTTAGCACACCTTCATCAGTCTAATATAATTGGTTCTGATTTTGTTGTTGTTAACTTGCAGCTACTTTTTTGTTTTCTATTTTTCTCATTTTTGTATACACTGTCAGTGGGAAAGAGAACATGCGATAACAATATACCGATGGTTTTTGCTATTTTCTTTCATTTTCAATCGAAAAATGTGCTTGATGTTTGCGCCATCAGGTTAGCACATGCAATTTGTCTTTCATTTATCTTCAAAATTTGAGTTCGTATTGACACTAGATTTTATTTCCAGCTCAAGTGATCTATTTTCTTTAATATAGGTAAATGAAAAGCCCTCTATCGGTTGAAGAGAAAGCAAAAATTCAAGCTTATGAAGAGTTGAAGCTTTCAATAACTGAAATATGAAAAAAAAAATCCGGCAGAAGTCGAAAAGTTATATACAATTTCTTACGTAATAAGTCGGGATATGGCCGAAATAATAAGGGCGGTAACAATAAAGTGATTTCCGATGCTGATAAGAGAGCAATTTTGAGAGAAGCATCCAGCTCTCATGAATCGACCGCAAATATCAGGACAAATATTGGTTTGAAGCAAGCGTTTCTACTGTTCAAAGGGTGATAAGAAATGCTTCATATTTGAAAAGACTGAAACTCAAGAGAAAATCACCACTTAACGATGCTCGAAAAGAAGAACGATTAAATTTCGCACGAGAGCACATGGCCTGGAAGTCTAAATGGCGCTATGTTGTCTTTTCGGATGTAAATAAATTTAATTTGGAAGGACCCCATGGATTCAATTATTATTTCCACGATCTTCGAAAGGAGGAACACCAGTTGGATCGACTTCATAGTTGTGTGGGCCGTGTAATGGTGTGGGGAGCTATATCCAACTATGGTCCCCATTTTAAAAATTTCTTTGGAAATGTGCCATCACGTTTCCAACACGACAATGCTCCGATTCACGCTGCCCGGGTGATTAAGTCTTGGATTGAAGCACAAAACGTCGATTTATTGCAGCCTTACTCACCAGACGTCAATATTACAGTATTATAGAAATGGCGTGTGGATGGCTGGTTCGCAAAGTTTACGAATCTGGCAGGCAATATTCTACCAACGAGGAATTAATAGAGGCATTAAAAGTGCTTGGCCAGCCATTTCTTTAATTTATATTGGAAAGTTGTACGAATCGCTTCCCAATCGGAGCGACATCATTCTTAACAACAAAGGATCGACTCATTATTAAAATTATAATTTTTTTTTTTAAATTAGTTGATATAGGGGAAGGTAGTGTACCTCGTCCGGATTTCAGTTTTTTGCCCATATTTTATGTGTCGTTTTTTCTTTTGTTTTTCTTTTTTTTTTGTTACTACCTGAAGTCTTTTCTATGATATGGCGAAACTACCAAAAGGATATTACTTACCATTCCTTAGAAAACTTAACTTTTATATGCTAACCTCAAACGGTCCAAGGTACAAGACGTGGTTGTACCTTGGTTCACTAAGTATTGTACTTTGGACCGAAAATATTATTAAAAGTTTTCCTATAGTTTGAAGGTGAAAACTTTAATTTATTTCAATAAAAAGTAAAAATGGTACCATTCTTTATTTATTTCAAAACACACAGCAAAAAAAAACAAACCATTATCTTAAAGTATTTGCGCTTGATTAAAAAAAAATTATTTCAAATAATAGTATTAAATAAAAAAAACTCTTACTAAAAAAAACTTAACAAAGGACTTCAATATTATTTAAAAACTTACTTTAAGGGAACAACATAAAAGAAAAACAAATTTATCACTTCAATAGTAGTATTCAAACCATATACGAACGACAATGTGTTCCAACCAAAAGATTATTAATACACTTACCGAAATCGATTAGAGCAGCTGAAAAGAGACAGAAAACTAAGCACAAGACTTCAAAAAAGAGATAAAAAAATACTTTTTCCACTGAAAACTATGTTTATTTTTTTTTCTGCCGTCTCGTGCAGCTGTGCCTTCAAAAAGAAACTGAGAAGACAAATGAACAGAAGATCAACATTTCACAGAAGGACCGGTTTTTGCGTGCTTTGTATTTTTCCGGATATTGGCACTCGGACAAAGGTACAATCGGACCAAGGTACACAACCTTCCCCTACATATAAGTTTAAAAAAGGTTCTTATCTAAAAACTTTAAACAAAATTTAATTAAAGAGATTTGCTAACCTGATGACCTAATTTAAATTGTTAATTTTTCGATTGATTTTTAAAAAAAAATTAAAAAAAAATATTGAAAAATAGAGAAACATTTATTTTTTTTTTTTAGACGAAAACTGATTTGTTAATAATCCCTAGAACTTTTAGTATTTGAGCTTTTTTAGTTTTAATAGAAATGAGCAAAAGCTATTAAAAGCAGGGGTGTGTTAACCTGATGACTCGCAGTGTATGCTATGATGTGCCAAAAAAGTATCAAAATTTCATTCAAAAAATAGTTTAGTAAATAAGTAAAAATTCAACTTTTCTCATAAAAAAGAGTACAGACACTCATCGAAGAAATAATTTCAAGAATAAGAGATTGGGGGTTAATATGTAGTCTCATTTGACTTAACGTAGGTTATTTTACCAGGCTCCTTGGAACCCAAACAAATTATATTTTTCCGAAATGTCCGTAGAAACCGCGCAGTATTTCCATGTCCAAGATTGATTTTATTAAATTGAAATTTAGTGAATTATATGTCTCATCTCCCCTCCATACTTGATATCCGAGTTCCAACACATATTAACATAAACATCACGCCAAAAAAGCATAACTTCTAACGCGCCTACATGAGTACACACACACATTTTTTTTAATTGTGCGTATCACTGGGCGGATTGAACAAATCTTAACACCTACTAATTTTGGGCCTACGAGAGAGTTGTTAAAATGGGTGACGGACGGATAGACATGGCTGCATCGACATAATTATGTATGCTGATCACAAATATGATGACTCTTAGGGGTCTACGATCAATACTAATGCATGTTACAAACTTTTTATAATATCCTTAGGATATGGTATAAAAAACTGTGGGATTCAATGCCAAACGTCACAAAATTATTGAAAGCTTAAAGAACGTTTGGCTTGTCTATTGTTTCCTTAAGTTAATAAACTTATATATTCCAAAAATCAAGAATGGAAATGGCAGATAACGGTGAAGATGCTCCACAAAAACTTGTCTAAGGTCACTATATTCAAATGTGATGAATCGGCAGGGCCGGCTCCATCCAAACAAGCGCCCTGTGCAAGATTTCCAGAAAGCGCCCTATTTTGAGTCAGATTCTCCTTGAAGTTGCAATATTGCAAGTGATGTGAGTTAATGTGCAAAAATTCAGAACAGGTGAGTAGGTATTGGGACCCTTGGGACTGGGAATTCTGAGCTAGAGCGAGAGGGAAGATATGAGGTTGGAGCTAGAGCGAGAGGTAAGATCTGACCTTGGAGTGACGCGCCGGCCGCCGGTGGTGGTTGTTAGTTTTTGTTATCAGTTTTGTGTGTTTAGAGTGAATAGCTTGGAGATATTGACTTCCATAGTAATTAAACGGTTGATGCGATAAAGAAACCCCATGGATATTGGAAGCAACGGTGAATAGTGAGTTCAAGATCGTCTTTGTTTATACGACTAAATTGTGTATTGTAGCGATCTTGAGCTCATTTGTTTGTTTAGGACATTGCATTGTATATGGTTTCTTAGTTTGATTAATGTTAGACATTACATGTGTATGGTTTCTTAGTTTGATTATTTAATGTTTTATTTGTTCAGGACAATACATTGTGGGGCGAGATAATATAATATTATCGGCGTCAGATATGGCTCGCTCCCCCTTAAGATTCGCTGACCATATTGCTCTGTGTTACTTTTATCTTACTGACCACATTGTTTGAGAAGAAATTGTGATATTTTCGGAGGTATTTTCATGTATAAAAGGCGAGTGTTGAAGGTACTAAGTAACAGTTTATTTCAAATTAGACATGCAAAGAACATGAATTTCCTTAACCAACTGGGTAAAGTAAAGCCCCTAGAGGGTCTGAAAATGGTAGAATTGGGGAAACGGAGTCGTATCTTGAAGGCGATGCGGTGTCAGACCAAGTATGGACCAAGGATCCTGGTAGAGCTGGAGGCGAAAAAGGTATTTTTGCCTCTCAGATTCAACGCAATGGAGGAGGACACCATTACCCAACTCCCCTTATATGAGATGGAAGTCATCAAAGCGGTTGGAAATTCCTTTGAGTTGGCGTTCCATCCTGTTGCAGAGGAAGACGATGAGGTGCAAGTTCCCTACTCACAACCATTTTTATAAAATAAAAAATAAATTTAAAAAAAAAAAAAAAAAAGTGAAACAAAGAAATTAACTGTTCTTTTTCTTTTTTATTGGTTTATTCGACTTTTAAGTGCTTTGAGGTGGTTAAAGATTACCCAACCTTTGTGAAAAGATTCAATTTGCGTGGTCGTAAAATTGAATTCCGGATTAGGGATGTAGCAGACAACTTTGAACCATCTAGCTGGATTCAGAATGCAGTGAAAGGGATATTTAAAAAAGTGACTAACGATTTGGATCCTTCTGATATGGTGGGTATAACATTTACAGGGAAGAATTTCGAACACCATGGTCCTGGTTGGATGAGCTATAGAAAGGCATCCGATTTAAAGTGGAGCGAGGTATGGGATTTAATCACTAAAATTTTCCAAAGCAATTCCGAGGGCTTAAGCACGGATACTTTCCGTATAAATCTTACATCGATAAGGCCTCCTAAAGGACAAGGAAATGATCGAAATAAGAAATACTCGATGACAACAAGGAATTAGCTATTCGCTGCACATATGATAGCAATTATAAGCTACGATCTTTGAGTATTTCATGCTTCGAGTATCGAGAATATGAACAGGAAAGGATTTTAAGTAATGGTGAAATCGAGTTCTTTACAAATCAGGAATTGAGGCATGAGCCCAACATGGAACTAGTGAATCTCAAATCGATGAAACAAGCATATATAATGACCATTTCATAAAATAAAAAAAAAAAAAAAAAACCATTAAATTAATTGTTTTTTATTAATCCATGAATTGTTAGTGGATGGGAAACCCAACCATTTGACATATACTTTTTCGTCTTTTGTTGCAAGAATCTTTTCCACGAGAAATATGTTGGGAAAATTCGTCTTTTGTAATTCGTGTGCATAGAAACTCCCTCTAATAGGCTGACCTTGAAAATCTTCAATTAGATATGTAATAGGGTTTGTTATCTGAACTTTTCTTATTTTGAATATTTCAGTTGTCCAGTTTGGTGTGTATCCTTTTTCGAAAGCATGTTTAAACTTGCTTATTCGAACGTTATTGCCAACTTCGTATTTTCCCTTCTCAGCAATTTTTATTCGTTTATAAACTCCTGATAGTAATTCTTTGACATTGTTTTTATTTATATCAACGGGACGTTTTTTTATTGTTCTATGTACCGAGTGATTATATGCATGCAGCAAATCCTTATAAATGGGTAGCCATTTGTAGTTCCCATTGAAACTGAATTCTTTCCACATTTTCTCCTTAAGGGTGCGGTTAAAGCGTTCAACAATTGATGCTTTTAATGTACTGTACGTTGAGTAGTGATTAATTTTGTAGGTATTCATCAAATTTTGGAAGGCCTTGTTGAAGAATTCTTTACCATCGTCGGTTTGCAAATTTTTAGGTGCTCGATTTGAATTGGTAAAAATTGTTCTCATAGCTTGTGTTGTAGCTGATGCAGTCTTATGTTTCAAAGGAACGACCCAAGCATACTTTGAAAAAGTATCAATTACGGTTAGTAAATAGTTGAACCCCTCATTCTCATCACTGTATGGTATCATTTCAACCAAGTCTGCTTGCCATAGATCATCAAAACCCTTAATAATAACTCTTCGTCTGGTGAAATTCCTTCGGGCTGGCTTGTGCAGCTCACCAACAACTTTTCTTTTACTCATCCTAAAAACGAGTGAATAGAAACAAGGAGAGGTTTTGTATTTTATTAGATATTTTATTTGACCAATCGTCGATAAAGTAACATCAATTTCTTAATTCTAATCAATCTGCTTTCAACCATATAGCATGCGCAAGTATCTGGTCCTTCTTGACAGAGATTTGCAGACCAGGGGCAATTTATAAAATGACACCCATGAACAGAGGTGGTGGAAGATACGTTTTCAAAGTTCCTCAGAAAACTAATGCAATCAATAATTTCATTGAAATGTTCCTCAAGAAGAGTTTGGTTATTTGTTTTTAGAAATGTTAACATCTCATCGAAGATCGTAGACGTATTTACTGCAGACATGATTTCAAATCGAATTCCGAATGCGTACTAAATTGGTGAAAAACTAGTTGTTGCCTCTCTAATAGGTTCACCACTATTTTTATACTTCTCGAAAATATCCAACATATACTTTCTAATTTTGTTTAATAATTCAAGAGTCTTCAAATTTTGCTCATCGGTGTATGACCGCAAATCCGCACCCATTTTTCCCAGTTTATCTTCGATGATTTGTAGCTTCAGTGCCTCATCATTTATAGTCCCCATGAGTGCGTTGAAATTGTTGTCTACATACCGTCGATGATTTAGCATGTTTTTATCTTGAACATCTATGTTGCTATCTACGTATTCCTTATTTGCCGCCTGTGTTGGGTTTACAGGTTTTCCAACATTGTTTAGACATTTTCCCTGAATATCGAAATCACCATTAGGTAGTAGTCTAAATCCTACGCCAGCAGGTCCTCGCGAACTCTCGGTTGTTCTATGAAATTGGTTGGAGCTTCGTCCGAACTTGTCAACACTCATTTTATTAATAATGAAGATTATTCTCTAAACGATGTCTAATATATAGATAATGTTCGTTTCCAACGCGAATTGATTTTATATAGGCCAATTCTTGAACCAAGTGTTGAGGTTAAATCCATGCAGGGCGATTTCTATCCGGTCGGTTCCTATCCGGTCGGTTCAGGTGTGAGGCCATACTGATTTGCTTGCTTTTAATGGATTGAATTGATTATTAGTGTATGATATCTGATTCACGTAATTCTTCTACAATTGAGTTAACCTCATTTTGAAGATTATTATTGCCGGCTCTTTGAGATGCAATTAAAAGCCTTAATCTATTGACGAGTTCATTGGGGTTATCCCAATACACATATTCGACGGGTTTATTTGAATAACTCATATCAGTTGAATTACTATTGTATGCTTTTCCAATTTTCTTTATGACTCTCTGCGTTAGGTGCTGAAGTAAAGGTTGGATTATATGTTTATACTTATAACCTCTGTTGCCTTTAACCTGTAAGTTACTATCATAGTTTTTCAAGTGTGCTTTTGTTTTTTGTAATATCTTTAGATATTGATCCAAGTCTTCATTGGTATATCGATCTTTTCTAGGGTTTTTTCGAAATATTAATTCATAAAGGCCATTCGTTCCATGGAAGATTTCATCATCAATGACGAAATTCTTGTGTTCGTTAATTACAAAACTTGATCTACCTAATTTCGTTGAATTTGATTCCACGTCGAAATGTGGACCATAGATTTTGTCACGATTCGAATCTGATGGGGATGATCGATTAACTGGAGTGCTTTGATCAAAGCTATTGTCGTAGGGTGTCCTAAATGAATTATCATTGTTCGTTGTCTGATTTGATTCTGGAGATGAGAAGTCAAAACTTGCATTAGAAATGGATTTTTTTTCTTCTTCTGGGTATTGTAAACGTCGTCGTAGTAGTTGTTGATTCTTTATTTTCATATCTATATTATTGTAAGCAATATCTGCAGCAGCAGTATCATTTTGAGTATGAGCACTTTTGACATTTTTCACGATTTCTTTTAAGGGTTCAACTATTGGTTTAAAAGTAGTCTCAAGTTCCGCATCCTTCGTAGTTTTTCCATACTGAAGAAACATATATTTTCTCTTTAAAGCTTTTTTAGTTTTTACTAAATCTTTAAGTAAATTTTCATCAACATCCATAATTGTCGAATACAGGGACGAATGCTCTAATCGTATGTAATCATTTAAACCGCTGATTTATGACTGAATAGATTTATATAGATACAGTTTCTTTAAATGAATTATTATATCGGCCTTTATTCAATCTAAAATCTTTATTAATAACCAAAAACCCATATGTATCTTTACAGCATTTTTTACACAATTCCTTGAATTGATTGAATGTCATGTCAGAGTTGACATGATCGTTGTATATATGCTTCAGGTTAAGTTCGTCTTGCTTAAAAATAACTAAATAGTTTGCATTGTCTCGAATCAAGTGTTTTGGTATATGTGTATAAGATTGACACAAGTAGAAACTATCCACGTCATTATGTCGACCCATGCAGAAATATTCTCGAATATTGTTTTGCTTATCACAAGCCACATCATCGAATATAAAAACTGAGTTTCGATTTGCTTCAGAAGGCGTAATAATTTCACAATTATTTGAAAACTCATTATATCCCATACCCGTGATGGACTCTATTAGCTTTCTCAGGTATGCATACTTTGGTTGATGCAGAGACTTTGAGTATATGTAGAGATTTTCAAATTTTAAACCATTTGGATCGAGGAGAATGCTCAACATGACATTGGTTTTTCCACAATTTGATGGACCCACAATTATTCCTCTAATACTATTAGGAAATATTGCTCCATGTTTCCTGCGTACTTTAATTTTACTATCAAAGTTCTTAACTTTAATAAAATCTCGTTGTTGTTGTTTTATGAACCTCATTCTGCTATTGAATGAAACTAATCAATATAAAAGATCATGTTTTATAGTTGAGAAATTCATAATTGTTCAACATATACAACAAGAAAGTCGTATAAAATGATAAATTATAGTGTGAAAGCCAACAGTTGGAAAGATACATTCAAAGGGTACGGATTAGTGAATTCCTTAATCGAAAAATTACCAATTGAATTACATCTTCCCTCATATAACTTCTGTGGGCCAGGGACTAAATTGAAAGAACGCCTTGCTAGAGGAGATAGGGGAGTTAATCAGTTGGATGAAGCCTGTCGCGAACACGATATTGCATATGCTAACAATAAAAATCTACCTGAACGACATATTGCAGACAAAATTTTAACTGAAAAGGCCTGGCAGAGAGTAAAGGCAAAAGACTCATCGATAGCAGAAAAAATAAATAGTATATTAGTAACGAATATGATGAAAGCTAAAACGAAACTTGGTATGGGTTGCAGCAAAGCCAAGAGAAGGAAAAGAAACCCACGCAAAAAGTATAATTTATTTAAAAAAGCCATTATGGAGGCTAGAAATGCTATTCGAGACACTAGAAACGAAGATCCTAACATAATTGCAACAACTGCTCTACAAGCAGCTAAAAAGATCATTAAAAATAAACGAAAGAGCATTACAATTCCTCGAGTAATACCTCTACCGAAAATTGGTGGTTTCTTACCATTGTTACCTATTTTAGCTGGGCTATCGGCTATTGGATCAGTAGTTGGAGGAGCTGCGGGCGTAGTTAAAGCTATAAATGAATCAAAGGTAGCCAAGAAACAATTGGAAGAGAATAAACGTCACAATCAGACTATGGAAGGAATTAAAATTAAGCATGGTAGCGGACTTTATCTACAGCCATATAAAAAAGGATTTGGACTTTTCCTTAAACCATACGATTCAAAAAACTTTTAAATTCGCTACCTAATCGTCCACTCACCAATATTGATATTATGAAATTTGGAAAATTGAATATACCATGCTTCAGGGGTGTTTACATGAGTGATAAATTACCAGTAAGATCTGATAACAAGGAATGTGGTGTAATTAATTTGGACAATGAGAGTGGGCCAGGGACACATTGGGTAGCATACATTAAGAATAAAAATATTGTCAAATATTTCGATAGTTTTGGTAACTTAAGACCACCCATAGAGGTTGTACGATATTTAGGTGAAAATATTCACTATAATTATAACAGCTGTCAAAATTTCAATACATTTATATGTGGTCATCTATGTTTAAAGTTTCTAATTGAGCAAAATATAAATAAATAGAGTAAAATCAATATATTGTGTTTCATTTCTATTCCAATAGTTATGTCGTTAACACTCACTTTAAGCGGAAACCAATCTACTCTCACTGCAGAGTACTTTCCTCCAATTGTCCTAAATTCTGATTATGTATGTGGCTTAGTTGATCTGCAGACCTATACTTCTATACCTAATGTGGATAAATTAAATAATTTATTTCATTGTGGTGATGGTGGTGGTGGTGGTGGTAATGGAGAAATCAAGACTGAATTTACAGAGGGCTCTTATGAAATTGAGGATATTAATAAAATAATTCAAAAGGTTCTGAACACACACAATGAGAATAGCGTTGAAAAAGTTATAATCAAATTAAAAGCCAATAATAATACTTTGAAATGTGAACTGTACAGCAATGTGGAAATCGATTTTACACAAGACCGATCTATTGGTTCTCTTTTAGGATTCAGTAAGAAGAAACTAGCTCCTAATATTCTGCATGTATCTGACCAGTATGTTAATATCAATAGAGTGAATATTGTACGAGTTGAATGTAATTTAATTGACGAAACATATATCAATAGTCAACCTGCTCATATACTACATGAATTTTCAGTCAACGTTAGTCCAGGATATAAAATAGTTGAAGTTCCACACAATGCCATCTATTTGCCAGTGAACGCTAAGAGGATAAGTTCTATAACATTGAATCTCTTGGATCAGGACGGAAATCGTATAAACTTTCGAAACGAAATCATAACAATTCGCTTGCATTTGAAACCACAATAATGATAGTATATAATTACCCCTCAAGTTATAAAAGAGCAGGTAACACTACTAACTCTAGCAATATACTATCATCTTCTGATAAGAGAACATCAAAACTTACTATAGAAAATCAACAATTTCTATTGTCACTGGGATATAAATTAAAACATTAAATCAATCCTAACAACATGCTGAATATTTTCGAAGAACCAAAGTTTGAGGAGAGTATCTCAAAACTGAATTATCACACCTATTCACCATATCTGAATAACTTTGAGAAAAATGACATTATACAAATTTGTGTCCAACATCAAAATCTTAATATTTTGCCTTCAGAAAGTTACATTTATATTGAAGGTACTGTATCGAAATCTGATGGATCGGCAGTTACGAAAACAAAACTTGTAAACAACGGAATAGCTTTCTTATTTGACGAAATACGTTATGAATTAAATGGCGTGGAAATTGATAGCAATCGTAATGTTGGCATAACATCAACTATTAAAAACTACATTTCTTTAAACAAAAACGAAAGCGATATGCTATTGAATGCATCTTGGTCGCCCAACTCTTCAATTAATCTGGATAGTTTCTACTTTAATTTTTGTATACCTCTAAATAAATTACTGGGTTTTGCTGAAGACTATAAGAGAGTAATACCCAATGGACGCCATGATTTGATTCTAACACGGTCACGCACAGATGATAATTCATTAATTGCTGACGATGATGAAAAAGCAAAGATAAAATTACTTAAAATACAATGGAAAATTCCTCATATTACACTGTCTGATTCTTACAAATTAAAACTTTACAAACCTATTAATAATGGTCAAACTATGAAGCTTGCCTTTCGTAACTGGGATCTGTATGAATATCCTACTTTGCCCAGCACCAATCATCATATTTGGAATGTGAAGACAACCTCACAAATGGAGAAGCCACGCTACATTCTCCTTGCATTGCAAACTAACAAACGTAATCTACTAAAAGGAAATCCAACTTATTTTGATCATTGTGATATTACAAACGTGAAGGCATACTTAAATTCTGACGCTTACCCCTGTGAAGATTTAAATTTATCCTTTGATAAAAATAATTACAGTTTACTATACAATATGTACTGCGACTTTCAAAAAACCTACTACAACCGACTAGTTGCTGAACCACTCTTACCAAGAGATACATTTAAATCTCAAGCGACAATTTTCGTTATAGATTGCAGACATCAGAGTGAAATAATCAAAAATGGTCCAGTTGATATTCGCATTGAATTCAAAACAACAGGAACAAAACCAATCCCAGCAAATACGTCAGCCTACTGTTTAATGTTACACGATCGCCTCGTAAATTATAATCCACTCAGTCAAATAGTTTCGCGAGAAATCTAATTTCTTAGTTCAAAGTTAACTCTTGTGGGGAAAAGACACTCATGCATAAACCATGTATTTTATACTTGACGTACAAGGTTTCAAAGGACCTAATAATAAGTTTATCGCTAAAGAAATAGCAATACTACACAATGGCCATCATCATCATTTCATCATCAAACCACCATTCAACTCTGACCAATTATCATCTGCATTAAGAAGACAAGTTCAATGGCTTTACCAAAATCATCATGGCCTAGTTTGGGATGGAGGTTTCACCGAATTTAAGAAAGTTCGGAAATACCTTCGCGTGAAAATAAAAAATACAATTTTGTACGTCAAAGGAGTTGAAAAAGTTCAATGGATAAAGGAGTTACTTTGCGATGAAAATGTTGAAGTGATGAATATCGAAGAAGTTGGCTGTCCTAATTTCAACGAATTGAAGCGACTCTATCCTTGTGAAATAAAATGTTCGCTCCATAGCAAATGCTGTGCCCTACAAAATGTATACCTATTGGACAAATTCTTATCTGGAAATTAAATAAAAACCAATTTCTTCTTTTTTAAATACAAATGTTTTTTCTTTATTTACGTCTTTTATAACCATATGGAAGGGAACTATTGTCTTCGAGAAATCTACGTTTTTCTGACCTGGGTTTGTATGTTTTTGTTTCAGCAATTGTTATGACCTCGTGCTCTCGTGTCCGGCGAATATTATTTGATAAAATTTGGATATCATCGGCATTCGCAGCATTAAGTACAGCTTCTTTGATTGTCTCAAAATTTACTTTCTTCGATGCTGAATAATTCAAATTGATTCCTTTTACTTTACACACGATTTTTTCAGTGCCATCTTTTGTACTAAAGACTTTGTAGGAATAATTTTTGGGGCCTCCACTTACGAATTCAGTAATATAACTTCCATACCCATAGCATTGTAACTCGTCAGTCATATCCCCTATAAATTCACCAGTCTGTGGATCAGGTTCTCCTTCACGACTTACATAGATTACAGAATCGGTGTCGTAGTACAAGACTCTAGCTCCTAATATTTCCAGGTAACTATACAATTTCAGACGAGCTTGTGTGGTAGTATAAGCTGCAATACACACATTAACAGTTGATAAGGTCTCCGCTTCTTCTTCTTTATACAACCAACTTACTATAACATTTTCCTCATTTATAGGTAGAATGTGACAGACTTCAATAGTTGGATTTGTAAGCATTTGGAATAATTCTGATGGACTATTAATTATACATGTTTTCGATTGATTTTCTCTTTGTCCAAATTTACCCCAAAATGAATTAAGTATGAGCTTAGCAAAAGATCTCTTCCCAGGGTTATCACAAATTTGTGCAAAATCGAGTTTAACATCTTCATTACTCAAAAAGTCAGCTACATATTTCTTTTTCTCTTCCATTGTAGCACATTTATCTGGCCACCCTGATGCTTCCTGTTTCATTTTAATGAATTTATTCATCATTTGACTGAAAAGGCCATCTGATTTTTCCATTTTATTATATTGAATCATAGAATATTCCCATATTTCGAAAATATCTACTATCTTATACCCTTTATCCTTTGCTTTTAAGACCTCATCAATAATCCAGGTTCCGTGTATAGCTCTTTCATCATCAGTATGGGCGCAGCGTTCGTCTTGAGACATTTGTTTGCTGCATGTTCTACACAATGTAAACATAAGCTTATTATTTTGTTTAATAGGCAATACCGGATGTAACAATTGCTCTGGAGGTATTATTTTACATTTTATAATCCCATTCGTGTTTTTTAAGTCGATTTGAGAACAATCGGTGGTGTGAACTTTAGGGTGATCCACTGGATATTTCCCGTATTTGCAAACCCATGGGTATAGGGAGCATACATCTATGTACTTGATTTTTTCACCTTCCTTACATTTATAATAATTATATGTGTTCCCCGTACGGCCCCCATAAAATGCGTCGCGATGATTTAATGGGCTTTGTTGTATTAAAGGATGTGTTTTTAAATATTTGACATCATCAGTACTCAATTGTTTCTCGAATTCACAAGCCCACATTTCAATTGCCTTGTACCCGAACTGCCTTAGCCGTGTAGATTTAGCCATGGTTTTTTCATAGCGTAGATTTAACGTGTCGCACGGATCTTTGCTTAAAGGCATGTCGCGAAACGTTTTCAAACATGAGTGGCCATGATAATAACAACCGTGGAACTCAAACACCTCTTTGGTTTCCTTGCAAAAACCGTCAACTTTCACACCACATACTACCGCTTCTCGCTGCTTAGCTGCATGTTGAATGTAACAATTCCGTCTCCTTTCTTCCAAAATAAGCCATTTAATTGCCTGGATCGACTGATTATCAGTTTGTCTGTATCCATTTCTAGGTATTAAGCCTATAGTGTTTGGTTTAAGAAAATTACGACGGTACACCAAGTTGCATGCTGATGCTATAGTCACAGCTTCCAAAAACGGTTCCACATTACACTGCTCAAGGAAAAATTTTCTGAATTTTATACATGCTTCAGATAAGATCTGTACATCGCTTTCACAGTATGCAACAAGGTCTCGCTGCATATTAAATTCACTTTGTTTATTTTCTTCATACCATTTAAAGAATACATCCCGATCATTTATCTTCATGGCATCCGGATTGTAATATTCTGCAGGCGGCAGTGGACCAATATAGTTTTCATTTTCGATGGTATTAAAGAAATGCGGAAAATACCCCTTTTTTAACTCTTGCGGTAAATCGAAAGCTTTTGGAAGAACTGATAGAGCCATGGGAAAATAGTTCAATGAGTCTATGAATTTCACATTCCCCAATCCCATGAGTATTATTTTAGTTCCCCTCATAATCAATTCGGGGTGAAATTTTGTATTTTGCAAGATATAGTTTAAAATAAATTGGTGATCATATGCCTGCCCATTATGAGCCAAAACAATAACTTTTGTGAAACTTTTTCGGGCGTTCAAAAGGTGCTCTAAGAACTCGGATATAACATTCTGACCCTTTTTTATATTAAGTCTGAATTTACATTTCTGACAGAAGTGTAGATTATTCTCATCCAAACAAAGGTCACATCTTTGCTGGAAAACACATAAATTCGGTTCATGAAGTTTTACTGGAACAGCATAGTCTTTTATCACTTTTTCAGCAATAATCGTTTCTTGACGACTCTCCAAATCATAAAACACATAGAGAACATTGCCTAATTTTGGTCTTCTAGTGTCGCATCGAATATAACACAAGTGTTCTTGGGAAACGTGTTTATTACAATTTTTACAATAGTATTCATTACAAGTATGTTCTCTATCTCTTCTATATGTTTTCAGACAATCAACACATTTTTTAACTGTTTCACAAATTGCTCGGTTTCCTGTTGACCCCGAAGCCTTATGGTTATCAAAACATTCCTGTCCTCTAAAACTTCTATTGCAATCTTTACATACAATTTCGGATAGATTTTGAGGACATATAGGTGATTGCTGACATTGAGGGCATGACTTTACACATCTATGATCGGTTTTATTATTGAATGGTACACTACAAATTTCGCAAAAATAAGCACAACCAAATGCCGCTGTCAAAGATGTTATAACATTGAAGTGACCTTTGTAAAACAGTAAATTTATTCTCTTATCACTGTTATATGTATCGTCTTCGAATATAATACTTCGTCCTTTTTGCTCATATTCGTAGACTGTGATCTTATAATTCTTCAAATAACTTTGAAAAGTGCGAAGCTCTGGAATACCACAACCTTCGGAAGGTATACTAACACCGGTCAAAATTATTAGATTAGCCGTTCGAAGATCTTGAGATTTACCAATATTGCGCCGAATTTTTGCATATTCTGAGTCTTTATCAATAAAGGCAATTGCAACAACTAACGCACGAGGTAAACATAGGTTGTCTTTGTTTCTTATTACAATGATTCCCCTCCGCTTTTTGCATTCTTCATCGAAAGAATTGTATTTCTTATTTCGATCATTTCCTTGTCCTTTAGGAGGCCTTATCGATGTAAGATTTATACGGAAAGTATCCGTGCTTAAGCCCTCGGAATTGCTTTGGAAAATTTTAGTGATTAAATCCCATACCTCGCTCCACTTTAAATCGGATGCCTTTCTATAGCTCATCCAACCAGGACCATGGTGTTCGAAATTCTTCCCTGTAAATGTTATACCCACCATATCAGAAGGATCCAAATCGTTAGTCACTTTTTTAAATATCCCTTTCACTGCATTCTGAATCCAGCTAGATGGTTCAAAGTTGTCTGCTACATCCCTAATCCGGAATTCAATTTTACGACCACGCAAATTGAATCTTTTCACAAAGGTTGGGTAATCTTTAACCACCTCAAAGCACTTAAAAGTCGAATAAACCTATAAAAAAGAAAAAGAACAGTTAATTTCTTTGTTTCACTTTTTTTTTTTTTTTTAATTTATTTTTTATTTTATAAAAATGGTTGTGAGTAGGGAACTTGCACCTCATCGTCTTCCTCTGCAACAGGATGGAACGCCAACTCAAAGGAATTTCCAACCGCTTTGATGACTTCCATCTCATATAAGGGGAGTTGGGTAATGGTGTCCTCCTCCATTGCGTTGAATCTGAGAGGCAAAAATACCTTTTTCGCCTCCAGCTCTACCAGGATCTTTGGTCCATACTTGGTCTGACACCGCATCGCCTTCAAGATACGACTCCGTTTCCCCAATTCTACCATTTTCAGACCCTCTAGGGGCTTTACTTTACCCAGTTGGTTAAGGAAATTCATGTTCTTTGCATGTCTAATTTGAAATAAACTGTTACTTAGTACCTTCAACACTCGCCTTTTATACATGAAAATACCTCCGAAAATATCACAATTTCTTCTCAAACAATGTGGTCAGTAAGATAAAAGTAACACAGAGCAATATGGTCAGCGAATCTTAAGGGGGAGCGAGCCATATCTGACGCCGATAATATTATATTATCTCGCCCCACAATGTATTGTCCTGAACAAATAAAACATTAAATAATCAAACTAAGAAACCATACACATGTAATGTCTAACATTAATCAAACTAAGAAACCATATACAATGCAATGTCCTAAACAAACAAATGAGCTCAAGATCGCTACAATACACAATTTAGTCGTATAAACAAAGACGATCTTGAACTCACTATTCACCGTTGCTTCCAATATCCATGGGGTTTCTTTATCGCATCAACCGTTTAATTACTATGGAAGTCAATATCTCCAAGCTATTCACTCTAAACACACAAAACTGATAACAAAAACTAACAACCACCACCGGCGGCCGGCGCGTCACTCCAAGGTCAGATCTTACCTCTCGCTCTAGCTCCAACCTCATATCTTCCCTCTCGCTCTAGCTCAGAATTCCCAGTCCCAAGGGTCCCAATACCTACTCAGGTGTGATGGATGTTGCTATTTTGGGCTTATTTGAACAAGCTTTTTGTTTTAAATGCAAATGGCAGTATCCGCGAAAGGTAAAAATAATTTTTCTTACTCCTAGCATTTGGCGCCCTGTGCATTTGCACATATTGCACATATGTTTGGGCCGGCCCTGTGAATGGGAGAAAAAGTCTTCATGACTAGAATCTCTCTTGATTCATACTTTTTCGCGAATTTATCAAGACTCCCAATTTTAGGAGATTTTGCATTTCCGATTAAAAAAAAATTGAATATAAATACAAAATTTCGTCCATTTGAGCGGCAAATTTCCATCCAAAAGACTATTTCTTGACTAATAGTGAGAAACCGATTTTAGCATAGATCGAAGCTGGTCACCATCATGTAAAAGGAAGCTACATTCAGCGTGCTTTAAGATGCCTGGGCGCTGCAACAGAATGCAACAAGTCTTGTCAAACAAGTAAAATTTTATATTAAACTGAATTTTAATTTCACTTGTTTAAAACGATTTATTGGTTTGAATTAGTGGCTCCAGTTGTCTAGAGTATAAACGGATACCCCTGGTCTTCTAGTCTTCGAATATCAATATTCTAGTCTACAAATATCAAAGATATTGGAAGTGACCTTTTCGAGAGCTGAAAAGCGTTATAGGAATCAAAATACCACTTTTTGTAGGCGTCATTAACGCCATACCCTTTCAGCTTCCAATGGTGACAGCATCTAACTTACCTCAACAGCTATTGTCCCTCATTCATTGGAAAATCTATTGGCATAAGATCCTACCTAAAATGAGTTTAGTTTGAGTATTTTTTCTTACCCAACTAATTCCCTCTTACCGCACTTCAATGCTTGTCTTAACCATTGTCATAGAGTATTGCGAGGAGCCCCTTTTTTATTTCATCCTTTTCCATCCGTTGTGGGTTTTGCCATTCCTATGTCACGGCAGCAACAATCCCCTAAAGTATACCTTTATAGACCATTTTCGTAGCACGAAACTTTAGTAGGTTCATTCTGGTATGGTCCCCAGCTCAGACCATTGTGTCGATCTTTTTTTTTATGGTTTCGCACATAAATTCCACCATAAGACAAGGGTTTGTCATTATCCTCAAAGCAAAAGTAATGATGAATATTTCATTTGTCATTAGACGTAACTCTTTTGTTTTGGTACTGTGTCCAGAACACGAGGCACTTTAAAATTAACTTTAAGATGGTCGTAAAAAAACGGTACTCAGAGACGGAGGGAAACACGATGGGATTACGGTTTCAGTTGGAATTTAATGCCAGAAATAACATAATTAACCGTCAGCTGATGTAAGGCTGATGGGAGGGGCCGCCAACAAATACCCGACTATAAATGTCACCGGATAAAAGGGTTTCCGTTTTCAATTAGGTGGATGATGTCGAAAACCCATTTCACTTTAGTCCTGCTTAGACGGTTTGGGTTTGATGGTTTTGGTTTAGGGATGGGGAGCCGAACGTACATCCGCCATTAGTGAGCTTATTATTTATTCGCCAAGGACAGAAGGTGTCCTAGATGGAGTCACAGGAAATAGGTATCTGAATATATATGTCAAAAGTTTTCCTTTTAGCCTTAGACGAAAGTGAAATTTGTAAATTCTAACTGCAACGCAATTCTAACAGGCGGACATGATAGTTTCAACCGCGTAATTACAATCTGGCGCCATATTTGCAACTGATTGTGTTTGTGTGTAGCTCTGCTGCTTAAATTAAATGCAAAATGAAAACATTGTCGCTGCGAAAATATGTCTGCCGCTTCCCATAGTCGGTCACTTTGAGAGGAGAATACGAATACCAGCGTAACATGCATGCGAAATGCAAAAATCAATTATCGTCACGAGAATCCTGCCATATGAATTATGAACCCATGCTGGGCGACTATGTCTGCTCACCCAGCCAAAGCGTTTCATTTGCAGTCATTGTAAAACTGTATCTATAATTCTTATAATGCAATATATACGAGTATACGATACGTATACATAAAGGCGACTCTAATTAACAAAAGAGATGATGGAAATGACAGCAATAATTGCTTTACAAAAGCCGAAAATAAATGCAACAATCAGATATATTCGACGGTGGAGGCGGAGTGCTGCACGAGATTGGTTGGGTGGGCACGAGTGCAAATTTACTACCTACAGAGCTGGCAGGAGAGATGTTGGCGGTTTTTTTTTTAAGCGTCCTTTTTTATTGCTTTGGGTCCGGTTCTGCGAATGTTATATTTGATTAATGCGTCTGCAGTGCATACGCTAGGGCTGGTGGTGGTGGTGTTGAACTCAAAAATTGAAAATCGTTTTAATCATACCGATTGTTGTGTGTAATTGTTTACTTCGTATGCGGGTGGTGTGTATCTGGATTTAATCAGATACAGTTTCAATTGTATTTTTGCATTTTAAATTATTTATTGTTCAAAAAAAACTTCAAATGAAATATAAACGGCAACAGAAGCTTGGTGTTAATTTATTAATACTTTGGACAGCAAACCCCACTCTCATTTCGTTCGATGCAGCATGGTGGCAGCACATACGCTCTATAAAATATAAATGGAATTTAGCTACTTTATAAAAACAAGGCTACAAAAGTAGTATTGTTTTTTTTTACTCACGCAAGCGTTTTACTAATGTTTTTTTTTTCTTCCTCTTACATATTATGACAAACGAATTCAAAACAAAAATCTATATTTAAATATTACAAATTTATCTGCCTGCAGCGCACAGTTACACTTTGGACTAAATTTGATGCTGCTCCTAAGATTTTGAAAGTCAGCCGAACCTGAAATTTGTTGTACACTTCGCGTGGCCTGCGCCCACTGCTTGCTAGACATGAGTAACTCAGCACTGTGTTAACTCAATGCGCTATCACAGCAACTGTGTTTGATATAATGAAATACTTGTTCATAATTAAATGAAATTAAATGACTGAGTAGCACAAACACCCCCCAATCAGATACTATCGCCGTTATTTTTTTCTTAGCTCTCACAACCTAGGTACTAAACATATTTTTGATACGGAGCGGGAAGAAACGGCAACTCTACGCCAAAGGAAGGAAAAGAGAAGAGCGAGGCATTGGGGCCGAGAGGTCATTCTAGAGGCGAAGGTGCTGGTGCTAATGTGTCTTTTAGAGAGTTCGATTTCAATAAACTTTACCTTGAATTACTGAGTTATTCTTTCGTGTTTATACCATATTCTAAGGGTATATTAATTTTGACTCATAGGCTGAAACATACCTTAATATTGCCCGTAGACCCCTAAAAGTTACTATATTAATGAATAGTAATATCGATCTATCCATGTCCGTCCGTCTGCCGGCAAAAATTAGGCCTTTAAACTGGACCTGGAGAGCTGAAATTAACCATATACTCTCTAGGGTCCCGAAATAATCAAATTTAGTAATTTTTGAAATCCGCCCACAAACTAAAAAAAAAACAACTTTATCGAAAAAAATTAGGCCTTTAAACTGAACCTGGAGAGCTGAAATTAACCATATACTCTCTAGGGTCCCGAAATAATCAAATTTAAGAATTTTTGAAATCCGCCCACAAACTCAAAAAAAAAAACAACTTTATCGAAAAAAATCGAATGTTGAGCTAGAACGCTGAATTTTTTTTTGTCTCCTAAAACTGCTCGGGAGATAAATTTTCTAAAATCCACACGCCCTCAATTAAATAAAACAATTTTATTGAAAAGTCAAAGTTTGAGCTGGGAACCTAGAATTTATAATACAGACTCTCTAGGTGCCCTCTATACTGATGTTAAAATATTTTTTAAATCCGCCTACTGACACGCCCACAATTAAATAAAATAATTTTATTGAAATTATTATTTGATTATTGATTGACTATTTGAGCTAGGGAGCGTTTTTTTTTACAAATGCTTTGTTTTTTCGATTAAATCCTTTAAATGTTACTCGTATATAACTAAATATGTAGAGCGTTCTAAACAATTAAACCATACTTAGAATTTTGTCACGCTCACTTATGAAGGATATTAATAAGAATAGGGTATCAAACAGTTCGCCCAAGCGGACTGTAGTCCGTCCCTGTGTTTTATTTTCAACTTTGTCAAGCACATTTAAGTACATTTAAGGCGTTAAAAAAATTTAGTTTTTTCTGATTCAATCAAAGCTAATAACTCTTTTTTTGCTTACATTCCCAAAATGCTGGAGAAAAACGGGAACTTAACGGCCCTTAAAGAATAATATAAACTAAAACCAAACAAATATGTTATGAATGTTAAAAAACCCTTTACTTGCAAGAAAGTTAAATAAGAAATGAATATAAAAAAGACAGCAACTAAAAAATGGATAAGCTTACATAATATGTACATACAAAGTCTTGAATTTGAAGAATCTCTCAGTATCACCTGTCGATGCTGACTTGTTGTTGCTTTGCTTATCCTTCTTCTCCAATTTTTTCCATAGTTCGCAGGGTCCTTAAGATAGCTATGAACAATAATTGGTCCCTTCCAATCTTACTGGCTATAAAACGAATAGATTTGCCTTGTTTAAGATAGAATTTGGCACATTTCGTTAATAGATTTTTTTTACCCATATTTGTTGTTTCTATGAAATTATATTTTGAACTAAAGTGCCTGGATCTGTCAATGCCTTATATGATTTAAAATATGATAACGGGTAGATTTAGCTACTATTCGCTAACAGGGGGAACGAATAAAACTAATTTTATGACCTAATTGGGAAAAGCATCTTAAAAATAGGATTTATCTGCCTAATTCCGATTTTTTTCCAGCATAAACATAATACAGCCTTCTTTCATATTGGTTGTTCCCATATTACCGAAGGATTTAAAATATGTCCTAAAATAAAATCAAGAAACTACCTGTTCGCTGGCAGATGAAATACAAAGTAGAGTGGCATACATAAGACCACAGATCGTCCGATTTGTGCTGTCTTTTTTTGTTCTTGTGTTCGTTCAAGAAAGACGACTGGATGCGAAAATTGGAACATTTTAAAGCAAAATTGGAAAATTTCGAAAAATTGGTTTTCCATACATTTTATAAGGGGAGTTTTCTTGTCTTCCATTTTGATCCTAATATAAGAGGAATGTTCACATTGATCTCTGCAATTTGCCGTGCAATTCAAACCCCTGAGTAACGCGCCAAAGCTGGATATCACGATCGAACAGTGTGACGAGGAGGTCAAACCAACCTTCCGCGGTACTACGTTCAAAGCCGGATGGCTCATGATCGTATGTGCAGACGCCACCACTGCAGAGTGGATGAAGGCAACCTTCGCCAAGCTAAAAGAGAAATGCGGGTTGGAGGTGATGCTTGTGGGAGAGGAAAATTTTCCAAAACCACATGTCATCAGAGGGTTCTTCCCGCAGAGCTAGCGAAAGGATCCTAGCGCTATTAGATGGCCAAAACAAAGAACTGAACACGAGAACGTGGAGGGTTCTGCAAAGATCGGATGAGCGAGACATCGCACATATGGTCTTTGCCATAAACGACAGCACCATGAGGAGACTCGTGGAGCTAAAGGGTATGGTCTCTTTCTGATTCGGACAGAACAAAACTTATCCTAAAAAGTGCTGACAAGACGGCCACACAGGGCCCTAAAGATCAAAAACAGCACGTTTTGGATAAGAAGGATGTCACAGCACTCGGCAGCAAAGCAACTGACCCAAGTGGGGCCAGCACCAGCGCTGCCGCTAAGGCTGCAGCTTCAAGCACGGCAACAACTGCGCCAGAAAAAGAAGCTACAAGCGCGAAGTCAAGCGCAGCCAGAGAAAGCCAAACACGATTCAGGCCTAAGTTAGGTATGGATCGTAAGAAAGCACTGGCACAAGAAGGACATAAAAACAAAAGTCCTAGAGGCAGACAAAGTGGTCCTCCTCAACGGGGTATCGTATGTAGGAGAGGTGATAACAAGCCCAATAGAGTACGAAACCCTGAATACAGACGCAAATGAACACCCGTCTCAGCGTTTTGCAGGCCAACCTGCACAGGGCTATGGGTGCATCGGACACCTTTAGCCAGCGATGTGCCGAAGGGAACATTGCTATTGGACTAATCCAGGAACCTTGGGCAACCAATGGTAAGATATCCGGATTAAATTGTAAACACAGAGAGCTAATTTTCGCCAAAGGTCCTTTCAGACCAAGGGCGGCTATCTCTATTAAGAAAGGTATAAAATTTTCTCTCATTCCAGGTTTCACAACTAGGGACCTGGTGGCGGTTCTAATAGAGCGCCACAAAGGCCGAGAGCTGCATAAATTTGTATGCGCATCGGCGTACTTTCCTGGAGACACGGATGCACTGCCTCCCTTAAGTACATATACTAATCGGCTGCGACGCAAACGCACATAATACCATCTGGGGCAGCCGAGATACAAATAACAGAGGTGAGTCGTTATTAGAATATTTATATAGCAATAACCTCGTTTTTCTAAACAAGGGAAATAGTCCTACATTTAGAAATTCTATAAGAGAAGAAGTTTTAGACCTTACTATATCATCTCCTTTTATGAAGGATATTATAGAGGGATGACACGTGTCTGGCGAGGCATCTCTATCGGATCATATGCACATCCGTTTCGAGATAAGATGCAATGCCGAACACGCGTCAGTCCGTTATGACAACAGACTGACTAATTGGAGAACTTACCGCGAAATTCTTGCGGTCAGATCTGACATGCTGCTAGAAGCACCATCCACAACAAATGATGCAGATGCTGCGCAATGTCAAATAAATGATATTATTCTTATCTCATTCAAAAATAGTTGCAAGGTTAAAAGAACCGTGGTTAAAAGGTGCGTACCATGGTGGAACGATAACCTTGAGTCTATTCGAAAGAGGGTGAGAAAGCTTTTTAACAAAGCCAAACGCACCGGCACATGGGAACAATATAAATCCATGCTGACCATATACAACTTAGAGTTGCGCAGATCCAAAAGAGCCTCATGGCGTGCAAACTGTGAGAAGATAGAAAAACTTCCAGAGGTGGCACGCCTCCAAAGGGCCCTGTCAACGGATCAAGAAAAAGGCATGGGATTGTTAATCAAATCAGATGGTTCAATCACACGCGACCGGGAAGAAACGCTGAAAACTTTGCTTCAGGCTCACTTCCCAGGTTCTCACACGATGGTCATTACAGACGACCATACAGCGGAGGTCTCAATTCCAAGAAACCTCAGCAGAATTAATAGTTTATCCGGAACACTTTTTACTCCGGATAAGGTTAAATGGGCAATTAACTCATTTAAACCATTCAAGGCATCAGGTACAGACGGTATTTTTCCAGCCCTCATTCAAAATGGAATAGAATTTTTACTACCATCCATGATTGCCTTATTTAGGTTCAGCTTCAACTGGGGGTATATACCAGTTACCTGGAGGGAGGTAAACGTAGTATTTATACCTAAACCGGGAAACAAGCCGAGAGAATTACCTAAATCATTTCGTCCGATAAGCCTGACATCGTTTTTTCTGAAAACAATGGAAAGGATTATTGACATTCACATTAGAGAATGCATATCAAAAAGCATGCCTCTGCACCCTCACCAATATGCGTACCAAAAGGGCAAATCCACGGAAGGCGCTCTGTTAAGACTAACTATAAAGATAAAAAACGCCTACCGTTGCAAAGAGATCACACTTTGTGCCTTTCTGGACATAGAGGGTGCTTTCGACAACACTGGATATGAATCCATATCAAATGCTTTGTACCATAGAAACATAAATAAACCAACTATTAAATGGATCAAAGCGATGCTGGAAAGTCGCAAAATAACTTCCTCGTCAGGAACGACCTCAGTATCAGTAACAGCCGTAAGGGGCTGCCCACAAGGGGGAGTACTCTCACCCCTTCTGTGGTCATTGGTCATCGATGACCTGCTACACAAGATGAGCAATTTAGGCTACACCACAATTGGGTACGCCGATGATATTGTCATCATAGTTATGGGCAAAGACTCAATAGGAGTCACATCAAAAATGAAAAATGCTCTAAAGACAGCCATAGACTGGTGCATTAAGGAAAATCTTTCCATAAATCCCAGTAAAGCCGTCATCGTTCCTTTCACTAAAAGGAGGAAATTAGACCTAGGCCTAATCACAATAAACGACACGGTCGTAGAGTATTCCGACGAAGTCAAGTATCTTGGAGTAATCCTGGACAAGAGACTTAACTGGAACTCTCACAAAAACAACAAAATCAGTAAAGCTAATAGAGCTTTATGGGCCTGTCGTCGCACATATGGTAGAACCTGGGGAATCTTTCCAAAGATCGTCCACTGGATCTACACAGTGATGATAAGACCTATCATAACATACGCCTCCATAGTATGGTGGACAAAATCCACACAAAAGGTCGCAATAGAGAAGCTCAAAAAGGTACAACGGCTTGCGTGCCTTGGTATCTCCGGAGCCATGCGTACCTGTCCAACAGCTGCCATAGAGGCAATAACAGGAATTATACCCCTCCACATATACGTCCAAAAAGTGGCGATCCGCAGTGCAATAAGTCTAATACAGCTAAACGAGATAAGTCTTAATGATCATCCGGAACTTAAGACCCTTCTCGATGAACTGCCAGAACTTAACATGACGGTTCTCCACGGATGACTGATTTCGTCATCACTTCGCTATTGATCATAGATCTCCCAGCTATTTGAACTTTTTGCAATGCGGAATCACTTTTCTTTTCCTATAAATGTTTGGATTAGGTAGGAATGGGTCAGAGAACGGGCAGCACATATTTCCTACCTTTTCAGGTCTAATACAATATAGATTGCCCGCAAAACATCCATCCACATACATACATCAAATGCACGTTCCAGGGGCGTATAACATAAATAAAGATTATGCTTACAAAACGTTTGATACTCTGCGTAATCAGCTCCGAAACAGAGTTTCGAATATGACCAAATATAAATTTAAATAAGTAATAAAATGCACGACTGGGTCGTATGATAACTTTCTCTTTTTTTTATGAGAAATGGTTTCGAATCACATTTTTTCATTTGTTTTCATATACCTACTCGTTAAATCAGGAAAATCAACAGAGGCTTAAAATGGGTAATAAAAGTATAGTCACATTTTATAGGGGGTATGAGGTATTAGTATGTACAAGATGAATTTTGCATGTAATAGACGTCAAACTTTCAATTTTTTAACGTGACGGCATAGACTTTATTTCTTAAACTGAATAAAATAAGACGGGTTTAAAGACCTTATTTCTTGTTGAAGCAAACATAACGGCAATTGACTTTGTGATTGTGATCTTATAAACTGTTTTTATTTGCCATATTAGCTTTCGATCTTAAAGGTAATTGACTTTGTGAATGTGATCTTATAAACGATTTTTGATTTGTCATATTAGCTTTCGGTCTTAACCCTGGAAGGAAATGCTTATTTAAAAAAAAAAACTGTACATTTAAAGGACAAAACATCGTAGAATCGACGACAGCATATTTTAAGCGGTCATTTAGATGACCAACGCAACGCAAACTTGGAAAGTTGATTATTTTGAACTACTTAGTTCGTTTAGCATAAAGGAAACGTTATTTTTTTTATAAAATTTTACTTCAAAATGCAATTTTCACAACCTTAGCTCATTTGGCACTTTTTTACAAAACGTGGTAAATTGAGTACATGTATTGTATGCATTGAGTATATGGATTACTTCGACGCCAATTTATAAAAACCGTCTGTTCAAATCAACAGCATGAACACAGCTGGTGCTGTTTGAAAAATCAATACAAAACAGACAAACCAAGAACGAAAAGTAAAACGTGAATTCCGTTAATGTGTCTATTTGGAGCAAATAAATCACTGTACCTATCCATTGCAGAGATATTGCCGTGTTTCGAAAGTATCGTTGTTTAAGTCTTTTGTTAAAAACTGAGTATGCCATTTTCTTACCTTTGCTCCAAGTATTTAAAACACCTCACAGGTCAATATCGTTAGGGGAATTTTTGAGAAAAGTGAAAAGAATTTTATTTAAAAAAAAAAAAACAGTTGTATGAATTAAAACTCAATAATTTTTTTTTCATAGGCGCAGTGGCGCTGAGGTAAGTGTGTTGGACTACAAATCTTAAAGTCTCAACGCAAATCCCACCGGGATCGTCTGACAAACATCCAAGAGTATCCATTGTCATGAGAAGCTTCTAAAGTTTGCCGTTCGGAGTCGGCTTAAAATTGTAGGTCGCTTCCACTTTGCACAAGCACTGGTTGAAGAAGCTTTGTTTTAGGCCTCATATGTGCCGTTAAAGCCTAATATTAATCCGCAGATGTGAACCATCCACATGTCGGCAACGTGAATGAAATTCACTGTATCGTGGAAAACGAACTGATCGAATCTATCCATGCATTTTTGACATCCGCAGTTTTAATTTTCTTTTCACTGAATTTAATTTTTACAAAACAAATGTGTTTGAAATGAGCTGTCACAATTGAATTTCCTAATCACCAATAGTGGTCAGTAAGGGAGAGTATCCGACGGATCCCACGATAGAAATTTTCTGTTCACGTGAATCGAATAAGTGAAGTGAATCTCAGATCCGACGGATTCCACGATAGGGGTGCTAGTTTTTTGCGAAAATCTGAATATGTTTTAAAAAAAAGCACCCTAAAAGTGGCCATGGCAGACAATTTTATATAAAGGAATTGTTCAAAACGACTTACTACATACTTTGTTTTTTTTTTTTAAGTGGGCGTGTCAGTAGGCGGATTTTAAAAATATTTACACATAAACATAAAGTGTCCCTAGAGAGTATTCATTTCAGCTTCGTAGCTCAAATATTGACTTTTCGATAAAATTTGTTTGTTTAATTGTGGGCGGATTTTACAAAATTTTAACTCCCAAGCATTTTGGGCCCTTAAAGATCATATAAAAATTTCATCTTTGGTTTTTTGAGATTTTGGGCGTTCTGTGTGCGGTTTTTAAAAATCCTTTAACTTAATTACTGCGGGCCATATGGAGAGTATTGGTCAACTTTCTAGCTCCAATTTAAAGGCCAAATACGGACGGACGAACGGACATGGGTAGATCGACAATACTATCGGTGCTGATCACGAATGTAGTAATAATAATATTTGGTTAGGGTATATTACACTGCGACCTATTGGTCTATTGTGTCCCCTTGCTTGTGCCTCGGAGAGGTTCATGCCCTCGTTCAGAGCCCTCTCTAAATACTTTTTTGTGAAGCGTGTCGAGGTACTGATCTGATTTATCCTTGGCAGGTCACACTCCTTAGAGCACAGTGTCCAGTCCAGTTTCTTTGATGAATTTGAGAATGAGCTGTGGGTCCATGGTTTGTATGTCCTTGTCTGTTATTTGGTGCCTGCCCAAGTATTTCATCCTTTTGTGGGTCAGTGCCCCACAGGATTCCACTATATGGTCTGGAGTTTCGGCGGTTTCACTGCAGAATCTGCAGAGCCCGTCCTCCGATATGCCCATTTTCCTCAGGTGCTCCTTGAGTCTGCAGTGCCCCGTGAGGAGGCCTGTTAGGATTCTTAGGTTGTTTTTGTTAAGGCCGATACAAATTTTGAATCTCTTTTGGTTGTAATTTCCTAAGAGTTTCTTTGCTTGCCTCAGACCTTGGAGGTTGAGAAATGTTTTGGCCTTTGTTTCTTCCTCCAGTCTCCTGAACTCTTCGCGTATAGTGTGTTCTCCTATCCCGCAGAATGGTTCAGGTCCTATGAAGGGTTCCTCTGCCCCTTTTCTTGCCAGGAAGTCCGCTGCCCCATTGCCTGTAATGCCAACATGGCCAGGTACCCAGCAGATGGAGATTCTGTTATTCTTGCCTAGTCTATTCAGTCCTTGTAGGCATTCCCACACGAGTTTTGACTTGATAACGTAGAATTTGGTTTAAAAAACAGAGCAGTTAAGTGTGCTAAATCTAGGTCTGAGGAAATACTACAGTTTATTCAATATGCCAAATTCTGTTTCGTAAACCTCCATGCTGTTTAATAGCTTTATTAACGACTTACTGAGGTAAAAGAATATAAGGTTAGACAATGGCTTTGCGAAGTGATGCCCCTCTGTGCCTTAACATTCGCCACCCTTACTTTTCGGTCATAGACGGTGTGTGTGTGTGTGTTGAGAACCCGGTTGAATCTTCATAGATTGGGTGGTAGCTGTTCGTTACGGACAAGAAAAAGGTCATCGACTGGGGTATTATATTTCGGGTGCTTCCACTTACAGCGTTTGTGAAGCTCTTTCAGGTTCTCCTCCTTTCACCAAGCACTTAACTGGTGATGAATAAATGATTGGTCCGAGTGAGTCCTTGAAAACATAAACTACCTATTATCAGTCGAAAGTTTTATTGATCCATTACAACGTCAGATTTACTTTGGCATATTACACCGAGCACTAAGGCACCCTGGATTGCATTTTCAGTGTTCCAACTTATTTCCAGCCGAATCCGACCACCCTGATTTTAGCTTAATTCTAATATTTCATTGTTACCAATTCAATTTAATATTTATCAATTATTCCATTATATGCAAATTCAATGTCCAATTTGTAACTTGCAGCCATTCCAACCATGTAAGGCAACTGATACGAAATGCAAAACTCATGTTCGAACATACTTTAGCAATAACACCCAGATCCGAGAGATATTCTTCAATGGGTTTGCTTTCTCATCTCCCTTCGGTACGCACTTGTTCTGCAATCACATAATTTAACAAATTCTCGCCGGAGGTGTGCAATGAAAATTACGTATACGCAATGTATGCAGGTACACTACTTAGGAACCATAAACCCCGTATACCCAGCACATTCAAGGACAATTCCAAGGTATACTCACATCATGAACAAGCTCAGTAATCTGTTTAGTTGAAAATCAGATTTTCTTTCAAGGATGCAGCTTAAGTGAAATTATTGTTCGTCCTTTCAACTTGGTCGGTGGCAGTAGCAATTCTCCTTTCTCGAGACGTGTTTCATTAACTTTTGCTGAAAGAATTTCTATTTTATTATTTCGTTTTATTTTTTGTACCCTCAAAAATGTGCTCTGCGCAATGCCCAATTCATTCAGGAGAACTACTGTTCTGCTTAAGGACTTTATGATTTTTTGCAGTGCACTTATTGTTTCCAGCAATTGCCAATTGCGAGAAAAGCGATAGAATGAGCGCGCCAATAAAGAGGCAATAATAAAAGCGAATTTCTCAGGTTTTGTGTTGGGAAAACGGCAAAAAAAAAACTTTACAAAAATAAAATCAATTCAATCAGGAAAAACTATTTCTTTTCTCTGGGAATAAATGCATTAGTGCTGCTATCGATTTCTTGGAAAGTTCCAAGCGAAAGTAAGGAAGAATATTTTTGTCCAAGGAAGTAATAGGGTTATCCTTATCATACTTGGGAAGTTCTACCAGATACCATAGGTTGTACGTTTGGAAAAATATATGAAAAGATTTCGTGTCTCTGTAAGTAATTTGGGGTCTATTGCTATTACTTTTACTTTACGTTAGATTTCACAACATCCCTGGGTGGACTGGAAGCTCAATAAACATGCCATTGTCAGGGTTACCTCTGAGAAATTTTGAATGGTGTCCCAGAAAGGTGTCCCAACAGCAAAAAAGTGTCCCATAAAAAATCATAGCTGAAATATCAGTTGTTTCATCTATTATGAGACTAAGCTCACTACTTTTCATTTTGTGTGTTAGAATGATGTTGTTGCCGCTTTTCCCCAGAAAATTCACTATTCGTTTTACATTCGTCCTACCACAAGTTACCTAAAATAATTTATTTACAATTAAACACATGATAGATATGTACGTGAATAGTTGCTCCATACTTCTTTCGCAATTGCCGAGTCAGTGTAAATGGATGAATTGAATTCCGCAATTTTAGCCATTGAATTGAAGGACTGATTTTGAAGAATCATTGGCAAAACTAGTTTCATTTCAGCTGTGCAACATTGTCTTTCAAGCAATTTTTCGAAGGAAAACTTTTTAGAATTTTCATTTGCACAGATTTCAATGCATTCTCGAGATTTTCTTTGTGCTTTTGGGTTTTTTCATGAAGATCCAAACTGTTCTTTTGGTTATTAAGTAATTGTCGACATGCAGTACAAAACGGCCGGTTGGTTGACTCGTACTTCTTCAACTATTTGTAATTGGTTTGCCACTCAAGGAAAACTTCCTTTTTATACTCTATTCTAAGGGTATATTAATTTTGACGCATAGTTTGTAAGATACCTTAATATTGCCCGTAGACCCCTAAAAGTTACTATATTTATGATCAGCATCGATAGTAATGTCGATCTAGCCATGTCCGTCCGTCCGTCCGTCCGTCTTTCGGCAAAAATTAGGCCTTTAAACTGGGCCTAGAGAGCTGACATTTTAACCATTTGCTCTCTAGGGTCCCGAAATAATCAAGTTTACGAATTTTTTAAATCCGCCCACAGACACGCCCACAAACTCAAAAAAAACAAATTTTTCGAAAAAATCGAATTTTGAGCTAGAAAGCTGAAATTTTTTATATACTCGTATGATCTATGACTCCTAAAACTGCTCGGGAGATAACATTTTCAAAATTCGCCAACTGACACGCCCACAATTAAATAAAACAATTTTATTGCAAAACCAAAATTTTAGCTAGGAAGCTGAAATTTTTAATATATACTCTCTAGGGGCCCTTTAAGCTCATGTGTAAATATTTCCAAAATCCGCCTAGTGACAAGCCCACAATTTAAAAAAATTGTTTTAATTTCAAACGACCGCTAAATCAAATTTAAAGAAAAAAAAATAAAAATATAATCATTTTAGCTATTTTGAGTTTTTGGAAGAATGTTAAAATGTCTCACCCACTCCGTATGGATTTCAGAAAAAATAGGGCTTATCGTGGAGCAGGGTTTTAATTTTATTTAATCGCAATCGGTCAACTCATTCAGAAGATATACGAATTTAAATTGTTCTGAAAGAGGATAGACTTCAGAGTCCACCGCACTATGTCACGGTAGCCGGCGGTGCGCGGTGCGCGGTATGCGATACAAGCATACTTCGTTCTTACACAAACCTTACAGTTTTAGATATCAGCTCACATGTGTCTCTTATGGGGAAATGTTTGTGCATGGACTGGTGCTTATCGTGTTATCATTCGTTTGTTGGTTCCTTTTCGTCGAAGATTGAAGTGGGTAAGAGGAAAATAATAAAAAAGGCTGAAAGTTACCTTTGTTTGTGTTAAAACAAACTACGAGTCAAAATTAACATACGCTTGGGATAGAGTATGAAAACACTTCATCCCATGTTGAATTGTTGCTACAGCTTTTAAATCCAACATTAGCGATATAGATATTGCTATCGAAAATAAAATTCTTTTCATATTCTATTACTTCTTCTTCCTTTAATGACGGTGGGGCTATGATCAGGATTATAGGGATCATAACCCTCTCACTTAACTCAGTGGCGTAGCGAGTGTTGGGGCCGCCCGGGGCAAACCCAATTTATTTATTTATTTTATCAACGAGCCTCAGGCTCCACAGTTGCGATGCAATAAATACATAAGGATATACTAAGATTTAACAATATGTGCTTAAATTCTTAAAAATTAATAATATAAATCATTTTTAAATTTATTTTTAGAGAAAGCTATATCAATTGACCATTAATTTCATTGAACTCCCTAATTGACCTTGAAATTGGTTCATTCATACCATAATTTGTTTTATGTTTAGGCTGAAAAAGAAGGTGTCTTTCTCTCAAAGGTCTCGTTGGGGAATAAATGCAAATTAAGGAAAGAAGATTGGGGCACTTTATATGGTAACATAAAATATCTCGCACAAATACAATATTTATGCCCGTACTAATTTTTTCACACACTAAAAAAAAACTTTGTCTACGATTTTAACCAATTATACCTACACATACACTGGTGATCAAAAGGATGATTCCATACATTTCCAATCGATTTTCAGTCTTTATACCTGTTGGAAATTTTATACCCAGAAACTTTTACTACCTGGTACCTACATATTTTCAAAACGGTAAGTCATAAAATTAAAGGGTAAATAAGAAACGACCGCTGGATAAAACAATGAACTTGAAAAGCGTATAAAAAAATGTCAACGGTGTGTGGACACTGGACACGGTAAAAAATGAAAATTTGTATGCGTTCTAAGGTACCGAAGAAAGTGACCGAGTTTGACTCAAGAGCAGCAGCATGTAAGCAAACCAAGTTCAAAGAGTGATTGGAGCAGGGTATAAATTCTGCTTTGGGGTTTATGTCTTTCAGTCTTTGTATATTTTTAGACATGACAGCAGCATGGTCATATGCTTGACCTCTGCAATCCATTATATCAAGACCATCAGACTTTACAAAAAAAAAAATATTAGGCATTAACGGCCCATAGAGGGCCTAAAACCTAGCTCTCAAATTTGAGAAGCTTCTCATGACAATTAATACTCCTGGATGTTTGTCAGTCGTTCGCAAGAGGTGGGGCAGTGGAAACAAAACTCAATGTTGCTTGGCCTCGGCGGGAATTGAACCGGGGACCTTTCGATTAGTAGTCCGACACACTAACCATTTAGCCACTGCGCCCGACAGAAAACAGATTTTTGTTTACTTAAAATCACGTCAGAAATGCCTTCAGCTGTTTTGTTCAAATCAATAAAAGATTCCACTACTACTACTTTCTGATTTTCAATTTTAAGATAACACAATACTTGACTGGTTTGATCTTTGTGTGATACCTCTGGGGTGCTATCGAATATGATGGAATAATATTTGGCCTTTTTAACTTGACTGAAAATTCGTTGACGAACGTTATCTCCTAAAATATTTAATAAACTCGTTTTGAATTTGTGGTGATATATAAGTTATAGTTCGTCCACCCATTTTTATTCGTAAAATGTGTTCCCGAAGCACTGAATCGTAATTTGTGAGTAGGAGCACCAGTTCTAAAAAGTTGTTCTAAAAAGTTGCCCCTTCTCTGTGGCCACGAAAAGCCAAATTCTGTATTTTAATAATATCGACCAATCTAGTAAGAATTTCCTGCCTTTTTTTTGTTTCTTTGATATTTCCCTGTATCTTTTCAATTGTCTCTCCTGTTCGAAGTCTGGCCTCTAACTCGTTCCATCCACACCATAGGTACAGTAACTTTTTATGGTTTTGCGAAAAAAGGTAAAATGTTTACAGTCTGCCGAGCTAAAAGAGGAGGTCACTTGGGCAATATTCTTTTTCATTCCGGAACCAATGTACATTAATTTCCAATAAAAATGAATACAGATTTCACAGAATTTATTTCTGTCATTGATAATGTAAAATGATACCTCAATTTTAAACACCCCTTGTGCCGCCCCCCCCCCCCCCCCCCCCCCCCCCCCCCCACGCCAATGACTCAACTGCATCTGTGGGGTTCGTGAAGGTTTCCTCGGATCTTGGATCTCCTTATTCGATCAATCTTTGTTCTATTACTAATGCTTTTTTTTTTTTTAAAAGCCACCTACAAACAAGTGCCTACCAGTAAAAAAGAGCCAAAAGTAAGAAAAGATCAAAAAGTTCAACGGTACCGTTCTCTAGTCTTTAGGTACAAGAATTAAAATTGTAAACCCTTGTCACGTAAAATCTGAATTTCTGACTTTTCTCAGAATAGAATATGATTCCTCAGAACGATGAATTTAATCTAAACTCTGCTTGTCAAGTTCTTAGAAAAGTCCTCGTAACAATTAATATCGTTTTGATGTCGGAGTCTTCCGACAAACAAACATCTGTACCGATATCCATACAAGCAAGAAAAATTCAAGGATTATTTCGAAATCACTGTCACGGATAATTATTTCAATTAGGACTTTTATATGTAATGCCATCCTTTACCAAAGATAATCATTCCTTAATGACTTAGTCCTTCTATACAATCATCCTTTGTTCCTGCTGTTAATGAGTAAACAGGATTGTCAGCTTATCAGCGAAATAAACACAAGAATACTTCTTCGTTTCAACTACAGTCTCTTGAATTATTTTTCATTGGTTAATTTTATATGTATGTACGTGCGTCAGACATGAAGTGATAATCAGACAATCAGTGTTTCAACATCCAGCTCCTCAGAGCAACAACATGTCAGAAAGTACCAACTCCTTTAACATTTAATTAAAAAAAAGTTATAATTTAAAAGTCAAAATGGTATAAGTATTAGGGGAGGGAGGGTGGATGAAAAGTAACCTTTTACTACTTGTCATGATCAGTTACCCACACATCACACAAGAGATTTGAGTGACTAATTTTGTGAATGCAACTCAAGCACAACAAAATCCCAAAGAACAAAAGATTTGTTTCCTTTTCACTTCACGATGAAATTCTCAAAATCACGTTAATTCATTAATGAAAGAGAATGAAGGATTGTGCTTGGCAGTACAGTAGCATCATCAGAGAAGCAACAATAACACGACACTGTGTGTGTGGGTAGGTACATCATTAGTCCGGGATTATCAGCTATGGAGCAACACATTATGTTCGCAAGTACTAATTGAACCAATTGGCTGGCGTAGAGTATAGCAATGGCAAAAGCAATATCAGTGGCAGTGCTAATGCCCACACATCTCTTTGATGGAAATCCTTACTCAAGTTGGCATGTTATAGTCTGGGAGGATCACAAAATAAATTAGTTTTAATCTAAAGAATGGCTACGGGGACGAGAACGTCTTTCGAGCGAGGTGTTTAACCTTTTTTGTGTCACAATCATGAACACGTGAGATAATTAATTAAAATATTAATTTCTACACAAAACAAATCGGCATTTTAATTTCACTGGCTGTAACTTAAAGCTTAACCATCCATTCTCGTTTTAGAAATCTATACCTAGGAAGTGACTTCTACTCAGACTCCTATTTAAAATCTTATAAAGCATTCAAAATAGTTTATATTCGACTGCTTGCGGACATATATATAAACTTTTTCATCAGATGTACATATTAACTAGGTATGTAAAGATAACAGATGACAAGGTCGGATGAGATAGACTGCTACAAAAAGCCTACTAGGCCCGGAAGTTGTCTGGATCATATTTATGGGCGTCTCAGTAATTTTGCGCTCAATGAAAGTGAACAGTGTGTTTTGGATTTAAAAATTACTGACCACTGTATGACGGGACTTTTTGTAAAAATCTCCAAAACCAGATGTGGTGTATCTTCCAATTCCTTTCAAAGCAAAGCGAAAATTGATTTTAGTAGACTAAAAAATGATTTATGCTATGAGTCGTGGGATGATGTTTATGCCTGTTGTAGTGATTTTTCTAATGCTTTTACAGTCTTTATTGATTGTCTTAACAAGCATATTTTATCTCGCTCTTCATCTTTGTCGTCTAAAAAAATGGTTAAAAGACTTAAACCTTGGATTTCTAGTCTATTATTAAAGAAAATGAACTCAGAATAAAGTGTAAAAAAATCCTGAGAACTTGAGTCTAAAAAGAAGGTATACAAATTTGTGTATTGAAATAAAAAAAGAAATTCCTATCTGCCGAGATAATTATTACCGTACTCAATTTAGCTCAGCACAGGGAAATTTAAAAAATTAATGGCGAGTAGTAAATAGCTTACTTAATAAATCCACTGCTTCTAAAAAACCTACTGTGTTGCGTGTTGGTAACTTTGAAGTTAATGACAAAATTACTATTACTAATGCTTTCAACTGTTATTTTACCAATGTTGGCTGAAGTGTACAACCGAGTCCTATCAAATCGAATTGTTGTACTTGTCCTTCCGTTAGTGAATGTTCTGAACTGTTTAATAGTAGTAGTTTTGTTTTTGAGCCCATAAATTCGATTGAAATATTAAAAGTTATTGGTACTCTACCAAATTCGACTTCATGCGGAGCTGATGGTATGTCAAACTGTGTATTTAAAAAAATTGTGTTTTTTATAGTTGATGTGTTGGCATATGTCTTAAATCGTTGTGTGTTTGAAGGTGTCTTTCCCGAATGTCTTAAATGTGCTGATGTAATTCCTTTATTCAAAAGGGGTTCCGCCACTGAGATCGGTAACTATAGGCGCATTTCACTTCTTTCTGTCTTTAGCAAAATATTTGAAAAACTAATGAAAAATAGAATAATGACTTTTTTTTAAACAAAACTAGGTTTTTCAATCCAAGTCAATTTGGCCTTTTAAAAGGCAAATCAGCGGAAGATGCGCTCCTACAGTTTTCTTCCCTTGTAATATCACACCTTGATAGGAAACAATTTACGGCTGGTTTATTTATTGACATAACCAAAGCTTTCGACATGGTTAACCACAATCTTCTGTTGGGAAAACTGGAGAAAGCTGGATTTCGTGGTTTCATGCTCCACTGGTTTTCGTCGTATCTTGCAAATAGATCGCAGAGAGTAAAATTGGATGATATAAGGAGCGAATTATTGTTCCTTAACCTGGGTGTTCCTCAAGGCTCCGTTTTAGGTCCAATTCTGTTTTTGATTTACATTAACTCACTCTTTGCTCTTAGTTTCAAGGGTAAGCCAACTGCCTTTGCAGATGACATTTGTATCACTTATGGCTTAAACAGTCCTTTGGACCTAGTTACTGATATTAATTGGGATCTTAGTTTGTTGAGACATTGGGTTGCTGAACATCAATTAGTGATAAGCTCAAAAACAAAGATAATGTTTTTCTGCTTATCTTCTACACACGCTTTGTACTCGTATGTTAATGTGTACTTTGCTATTGTATAGTTGCTATTGTGATTCCGGCTCTTAGTTTCCCTCTTTTTGTTATAATGTTTCCTATAGTGATAAATGTTTCCTAATTGAAAGAGTGAATGAATTTAAATATTTGGAGCTTACTCTTGACTCTAGAATGAATTTCGTGAATCATACTAACACATTGAAAAATTATTTCCACTCTTCAACATTTTTTTTATTTGCGAAACGTCTGCTCTACCAAGCTTTTACTGTCAATCTGTTATGGTATCTTTCAGTCCAAGTTACAACATGGAATTGCTTGTTGGGGTGGTGTATATCGAAATAAAAGACATCCTTTGTTGGTTCTTCAAAAATACGTTCTAAGAAAAATTTGTCGAAAGCCTCGTAGGCATTCTAGCTTTCCTTTGTTCTGTGCCCTGAAAATTCTTCCTGTCCGTCTTTTGTATTGTTTTAAGGTGTTGAAAATATTCTTTATGAAGTCTGGTAATCTTAATTTTCGTTTAATATCTCGTTACAATTTCGTGGAAACCTTTCGCACACGTTATCTGTACCCAATTTTCGCACTACTGCTTATCGTAATTTTTTCTCTATTTTGTCTTACCGGTTATTTAATGAACTTCCTCTGTCCATCAGAACAATAGCAATTCCAGGAATGTTCTTAAAATGCGTTAAAATGTGGCTCTTCAGTCTTGACTATGCAGCTTTAGAATCTCTTACTTCTAATATAATGGTTTAACTTTGGCTTACATTTTTTTCTTTCTAAATTTTTTGTTTTTACAATTTCCTTTTCTGTTTATAATTTTTTCTGTTTATAATTTTTTCTGTTTAAACATTATTTTTTTTTCTTTACTTTTCTAATTTTTTGGTTTTTATAACTGGGTCACCCCACCCAAATTTTAGTTTGTATAATTTATCCAATTGAAGTGACATTCTACACTATTTTATCTTTGTATATAAATACTAAAAGTCACTAACCTTTCTTATACTTTCTTATTTGTTTATTTTGTATTAGGTATGTATTATTTTATGATTCTTCTCAATGAAAATGAAGTAAAAGAAATAAAGAAAAAAAAAAAAAAAAATGTGCAGAAAAATATTGTTGAATGTCAGAGCATATCCATATAATGAGTAGGGATTTGTCAGAAAATAGTAGTACAGATAATTTTTAGTCTTAAAAAATAAGTGTGTACACAATTTTTTTTTAAACTTTATTTAAAAATGCTTCATTGATTTGCATTCAATGAATCTATCTCCAATCTGTTCCGTTTTGTATCTTTAATGAAAAACAGTTGGGCGAAAAGCTCGTTCTACCGCAGCAGCAAACTCATTTGGCCTTGTACCAAACAAAAGACACATTAACATTGGCTGGTGGAACTTTTGTTGCCTTTACCGATTTTGATTTGGTCGGTGTATCAACTTCAACAGAAAATACTTTTTCAGCATTTGAAAACTCATGGCTCTTGCAGTAGGTGATTTTGGTGCTAAATTTTCAAGAACAGCAGCAGACTCATTTGTTTTAGACCCTCCAGCAAAACAAGACACATTTACAGCTTTTTTGCCTTTACCGCCTCAAAGGAATCTAATTTACTAAATATGTATAGGTAGCACAAGTCTACTTTAAATTATTCTAACAAGAATTACAATATTTCAAGTATTAATTTAAAAATAGTTTTCATTTTGTTGAACTATACATACAATTTCACGGAGTTCAAACAAAAAAACGACCAACAAAATACAATCTCAGGTAACAATAAAATAAAAACCAAACTGATTGATGAAAATTGCATGAAAGATGAAACCAACGAAACACAAAAACAAACAAGAAAGAGGGAAAATCCTTGACGACAGTTTGGAAGATAAAATATATACCAAATTGCATTGAATTTTAAGTGAATTAAATTTATTTAGGTTGACATTACACTTTGCTGCAAGTGTAAGATATTTTAGGTCTTTTAAAAAAAGGAGTACGAATGTGAAAGGAGGAGTACGGGAGTACGAAGGTGTTGAAACTAGTACATTACTCCTATGAGAGTACTTTCGGCAACACTGGATAGACTGCTACAAAATGTGCAGAACAATCTTGTTGAATGTTAATATCTTCGCTTCAACTGAATAAGCACAAACATTTGCTAAGCTACGTTGTACATTTTTTCAAAACCTTGTGCCGTAATATATCATTTGATGATGCAAACTGTTTTCATACGTTGACAAAATGAATCGGAAAGAATATTTCAAAAAGTACCGCTATTTTTTTCCTGGTTCCCTTGCAAAGCATTCAATATAGAAAAATGCAGCTTTATTTTGCGTCAACTGAATAGACACAAATATTGAAATTAGAAATAAAAGTTATTGGGATTTAATGAAACAAGTTTTTCTTAAAATAGGTTTTCATTGGTTAATTTTAGTAGTGGGTACTGCCGAATTTATTCATAATAGTTTCGTAAATTCTATCAGGCATGGAACCGTACATCCTCTTTATGTAGTCCAGCGAAATTTCCCCCCAGGCCAATTTAATGGCTGCAATAAGGGATTCTCTGTCTTCAAACAGACGGCCAGACTCATAAACTTTTTGTACTAACCATCCCCAAAGGTTTTCTATAAGGTTCAGGTTCGGTGAGTATGGCGGCCATTGAATCAATTCCACATTCTGCTCCTCTATCCAATTTTTTACTATGAGCGCCGTTTGGATGGGGGCGTTGTCCTACTGAAAAATTTAGTTTATGGGTCCAAAAATGCCTGCAAATTTAGGCATTTCAAATTTCCTTTATAACTTAATGCAATCATTTTTCAGGTTTCGAACTCAAGCTCAACAGTGCCATAGTAGCTAACTGCTCCCCATACCATAACAGCACCTTCTCGACTATGATGCCGCGCTAAAAATCGTTCTTCTTTCCTCACATCGTGGAAGTAATACTTAAACCCATCAGGGCCATCAAAATTAAACTTCTTTTCATCCGAAAAAGCTACGTGACGCCATTCATTTTTAAAACTCATATGGAGTCTAGAGAATTCTAAGCGAAACTTGCGTTTCTCGTTAAGTGATGGTTTCTTTTGAATTTTTAACTATTTTAGATGTTTGGCATTATTGATAACCCTTCGCACTGTTGAAACGCTTGCTGTAACACCGGCTTTCTGCTTTATTTTTGCCGCAGAGTTCCAGGAATTGGAAGCACATCTTAAAATTGCTCTTCGATCAACCGCTGTTGTTGCCGTTTTTTGACCTCCTTTCAAATTTTTTCCGTGCGAATCTTTGCTTCTTAAATAAGAATAGATCACACTAGAACTTCGTCCAATTTTGTCAGCGATAGAACGCCCGGTTAGCCCTTGGTCTTTTAGTAAATCGATTTGAGCTCTTTCAACACTATTTAGAGATTTTGATCTAACTGTTTTTCTTTGAAATACAATTAATCAAATAAAATTCACTTAAAGCACTTTTGTTGATCTAATGTGTCAATCTCCACAGAATACTCATAAGCAGTGAAAATAATGACCTTTTGTCTATTCAGTTGACGCAAAAGAAACTGAATTTTTCCATATTGAATGCTTTGCAATTGAACCAGGGAAAAAATAGCGGTACTTTTAGAATTATTCTTTCCGATTTATTTTCTCAACATCATACGCAAACAGTTTGCATCATCAAATGATATATTACGGCACAAGGTTTTGAAAAAATGGACAACGTAGCTTAGAAAATGTTTGTGCTTATTCAGTTGAAGCAGAGTGTATGTATGGATGTATTTATCTTCTTGGCAAAACGAGAGGCCGTGACTCCTGAGCAAATGCGTATGTTAATGTTGCATTCCTTCTTATTAGAAGTATTATTATTTTTCCTAAAAAACATACCCAGGAAGAGCTTAAATTGTTCCACAGCCAGCCAAAAGTATGCCACACAACAAAGAGTATAAACTGTCATGAGAGGCTTCTCAAAATGTTGCTATTCGGAATCGGTGGTAAATCGTATGATCTTTCCATTCATGTTAAAAATATAGCTTCGCACACACAAATACCTGAAAAAGCTAAGTTTTAGGCCCTATGTAAGCTGGTTATGCTTATATGAATTGTTTTTACTTGTTTTTTTGGTACCATGAACTAAGCCCATATGAATTAACGCCATAATGGCGAATTTACGCCATACCATAATCCACTTATGGCCTTAAATCACTTTCAAATAAGAACTAAAGTCATCACTTAAATGTGAACTAACGGGTGCCGGGAAATAACTTCACGGGCAATAACTTCACCTCGAGTGGGAAATATCTTCACTTGGGAAATAATTTCTGTTATAATTTTATGATAATTCAAGAACCGTACTTCGCACCTACTCCAAATCAAACAGTGACCCCAAGCAGGGGCGTTGCAGGGGGGCAGCATGGCCATATGGCTTTGGTTCTCATTTAAAAGTGAAATAAGGCCATAAGTGGATTATGGTGTTAATTGGCATTTGAAAATGAATTAGCACCATTATGGCGTTAGTTCAAATGGCCTCAGTTTACGGCACCGTTTTTTTTATGTGGAAGTATTTGTTGTATGAAAAGAGGAGACGTCAAAAACGGCTCCAGGAAATAACCACCCAATGAAATAACCCCCCAAATGAAAAATGAAATAATTCCCCAAAATTGGGGAATAATTTCACTGTGAAATTTATAGGATCCCATAAACAGTGCAATGCGTACCCCTGCTTGGGGTCACTGTTTGATTTGGAGTAGGTGCGAGGTTTTATTTTAGCACTTGGCCTTATTGCCCTTTGAGTCCGTGAAATAAGGTCATACGAATTCATTTACCCAAAGTGCAATAAGGCGAAGTCCTCAAATAAAACCTCGCACGTACTCCAAATCAAACAAAGACCCCAAGCAGGGGGGTTGCAGGGGGACAGTATGGCCCCATAGGCATTGCACTGATTTCATAGTTGAATTTGGAGACTTATTTCACTATAAAATACCCCCCAATTTGAAGTATGAAATAAGTCGCCAAAAACCCATGAAATAAGTCCCCAATTTTGGGGGCTTATTTCATATGAAATAGATCCCCACCTCCATATAAATTTTGGGGAGTTATTTCATTTTTCATTTGGGGGGCTATTTCATTGGGCGGTTATTTCCTGCAGCCGTCAAAAACGGGTCTGGTCTGAAAATACTTAAGTTTAAGTTTAAGTTTATTTATAACATGGTGCGTACAGTAAGATTACATCTTTTATAGTACTTAGATATTAAGATATAAATATATAATTACAATGGTACAAATAAGGAAGAGAGCAGAAAAGGGAAAAGGATTGGGATATGATTAGGGTTGAATTGAGAGGGACGAAAAGTGGAGAAAGATTGCATGTTTGAACTGTTTGTTATTAACTATTGATTTGATTTGAGACGGGAGCGAGTTCCAGAGTCTAACAGCACGTATGAAAAATAGACGAGAAGAGTTCAAGTAATTACTGAGATGCGGAATAATATTGATACTTCTGGCGGACCGATTGAAAGAGAGTTTCGTAAACAAATATGATGGAGCTTTAAGATGAATTAATTTATGTAAAAATATACAGTTTCTTGCATTGATGTGTTGCTGCAGAGTGCAACCAAGAAGATTCTTTGAAAAATTGGAAACGTGGTCATGTCGTCGTAGCCCGTAGACATAGCGAACAGCGTCATTAAATGCTACTTGTAATTTACGCTGAGATAGGGAGTCCAAGGCGCTGTACACGATTTCAGCATACGAAATTAAGGGAAGAACTAAAGAGAGTATCAGTTTGCGTCGGGTTTCAACAGGGGTAAAGTGAGCAGAAGGCCACAGTTTTCGTAGGCATCCATAAATGCGACCAATAACCACATTTGTATGTTTATAGCCAGATAGATGACGGTCTATAGTAAAGCCAAGGCTGGTGCAGTGATCGACTGCTATAATTTTACTATCACGGAGCCATATGTCGGGTAAAGTGCTTAGATCGAATTTTCTTTTAGATATTGCGATGACTTGAGATTTAGCTGGATTTAAAAGTAGGCCGTTAGCAATGGCCCAAGCATTTATTTGGTTGAGATCCTCATTAAAAGCAATGGACAGTTCATCAAGCTGATCGAATGGCCTGGCCAGATGAAGCTGAACATCATCTGCGTATAAGTGAACCGAAGCATGTAAGCAACATGATGGAAGATCGTTGATGAAAATGCAAAAGAGTATTGGACCGAGAATCGACCCCTGGGGGACTCCTTGAAAAACAGGTCTTGGGGCTGAACATTTCCCACTAGAAATGACCCTTTGAAATCTTCCCGACAGATAATCAGTTATGAGCTTACATGCCCGGTCACCGAAGCCAAAGAAGTTTAGCAGTTTCCACTTGAGAACATCGTGATTTACTTTGTCGAAAGCTTTAGAAAAATCAAGCAGGCATAGGAGATTCATATGACCCTTCTCGTATTCAATTCTTATATCATCAAGGAGATTTGTCATAGCAGTAGAGCAGCTGTGATTCGCTCTGAAGCCCGATTGTTTCTCATATAGCAACTTGTTATTGGAAATATGTCTTAATATTTGCTTCTCAATTATCTTCTCAAAGACTTTAGAAAGGCAAGGCAGTATGCTAATTGGTCTAAAATCCGATGGAGAGATTGGGTCACGTTTTTTAGCGATGGGAAGTACTCTGGCAATTTTCCAAGACTGGGGAAAAGTAGTTGTAACAATGCACCAGTTGATTATATGAGTGAGATGGGTAATAATGTACGGCAAAATAAGTTTGACGAAACGGATAGGTACTCCATTATCACCAACGGAGTCGGACTTTATAGCCATCACACATTTTGTTACTTCATCTTCATGGACTACTTCAAAATCCTCCAGTCTAGGCATGGACCTTGAGGAATTACTTGCAGAGTTGACTTCTAAGTCACCAACCGAGATGGTGTCACCAAGAAAAAAGTCGTTAAGTTCGTCCGGATCGAGAGAACATTGAGGGCCTTTGTTTTTGCAGACACCAATTTTACTGAGATTGCTCCATAATTTTTTAGAGGGTAAAGAAGTGTTAAGTTTGGATGAATAATAATTTATTTTAGATGTTCTAATTAAACAAGTGGCTTGATTACGGGCTTCCTTGAAGGTACTCCAATTAGCAGCTGTTTGACTGTGCTTCCATCGACTATGCTTTTTATTTCTATTTTTAATTGCAGTTAACACAGCCGAAGAGAACCAAGGGCAACAAGCGTTTTGGACTTTAACCGTCTTAGTGGGAACATTTTGGTTATATAGTTGAACCAACAAATGCTGAAAAGAGCTAACCTTATCATTAGCATTTGCGTGAAGACGACAACTAAGCCAGGGGGCAGAGACAGTTTCAAGACGGAGGTTGTCAAGGTCAATAGATTTGAAGTCTTTGTAGGTAAATGATTCACTACTAGCAGACTGTGATAAATTGATGTCGTATGTGCAGAAAAGAAGATCGTGATCAGACAAATCAAAGGATATCTGATCAAACAGAAGCACCAATGACGGATTAGAAACAATAGTCAAATCCAGAAGACTAGGAGAGTGATCAGAAGCGAAGCGAGTTGGATAAGTGGTGTTTACAATGCTCATTCCGACTGATGACACTAAATCTTTCGTCTGAAAAGCACGTGTATCATTTTTAAGCAAGTCAGTGTTAAAATCACCGCAAACTATGATATGCTCTGATCTTGCACAAAGTTCACTCAGAGCGGAAAAAAATGGAACTGAGGAGCAGTTTCGATTTTTATTGTAAACACATGAAATCAAGCATTTGGTGTAAGAGTCACTAATTTCGATTATTAAAAACTCAATCCCAGGTCCACTGGATTTGACAATGGCCTTGGCTTTCATGGATGACCTACAATAAATTGCTACGCCTCCGCCTATCGTATTCGTAATTCTATCATTTCTGTATAGATTAAAATTTGGGATGTCGTACAAACTATCACATAAATGAGGCTTGAACCAGGTTTCACTAACACAGACTACATCAATACAAGAATTGGAAAACAAATACTTTAAATAATCAAGTTTGGAAACATTAAGACTTCGTGCATACAGGTAGCAAACTCTTAAACCCTCACAACGTTTAGATATAATATTAATTAAAGTGGACGTTGACTTTTCATACATACTGTTTCTTTGATTTGCAAAACAATTTAGAGTATACATACATATATTGAATAAGCACAAAAAGAGAAAAGGTATTCAATTTAGTGTAGGGAGCAAAGAGAAGGAATATTGGGAGTAAAATAGGTTAACAAAGAGTAGAAAATTGAAAATCAATAAAAATAAAGCTTACAATAAAATGAGGAACAAGAAAAAATTCATTGATGAATCGCAGTCGCAGCGGCAGCAAGCAGATCTTGAGAGCTTTCGATGAGAAAGCTCTTTCCGTTAGATGACTTCTTCACATATACGTTTCCGTGCTTGGTGTGGACAGCAAATAGTTGTTTATTTCTTCGGAGATTCAAAGCGCTGTTCAAAAGAGAACGTGTATGTCTCGTCAGACTCTCATTTAGGTAGCATCTATTGTTGGAGACCGAGTCGATGCCCAGATCAAGCAAACAAAGTTCGGTTGCTTGTTGTTTGCGATAGTTGGCGGCTGACATCAGAACGGTGTTTCTCTCAAACGAGCTGCTGAATTTGATGATGATAGGAGACGATGTGTTGTTGTTAGGCTTTTTAGTCCGAAAAATATTAGTAAGGAGAGGCGGCTTGCAGTCGATTGTATGACAAAGTCTGTTGAACAAGATTCTTAGGTTCTCTTCAGGCAGAGCAGGTATACCGAAGAGTACAGCATCACAAGAGACTTCCTTTGTTTGCAGGGCACTACATTGTTTTTGTAAAGCAGTTATTTCAGCCTGTTGGAGTTGCGTCTTTGAAATGAAGCTCTCTTCGAGCTGGTTGACACGATCAACCATGTTGGTGACGGTTTTGTTTAATTCATCAAATCGTTGACTCCAGTTCGCAGAAACTTCCTCGATCTTTGAAAGAAAGTTATTTCGTAGGCTAGTAATCTCTTCAGAAAAACTCAAACGGATACAGTCGGCCTGTTTAGATAAATGGTCGGCCAGAACATCAGCAGTAAGAGGAACGCTGTTTGAGGATGCCTGCTTTAGCGCCGGAGACATAAGAGTGGGTGTTGTTGCTCCTTTAGATGTTGTAGCTCTTGTTCGGATGTTAGCAGCAGACATGTTCATACCGAGAGTGCACGACAAACTTCAGATTTAATGAAGTGATTTTTATTTAAAAATAACAAACAATGTCAAAAAAGCGCACAAAAACCAAATGAAAAGCGACTGAGATCAAAATTACTTGGACTCCGTACTAATTTTAGAGTATAAGAAGACTTTTTACACAATTTAAGCTCACTTTAGCTGGACGCGATCAAATACACGTCTTAATCTTGCAACATTAATCTTCTTGCAAAAATATTTTCTATTCAAGGCTATCTCAAATAAGTCATCATAATTTAATTTCGTATTCGAATATCATGTTATGTACACGAATTTATTAATTTTTTTTAAAAGATATTCCAGATGTTGTTTTACCCTTATTTATTTTCATCTTGCATGTCCCACACACAGAGCATCCGGGTACTTAGTTGACTTCGCAGTATTGATCTCGTTCGCTGCATGTCATTGCATGGTTTCATTTTATTTGAGCCATAGAAATGAATGTGTTAAGGTCATAACTAACGCAGGAACGGGCTAAGAATATCACTGAAGCGCCCCAAAAAACCAGCTCTCGTCCTAAAATACAACTAAGGGAGAAATCACATCTAGGCAGCTTTACCGTTCACGTGAGCCTAGCGATGCATTTAACATCTTCAAATTGCCCGCAAGTATGCATGTAAATCCGTGGGTTAACACGACGAGAGATCACCGGTGTCGTAAAAGGAAGATAAAGCAATAATCAATAATTGGAACATGCACGTGTCGAAATCGTAAATTAATAGGCAGGCCGAAAAACTCGTGGTGTACACAGATGCAACACCACCAGCATTTGATTGAATAAAGTGATCCGAAACTGGGAGTGGCATTATACATTGAGGTCGAACCGTCGAACCCTACAAGCGGACTATGCTTGTATGCACTAAAATAGGAGCATTATGAGAAGAAGAAAATATAATTTCTTCACTTCATTTCAATATAAGTTGGGACAATCAGAGCTTACATAAGTTGGGACAGTCATTACATATAAAGCTTGATTTTCCAAAAAGTTTCTTCCTTCTAAGGACAGAAGCATATTCAGGACAATTTTTGCCTTCCATGATCAAACAACGTTGTTCCTGAAACGGATTTGTAACGCAAATGAAACAGATGTGCAGTGACATTTTCCCAGTCGAATTTCACAACACGAAATGTCAAACTGTAGCTAGTAGTAGAACATACTGGAGTTGCAGTAAAATTAGAAATAGACACAACTTGCAGCATGAATTGGCATGCAGTTAGCAATGTGCCACCTACATACAAAACAGTGATATTATTGTCGAGTTTGCTTGCCTTTGCAAACCGACAACACTGCGACTTGTATTTGTAATTTTAATTTAGCCCAAATATTACATTGTTCTTAAGACTATATTGCACAATTTACAGAGATGTGGTATACTCTACCGTAACCTTACTACTGAAATATAAATTACAAATCTTTTAAAGAATTTTTATTTAAACTATGTAAGAAGGAAAAGCTACTATTAAAACCTTCTTATCAATTTAAGATCCTAGGAACGTAGGTTGGAGAGAAGGAGCGGCGGGGAATAACGCAAGGACACCCTGATTTCATAAGAAAACGTTTACAAAACATTGCTTCAACAATTTAAGCAACAATTGATTAATAATTAAACAAAATTTATGAACTAAAGAGTAAACAAATTAACTAATCAAAAGATAAATAAATTAACAAATGAATAGATAAATATGTAAACAAAAGTTAAATAAATAAATAATTTGTTTAACAAATAAATAAATAAATAAATAAAATAAATAAATAATTGAATAAATAAATGAATAAATAAATAAATATATATATAAATAAATAATAAATAGATAAATAAATGAATAATAAATAAATAAATAAGTAAATAAATTATCACATTATTTCCTTAATCCAGTAACTAGATTTGAAATCAGGATGTTCTCGGAAGAAATACATGCAACATTGTATCGATCATGTAATTTTAAAATTCTTTCTGATACTTTTTCAATATTTGCCAATACATGCAGCTCCTCGGTGGAAAAATGCAAGGGTAGATCAAAAATCATTTTTAAAAGTTGGTTTTGGATTATTTGCAACCGACGAATGTGGCTTTTTGCACACCTCCCCCGAATAGGGGGTCCATATAACATTATCGGTTGGAAGATAACCTTGAATATGATCATTTTGTTTTAAAGGCTCCATTGTGACTTACGACTAATGAACGGATAAAGCGTCTTTATTATTATGTTACCTTCGTTTTTATTTGCTTTATACGTGGCCCGAAGGTCAAAGTTTTATCGAGATGTACCCCTAGGTACTTTGCACTCTGCTTCCATTCTGTCTGATATCACTTATTTGCAGTCTGTTGCTTGGTAATAAACAGGTTTACCTTTTTCTGGTAAAAAAGACAGCCTGCGTCTTTAAAGCATTTATTTTTATTTTCCAATTACTGAAATATACCTATTTGAATTGCATTCAAGAATATTTCTTATCTTAATCAGTTCTAGTTGTCTCTAGATTTGATTTTTTTTTTGCCACTGATTGGTCAATGCTTTCCAGAACCGCATCAAGAGTAAAAAAATCTACAACATCGTCCATTTCAGATCGATCAGTAATATATCCATTAAAGTCCCTAAAGTTTCGTCTCACGTTGTATTTAAACCTATTCCAGTTTGCATTTTTAAAATCAAGGACTAAAATTCTGTTTTGGGCCGGTTCTAAAAGGACCCTACACAACACTGGTAACTGCGACTTAAAAACCGCAAACAATTCGCTTTTGTATAATGGGTGTACCGAAATTAACGCAAGATTTTAATTAGCCGCCAATGCTGAATAAAATGTTGGCAGCTCAAAAAAAAAAAAAACAATTTGACAGCGGACATTTAAGGATTAAACATGGAGAACGAGCACCAGAGAACAACGTGTTTTCGTTCTTGGTCAATATTTCAAAAATAATGAAAGTTATGCGGCAGTTCGAAAATTTCGTATTGGTTTAACTTGATCAACTGCGAGGAGAGTAATTGTAAAATTTAGCGAGACTCGATCAATTATTGATTGTTATTAAAAGTTAAAGCGCACAACCACTCGTGCATTGAAGAAGGAAATTCATCGCAGTCACATTTAAAAAAAACCTGTGTTTTCTATTTATTTCAAATCCTCAATAAATAGATGTGTAATATAAAGTAACCTTAAAAATCAACGTTGAATTGTCCTTAGGCAGGAAAGTCAAATAGGAACACTACTCCCTTCGTTTTGCAGAGTATTTTTCTAAAAAAATAAATAGGTAATAGGCTCAGGTTCAAATCCTGCCGGGACCAAGTAACATCTACACATTTTTTCCACACCCCCCCTCTTGGGAACGTCTGACAAACAATAGTATCAATTGTCATGAGAAGCTTCTCAAATTTGCCGCTTAGATTCGGCTTAAAAATGTGGGTCCCTTCCACTTAGTACAAGCAATCCAAATATTTTCTTATTTATTAAAACAAAGTCAAGATTCTGCAACCATCGGTTAGTAGTCCATAACACTAACCACTAAGGCATACTGCGCACTTGCCTTGGCATTAAAGTTTAAAAAAAATCAAAACTACTGCGTATCGACACTTTCTTAACCTCTCATCTAATCCCTCACATTGTTAAGGACCGCGCTGTGATACTTCATTCTGAAGACGTTTACTTAAAACCCCCTTATCGCGGGCTAACTAAATATGTAGAAAGAAAAATGAAAACAACTGTATTTCTCAGTTCTCCGTAGGAACCATTTGTTTCGGGTGCCACATTCATTTCTACATCCATTTAGAATTCTATCAAAATACGAATTAACATCCATGCAGTGTTGCCGAAAGTACTCCCATACTAGTATTGTACTACTTTCAACACCTCCGTACTCCCGTACGCCTCCTTTCACATTCGTACTCCTATTTTTTTTTAAAGATCTTAAATATTACACTTGCAGCAAAGTGTAATGTCCACCTAAATAAATTTAATTCACTTAAAATTTAATGAAAATTTATCAGCACTTTTATTTTCCAAACTGTCGTCAAAAAGGGAATTTCCCTCTTAGTTGTTTGTTTTTGTGTTTCGTTGGATTCATCTTTCATGCAAATTTCATCTGTCAGGTTCGGTATTTATTTTTTTGTTACCTGAGATTGTATTTTCTTGATCGTTTTTTTGCTTGAACTCCGTGAATTTGTATGTGTAGTTCAATAAAATGAAAACGATTGTTAAATTAATACTTGAAATATTGTATGTAATTCTTATTAGAATAATTCAAAGTAAACTTGTATTGTACATATTTAGTAAATTTGATTCAATTTCAATTTAATTTATTTACAAATTATTAAGTACATGTAAGATTTTGTCTTTAAAGAGTACTAACAAAATTAACATTTAGAGTTCCCTTACTATAAAAATTATATAATGAAATAGTTAATGAAATTACATGTATATTTAATATAAAATAAAGATAAAAAATAAAGATAATAGAAAAAAAAAATAAATGTGGGATAGACAGGTCAAAGACAGAAAGATAGAGAGAAGAAAAATAGGAAAAAGACAATCTACTGCTGTTGAGAAAAGTATTCAAAAATAGCTGTCCTGAATTCAGAGGCTCTCGATGCTCGTTTTATGACTTCGGGTAAAGAGTTCCATAGCCGAATGGCGTGAGCAAAGAATAGGCGCGATGAGTTAGTGTAATTACAAGGCTGTGTTATTACATTGAATACTCTTGCCGACTGTGTGAATTGCAGTTTTTCGAATAAATACAATGGTGATTTTAAATAGATAATTTTATGCAAAAAATACAATTTCTGGCTTTCAAATACTGTGTGAGAGAGCAACCAAGAATGTTATTCCGGTAAGCCGAAACATGATCATATCTTCGCAGCCCATGAACATAACGAATCATATCATTGAATGCAACGTTTAGTTTATTTTGTGAAATGGAATCAAGCTTACAGTAAGTAAACAACATCAGTGTAGGTTATTATGTTAAGTATCAGAGTTTTCATTAGTTTTGATTTTATATCACGGGGAACAAAGCTGGCACACGTCCATAGTTTCCGAATGCAACCATAAATTCGACCAATGGTGTAATTTATGTGATCATTACCAGAGAGATCCCGATTTATTATAAATCCTAAGCTCATGACTTTTTCAGCACACTTAATTTCAATACCAGACAACAAGATAGGAGGCAGATTTCTAGTTTCTTTAAAGTTTTTGGAAATTAAGATAGCTTGTGTCTTAGCTGGATTTAGCGTTAGTCCATTATTAACTGCCCACAAATGCATAGCTGCGATATCTTTATTTATACGATGGAAAAGATCTTCGATTAATCCGACAGGCCTAGATAAATAAATCTGAACATCATCAGCATAGAGATGGAACGATACACTTTTACAATTACGAACTAAGTCATTAATAAAAATAGAAAAAAGAATAGGCCCTAAGATTGAGCCCTGCGGTACGCCCTCATGCAAGAATTTATCATTCGAATAATTTTCTCCAACTAAAACTGACTGCCCTATCACTGAAACCGAAATAGTGGCGCAATTTACTACATAATATTGTATGATTTACTCTGTCAAAAGCCTTGGAGAAGTCAAGCAAGCACAAAACTGTCAAATATTTGCGGTCATATTGTTGTCGTATATCGTCCAATACCTTGACCATAGCTGTGGTACAGCTATGTTGAGGCCTAAAGCCAGATTGAAAGGGAGAAAGCAAACTGTTTGCATTAAAATGCCGAACTATTTGATTCGTTAGTAACTTCTCAAAGACTTTTGAAAGAGTCGGTAATATACTTATCGGTCGATAATCCGAAGGAAGCGAAGCGTGTTGTTTTTTGGCGACAGGGATTATGCGTGCAACCTTCCAGCTATCAGGGAAAATAGAGCAAGTAATACAATGGTTAATTGTATGTGTCAGTGAGCTTAAGATGTAAGGTAAAATAATTTTAATAAAGCGAAGAGGTATACCATCCTCTCCTGTTGCATTTGACTTAAGCCCCATTACTGTATCAAGCACATCGCTTTAATTGACAGCTACAAAGTCGCAGTTAAGGTCACAAAGAAGGTCGGGTTGCAAAGAAAATTGAGGGCTACTGTCAGAACTGGTTAAAAATGAGCTGTTAAGAACATTCGGATCCAACCCGCACACAATATCCCCTTTTTTTCCAATTCCAATTTTACGCAAATTTTCCCACAGTTGTGGCCTTTGAGGCGGTAAAGACAAAAAAGCTGTAAATGTGTCTTGTGTTGCTGGAGGTTCTAAGACAAATGATTCTGCTGTTGTTCCTAAAAATTTAGCACCAAAATCACCTGCTACCTACAAGAGGCAACGATATTGAGTTTTCAATTGCCGAAAAAGTATTTGCTGTTGAAGTTGATCCAGAAGTTGACCAAATCAAAATCGGTAAAGGCAAAAAAAGTTCAAACAGAAAATGCCAATGTATCTTCTGCTGCTGGTAAAAACCAAATGAGTCTGCTGCTGTTCCTGCAAATTCGGTTCCTGAATCCCCTGCTGAAAGAACCGACGATGATGAGATTTCTGATGCTGATGAAGTTGATACACCTACCACATCTTTTTTTAGAAATAGCAACGTTTTGGTCAGAGATGTTTGTCTTAAAAAATGCCCTTAATGAAACACTTTTCCCTCTGACAAGGGATTTTGTAAGATCAGTATTCCGTACAGCAGCGCAGTGGCAGAACGATTTTTTCCCAACTTTTTCTCATTAGAGATAAACAACGGAACAGATTGGAGGTAAATACATTGAATGTAAATCAATGAAGCATTTTTAAATAAAGTTGTAAACAAAATTTTTATTTGTACTACTATTTTTTCAAAATACTCCCCATTTTTGGCTGCAGTACTACCTTATAATATTTCTCTCCGGCCACACTGATCCATGCCCAATAAATGATGATTTGCTCTGTATTGTGTGCAAAAAAAAACATTTTGCACCGCAGTTTTTGTACCGCTGTCAATAATTTCATCCACTCAATTCAAAGGACGAACAAAATGAATTCCTCTTCTGCACTTCATATTAAAAAAATATGCTATCATGTGTGAATAATTGTGTGTTTGTGTATGTTGTGGGACAAATATGACGTTGATCGACGCGATGTTTTGCCGTTTCGGTTCTTTCATGGTTAAATAAATTGTATGCAAGAAAAATATTGAAATGCATGCACGACAACATTGAATAAAGTACATGCACTCACACACAGAGTCATACACCGACCAAGGCTAAGTCCCATTCTGATGCAGTAACATCCGCCAGGAATGCGAGACAAAGTGCAGAATTGCATGAAAGTATTTTCCAATGACGGCGACAATACGACACCATCAGTACGGGAGAGAGATTTTCAGCGTCAGGATTTTCGGTCCTGCCAATACCCACTAACAAAACGCACAGCTTGTACATAAAAAAAAATCAAATACGCCAAATACACAACACTGGAAGGAAAAGGAAAGACTCAAATCCAAGTTATGAAAATGTTACCGGAGCGGATACAAGTCGAATGCAAAAGTGTGTGCAATATTTCCTCGCCATCGTCGTCACTCTTTTAAGATGCATGCTAAGGAATTTCCGCTTCGCATTTTCTTCAGATTTTTATTTCACTGATACTTTCCGCTGTGTGTTTTTTTTTCGAATTTCCGTACGTGATTTGATTCACTGAGGCGTTTTTGATTTGAAGCTGATCGGCGAGGGAAAAAGGAACCGGAAAGAAGTAGAAGAGATTTTCGATTTCTTGTCAACGAGAATGCATTTCTTAGATTGTTATTTTTGCAACGCGGCACTCCTGTCCCGTTTTTATGGCAAAGAACCACCGATAAAGAGGTGGAAAGTGCAATGTAAATAATATTGGAAAATATTTTCCATTCCGACTTATTCTCCATGAATTAATGCGTCGCTACCGAGCATATAACCGACCCACTCACCCGGCCAAAGCCGATGCAGGAGTAATGGCTGCGCGTATGGATAGAAGGAAATTGATAGCAAGCCGCTCCTTCGGAAGAGATGGAATTCGGTGCCGTGATTTTGATTTTATATTTGCTTTTGCGGCAAAGCAGCAGGGAGTCATATTAGTTGAAGGAAATTGCTTAAAAGAAAATAGTTCCGCTATATTGACAAACGAATATTTGTCGAAGCGTAAACAGAGATGCAATTTGTTATAGTATCACTGAACGGGGATGGGCAGATCTGTGCCTTGGCAACAACTATGCAAAGGACAGCGATCAGGTAAATACAATCAGTTCAAGAAACAACATGCATGCTCAAGTGGATTTCTATCCTTTCACAGTTATGAACTCAATTGAAGTTGAACAAGTTTAGAATATTCGCTTGATTCTTTTCTGATTTTTTCATGCGAGTGGAGTCAATGGACATTATTAAAACACTATGTCAGATGATCGCTAGTGTTTTTGGACTGCAGTTCACGTTCACGACACAAATTGTTCTATGTATGACAAATAGATGTGACCTTTAACTACAGGCTCACTAACTAGTACGCTTTCACCTGTCAACGATTTTACTCCAATAATGTAACGCTAAGCGCAGGGCCCAGTAAAATAGTTTTCCCTCTGTATGTTGCATTTTTCGCGTGAATGGGATTCAGTTGAGAAATAATTTTCATATCTATGAATGTATGTTGATTCCGAGGCTGAAACGCGAGTTCACATAAAATGTTTTAATATAAATAAGGTTGTAAATGGAAGTGGCGCCCAATGTGGGCCCAATAACTTTGATGGACCGAGAATGCATTGTTAGGCGACAAGGATGTACAAATTATCTGAACATATCTGCGGCATAAAATTGCGCCCAAAGTGAGTTCGCATCAAATTTATTCAATCACATTTTGTTTGGAACTCTACATATACTTGTTGGCTTTGTATACCGGGCTACGGTCACATGAAAAACCTCACTTGAAACAGCCTTCTTTTCTCTGCGATTCCAAAAACGATGCTTCCACTTATCCAGTGTAGGATCTCTGGCACCACGATGGCTTGGTTTTTAAAAAGAAAGTTTCATCTTCTTTGCTGTCTCGAACATGGAGGCTGGAAGAGTTACGGTTGTATTTTTTTCTTTAATCGCTCTTCTCGCACACAGGACGATATTCGACGAAGAATTATTGTTTCAACTCAACATGATGTCAACTCCTCTTTCCTGCTTAATTGTGCCGATTGCAAGCTAGACAGTAGGATTTAAGTTAGGTAGAGTACACATTTTGACCTTCAAGTAGGGAATTTTAAACAAATTTGCTTCGCCGAAGCGAATTAGCAGTGGTTTCCTAGGGTAATTTTCCATCGGATATCTACGGGTCACAATCGTGGAGTGCACGTTAGAGTGCACTATTAGAAAGATGAGATCTTTACCTACCTCGAATTTTAATTTAATTTTTAATTTGGGACATATGTCTTAAAACTAATTAAAATCTAATGTTTATAGCAAGGACTTAAAGCTAAGAAGGTGCATTGTGTAGGAGGTCTAAAGAGGGTTGTAGTATAGCGGATGGAAATGGAAGCAAGGGGTGCTGGGGTTAAAATCGAAGGCGGTAATGTTTGCGTCGACAATCCGCAGTATGCGGGAGATTGGTTCGTTAGAGCCATATGATGTGCGGTGTTTCGGTAGAGAGAAAGCGACGCTGGAGAAAGCGACGCTGTAGAATGAAGCTTACTCGAGAAGTGGCCGAACAGGCGTGATGTAGATAAATTTGGTTACGTATGACTTGGGGAATTCGTTGGACCACAGTTTAACGAAGCCAAGTGATGAGTTGGCTTTAAGGATTGTGTGATCAATATGCGAACGGAAGTTAAGCTCTGGGACGCACAAGATACCAAGGTCGCGAAGTTATTATACGGCGGAAATTTGTTGACATTGCAGAAGGTACCTTCCGCGATAAGGTGGTGGAATGACTTTGGCGATATGGAGCTCTAATGTGTTTTGACGGCAGTAGGTGGAAAAAGTATGTAGATCTCGTTGAAGGAGGCGGGAATCTTCTGGTGAAGCGATTGGTTTATAAAATTTTGTGTCATCGGCGGAGAGGGAGATGGCGCAATGCTTAATGACCTTATCAAGATCGTTAATAGTTAGGATTAAAATAAAGGGGACCTAGATTGCTTTATTGCGGAACACGAGATGTGGAAAAGAAGTGAGCCGACCTGAAGCGAATACTGTTATAGCGGTTTTTCATCTAAGAAGATATTCAAGTATTTTCAGGTGTCCCCGAGGTCAACTGGATTAAATTTGTATTCCAGCGCATCTAGCAGCTATTCGTGATAGCCTAACCATAGCCCCTACTCCTGCCATTCGGCAGTTGCACATCGGACCTGTAATTCTCTGTAGCCTCTGGAGCTTGGTCACTGTTGTCATTTTGGTATTCAGACCCCAAGTTCTGCAATGCAGACGCCTACTGGCCCACATGGCTCTAGTGGCACGTTTTGTGACAGCCTTAATGTGCGCGTTCCAGTAAAGTTTTTCATCAAGAATGACGCCAAGGTATTAGACTTCACTGTGAAAGTTTAAGGTGGTACCGTTCATTGAGAAAGGATCAACATTTACCAATGTCCTTTTTCTAAGGGGCACTAAATGGTTTGCAACGATTAATGAAGTTCTTCATAATTGCACCAATCTAAAACATGTTATCAAGCACTCTGCGCGGCAAGTGATGATCGTGCTATTGATACCTTTCATGATGAATGAATAGTACTAATCAATTGTTTAAGTATTTCTGTGATAAAATAGGATTAAGTGTTGTGAATACACGCAGTCAATTCGAAACCCGTCGCTGATTGATATGTTTCTCACGAGTTCAAAGCAGCGAATAATTGGAAGCGATCAAGTTCGGCTTACGTCCGATTTCATCAATGACCTCCTATTTTGTTCGTTTAAGTTTAATATGAATGCTTCTAATAATCTTAATACAATTTCTTACAAGACTTTTCTTAATATACACATCTCACATCCCCATCAAAATATTGACAACTTTGGCGTGAACAATATTTACAACGTATTTGACATTAACTCAAAAGTTTCCCTGCTTACTACGACAGTATCCGAGCTCTATGAAAGCTATGTTCCTACTGTAACAAAAGTCATTAAGCCGCAGAGTTATCCATGGTTTAAAGACCAGCTTAAACTGTTGATAAAGGAAATGAAGCGCTTTTTCAGGAGGTTTAAGAGAGCTCCCTCTGATTACAATAGGAGGCAATATATCTTCGCTCGAAATAGAGTCACTGCCGCGATACGTTCTGATAAGCGTTCCTATTTTCTGCAAAGACTTGATCACAAGTTAAGCTCTACAGTCCTGTGGAAAAACTTGAAGGATTCAGTTGTGGTCGACAATGAATTACCAGGGTGTGCGTTCAGGCCGCCTCAAATAGGCTCGGTTTTTATTCCTATTTCATCGAATGCTTGCTATTTTAACCTATTTTTAAGTTCAAGTGAGTGCTTTGCTTTTAGATATATAAGTAATCTGAATGCTGTAATAGCAATTCGTTCGGTTAAATTCAATGGATGTGGCCTTGATAATATCTCGCCAAAATTTATTAAAATTATCCTCCCTTTTCTTCTTCCCTATATAGTTCGTGTTTTCAATTTCTTTATATATAGCTGTCAGTTTCCCGAGCAGTGGAAGTGCTCCCAAATTTAATTTTAATTTAATTTTGGTGAGGGCAGAGATAGCCCTCATTTATTTGGCTTACTACAAGCTAAAACTAACATCTAATGAATAACTTAAATACTAAAACTTAAAAAATAAGAAGGCTTAAAACTAAATTTGCGTTGTTTTGAATGAACAACCATATTTCTTACAATTAATTGCTACCACGTGAAGTGGACGGCTGGAGTGTTACAGTGCTGTTTCACGGTTCGCCACAACCGATCATCAGTTGACAGTCCAACTATGCTTGTCAAAAAATGTGGAATAATTGGAGAAAAATATGGAAAGAAAAAGCCGAATCAATAACATAGTATACTTACAGACGCTGGGCTGCCCAAAGAAAATCAAAAAAAAAAAAAAAAACACAAACTGGATGAACTGAAACTCGTGGCTTCAATGGCACAGTGGATGAGTGCTTGCCTGAGAAGCAGCTGGTATAGGTTCGAATCCCAGTGGAAGTAAAAAAAATGGATTTTCGGGATACAAGGAAAAAACACAGACCAGTACCATAGAAAAAGGAGTCTAATGATCGGTTGTGGCGAACCGTGAAACAGCGCTGTAACTCCAGTCGTCCACTTCACGTGGTAGCAATTGTAAGAAATATGGTTGTTCATTCAAAACAACGCAAAGGAAATTGATGTAAACAAAACCGAAAACGGAAAAATTGTGAGATACCACATACAAAAACCAACTTAAAACTAAAGCTTAAGGATTAGGGGAATAGTGAAGGAGATCGATTTTAAGGCGGGCAGGGTTACGGTTGAAATCAAAGACGGAAAGATTTGAGTTAACCTTCTGCAGCATACGGGAGATTGGTTCGTTGGAGCCATATGAGGATCGATGGGTTGGAAGGTAAAAGAGACGAGGGCAGCGTTAATTACGAGGATCAGTGTTAAAGAAAATAGAGTTGTTAAGAGAGGCGCAGTCGACGGAGCCTGAGAGAAGGCGATAAATGAAAAGAATGTCCGCAGCGTCCCTACAAACCTCAAGGGAGTTCATGTTAATGAGATTTAGGCGATCTGAGTATGGAGGCAGCATAAAAGGATCATTCCAAGGCAATCCCCGAAGAGCAATTCGAAGGAAGCGACGTTGGATGTTCTCGATTCTGGGCACGTGAACTTGATGAAAAGGAGACCACGCTTGGCTGTTGTACTCAAGGAGGGGACGAACAAAAGTGGTGTAGAGGGATTTAGTCACGTAGGGGTTGCAGAATTCTTTAAACCAGCGTTTAACAAAGCCAAGTGATGCGTTGGCTTTACGAATTATTTCGTCAATATGTAAACGAAAATTTAACTCACTGTCGTACAATATTCCAAGGTCACGGAGAGATTGAACGAAGGAGATGGTAGTGACGGGGAGGGGATTTGTTGCGCTTGCGCGATAGGATAATAGATTGGCATTTGGGAATGTTAAGTTCTAAGCAATTTTTGAAGCACCAGGTTGAAAACCGATCAAGGTCTTGTTGAAGGAGAGAGGAGTCATGAGGTGAAGAAACGAGTTTAAAGAATTTGGTATCGTCGGCGTATAGAGGAAGGGAGGAGTGATTAATGTCCTTTTCAAGGTCGTTTATAGTGAGGATGAAGAGAAGGGGGCCCGAATGACTGCCTTGCGCAACACCAGAGGTTGCCAAGAAAGGGACCGATAGGACGGATCTGAAGCGAACACTATAAAACCGTTTTTCCATGTAGGAAGATATCCATTTTAACAAAATGGGTTCAAACCCAAGAGCGGACAATTTAAAGTGAATTAATTGATGAGGTATCTTATCAAAGGCCTTGCTAAAGTCAGTTGCAATAACGTCAACTTCGTGCCGTTCTCTAATGCTGACAGGGCAAATGACACGAATTCGACAAGAATTGTAGTGGTTGATCTACCTTTCAGAAATCATTCATATTTCAAAAAAAAATTAAACCCCACTAACCCCACTGAGTTTAGACCCATAAGTGCACTTCCCTTTCTTTCAAAAGCTTTTGAAAATATTTTGTTGCAGCAAATTCAAGAAGATTTGGATAGGCGGAATAAGCTCTCCAAGTTCCAATCCGGTTTTTGAAGGAAGCATAGCTATCAATTAATCATTCAATACTGATAAACAAACTTAGGAATAATTTTCAGTTCTCTCGTGCTGCCCTGAAACTGCTTCTCAACTATCTATGCGATCGCTTACTGACAGTTCAAACCGATCAGGGAAGCTCCAGTCCATATACGGTTAACGTAGGTGTTCCTCAAGGGTCAGTGCTAGGACCACTTCTTTTTCTGTCTTTATAAATGACCTTCCTGAAATTCTCCTCGAAAACTGCCATGTTCACCTATATGCAGATGACGTCATTATATACATTTCCAGAAAACTAGTGCTGATGGAAGATTGCGTGGCTGGAGTAAATGAAGATTTGTCGCGTATTCAGATGTGGTCAGATCTAAATACTCTAAAACAAAATCCTGCTAAATCGTTGCGTATGGTCTGCTCCAGAAGTGAAATCTCATTACTTGATGTACCTCCTCTTGTTGTAAACGATGTCACACTATTCCCTACGTGAAGCAGGTCAAATACCTTGGATTTAGAATTAACAGAAAACTAAGTTGGTGTGATACCACATCTGATACGATCAGAAAAGTCTACGGTGGGCTACGAAGCTTGAGAACATCCGCGCATATATTCCTTCCCAAGATGAAAATGCATCTGATAAAAAGCTTGGTTCTCCCATTTTTGTCCTACAATTGTACAGCGTACCCCAGTTTGGATTATGATTGCAGGCGTAAGATGAACGTTGCCTTTAACGATTGCATTCGGTATATTTATGATATTCGAAGATGTGTTAGTGTTGTGCAACAGAAAAGGTTTCTGTTAGGAATGAGTTTTATGATTTAGATTATTATGATTTTAGAACCATCCTTAAGGTTCATGGAATCGTTCATAACAAATGTCCTGAATATTTGAGTGAGTATATTACATTTGTTCAGTCACCAAGAGGTCTTAGGCTTCTTTTATCGCGATTCACGCACACAGCGGGAGAGTGATCTTTCTTCGTCAAAGCTGTTCGATTGTGGAATTTTCTTCCACTTCAATTACAAAGAATAAGTTCGTCAGTCGTATTTCGGGTAAAACTATTTCTACACATGTCGCAACAGAATTAGTCCTATTATATAAATAAACATAAACAGCCATATTAATAGAAAAACACTATCCGCTCCTTAACACACGAGTTAGCTGGCACACGGATAGCGAACTTGTCCATAGGATAACTTTTCTGATTAATAAAAATATTTGTCCCCTATGTTAGCTGTTTGCTCTTTATCGCCTACAATACGGCAGCACTTCACCTACAATACGGCAGCACTTAACCAAATTATATTCAAAAATCGAGTGTATCTATCATTTTTCATCAGTTGACACTCATTTCTGTGTATTCCATTTCAATACGATGGGACTACTATGGAGTCAACGCATTATGAAAGAGTAATATGCCCAAATGGGTGACAGTGTTCTCTCTCATCCTCTCAATGTTTCTACACATACATGCGCATCTTCTCAATTTGTGAATGCATGAACTACAATCTGAGAATGTGTGAAGTTATCCGCTCCTTATACGCCGAATTCGGTTAGTTAAGTTATCCACTCGTTATCACATGTCAGTGAAAGCTAACACACGTTTATTAATCAAAATTAAGAGTTAACACGTGTGCTAGTGCTAACTCGCCGCTACCCGTTGTTTATTAATACGGTAGAAAATCTTTAAAACCTTTCTTTTATCATTCATTATTAGTTATCTGTAATTAATAAAAAAATCGATACTTAATTTTAAGAATGATTATTTTCTTTTAGTATCATGTGAGCTTCAAACAAAATAAAAAAATGAAATAAAATGAAATGGATGAAATGATTATCATCATAACCAATAGCGCTATAGTCTAGTCTCTAAGGACCGACTTAAAGATTGTCGATGACTAGTGACTACAGGAGGGTTTTTTTTTTTTTTTTTTTTTTTTTAATTTAAATAACCCTTGCCCAAGGGCCGACACTGCGACCTAAGAGATCTTTTGTGTCACAAGGTTGTCTTATACCAGGAGGCGACTGACTTCCCTAATGAAACTCAGCACGTCTTTGGTGGTAGAGTTGCGAAGCTCCACCAGTGATAACACCTCTCTGTGGAGAATGCGTCGTCTCAACCAATGCAGAGCCGGGCATTCACAGAGTATGTGTTCTGAGGTTTCCTCGTCCTCCATGCAGAATCTACATTCTGCCGTTGGGCTAAGATTCATTTTGTTGAGATGGTATCTCAGCCCGCAGTGGCCAGTGAGAAAGCCCACCAGCAATCTAATGTTTTCCTTATTTAGAGTAAGGATTTCCTTATAGGAGTAGGGCTTAATCAAGCGTTTGGACTGTCTCAGACCGGGGGCGCTTTCCCACTGTTTAAGGCGAGTCTCTTGCTCCCAATCTTTGATAAGCCCTAGAGCAGTAGTCCAGTTGACACTGCAGTAAGGTTCGGGACCGATAAAAGCGGCCTCAGAACCAGCTCTGGCGAGCTCATCTGCGGATTCATTCCCTACAAAACCTCGGTGGCCAGGCACCCATCCGAGTTTCACTTTGTTGTGTTTGGCTAGCTTTTGTAAGGCACAGCAGCAGTTTCTTACAGTCAGAGAGTCTGTTGTGTTGGACGACAGTGCCTGAAGTGCCGCCTGACTGTCAGAAAAGATATGTATCTTAGCGCCCTTAATTCCTTTGTTGGAGTTTAAGATAGCGCAGATCTCAATGGCATGGATTTCCGCCTGGAACACTGTGGGGCACATCCCCATAGGTATCGAGACCCTGGTATTGGGTCCAAAGACACCAGCACCAACTCCCGACTCCATCCTTGATCCGTCGGTGTACCATACCAGACTTTTTGAGTCCACAGCTGGAACTCCCGAGACCCATTTAGAACGGTCTAGTATTTCCACCTCAAATAGTTTATCGAAGCTATATTCCCTTACCATTAAGTCAGGGATGGTGAGAAACATGTCCAAATTTTGGATTGAGTTGAGTATTTTCAAGTGACCCACATGGTCATTTGAGTTATACTTGTATTCAAGCTGAAGCTTGATAGCGCATCTAGCAGCTGTTTTCTGAATGAATACATGTAATGGTGACAGTCCAATGATGGCTTCAAGTGCTGTCGTAGGACATGTGCGCATGGCACCAGTTATTCCCAGACATGCCACACGTTGTAGCTTTTGGAGTCTGTTAGCCGTAGTACGTTCAAGTACTTTTGGCCACCACACGATGGAGGCGTACGTGATGATGGGTCTTACCATCATGGTGTACAGCCAGTGTATCATTCTGGGGTTTAGACCCCAAGTTCTGCCGTATAGGCGTCTACAGGCCCACATGGCTCTTGTGGCACGCTCAGTGGCGGCCTTTACGTGTGAGTTCCAATTTAGTTTCCTATCCAGGATGACTCCCAGATATTTGACCTCATTGGAGTAACTCAATGGTGTACCATTTACGGTGATAGGTTCAAAGTTAACCAATCTTTTACGCGTAAAAGGTACCAGGATGGTTTTAAGAGGGTTGATGGAAAGTCCTTCCTTAATACACCATTCTGAGACATGTAGCAACGCTTTTTGCATGTTATCAGTAATGGTTGCGCTACGCTTACCATTAATAATTATCGCCAGGTCATCAGCATAACCAATGGCGTTGAGGCCTAGTCTGTGTAGACTGACCAGTAGGTTGTCGATGACAAGTGACCACAAGAGGGGAGAGAGTACTCCTCCTTGAGGACAGCCTTTGGCTGCCGTCACAGACACCGATTTACCTCCAGAGGAGGAGGTTGAGAGTACTCTTCCTTAAGGACATTCTTTGCCTGCCATCACGGACGCCGACACTCCTACAAATGAGGAGGTTATAATTCGCGTTTCCAGAATCTTCGATACCTTAACAACTGATTGCCCTTGTAATCGATTCGTTTCCGGAATTATCGAAAGCACCCTGAATGCCCAGGAAGGGACAAAGGCTCTTTAAATGGTTTGAAAGGGCCTATTGTCCATTTAACTTTATCAGATGAACTAAATATGTCCCCGTCGTTCGTCCCCTTACGTCATAGATTTAGTTACGAAACTGTACATCACCAGGTTAATGCCTATTTATGCCTAGGTACCTTATTCGTACAACACCTATCCGCTTATACGCATACATGAAACCTACCTACTTCCCAAACTAAGCGTTCATATTTGTAAACAAGCATCGATGTTTTCGGAACCCTACCCAACATAATTCTACGTAAACCTTTCATAATATATGATATAAATGTGCGTTTCTGTTTGCTTGTAATTGGAACTACAAAATACTACCTTGCCCTTCAAAAGGTATTTAATCTTCTCAGTGCCTAGTTATACTCGACTCCACAAATAGGTTATTACAAAATTGCCATCCAAAACAAAAAAAAAATAAGAGAAACAACCCCCATAAGCCGCCAACATCACCATGCCACAGATTTAAGGTTCGCCGTAATTCTCTGCATCAATTCCTATGAATTTTTCAGTAACACTTCGCTTCATCCGACAAAAGGGTTAAGGGCAAAGCCTCTTTGCATCCCTTTAATTATTTTGTGGTGATTTTAAAATTCACAATGGAATCAAACTTAAGCATACTACGATTACAAAACCAAAGAGATGAGTTCCACCGTCGCGCAAAGAAGTCACAAACACAAAAAAAAAATAAAAAAAAAAACAATAAATAGCGTTTCGCGACAGGCAGAAAAATAACAAATAGGTGTAAATTTGTAAACGGAAGTAATACGAGGGCGGGTCAATAAGTCCGTGACTTTTGGAATAAAACACAGATTTTTTGATAAAATTTTTTTTTTATTTTTCAACGTAGTCTCCCTTGAGCTCTATAAACTTTGTCCAACGCTTCTCCAATTTTTTTATCCCTTCCAAAAAAAATGTTTTGTCGAGGTCCTCAAAATAGGCCTTTATTTGCGAGATGACTTCATCATTGGAGTCAAATCTTTTTCCACCAAGCCATTTCTTCAGGTTTGGGAACAAGAAGTAGTCGCTCGGAGCCAAATCTGGAGAATAGGGTGGATGAGGGAGCAATTCATAGCCCAATTCATGGTTTTTTGCCATGGCAACTGCACATGTGTGCACCCTTGCATTGTCTTGGTGGAAAAGAACTTTTTTCTTGGCCAAATGAGGTCGGTTTTTTTTCAAATCGTCATTGAATCGGTCCAATAAGTTGGCATAATATTCCCCATTGATTGTTCTTCCCTTTTGAAGGTAGTCAATGTGGATTACCCCGCGTGCATCCCAAAAAACAGTCGCCATAACTTTATTGGCTGACAAACCCACCTTGGCCTTCTTTGGCGCCGATTCACCCTTAGACACCCACTGTTTTGACTGTTGTTTGGTCTCTGGTGTGTTGTGATGGATCCATGTTTCGTCCACGGTTACAAAACGGCGCAAAACCTCCTCCATATTGCGATTAAACAACGCCAAACCTTCCTGTGAAGTTGTTACACGATTGCGTTTGTGGTCGACTGTGAGCAAACGCGGCACCCATCTTGCGGAAAGCTTTCTCATGCCCAAGTGATCATTCAAAATTGAAACCACTGAGCCATGCGAGATCCCTACGGCTTCCACAATCTCTCGCACTTTCAATCTTCGGTCGGCCAACACCATATCGTGAATTTTTTCGATTGTTTCGGGTGTAGAGACCTCAACTGGGCGTCCAGGACGTTCGGCATCTTCAGTGCTTGTACGGCCACAACGAAATTCAGTAAACCACTTTTTTACCATTGAAATCGATGGTGCAGAGTCCCCATAGTATTTTTCAAGCTTAGCCTTGGTCTCGGTAATGGTTTTTTTTCGCAAGAAATAATGCTTAATAAGCACACGAAATTCACTTTTTTCCATTTTCTCCACAAATTAGTGAGTAGTCTGATAAAAATAGCTGTCAAACACAAACTAACTGACGCAGCAAGTTTAAATTTTGACAGGAGTCAACTGACAGATGCCTGTTGACAGGAGCAGTGTTGCCGTTTCAGTAAAGAGGTCAGAAATTCAAAAAGTCACGGACTTATTGACCCGCCCTCGTACCTACCGAAAACCCGAAGAAATATCTTAATTTTAGAATTAATTTCGAAATGGATTTCAAACTTATATGTGTCACCATGTTCATTGCAAATTATCCACAAAATGTGGTTAGAGAGAGGCACTTTTCTAAAAGAGATGCCTTATATTGATAAAAAAAAAAACCTTAAATATTAAACATCTCTGGAGGGAAATCTGAAGCTAATTTATTGTTTGAGGGCAAAAAAATAAGATAAATATAATTGGTATATTAGAAAATGTTGAAATGTTTACCATCTCAAGGCGGCGGCGGCAGTCGAACAAAAGAACGCCACGCCAACAGGCGGTGGCAGCTGGAAATCTTTAAACGGGGAGCAAGTTGGCCACTGAGCCGCCTCACTCACAATTCAACCATAATTCCATCTCCACAGTCTCCTCCAACAGCAAGATTCCATTACCGGAGTGGTGGTGCAGTAGCAGTTACCTACTATACCATGCTATGCTCGTCGTAGTCTTTCACATCCTTTCAGGCGCTCAAATTTCAATTGAAAATTTTCGTACAGTTTACGGAGCCAATTTAAGAAAGACAAAGCTTTTAATCCGATTTGAGTATTTGCTTTTGGCAATCAAACATGGATTTAATTGGTGCAGATTCTCGTCTCTGCCTCTCGTAGCTGGTAAGAGCCGCTCCATCTACACACTAAGCACAACAAAAGCAAGCAAGTCGTCATAGTTAGGTTGATTCGTCGTTTCTTTTTTTGTGATTTCTTCTTCGTTTTTGTGGAAAACAATGGAGCCGGAGCCAAGCAATGAAAATGAGAAAAATCAAACAATGAATGAATGTAGACGTGGCTTTCGAAAGAAGCTAAATAATGTACTCAAAAATTGGTAGCGCAATTACATCCACACTAGTGTTAGGGACACACTCTTCGAAGGAACAGCCACTTGGATTTGAACTCACACTAACCTTCGTCGTCGTCGGTAGATACTCGCTCTTGATTAAATGGGAAAGGAATTATTTGGTGCTTCATTTTTTGGGGGCGTCCGGGCGAACGTGAATGTACACGGAGATGGGATTTGTTGCAGAACACCGAGAAATTGCATCTGTTTGCAGTGCACTTTGAAGGACTTGTGTCAAGGACTCCGATTGTCGAGATTGTAATGGGTGTACATACGCCTTTTGTTAGTTTTGGCAAATGTGCCAGAGACTTTTGGAGCTCAAAAGATGTAAGTAATTCGGTTGGATGTTGTGTGGTGGGTTATGCGGTTTTGTGTTAACCAACAGATAGTTGTTTCGTCCAGTCAGAAGCGATGTTGTGTACTTACATGTAAGGGTGAGTGTTCATTCGGAAGTATATTTTGTCGGACTTGAGATGTGTCTCATAATTCTAGCATGTATGCGCCTTGAACATGCTCCGGATGGGTCACATCAGTTTTTTTAAGAATGAGTCATGTTATAAATAATATTGCCAGATGGTGCTGTTAAATTTAAAATTTAGAACCGCCAAAGTCTTTTAAATACATTTTGGTGTGACAAAACAAAGTACTTGATTCGATAGTCGTGCGTGGTTGGCAGATATCCAAAAGCAAGGCACGGGTGGCCAATTACTGTCATAGCTAAAACATTGACAAGCGCTGCGTTTTGGGGGGCGCTGCATGTGGTGTTGACATGGAGGCCTGTATATCCATCGAGGTCGAAGGAGGGTTATGATCCTTTTAATACTGATCATAGCTTCAAGGTTAAGGAAGAAGAAAACCCCAATCTAGGCCAGGTATCTGGTTATTATATTCAAAACCAAATTAAATTGGAAATAGAATACGAAAGAGTGAATGAAGAAGGTTCAGACACCGTATTCTTCACTTTCAGTTGTTTGGAAGGAGGCGGCTAGCATTAAATCTTATTTCAAACATAGGGACGGGCTACAGTCCGCTTGGGCGAACTGTTGGATACCCTATTCTTATTCCTATCCCTCATAAGTGGGCGTGACAAAAGTCTAAGTATAGTTGAATTGTTAAGAACGCTCTACATATACACTCGACAGACGGACGGACATGGCTAGATCGACATTACTATCGATGCTGATCATAAATATAGTAACTTTTAGGGGTCTACGGGCAATATTAAGGTATGTTACTAACTATGCGTCAAAATTAATATGCCCTTAGAATAGGGTATACAAATTTGAACAGAGTACTTGCCTGGCTTTAACGCCGCAATACGGATCCCAATGCACTACATTATCGAAGGGTACACTAGTCGCACTTGTTCAGATTGTTAAAGGGATATAAACATGTGTGTGGAATTGATCCATAGCAAATGAACGGCGTTATAAAAAGCACGAAGGAACGAACTGTTCTTCGGGTAGGACTTTTCAAAGACGACCAGACAGAAAAGAAAAGAAACTCTACAATCAACGCCCTATATCGAATAAAAAGTAGACTGCTGTGGAGGCTTGATTATCTGCACAAATATTTTACCGACCGCATCGAATCGGGAGATAAGTATACTGAATTCGATAAAGAGAAACCAAGGTTTGACTTTGACAAGAACTTTACCTAGCCAACAAGACTGAAATTCTTGCAACATTTTGCGAGTTCAATTTGTAAGGCAACTGCTAGTCCTCGTATTTACCGCTCCTCATTGATCGACAGTGTGTTTCTTTATTTTTTCCGGATAAGGAATAGAAAAGACAAAATTTTTAAATTTTGTATCCGGAATATCCAGAATGGAATGAATAAAGAAACAAAAATGGACCGAATAGAATGAAATGACAGCCATTTGTCTCTTGACCAGCGTTGCCACTTAGTTCAAGAACTAGTACAACATTAAGTACTTACAATTAATATATTTTTTCTTAGTAATACAAATTACACTAAACTTTTTCTAAGCGGAAATCTTGCAACCTTATTTTGGTTGCCAAAAATCAACTATTAATAAACGACAAAATTTATTAATCGATCGATATTTTGGTATTATGAATGTCAATTAACAAATTATTCATCCATAGTGAACACAAACTAGCAAAATGCGATAGAGCACTTCGTAAAGCTATCTCTTTCTGAAGTGCCAAATTTCTTTCTAAACGTCAACAAAAAATGAAGCATACAATTTCAGTAATTTCAGTAATTTGTATGAACAATTATTGGGATTTTTAATAAAGTCTAAATTTAGGTGAAATCAAAGGAAAATGTTCTCCCTTATTGAGGAAAAACCTGAGAAAGTATGTCAAAGCAAAAAAAAAAAAAAATAGAAAAACAGTGAACATGTTGACCAAAAGGTCTTGTGCAGCTCCTGATGAAGCAATTTAAAGGCATTTTCATTTTTTTGTGTACAATTTTGTTATTAATTAATTGTTTTGTTTTTGTTCGTTTGTACTTAGTAGTATTAATCATATATGTATATAGAAAATTCGTTCAACCTAATTTGTTTCCAAAAAAAAATATTATTTTGCCAAAAGTTCATTTTTATTTCTCGTACACAATTCTATGTATAACATTTCTTACGTTTTACTGTTCAAAAATTGTGTTTAGATACTCCTTTTTAATTCTTTCTGCGCAAATAATTTGATTATTCAATTAATCAGCTGAGTAATACTATTGGGAAAACGTATTTCATCTGATGTTTATGTTATTCAAATCTGTTATCTCTGGTTTGTTCGTTTTGCTTAAGTCAAAATTGAATTTTAATTTTGTTGTTAGTTGTTTTGTTTAAGTTCATGAATTTTGTGACTGCTTTTTGTTCATAAGATTTATGGAAGTGAAGTTGGAGTGATTGTATCTATTCAATACATATTATTTTATTTTCCCAAAAAGCAATTCTACTCACGACATTTCGTTTTAAAAATGTTGTTTTACAAACAAAAACAGCGAATGAATTCTCTAAATTTATTTGTCAGTGACGAATTTGTGATTTACTGAACATTTTAAAGCTATCTATCAATATTTTCTACAACCAAAACAATACATAGCGGAAATTTAAGTCTAAACAGCTGCGTTTCCTAACGAAGTACCCAATACAGTTATCCAATACCCAATAAGTTTGCGATGCGAAGAGTTATCGCATAAGTTACAGAACATGGGCACAGTAATATACAACTTTCGCTCAGAAAAAGCATAATATATTTTTTATTACTAAGATATTGCTATTATTTTTATGAATAACATTATATTCTCGTATTTTTATTATGTTAAATATGTTCAATTTAAGGAAAAAAGTAAAACATTAAATATTGTTGTCCACCTATTTATGTAGCATAAGTGGCAACGCTGCTCATGAAATCGTCTTGTCAAAAACATCTATACGGCATTTCATGCCCACAGAAGACCATTTTAAAATGTATTTGCTTCTGGAAGGAAATTTAAAAAAAATTAATAAAAAAAATAATTAACTTAAAACAACACACATAAAAATATAAAAAAGACAGACAACAAATTTGCAATAAATGCTCACTCATTTGATTTTTTGCTGATGCTTCCATTTTTTTTTTTGATCAAGTGCATCTGTCAAACGAGGGAATATTCCTTTTATTCCACCTTTCTCTAGGAATAAAATGAATGCATTCCATTTATTCCAGAATGAATAAAGAAACACCGAAATGGATTATCCGGAATATTCCATTGAATAAAGAAACGTAAATGGCTCACTCGGAATATTCCGAATATTCCGAATGAATAAAGAAACACACGGCGAATAACTTACGTGACCCTCGATTGGCAAGTAACAGAGGTTTATCCAGTAGGGAGCTCGTAGTTGCCTTGCAAATTGAACGCGCCCATTGTCATCACCTGGCTGAATGACGGTACAGGAACACTGTCCCTACACTTTTCTTTTCAAGTTGTATTGATGCGCACCGAAAAATGTAGAGCTTGTCATTAAATTGTAGTTCTTAAATACATTAAAGTAGAATTTGCTGAATGAGTTTCAACTCAGTCGTAAATAAAAAGGGAGGTGGTTTTAATGGGTGGCGGGTCCCACTCTACTAGCTTCACTAGTGTCTTTCAAGATTTCCACCCACCCTCGGAGAAAAAAAAATAAAAAAATAAAATTGTAGCAAGAAAGGAAAAATATTTTTTGTTGTTCTGATTTTTACATTTATTTATACACACAAAATATACCTACGAAAGTTATGTACCAAATAAAGGGTTGTTCAATAGGGACTTAACAATTTTGTATTTTAATACAAACGCACCCTTAAACTTTTTTTTATGATCTATCAATGTAAAAACGTGAAGCAAGATTTTTTTTCGTAGTAAAGTTCAACAAACAAGCAACGTTTGGAAATGATTAAAAATGACTACCAAAATTCTAAATCGGTGGTCAATCGTCCCACCAGACAGGCCGTGCAAGCTATTGCGGAATATATTAAATTTAGCTGTGCCAGTGAGACAACGCACCGCACGAAGTACCGAAAATGTTTAAGCCGTAATATTCAGCTCAGAATGAGACAAATCAGTCGATTCTACGGCCGTTCACAGGAAATGGAGATCTCTCAGTCCACACTGTGGTGAATTTTGCGTAAAGGAATTGGTGTACACACTTACAAGATAAAATGCACTCAAGAACTGAAGCCTCTTGATCATTTGAAGCACCGAAACTTTTGAGAACTTTAAAGCAAATTCTGAATTTCCTCGAAAAATCATCTTCAGCGATGAAGTTAATTTTTGGTTTAATGGCTTTGTTAACAAGTCAAATTTGAGTTATTGGCCACTTTGCACGGAAACGCGTGACAGAACATTCCTCGTGTTTCGTTGTTTTCTCCTATGTGTGACCATTCATTATCATTTTGCTGAAAATACTTCCATAAGAGCAGGAGATAGACTGGGAAACTGATCCTAATTCCCGGAGAAAGCATCGTGATCGATGAAACTGTTATTCGCGTGGTTTAACCCTCATTATCGATCAAAATCAAGGTTCGCAGAACGATAAAATATGATTCGTTCTCTAATGAAAAGTTCGCAAAGGAATTTGATGTCTGATTCGATCGTGATCCTTATTTTTCCGTTCGTTTAAAATTAAAATTCGTTTTCGCAATCGAATCAAATCTGTTGCGATCTGTAAAATATAGTTCGTTCGCGAATATATCAGGTGCGAACTAATGGAGATCCGTTCGCGAACTGTTCTCATAAGAAAAAAAAAGTAATTTTACATGAAAATTATATTGCATATTTTAATATTGAAAGAACATTAGTAAAAAGTTGTTTTATTACATAGTAAGATTTTAGAATAAATTTGTATTCAGTTTAACTAACAAAACATTATTTATTGTTTCTTCGGATAATTTGTTTCTGTTTTTTTGTCAAAAAAAAAACTGGTAGAGCGCTAAAAGACCGTTCAACAGAAACTTAAGTTGATGGCACTGCCAGCACTACTTGTGCAAGTTTGCCTAGAAGAACCTCTTTGCTGATCAATGTTTTCCAATGCTCAATTTTCTCGCACAAAGCAAGCAAGTTGATTCGTCAGCTTCTTCATTATAAGAAACATATTAATTTAACTCAAACGTCTTTATTTTCCCCATTTCAACCAAAATAATAACTATTGAAAATATAAATCGCGAATCAAGAATGATTTGTTTTATGGATCTTTACGGATCCTTATCGCGAGCGAACCATATTCTACCTGAATTTCTTTTTTCCGATCTCTCACCAACGAGAGATACAGAAAAAAAGGATACAGTTCGTTCGTGAGAGAACTATAAATTTTTACAAATCGAACATTTTATCGTTGGCGAACTTTATTTTGTATGGTTCGTGAGAAGATCGATAAAGAACGACAAAGATCCTTATTTTATCGATCGCGAGCGATATTTTACGAACCCTGATGAAAATGCCTATCGCGTATTCTTTCTTGTCAAGCGCACCCTAAATTCTACAAACTAGATTTTGGAACGCAGGCTCGCAAGATTTTCCGCGTTGATAGGCATGGTGCATCTGAGATAGGGGGTGCAATCGCAAAGCAGTTTTGCGCACATGAAACTCGACCAGCCTTTCCATGCTTTTCAGAAGAAGGAAGTCAGATTGATTGGTGTGAAGCTCTTGGCGAGTGAGTAGTCATTTCAATTTTTACTAACTGTACGCCAGGGTGGTGGTATGTATGCCAGTGCTATGACAGCGGTGAAGATTCTCTTTATATTCGGTAGCAACTGGTTTGTAGCCTCGTCCGTTACCACAGCTTTGGCTAAATCATTCTTATTCGGCAGATATCAAAAGAGAAGACGTTTTTATTATTTGGGCCACAGGAGACTCTTAGACTCACAGCTCCATACCCTTAATTGATTTCCGGGTAGTAATCTTAGAACCATGATGGTGAACTCCTTGGCAGATAACTTCTTTCCAAAATACATACCCAATAAAAACAAACACCAAATTCAACTCCATGTCTATCATTTTATGATGGTAATTTTATCTTAATAGACGGGCTTTGAGCCATAATATCATGAAATCGACGATTTATTTAATTCAATTTATTCCAACACAAAGCGCTGGTTAACCAGAACTAAACAAACCCCAATAAATATCCATCACTTTGCTACTCTATATTCAAATGTCGGAAAGGTCCTTACGAAGCCCTCAAAGAATTGCTTTTTCTGACCAGAAACATATGCCGACAAATTGCTTTGAGGGTATGAGTATTTCTCTCCTTCCAATAAATAACGCTTTCTCAATAAATTCAAAACCGTTGAATTTAAATTTAATTAAATTACCATAAAAAAACAAACTATCCGCTTACACCGAACTGAAAAGGATGAAGAGAGGAGAAGACAAAAAACCAACATCGCTTAGCCCTAAAATTTAATTTAATCCTCTCGACCACTACTAACATCATGTTAAGCTGTATTATATAACATAATAAATGAGCTTGATTAAGGAGCAACCGACTTTAAATACATTTCCATTGAGTTGAGTGGATAAGGCCAAACATGGTGTAGTCCAAATGAGTTTAACAGCGCGAATGTCCCTAATCACATCACTTAGTTTAATTGTTTCGGGATCACCCGCTGCAAATGCTAATCGCCATTTTAAGGACCTCGAACGCTGCTTCCACTGAAAAATTTCGCAACTTCTTTAAGACACATCGAGTGAAAGCACGCGCGAGAGAGAGAAACAGATATATTATAGGAAATGTTATCCTTGAAGATGGCTGCTTCCCAGTCTAACCGATAACAAATGTTTGAAATAATTGCCTCTGTCAGATGAATGCCAGGTAATTATTCACCTTCAATGGGATTATTTTCCATTTTTCAGGTGTATTCCCATAAGTAATCGCCTTCAGTGTAACCAAGACCTGGAGTCGTACGCGGAGAGTGTGTTATGTTTAGGAATTCCGCAGAGAAGGAATAGAAGTTTGCTTCGTTTATTTTGAATTTTTGATTCGATTTCCTTGATGGTTTCATAAAAGATTTACAAAGATATCCTTCGAGTGTATGTCGGTCGATTTCGAGGGTTGTTTTGTGCCTTTGTATGTGTGGCGGTACATTGGTATCCATTAGTTTAATGCTCTTGAAACGGAATTAAGATAAATTGATTAAAATTAGGCACATAACAGACAGGCATTGTTCCGCACCGCAATGAAAATCGAACATCGAAGTAGTGAATTGTGATCTCTGAGAGGGTTCAATGGATGAAATGCTGTAATGCGAAGCTGAAAAGTTTGTGGTTCTATTTAAGGAAAGGGTGGCCGATCTGATATACCATATACGTATACGTCGAGTAAAAGTGTAGTGCTTCCATTTGTTTACATTAGTTTATGTGAAAAATTATCCTTCAGATGGAAGCCATTTAAGGGAGTAGGTAGTTTTGAATGAGAATGAATAGATTAGGCAAGTGGTGGGAATAGATGGATTGTTAAGACTTACTAGGGAATTTCTGCCTAACCGGAAGAAAAAAGAGGGAATTTGTATCTCTGGATGTTTAGCTTAAAAACAAACACGTGCCATTTGGGAATGAGAAACCTATCCCAGGGACTGGAAGGTTGGATTTAGTGTTAAGATGCAAAAGAAGGAGATAGGTATTAAGAACTGCAATAACTGGCTTGGTACTACAGTTTAGTCGGCTTTTCCGAAACTAATACCATCAATACCTCATCATTCTCGATCAATCAGCAGTTTCCAAAACAGGAAGTGAGACAAAAGGTTTATCTGTGGCCAATTCTCTTTCCACTGATGATAGACGTTCTACTGACCGCCATCGAAGGTACGTCTGAGAGACACGGAGACCGTTCGAATGCTCAATCATTTGGACTTTGCCGATGATATTTATTCCTGGCGAATACCATCTGCTGGGCGGACTAGATGTGTCAATAAATGCAGATAATTGGAGAGTCGGTCGGTCATCGGAAAAAAGACTAAAATTCCTTCTAAGACTAAAATATTATTCTGATGCAGACGCCGATTGAGGGGGTCGTACATTTTAACTAGCACCTCAGTAGACCAGCAAAAAAAAAGAGGTTATTGTGTTGCTATTCCGCAGTTCATCCATCTAATAAAGCAACAGGCGGATCGGCGTTACTAATGAAAGAAAAAATAAAACACGATTTTCACTCAAAGCTTGAAGAAGAAAGTATGCAAGCGGTAACTATAAACATTCACTTGTCAAGAAAAGGGGAAATAAAAATATAAGCTATATATTGCCCACCACGACAAAACCTAAAAAAAGAAGACTTTGTCAACTTTTTCCAAACACTGAAAAATTACTTCAAGGAGATGATTTTAATGCCAAAAATATATTTTGGGGCTCAAGATTAACGAATACAAGAGGAAGAGAACTGTATGCAGGTGGGCGTGCAATGAAGTGCGACTTTCACTCAAGCGGGACTCCAACATACTGGCTAACAGATATGAGTAAAGTCCCGGATCTAATCGATTTTTTTGTTGGAAAGGGCATATCCGACAACTACAATTATATTAAAATAGAAAATAAAGATGATCTTTCATCAGATCACTCGCCTGTTCTTATGAAAGTGAGCGACCAAATAATTGAGGTAGAAAACACACCTCGACTTGTAAATCATAAGACAAATTGGATGCTCTTTAGACAACTGTTTGATGATAACATTAATCTACAAGGGCCAATAAAGAACCCATTTCAACTAGAAGAAGAAGTTGAGCTATTTAATAGAAACATACAGCGAGCTGCATGGCAAAGCATCCCTAACTGCCAAAGAAGAAACAGGGATAATGAAGTACCCTTACCCTTACGAAGTAAAAAAACTCCTACAAAGAAAACCAAAAGCACGAAAAATCTGGCAAAGAGTACGAACATCTGAGAATAAAACAGTCTATAACGCACTATGCTATGAACTAAAGGTGCTGATACAAAAAGTTAAAAGTCCTTCGAAAAATATCTCCATAACCTCTCTCCCATAAAAACGCAGATTACTCGCTTTGGAAGGCGGTGAAAGGCCTGAGAAAACCAATGAAACAAGCCCCACCTATTAATCAAGATAACGGGTCTTGGGCGAAAAATGCCAAGGAAAAGGCAAATCTATTTGCTGATCATATTGAGGAAACATTCTCACCATTTCCTAGACAAACTACAGAAGAAGATTTGACTGTGATTGAAAAAAACGATCACAAAACCATAGAAAAAATAACTCTGCAAGAGTTACAGAACGAAATCAAGCACAACTTAAATGCAAAAAAATCACCAGGTTATGACTTGATAACAGGGCAAATATTAAAAGAATTATCTGACAAAGCTATGCGAAAACTATTACATACAATTAATGCAGCTTTCAGACTTATGTATGCCCCTAGTTAATGGAAGGTAGCAGAAGTGATAATGATTCTGAAACCGGAAAAATCACCAAACGAAAAGAAATCCTACAGGCCGATTTCTTTACTACCAATAATGTCAAAGCTATTTGAAAATTTATTCCTAAAGAGACTCAAACCAATAATAGAGGACAGGCATTTAGTCCCAGTCCACCAATTTGGGTTTAGAGACAAATACTCGACTATTCAACAAGTGCATAGAATTGCGAGTATTATAGAAAAGGCACTGGAAACCAAAAAAGTTAGTTCGGCCATTTTTTTAGATGTAGCCCAGGCATTTGATAAAGTTTGGCATCAAGGATTAGAATGTAAATTGAAAGCGGATCTTCCTGATGAGTTATATTGCATTCTTAAATCATTTATTTCAGACAGGTATTTCCGTGTAAGATATGAAAATGAATACTCGGACCTGAAGACGATAACGGCAGGTGTACCACACGGCAGTGTCCTGGGGCCAATCTTGTTCATAGTTCATTTATTTATTGAAAGCTTACACATTAAGATAACAATGATCTTATAAAATAGTGCTTAAATATAATTCATTAAAACAACAAGCTACATAAAATATTAATGTTACAAGAATAATTAAAGGTTTTCTCTTTCTGCTTCTTAGACGATTATATTGCATTAAGTTTTAAAATCATTAACTTCACAAAAAAAAGGAAACAAAAAAAAACGAATAAAACAATTAAATATACAATATACATATACATCACTCGTTTCGCAAAACTACAGTAAATATAAACATTAGTATTAATTGAAACAAAACGTTGTATTAGTCGGAAATTGTCCGAAAATAAGACTGTAACCCATTACGAAACTGCGCGATGGTACTTGACCTTCTCAAATGCCGTGGTAGTGAGTTCCAAAGACGGGTAACATTGATGAAGAACTAGCGCTCGGATATAAGATAACGGTACCGGGGATGAACAATTTGCTGGGATCGATTAGATGAAGCAAAACGTAGTCTACTAAATAAATAACTGGGTTGATGTGTCTGAATTAGATTGAATAACAATACGAGTGATTTAAAACGTAAAAGATGGTCGAAGGAGATGTTATAGATCTGTCGGGAGAAATTGCAGATATGATCGAAGCGCCTCAAACCATAGATATAACGTGCGGTGTTACTAAAGGCAACATTAAGCTTTCTTCTGCTGATTGCATCACATTTGCAAAAAATTTCGCAGCCATAAGTGAGGGTTGGAACGACGAGTGTCTTTGCAAGAAGTAATCGTGTGCTCATAGGCGTATAGTTTTGTGAGGCCCATAATAGTCGCGGTATATCATAAACTTTGCATACAGCCGCATTAATATGTGTAGCCCAAGATAGAGTCTTATTAAATAGCATTCCAAGATTTTTTGCCGTTTCAACATATTCTACAGTCGAGCCGTTGATATGAATTTCAGGAAAATATGATAGATCGACGGGCTTTCGACTAATCACTAAACATTTAGACTTTTTAGGATTAAGAAACAATCCGTTCCTCTCCGCCCATACTGAGATTCTTTCCAAATCGGTGTTAACTTTACTTGCGCAGTCTTCAATCAACCCAAGAGAGCAACTATTAAATAGTTGGACATCATCAGCATACATATGTATAGAGGATGCACGGACTACGGCAGGGAGCTCATTGACATATAGTGAAAAGAGCAGTGGTCCTAGAATCGAACCCTGTGGAACCCCTCTGGTTGTTGGGAGAAACTCAGATAGTATATGATCAATCGCAACAACTTGTTCTCGGAACTTAAGATAGGAAGACACTAATCTAATGGCCGATGAAGAAAACTTGTAGCTGTGTGCTAGTTTGCTGCACAAATTATCGTGATCCACTTTGTCGAATGCTTTTGAGAAATCGAGAAGAACTAAAAAAGTTACGTGGCCATCATCTACAGCCTTTCTTATGTCCTCTACAACATTAATAACTGCGGTTGTACAACTGTGGTATTGGCGGAAGCCGGATTGCACTGTAGATAAAAGTTTGCATGAGTGGATAGGGGCATTAATTTGCTTTTCCACGATTCTTTCAAACACTTTAGAAAAGTATGGTAGAATGGAAATAGGTCTATATTCATGGCTATTGGCGCTCTTTTGGATTGGTAGGACTTTCGCCTGCTTCCATTGGGTTGGAAAAACACTAGTTGTTAAAATGGTATTGAAAATGTGTGTAACAGAGGGTAGTATAATTGGTAGGATGGCCTTGGCAAAAACTGGGTGTATTCCATCAATACCAACCGCTGTAGATTTTACGGATAATACGCTTGCAACTACGTCCGTACTATCTACACCAGAGAACTCGAAAGTTCGTTCATTTGAGTTCAGAAGACCACGTAGGGATTCGAAATTATTTTGAGGTACTTGATTCAAAACTGGAAAAGGAAGTGTTACAAATGACTGATTGAGAACATTTACATCGATATTGGTGTCAAGGCATGTGTCACACTTACCCATTCCAATATCTCGCAAATTTTTCTAAAGTTGCCGGCTTTTCATTGCTGGGTTTAATTTATTGCCATAAAATTGCTTTTTTGCAGTACGAATTTTGGAAACCACCAGGTTGCGTAGTGTATGATAAATACGAAGATGGACATCTAGTAGAAAACATTTCCACACATTGTACACTCGATTACGTTGTAACATGAGCATACGAATTGTACCTTTTGTATACAAGAGATTTGCCTCAACAAGAAGAAGCTAGCCTTGCCCCTTTTGCTGATGACACAGCAGTAATGGCAATTGGCGACAATGCAGAAGACGCAGCACACAAACTACAAAGATCCATAAGTTCTATTAGTGACTGGACGAAAAAATGGAGAATAAAACTTCATGCGAATAAATCCGTTCATATTAATTTCACCAATAGGAAAATAAATACGGTAAGAGTTAATATAGATGGAATAGAAGTACATATACCTACCGTATGCAAATATTGCCAAATACTTAGGTATTACGCTAGATGCTAAACTAAAGCTAGGCATTAAACTAAGAAATATACATTGGCTAATGGGAAGAAGCTCCCAACTTTCAACTGAGAAGAAACCACCTGATTTATAAGCAGAACCTAAGACCCGTTTGGACATATGGAATTCAGCTTTGGGGCTGTACGAAAAAATCGAATCTCTTGAAAACAAAGTACTAAGATGTAGTGTTAATACTCCATGGTACATCCGAAATGATAATCTACACAGAGAGCTAGGGGTAGCGTATGTCAAAGATATACTGAGAAAATATGCGGTTAAGCATTATGACGTAATCCACGAACATGTGAATACTGCTATACACCACATGGTGGAAGAAAATCACAATACATTAAGAATACTTAAGAGATTGAAGCCAAACGATTTGGTTATGTAATAGCTATAGATAGAAAACGAATAACGACCCCTTTTCCTTTCATTTTTAACCGCCCATCCAGTGGCGGACTAAGCCCTTCAGAGGCCCGGGGCGGCAAAGCTGAATGAGGCCCCCAGTTTTAAAAAAATTTAGTTTTACAAGCTTTTTATTCCGTTCACATTTCGTCGGTGAAACCAGAAAATCGTGTAACTCCACTTTTAAACGAAAATGAGATTTGAATGATATCTATTGGTTCAACCCCATATCTACAACTCGGCGAAATTTGAGCCCCCTTACAAGTTTATTTATTATACATATTATCGGAGATTCAGTTGGTAGCATATCTTCAAAATCAGTGCATTTGGTGGGTACCTACACTGTGTGAGCAAAAATGCTCTCCTGTAAAATTTGCTAAAATGGAGTTACACAGTTTTCTGGTTTCACCGACGATTTGTATGTATAAATAAGTGTTTATGTTTATTTCGTTAAAATTTGGCAAGTGAAATTTAAATTCAAATTAAATTATTTAGGCTAAATAAACATACATACCTACAATATGGAATGGATATGGGTGAGGAAAATAAAATACGAATCGATCGACAAAAAAAAATTAGATAAAATAAATCAAAGAAGGTTTTTTATTTTTTGTATCGTGTTATATGTTTTTCGTGCCTTCAATTTAATGAACTCCTCAATAACTTTTGTGAAATCGATTTCTTTGGAAATTTTTCTTTCTAGATTAGATTAGATTAGATTCTTTATTTCATGAAATATATGTGCAATAGTTTGTGTTTGAGAACACGAGCATGGCCGAAATAGCCGTCTGCCGGTAATGACATTTCATAGATATTAAAGAAATTATTACATAGAAGTTAAATTGAAAAGCAAAATTGAAAAAGAAAGAAATACTTATTTACAACACAAGATTTTGGGTTTAAGTATAAAAGATTAATTCGTTATGTCTTTAACAATTAGTCGACAGAAAAGATGAAAAAAAAAATATATTTATATAAAATAAAACAAAAAAAATAAAAAAAAATAAATGCAATTTGTACATCGGTATCTAAGTATAAAACTAGATTAAGGGAATGGAATGGATCAGCGAGGGGATCTAAAACAATTTTGATGATTTGCAACATAAAGATTTATAATTTTGAAGTGATTTAGAACACAAAAAAAAAAAATTAGCAATTTTAAATGATTTGAAACATAAAAGAAAAATTTTGGATTATTAAAGCAATAACTTAAGAAGAACGACAAAAGTGGCTTGTAGCTTGGACTTTTAAAAGCTATTACGATATAACAGAGCATGATTGCAGTTTTTGTACAAAACAAGCCACCCGCTAGCTCCGTTTAGTATATCGTACAGATCATTTACGGACAGATTGCTTACTCGGAAGTATAGTCGACGAATCTCTTGTAAAATAGGGCATTCCGCAATGAAGTGGTGAATATTTTCAGGCACTCTCATGTTGCATAGATTACACGTTTCCTCAAGATCTGTTCTGTGTGGCATGGAATTCAAATTTATTAATACTGCTCTCGCTCTGAAAATGGTGCTTATAACTTTCGATGAAAAATTTATATTGAAATAACTTTCGTGAGATAGCAACTGATGGTTTAGGTTCCTATAGATTAACCTTGAAGCTGAGGAAGATGCTCTAATTAGGTGCTGATCGTATAATTTGTCATCCACTTTAGCAATGATCATTGCAAAAAGCCTCTGCCAGTCGTTAACGTTAGTTAAAGTAAAGGAGACATTCAGTTCGAGAGATATCGCTAGCTGGTTCCAATCCTTAAATGGAGAAGCATTGGTTTGTAGCAATCTTATTAAGATAGTCTTGGAAAGTTTATTCCCGCTTCTCATTACCACTCTGGTTAAATAATCAGAATGAGCTTTCAAGTTTCGCACGTAGATGGGAGGCAAACCTGACTCTACATGAATAGCGTAGGTCGGAGTCGCATTTGGTAGCCGGAATAGACGCTTGAAAAAGAATCTTTGGACTGCCTCAAATTCTTCGAGGCGGCTCACACCAAAGGCCTGCACAACATAGCACATACAAGTATTAACTGTGGCGTTAAACACTTGATACTTCGAAGAAAGGCCAATATTTTGATTGGCGAAGAACTTCGGCCACATCATGTTGAGTGCCAGTTTGGATTCAATACTTTTTTCTCTGGCATGCTTGTTAAAGTTTAGATTATACGACAACAAAACACCCAGGTACTTGAACTCACGAACTACCTCAATTTGTTCGTTGTTAAGGCGCCAAGTTCCTACCCCAGGATGTCTTCTCTGCCGGTTCTCAAATACCATGACCTTGGTTTTTGCGACGTTGATATGGAGATCCCAAGTTTTACAGTAGGTTTGCAATCGTTTAATTTGCAGTTGCAAAGAAGAAGGATTTTCCGCCAGTAACACTAGGTCATCAGCGTACAGAAGTACTTTTATGTGATTGCCCGCAAAATTAACGCCACCCGGAAGAATATCAGATATTGCATCAATGTACAACGCGAATAAAATTGGGCTTAATATGCAGCCCTGAGGGACGCCTGCAGATGTCTCAAACCATTCGGACAGGTTCGACCCATCCCACACAGCTGCGCAAAATGACGAAAGAAATTTGGCATACAACATTAAGAACTTTCTTGACACTCCAAGGGATGCCAGTTTATAAATTAAAGCTTGCCTGTTAACTGTATCAAACGCTGCTTTAAAATCTACAAAGCACACAAAAAGTTTCTTATTATTTTTAATATATTTTCTAGCGATGCTAGTCAGCGCGAAAATATGATCAACGGTGGAAAAACCAGCCCGAAAACCAGCTTGATACATGCTGAGGCGATTATTATCCTCTATCCACCTGGAAAGTCTTGTGTATAAGATCGAAGCAAAAATCTTTCTTAGAGAATTGAGAATAGAGATGCCTCTGTAGTTTTCTGGTCGACTCACATCACCTTTTTTGAAAATAGGAAAAATAAGCGCTTTGGTAAAGCACGTTGGTACACAAGCGCTGTTGTATATTAAATTGAAAAAATCCACAATATAAGTCTCGAGTTGGTCTGTTCCGTTTTTAAAAAATTCAATTAGAATACCATCACACCCCGGAGTTTTGTTGTTTTTCATAGCCTGCAAGGAAGCTTTAAGTTCTCCTAGGGAGATCGGGCAGTCAAGTTCAGATACCATTGTGTTTGGTAATGCAAAGCTAAAACTGTGAAGACCCTCCTCCGCTGATAGCAGTGTTTTAAAATGAGCAGCTAACGTATCAGCTTCGACAGAAATCTTCACAGTTCGAATGCGCCCTCCCAATTCCTGAACATTATTCCAGAATTCTTTTGAGTTTTTGGACTGTTGTAACCTAGTTGCAAGACTTTTGAGGTAACTAGCTTTTTTCTGATAGCATAACTGTTTAAATTCCTTATTGGCGCGCAGGTACTTTCTATTGAAAGCACGGCTAGATTAACTAGTCGCTCTTGATCCATTGTAGATCGAAGATAATTTTTAATTGATTTAAGTTTCGAAAAACTCCTCTCGCATGATGCAACCGAGATGCAAATGGTCAAGAAGTATTGAAGTATGAGCGATATGAAAGGAGGATTTCTGCCTGGTAGTACAATGGACCGTTACCGAGTCTGAGTGCTCTGGGATTTGGATTTCCTTTTTATAAAAAAACTAAAAAAAAAAAAAAAATTATTGAAGGATTTGGTGGCCCCCCAAGACCGGAGGCCCGGGGCGGGCCGCCCCTTCCGCCCCCTGGTTAGTCCGCCACTGCGCCCATCCTCAATCCTCAATCCTAGTAGCTTATTATTAACCAAAACGGGATGGTTTAATGCCAATAGACGCGAAAGAAGAAAATAAAGTACATTTAAATATCTTCGGGACTAGCCATTGGGCTATATCCCACCAACCGTTCTCAAATACAGTAAAGTAGAATTTGCTAAATGAGTTTTAACTCAGTCGTAAATAAAAAGGGAGGTGGTTTCAGTGGGTGGCGGGTCCCACACTACTAGCTTCACTAGTGTCTTTCAAGATTTCCATCCACTTACGCATTATGTTGAGACTCTTCGAATCCAACGCGAAATCAATATTTTTGTATGCCTGTGAAACTTGGACCGCCTCGGCAAACATTACGAGAAAATTACAGACTTCTGTGAATCGCTGTCTCCGATACATCCAAAAGATTCGTTGGCTGCAAATTATATCCAACCAGGAATTGTGGCGAAAAACGAATCCAAGCTGTTGGATGTCGTGATAAGACAGCAAAAACAACACGAAGCAGTCTTTAGAATGAAATCCTCAAGGTGCACGTGCACGGCGGTTTGGAAGACCAGGAATAATGGGAGGTCAACAGCTTTAGCAGCCCAGAGGAAAACGTGGTCACCGTCACAGTTGAAATATTTAACCGCATATCAGGAAAATGGATGAGATTTATTGCCGCCCTATGTCCCGCCGGGGGCTGAAGGAACTCGATGATGATGAGTTAAAAGTACCTGAGACAAATATCGATGATAAGCTTTCATTTTGGGTTCACTTGGCAACGCAACTGCGAGTCCCTACTATTTTACCCTTGCTTATTGACCGAATCAATCTCGTGACCATCATTCGGCAAGATGATAGAGCGTTAACAAGCTAACAGAGAACTCGCAAATGCCTTGCAAATTGAAGGTGTTTTCTTTATGCGGCTTTACAAAAGAGGAATAGCAGTATCTAGAGAATCCCCGTCTAACATCTTTTTAAAGTAATTTCAGAAACGTTTTGCCACCAGTTCCCAAAGCTCGTTGTCTGCCATGGTCCTCCGAGTTAATGCTTTCATTTTATATTCTCTTTATAGCTAAATAACTGTCCTATAAAGGACTTGCCACAACCCTTTCGGTAGTTAAAATGCCAAGTAACCATTAAAAATTCTCCCAGTCCCTAGGTCATGCTTTTTTTGCGACAAATGTTCGGACCTAGCAAATTTCTGAACAACATTCTCTCCGCTGCTCCCCCACTGCCCCACTCCACTATATCATTTCTTAGTGCATCGATTAAGTGCCGCACCATGACGCAATCGGATTAAATTGAAAAATGTGTGTTGTTTTTGTTGCTGGTGCTGTAGCTCAACTCCACACACAGTATATACTCCCAAATTGCCATATCGTCGGACGATGACGACGACTACGATTCCAAATCGAAACAGGACTAAAACTAATTGCATTACATCACTTATATCCTGCGCCCTTAAAATCGGCAATCAAAAAAGGGTTATCGCAGAGTTGGGGCTCGCTCCGCAACCCAGCCATATCCATCTATGCTGTCAGGGCCATTTGTCATATGGACTATGACCAGGATCGACATTCCACGGTATTTGTACAAGCGGCTTTTGACTCCTACCCCGGCCAGCAGGCGTGCAATTTCCAATAAACGACCGATTGATGATGAATTTTATCATTTTGCCGGCAAACACACCTCCTACTCCACGACCTCCTGCCTTTATCACACATCACGTATCATGGTTGTTATGGTCCGTCAATATGGTGCATTATGTTGTCAACTATTTCTTAGAAAGTTGCACACACACACACAAATGATTTTTTTTATGGACGGAAGGGTAATGCTGCTGCGGAAATCCGGCTGGAGCTGGTTTCAATGTGTATTCTGCTTAATGTTGCATTTTATTGTCGCCTATTGATTGGTCGTCGGGCTGTAAATATGCAATAAGTATCGAATGACCAGACAAAACTTTAAAGTCCCCTAACTAGATTCGGAATGGCGCTAGTGGACATTTATGATCGATCAGCTATTTACTGCGGGTGCTTAAGCTTTGGAGCCATTCGCAGGACCGTCATCCAGCCTGCGGATCATGGATAATAATTTTTGTTATTTTCATTGAAAATGTTTTTTATAGAAGACGTTTTTTTGATTGAGTGGAAATGGGTTGGTTAAGTTAAGGAACGTAAATTTTAGACCATCTGGCCGGGCTCCAAGGTATAATAAATTTCAAGCAATTTAGCCTCTAATATAAGTTTTAATGTGAGTTGATTACGAATGTAATTGGGGCAGTTTGTGGGCGGTATTTATGGTGGTAATTAAAATTTAGAGCACAACTGGATGGGATTTTGCGGTGAGGTCAAGTGAGGTGGCATTGTGGTAAGCTTAAGTGAAATTATGGATGTGGACGTACAATCACATTAAATGAACTCGCAGTTGTTGTGGACATTAATGTGATTGAAAGAACGAGTAATGCTCAAAGTGCATTGGTCCAAGGAGAAGTTCATAAATTGCATTCTAAAAGTCTTGGTGCCTGAAGTAAAAATTAATGAATTGAAATGAGTGGAAACTTACTTATTATAGTGCTTACGAAATATATGTCTAGAAACTGTTAATGTGATAGAATTGGTTAATGCTCTCGACGGAGGATTTCATTCCATGTAACTTAATTAAATTAAGAGCCCAAGACCACCCTCAGCCTATGTCCTGCAGGCTCATACCTCTAGATTTCCATTGCATAAAAGCCAATCAATCCTTATGTCACTGGGAAAGGAAACTTGCCTACCCCTTCTCGCTTATTTAAAGAGCAAATTAAATTATGCTCATTAATTATAGGCAACGGCAACACATATCTCACTTAACCACATCGATGGATGACTTAAGGATTTTCCACCGCAAATCCCCTAAAAGCGAGCAACGCCACTAAAAACAATTCTTTGACTTTCATTGTCGTCCTCTCGAAAAAAAACCTACCAATTCATGGCACGCACGCATCAGCTTCCCACTCTGCATCAAATACACAGTATCTAGAACATTAAAAAGCGGCTGCGGAAGCTAAAAGGAGAACTGTCGAAGCAATTTGCCTTGCGCCTTGTACACATCATCGTGATGCCTTACGGTTGCGGGATTGCGTTTGATATCGCCCCGCCACAGCCAGAGTTGAGTAGTCAAACTCAAAGTGAAAACGATGAGAGAATTTTAAGTAGCAATTATTTACTTAATTCCAAAAAGTAGCAACGTGAGCTATCCACTTGTGTAGGGTGGAGCACATTTACTTTCTCATTCTCTTCAGTGAATCCTTTATATTTGTTGAGTGCGTTCCAATATGTGACTGACAACGCTATGTGACTGGTGTCGCATAGCTGAAAAGGATGCCAGACGGTTTATGCTGAAGTTTTTCTTAAACTCTGTTACGTTTAATTTGATTCTCTCATGAAGTAAACTTTTTCTTTTTATTTTAGGATGCAGTGAATTGTCCTCTTTGAGTCTGGGTATCATGTCAAAGCAACAACTGGTTGTTGGTAAGTACTAATTTTAACTACCGAACTGTGGACATCACAAACTGCGAAAATACATGTGTGGATACGTGCCAATCTGTTGGATGATGATCTCAGAAAGCTGTCACCATCATGTCTGTTCATTTTTAGTATCATCGTCCTTTGGCTATAATTGCGTGGACAGTCTTTTGTTTTGGCCAGTGATGAAGACTGCTTGGAGTTTTTAGAGCAAAAAAAGGATAGTGCTCTTTGCGCGTTGGGCACTTGTTGTGCCATTTGGTTGAATTTATATTTGGTGTTTTACAAATAGCACAGATAATCAAACAGAATGGCAGCCCATATGAAGAAAATGAAAAAAAAGTTTCTATGAAAATTTCACAGATCCGATATAACATTCATCATCCACAAGTTGGATTTCATAGATGAACGGTGCACACGCCTAGTTAACCGAAGAACCAGAGCTTTATGGCAGTCAAGATTTAACTTAGCAAACACTCAAAATGCTACACTTTTTTACACGGTAGTTGCCAATCTCTGTCTATTGTATTATGTAGGTTATTAAAGGCTTATAATCAGAGTTGCACAAAACTTAGCTTAGCTAATAGCTAAAAAGCTACAACTAAATTAGCTGTAGTTTCTTTGCACGTACATAACTAAACCATAATTTTAGTTGTAGTTGCCACAAATTTTGAACCTAAATTAGTTATTAGTTGCGAAGTGTAACTAAGCGTGTTTAGTATTGGCGGGTGGCAATGGTGCAGTAGTAGTGTATTCGCTTACGGAATGGAAGGTCGTGCGTTCGAATCCCGGCCAAGTCCATTACTTTATACCGAATAAATGAAATAGTAGTCTCCCTAAGCAACTTAGATAACACCCTTGGAGAAAAACTCTACAACTGCACCCAAACACTTCTTTCCTATCTCTCTATTCTTTCTAATAGCAAGTAGCACCGAAAAGCATGCAATGAAATACGATATTGCCAGGTGCTGCTTGCTGTTAAAACACAAATGCTTACGCTGTGCTCTTAGCATTATAAGGGTACTGTAGTACTGTAACAACAGAAAAAAAAAAGAATCCCTTCAGCGTAAGCAAATTATAAAAAAAAAAAAAAAAAAGTTATGAAAAATTAGTTGCCAGAGTGTAACTAACAATAATTAGCTTTAGTTTTAGCTTTTTAGCTATCGATTGAACACAACTAATCATTTTTTTCAAACAATTTAATCCGAAAAGGCTTACAGGAACAGGAGCGATTCTTTTATTTCGTAATACATTTTCTAGTTTTAATTATGTTTAATTTTAGAGATTATTATGTCCTTACGAAACACGGGGAAATAGTGTGGAAGTAGATTTGTCTTCGATAAGTTTTGAATAATTGAGGTTGTATAGCTTGAAGTTTGTTGTACATCAGTTGAAGGTTGAAGGTAACCGATGGGCGATTGAAGAAAACCACTTTTAGTTGTCATAAGATTATTTACCAAGAGGTCCTTGGAGCACCAAATAAGGTCCTTAAACCCGAAATTTTTTTTTTTTCAAAAACTACAAGAAAACCGCGCCTTATATCTGTGTTCAATGTTATTTGACTAAGAGGTCCTTGTAATAAACAAAAAAGGTCCTTGAAAATCTAAAAAGGGATATTATTCCAAAATATCATTTGAGCCCACACGGTATATCTGTGTTCAGTCTTATTTGACTAAGAGGTCCTTGCAACAACACAAAAGGTCCTTAAAATTTCAAAAAAGGATATTTTTCCAAAATATCATTTGAATCCACACGGTATATCTGTGTTAAATGTTATTTGACTAAGATGTCCTTGCAACAACAAAAAAGGTCCTTAAAACTTGAAAAAGGATATTTTTCCAAAATATCATTTGAATCCACACGGTATATCTGTGTTAAATTTTATTTGACTCAGAGGTACTTGCAACAACAAAAAAGGTCCTTAATAGTCTAAAACAGGATATTTTTCCAAAATGTCATTAGAATCCGCACGGTATATCTGCGTTCAATGTTATTTGACTAAGAGTTCTTTGAAACAACAAAAAGGTCCTTAAAAGCCAAAAAAAGGATATTTTTCCAAAATGTTTGTTGTTTCTAGGACCCCTTATTCAAATAATATTGAACTCATGTATACCGTGCCGTTTCTAAAGACATTTTGGAAAAATATCCTTTTTCGGGATTAAAGGACCTTTATTGTGGCTCCAAGGACCTCTTTGTAAACTAACCTGATGTAAAATAAAAGGGACATTCAATCAATTTTTATTTTAAACGCAATATGCATAATAAATCCCAATAAATTATCGCCATTTTAGCAAAACAATAAATTTTGATTTAGTTATTAGTTATTACCTAGACAGCTAAAAAGCTACAGCTAAAAAGCTAACCAACTTTTAGTTGTCATCCGCAACTAACTTTGGCAACCTAACGTGCTTAGTTACACAACCTGCAACTAATAGCTAATAGCTAAAATTAGTTGTCATTATGATAGCTAACCACCAAATCGATTGCATTTTTAGCGCAGCTAATTTAACTACGTTAGTTACCTAGTTATGGCGTTAGCTAGATAACAAATTAGGTAGCTAACGTGCAACTGTGCTTATAATATAACTCTTGGAGCAGCATTTCATTCACAGTCGTTAAATCAGACGATGCACTCATGAACTGGATAGCTTTCCGCACTTGCCTACTTTCAGATTTTTTCCGAATTCGGATAGATTATAAATGTTATTGGTGGCAGCATTTTCGAGGGCTATTTGCAGAGTAGATATGGGTGTTTTCATAAACGCAGACAATCTCACAATGCAGAATGTCCGTAGTCAACGTGAAGGCCTTACTTAGTTCAATTTTAATGTCCATAAACGGCAAAGAAAAATGGCAGCCAAACAATTTTTATGAACGAAAAACTAAAACAGATCGACAGATTGCTGAAGGAAAAAGCTACTTAAAAAACCTTCATTTAAATTATCACAGATATTGAAGTATATAATTATACAAGAAACTATTAGGTAATTTTGTAAGAAATCTAATAAATTGACATGAAAGCTAAATGAAAGTTATGTAAATATAATGAATAAATAAATAATTAAAATGAATATGTAAGTAAATAAATATAATATATTAAATGAATAAATATAATAAATAAATAAATAAGTCAATATAATATGTTAAATGATAGAATAAATAAATAAATTAATATTATAAAATAAGATAAATAATTAAAGTACATAATAATATTAGCAACAATTAAGTATATATAATAAACAAATAAATAATTACAAAAAATCATACAAATACCGAATAAATTAAATATATAACGTGTTAACACCTAAATGATAAATCTACAGCTTAAAGAGATTTTTTCGGTTGGCAAAGGTTCCCCATGGCAAATGCTCCCCCGTCTACCCTACATATCTGTGGCAATAAGACAGAGTAGCTTATGTTAAAAAAAGTGTTTTTGAGATTATGACGTTTTTGTCTAAATTTGAATTTTTTTTAATGCTCAAATAAAGAGTATAGAATACACGTTATATTTTCTTTTAATTTGTAAAAATATATGAAGAACAATGTATTCAAAACGTGATTTTAGCAATTAAGTTCTTTTGCTAAAATCAATTTGGTGATTACTGATGTCTTATGTAACATAAGTTCTTCTGTCGTACCCTCAGAAATTATTATGATATCCCTAAGTTGACTTAAGATTTTATGATGAATTGTAGATTACAAACACACAAAACATAAGGAAATTATTAGAAACTTTTATTAACTTATTTCACTATAAAAATGTAATTAAAGGAACTCAAACCGCACAAAATTCATTAGGTTTTTCAAAATAAACATAAGATTTCAATTAGAACAGCATTTTTTTTAAACGTTAGGTTGTTGATCTTCTTCATCACCTTTGGTTAAATCGGGATAAAAGTCACTTTAATGCCATTTAAACATTTATAAAAGGGATGATAAATATTGTCAATCAATGGTAACATATCCAAATCTTGCTTTTTCTTTTCATTGATTTCAAGTGGTGAAGAATAACTTTTCTGCAGATCAGCTATTTTGATGGAATTGAACCCACGGCGTTTTATGTTAAGCGATTTGAATTCTTCGATTTCATTTAGTGATGTTTTGAAATATATTGTTCCAAACTCTTTTGTGAACCTTATCCACTTTACCTTTTGCCAACAAAATTTCTCTCCGTCATTGTCCACCTTTCGCCACCTAAATTTTTTTGGAAACAGCTAAGAAATTAAAAATCACATCTTGATTTATTTCCTTAACTTCGAATTTGTTTTTTACGCCCACTGTGCTCACAAATTGATACCAATCACGGGGATGATGAATTTTAACGGTTGTCAGCTTTTTCTTTTTTTCAATAAGGTCCACGTCACATTTCATGTGAGTATGCCCCGGAAGAAGAAATGTATGGTCAATCGATTCCACACTATTTCGCAATTGTAAAAAAGTTTCGAATATTAAAGCAACAAAAGAATTTTCACTGTACAAAACAACATGTCGAGTTTCAGCTGGAAGGTTTTGAATGTGATTAAATACACATGAAGCAATCTCATTTCCTCCACTATTTGCTAATGCTTCGTGCCACATATAGCATATTGGATTGGCATATTTTTGTCAAATTATAGGTCCACAATGGGCATTTATAAAAAAAGAATGACGATCTCAGAAATGGCGTCGGCAGACATTGTTGTAATTCAAACGTTAGAACTTTTATAGATGAGGAGTCTTCAGCTTTAGATTTCTCTATTGCTTTCGATTTATACGCAGAATCTACTTCAATTTGCTCCTTTTTAAGGTTTTCTCGTTCTTCTTCAGTAGCAACGTCAAACTTCACATTTATGGCAAGTATCTAATTTTAGCTTTTTAAATTTTAAGTTCATGTAATGTTCAGGTGTGTCTTTTAGACAGTTTCGATGAGGAGATGGATGCTCCTCGACAAGACACGACAAGCAGCAGCTGGCACGCTTGCGGTTGCATGGCATTCACTCGATGGTGGGGTGGGTTTTTGCTGCTTATTGACTACCCTGACGAAACAATATTTATCGTGCCAAACAGAGAAAGAGTGAGTAAAATAAATAAAGGAAGCAGAGATAGGGATGGGTGAGAGGATCCTTACAAACAAAAGGATTCGCATGGACGCACGCTGACTCCATTAATCCATGGTATCTGGTGGGAACCGATTTTATCGGCTGAACGCTGAAGCTGATCTTGTGACATCTTAGCGTGGCTTTTGCGGATGAAGAAAAAGGACATGCGAAAAGAAGAAAAAGCTTATTTGAAACAACCTCGCATCGCTGTGGTAGTTGATGATGTACTACCTCGAGGAACCCTCCCTACAAATATAGCAGCGGTTGCCATTGTGTCATTGTGTCGTACCTTGACAGATTCGTCCTCATGTGTTATAGAATGTGTCCCTGTTATGATCACTCACACTTTCGAAATCACTGACACATAGCAACAATTTTGTTCAAATTACCACATATTTATTTTAAAGTAAACACACAGAAATTCAAAGTCTTAAATTTAGGAATAGAAGTAGTAAGTAGGCCTCTATGTATATTGATTTGGATAAGCCCAGATGTATAATAAGAATAGTGGGAATATGTATATATAATTATCATTAAGTTAGGTTAAATGTATGTAGATAAACTAGGTACATAAGTAATTAGAATATGTGTGTTTTAGTAAATGTTTTAATGCAGATAATGAAATTTGAAGGTAATAATAAAAACCCCAAAGCCAATGAACAATATTTAGTAGCATGTCTGTACTCACGGTTATTTATGTTGATTTCGCTGCGTCGAAGTTTGTGCACAAAATTCTTTGCTTCACCGATGTGATCTGGCTATATACGTATGTACTTGGATTTAGGTTTATGAAAAAAATGATCTTTTCCGTGGCTTTGAAATTTAGGTTAGATCATAGATAGATAGAAACTGAATAAACATTATATGTTAGACTAATTTTAAGTCTAAATTTATGGTTAGCTATGAATTTCCTTGTTTCAAGTTATGTCGGTGGAAAAAATGGAATTTTTTTCTTTATATATATTTTTTTTGTTAGGTTAAGAAATGTTATTTAGAAATATGCACCTGCATATATGTATATATATGAATCAAAACTAGGTCACATTGCATAGTTGGCCACTAAGCACTTTAAAGTTAATCACTGAATATGGATTATGCTGCTGGGAGGGTTTGACGGAGCGCTGAATCTCTGGTGAGAGAACGAGTCTGGTGATTGCTGATAGGTATTCTCGCTGTTGCATTGGTTTTTTTTACCAAGCGTGGTATGGCAGGTGTTGATTTTACACGTGCTTTTGGACGTTTCGGTGGCCATTGCGTGCTGATTTGGCGGACGCATAACCTCCTCGATCCGGACTGACTTTATCTAACTCACAGATCAAGTCCACCGATCTAAATGTACGTCTCACTTTTTAGTGCGGATGCCTTTTGCTTGGATTAATTGGGCGAGTTTTGTTCATTTACCGTGCCCCTGTGGTTTGGGCATTGGACACGTTTTTGGGTCACTCGAACACTCTTTCCCGGCAAGCAAAAAAAAAACTATCCGCACCGCTCAGGAAAACCGAAACAGCAGACTTCCAGGTTAGAAAATGATTTTCTCTGCCAATTTCAACCAAGCGTGTTTGCAGCTATTCTTTACCTTCGACACCGCAGATCTGTTTCAGAATTCTAGAAAAGAATTTTGATTTATTTACGCACAATAAAATTGTCGAAAATGCCGAGAACGGTTACTTGCAGGAATTTGTCTGTAAGATCTGATTTGGTAAGAAAGCTGCCAGCAAAAAGAGCGCGCGAAAGCTTAGCCACATCTATAAATAATGTACGATTTTCTCTGTGTTAGGAATGCGTAGATCGTGTCAAAAAAAAAATACTGGTTTGCTCTTATGCTGGGTGCGCAGCTGATCTTAATGGTCAAAAAGTTCGACTAAAGGATCCGGTTTGTGACTCGGGAAATGCGAGCGGCAGTTATTTTTGAATGGGGTTGGATAATTTGCAAAATATACACTCCCTTCCAACTGAATAGGTACAAGCTTTTTCAAATCTATATGGCTCATTATTTCCACATAATGTACATGAATCTATAATTTGATGCTGCTAACAATGTTGCCAAAAGAAATGAGAAAGAATAATTCAAAAGCACCGTTACTTTTTCTCCAAACGCATACACTTGCGCTGATGGTTTAACGGTGTTTTTTCCGAATGTTAAGCCGTTTTAAATGATTGGCACTGTTGATCACTCTTCTTACCGTCGAAACACTAGCACTAACGCCCGCTTTTTGGCTTTATTTTCGCAGCTGCGTCGCAGGAATTGGACGCACCTCGCAAAATTGCTCTTCTATCAGCCGCTGTTGTGGCCGTTTTATAACCTCCTTTCATATTTTTCCCGTACGACTCTTTATTTCTCAAGTACGAATAGATCAAGTTAAAGCTTCGTCCAATTTTGGTAACTATAGCACGCCCGGTTAATTATTGTTCCCTAAGTAAATCGATCTTAGCCTTCTCAACACTGCTAAGTGATTTTTTTCTACCCATCGTTCTCCAAATTTACAAACAAATGACAATTAAATAAATTAATTCACTCAGAAAACTTTAAAAATTGTTTAAACGGGTTAATCTTCTCGGAACACACATGAACAATGAAGATAATGACTATGTACCTATTCAGTTGACGCAAAAAAAAACTGCATTTTTCCGTATGAAATGCTTTGCGAGAGAGCCAGAGAAAAAGTAACGGTGCTTTTTGAATTATTCTTTCTCATTTCTTTTGGCAACATTGTTGACAAATAGTTAGCAGCATCAAATTATAGATTCATGTACAATATGTGGAAATAATGAGCCATATAGATTTGAAAAAGCTTGTACCTATTCAGTTGGAACGGAGTGTAATATGGGTGTTAAATATTTTATTTGTTTTTCGCATACTATCTGTTGGAATACGCCACATATGTACAGAGTGTTGAAAATTTTCGAAAACTTAGAAATTGAAATTGGAACATACTCTTCTGAATAGAGCCGAAATAATTCTGCAATTGATAAATCGCTCGACAAATACCTTTTGGAAGTATCGCGGGTTGTGTGATGCGATTCGTAGGATGGGAAGCTTTTTATAAACTCAATAACTTCATTTTCTTTTTCAGGAGAGAGTTTTTTAGGACCAGGATGTTTTCCACGCAAGTCACCTGTGAACGATCCAAAGCCTTCCATTTTTTTTAACGATTGTTTTGATTAATTGTTCCGATTCACAAAATGGTGTATCTAAAACATTTCTGGCAAAGAGAAACCCTTTCTGCACCCTTTCCAAGAAATATTTGTTGGTGTATTTCCTTTTTCTCGGATTGGTGAGATTCTTTTCTTTTCTAACAAATTTGGTATCGTCAACCAAAATCAAGCCTGCAACAAAAGCTTGTCTCAACTCATAAGAACCAAGTTCCCAGTACGATTTAAAAATAAGCTGTTGATTTGCAAACGTTTTTTCTCTACATTTGTTGCGACAATCATCCAACCTTCGTACGGTTCGTTCTCTTACAACTTTTCCAGTTGTCGATATATAGCTTTTGCCGCATCTTCTTGTTTGTTTGGCTGTTTTATCGGTATTTTCTTTGTCGTTTTCAGAACATAATGCACCGAAATCTCCACTATCTTTCAAAAGCTTTTGAAACGATTTTGTCGCAGCAAATTCAAGAAGATTTGATCAAATCAACAAATTCTCAAAGTAAAATAATAAGACAGTTTTTTTTAAAAATTTATATCGCTTATTCCCAAAAAATCCATTCTTTAGGAAGGCGATTTCAGAGTATCCTGACGATGTATTCATTGTTATTTTAGGATGTCGAGATCCACATTAAATGTAAGCTTTTTTTAATTAATAATACAATATAAAAATTGAAATGTTAATTTCTATAGATTGTTGAAAACGAGTTGAAATATTGTAGATGAATTCTCGAATTTCCGCTCTTTCCTCTTTCTGCAGCCATAAAATAATGGCTAAACATTCTGCCTGATGCGACGCCGGCGATAGAATGACGTGAACGGTATAGTTACTGGGCTAGGGTCGTTCGCTCGAAACTCTGACTTAATGAACATGGATAATGCAGTTCTTAATTAGACAGACGTTTTTGATAGCATCCTATGCCTTCGTCTAGTAGGAGCTTAGCTTTCAGTAATATTCTATCTGTGATAACTTTCTTATGTAGTATATTTCCTACTCAAGGCATGCATTTTGTTCAGCTAACATATTTTTGACATTGCAATATGTATTTCGCTTTTATGAGGAAGTGTTTTAATGGCGTTGAATGCTACCATGAAGAAGAAATAAAGAGATTCAGTCTGATTTATATTTACAAGCACATTGGTGAGTCGTGTTTTATTTCATCGGATGTTTCCTTGCAGATGGTTTTCCTCCTTCAGTGAACAAATTCAGAAGTCGTCCTCATATTGATACTTCACACATCTTCTTCCTTAACGGCGGCGAGGCTATGATCATGGTTAAACGGTACATAACCCCCCCATACTGATTCCCATGATCATATGTACGTAGATTTCTTAAACTCCTTGCTCTCTTAGCGCCACCCATAACATATCCCTTGGTTGTGTATCAAAGACCTTTTCAAAATCAACCAACATCATATGCAAATCCTTTAATGAATTGCGATGTTTTTCCATCATGCTCCTTGTACTCTGGATTGCATCTGTGGTTTATTTACCTGTGACAAACCCGCACTGGTCTTCAGATAGCCGTTTTATTTTCCGCACTCGGCTATCTATCAACTTCGTTTATGATTCGATGGAGATAATTTTGCATAATTGCAGTAAATGCTTGTCTCTTTGTCCATATTGTATTATTTGGTTTTCGACGACAGTTTTATTCGACCCCGCCGCCATAAAAATGTCTGTCAGGAGCAGGCTGTATTGCTGGGCGATTGCCACTCGTAGGATCACTTTGCAATCTTTAACTTCATGAAACGGGCTACCAAATGGGTATCATTCTGGGTCTCATTTTCGGCACTGCTGTAAGTGATCAGCTTTGGTTGACAAACATATAGTATTAATACCGATAAGATCGTATGACTTGCACATGCATAGGATATCTTCACCCGGAAAGTTTCTGGAGCCGGATCTCAGTCCTCCATGGAAGCCTTCATAGTCTTCGTTTGACTTCCCGATATGTCCGTTCAAATCTCCGCCAACAAACAAAAGTTCTTCTTTTGGGATGTGGCAGATCATCTTGGAAGCTTTTGTCCTAACACCCTTATCTCCTCCTTTGCAACTCGTGGGAGTCCGTGTTGCTGCATATTTTGCCCCATGAGTTTGCTCTTCGATTCTCTTCGTGTATTATAGTTCGACCTACTCCGACCTATTCCAGACATTTATTTATGAATGGAAGAGTGATTCCCAAGGTCGAAAAGTTCAAATATCTGGGAACTATGATTAAAAGTGAAGCAACCTGTGATGGCGGCCTTAATCATTGCCTAAGCGTAAGTTTGAAGAAGCGGCGGGACAATGCCTCCTAAACTGAAAGTTATGCGCTTCGGTTCTAGACCGTAGTGGTTTCACAATGTTTGACTACGTACAAAAAGTATGAGGGCAATTTAATGGTAGCTGAGAAGATATTTAGCATGACAGAAGGATGAACAAAGCATGATCGAATAAGTAAAGAAGTTTCAATATCCGAGGGAGCCTTCACGCCAACGAACCGTTCACAAAGAAAACAGGGCGCGACACGCTCAGTTGGTCTGGTCATGTTCAAAGGAGAGATCCTACGACCCCGTCAAAAAGGCAATATCAATCAGGGGGCCTATTCAATGGCGAACAAGAGGCAGGTCTAAGATAAGAGATAAGAACTCCTGGATCACACCAATGCAACAAGGCATGCCGATACTTATAAAGGTGAAACCGGCGAACCCACCATGTGGATCAGAAGGGAAACAGTAGAGTGGAAGGGTTATGTTCCTTATAATCCTGATCATAACTTCGCCGTTTAGGAAAAAAAGAAGAAGCGCGAACGTTTGTGTTTCACTACGGCGGTGACCGTGAGTGGCATAGGGGGAAGATTTTTTTTTTTTTTTTTTTTTATAATTCGTTTACGCTAAAGGGGCTTTGTTGTTTCTGTATATGTACAGTACCCTTATAGTGTTAAACACAGCGCATGCATTTTTTGTTGAACAGTAAGCTGCAACATAGCAATGTAGTATTGTATTGCATGCTACTTACTATTCGAAAGAGTAGAAGGAATTTACACTTACCTCTAAGGATCCATGCAATCGTGTTGTACATTTTCCATCCATTTTGCATCCTTCTGTTATGTAAGTTCCTACTGACAGCTATAAATTTTAATGCTCCCTCACCAAAATGTGTGACCCACTATCTCTTCTATGGACATACCCACGCTGGATCACCCTACATCATTTAGACCACTTAGGAAACTCGAAACCGAACAGACACTGATTATGATTAACCCCATTTCTCTTCCATCCGTTCCAATTCCATTCCAATGCTCACCGCCGACATGAACACTTGCTGCCTGCAATTAACATAATTACGTTAATTTATTAATATTCAAAGGGAATTGTTTTCGCGTGTGCAATCAGATCACCCGCCAATATCTGCTTATGTTCGCGCCATTATTTTTCATGAGGATTTCGACAGTTTTCGCCCGTCCGAATTGATTCGTGTGTGACTTGGGCCCGATGGGATTTAAATTGACTAACGCACCTACACGCCCCCGTTTTCCTGCTGTCGTCAACGCTGTTATTAAGGGCGGGAATAAATTTAATTTTCATTGCCATATTATCTTTATCGCAGTGTTTGGGTTCCGATTATCGCATGTTGCAACAAAGTTGTATGCGATATGAGCGTAGAGAGACGTACGGCATGACTGACATTAGAGCGTCAATCATACCACCCCCATCTTCCTGAATGAATTATGTGTGCCTAGCAAAAGTTTTTCGATTAACTTTGTCGGCGTGTCATATTCGTAAGTCAGACGGGTAATTGCAGCAGGATGATTTGGCCAGAAAGTGAATGGGATATTGCTCCAAGGGCGGCAGCCAGTACTTCACTTGTCAATTGAATTTTCATCAATCATTCTCGAGACTCCCTGCAAAAGCAGTAGAGAAATTAACCATGAAATGGGAATAGAAACGCAAAAGCTTTCTTTTCGGCAGGAAACTGCCTATTAGTTTGCCCAGACGAGCTGTGTCATCCCCGGCCGTGGGCAGTTGCTTATATTTGCTGCGTGGGGTAATGACTTTGGGGAGATTGCTTTGGCCTCTCCGGTGCTATGAGGCTACATTTTGAGGAATATCTAGGGATTTAGGTCGAGATTGCAGTATCCGACATGACATGACGAATCGGACATTGTCATAAATCATATGAGTCCATTTTCCTCGTGCAACATGTGAGTCGGTGGCGGATGGAAACACTCATGTTTTCCCGAGAAAAGTAGGCTGTTGACATGAAGTGACAAATTAAGCGTTTTGTCTTTGCCCAGTCCTTCATCATTGTTTAATAGGTTGTGCTAATCCATTCACCCCCACATGGATAGGAATAAAAAGTAAAACAATAAGACAATTACGGGGGTCCTGGGTCAGGTAAGCATTTCCATCAACTGGATAAGAATCTTAGTGCATTATTTTCAATTGAACACTTTGTATCCTTTGGCTCCGACGATTAAATCGTACCTCTGCTAACGCCTTAATGTAATTAGATGTAAATGAGTGCTGCTCCTCGTGGAGAAATGCACCTGCACAGGAAGAAAGGAAGAAGGTTAGTGCAATTAATTAGTACATTGTTCCATTCCATCCCAGGAAAACTCTAAATCAGAATGCATATCCTGGCTCTTGAAATACACACAGGCATTGAGAGAGACAGAAGGAAGGATGTGGATATAATTATTTTCGGTTTAGCTTCTGAATGGCTTGTTCCTTGTTATCCGACATTTCCATAAAAGGTTCACCGGAGTACAACCTGAGCAGCGGCACAAATTTAGTTATATACGGATTACAGAAAGTCAAGAAAATATTCCTCGTAAGTACTGGATCTAACAAGAAGTAGGTAATAACAAGGAGTAAGCAACACACACCTCATTATAAACCCAGCAGTGTCAGCGGCAGGCATGCCATCAAATGAACGTCAGGCTAATAAACTAACAAGGATTCCTTTCAGAAACTAGGTAGTCTAGTTTTCAAAACCTTTTGATCAAGATGTCTAGTCGTTAGGAGCATCATCTGAAATTCCATTGCAGATATAATGGTAAGAAGTGTTTTTGGCATATTTCCTGGGATATTACATCAAAAAGAAAATGATGTTTGTCATACCTTCTTACTTTTAGAACATCAAAAATAGAAATTTAAGTTAGCCGGCACTATAAATAAGTAGCTGTGTTTTCTGAACTGTTTTAGAAGACGGAATTAACATTGCATTGAACCAATAATTGCCATGGCTTGCGAACTGTACGATTTCTTAGAGGTAAATAGATTTTTTTTTTTTTTTAAATTATAACGACAGGAATGGTATTAACTAAAAGGCTAAATTATTATGCAGAACGGTTCATGCCATTTTGCTGTTCCTGATGAAGCGCTCACTACCGGTCCCATTTCGGATCAAACATTAGAGCAATTGGCGCTGTAGCTGACCAATTACGCGATTTATGGAGGATTTTAGGGGGCTACATAACCCCTCGGGATGGTAGAGAGTAGATACAAGTCGCACCATCTAGGTGGACAACTCACTGATCCATTCTGCGATTATCGTTGAATCAAGTCTTCAGTAAGCCCATAGTTTCATGAGCAGTATGGAAAATGCTGCTGAAAAAACATATGGTTTGGACATGTCTTCCATATTTCTGTAAAAATAATCAGTGATAATTGGCCGGTAATGTTGGCAATTGATTGTTAAGGGTTGGGTTCGATATCCCGCTTTTTATAATACCGATATTTTAAATCCCGCTATTAAAATTAAGATTTTTATAATCCCGTTTTTTATAATCCCGTTTCTTATTATCCTTATTTATTTATTTTATTTATTTATTTATTTTAGTTTGTAATGCCTATACACTGTAAGATAAATTATCTTATTAATAAGTGATAAGCTAAGACTGCAGATAAAAGCTACAATATAAGGTAAGACTTACATTATATAACAATATAATACAAGACAAAAGGAGCTAAGTAAAAAGGAATACAATATTGTTTAACTAAGTTTGTGCAGAATACAAAATTAATTCGTTTTTAAACCTTGCTGCGTTTTCGATCCGTCTAATAGAACGCGGCAAAGAATTCCATAAGCGGATAGCATTAATAAAGAACTGACGCTCGGAAGTAAGGAAAGAGTATCGTGGATGAATTAAGTGACCAGATCTGTTTGAGGAAGCCATTATTAGCTTCTCATGGAGATACGGGGGCTGTCGTGTTCGTAGGATGTGAGAGAGCAAAGTCACGGTGCGAAACTGTAACAGGCTATCAAATGTTAAATCGAAAATGCGTCTGGAATAGGTTGACACATGGTCATACCTTCGTAGTCCAAAAACGTACCTAATGGTATTGTTAAAAGTGACACGGAGTCTTCTTTTACTGATAAAGCTACACTTACCGAAAATTTCGCACCCATAGATGAGCGTTGGTATGACCAAAGTTGTTACCAACATGATACGGGTCTTAACGGGAGTAAAGGATTGAGTTGCCCACAAAGTTCTAAGTACGCCATGAGTGTTTCCGATCGCGGCGTTTATATGGTTATCCCAGGTCAGGCTGCGGTTAAATATCATGCCAAGGTTTTTAGCCCTGTCAACATATTTGATAGGAGCATTACCTAAGACTACAGGAGGAAAATAAGACAATTCTAAAGGATACCTTGAGACGACTAAGCACTTGGATTTTGTAGGGTTCAACAAAAGACCATTAGATTTAGACCAACGCACAATATCCTCGAGGTCCTCATTGACGCAGGCTACGCAATGTTCGATAAGGCCAAGTGGGCAGATCATGTACATTTGCACATCATCAGCATACATATGTAATGCGCAGTGTTTAGCAATGGATGGAAGGTCATTAATGTACAGAGAGAAGAGAAGTGGGCCTAAAATAGACCCCTGTGGAACACCGTTTAGAGTTTCTAGGAAATCCGACTGGATGCTGTCACATTGGAAAGCTTGCATTCTTCCTGATAGGTAGGAATGAATCAGTTTGACTGCACTGGTGGAAAAATTAAACAGCTTAAACAATTTTCACACAAATGAGAGTGGACAACAGAGTGAAACGCCTTGGAGAAATCAAGCAAGAGTAAAAAGGTCACCTTCTCTTCCTCGATAGCTTGTCGTATATCCTCAGTAACACTTATTAAGGCCGTGGTACAACTGTGTTTTTTTCGAAAACCGGATTGCTGTGTTGTCAAAAAATTGCCATTGTTTAGGTGTAAACTCATTTGATTTTGCAGTATTCTTTCAAAAACTTTTGAAAGAAATGACAGAATTGAGATAGGTCTAAACTCACCCTTAGAATCTTTGGGAATAGGAAGGATTTTTGCCAATTTCCATTGCCAGGATACTCCCCAGTTGTTAATATTGAGTTAAATATATGTGTTATATATGGAAGTAAGATTGGCAATAAAATCTTCAAAAAAAATGGGACTAATCTCGTCCTGTCCTATAGCAGAGGACTTGATTGAGAGGAGACTTTCGACAACTTCAGCTGAGTCAACTGTTCTGAAACCGAAACGAGGAGCCTCTGTCAGAGGCGATAAAGTTTCACTGTCTAGAAGACTAGAAGAAGCCCTCATAGAATTATGTGGTTGTGAGGTTGCAGATATAAATTTGCGATTGAGAGCATTGCAATCAATTTTATCAGTCCCGCTATACTTAGACTTGCACATGCCGATGCTGCGGAGGTTATTCCAAAGCTGTCGGCCGCCTAGGGTGGGGCTTAGCCGATTTGAAAACACTTCAGATTTTGCATTACGGATCTTCATAACAACCCTGTTGCGAAGAGAGCAGTAAGTACGTCGGAATTCATCCAGACGAAACCTTTTCCAATGGTTGACTTTTGGGCTCAACAAATTTAGTTTTTAAAGCAACATGACGGTTGTACAAAACTTTGATGTTTTCGTTGAAAAATTGAAGCTGTTCATTAGTTGACGACAAGTAATAAATATTTTCCCTTCTTCTCTTATCTAAAATAAAGCAACTACTTTTGATTGTAAAAGCGGGATAATAAGAAAATTAAAATAAATGAAGCAATGAGTGTTTTTTTGAAATGCAGTTTATTTTAACATTTATCATTTTTAGAGGAAGTAACAAAATAAGAAATAAATAATATCAAAATAAATTTTTAAGTAATAAATACGACAATCTTCAATAATTTAAAAAATATAAAGTAATGATATTCTGCAAAAGGGAACAAAAAAATACTTCAAACCATTAACAACATTTTTTATTTTATTAGTTCAAGTGTATATTATAAGCAATGCGACTCAAAAAACCTGTTTTACTAATTTTTTTTCTATTTCTCATTAATTTTTTTACAGCGCGTGACTTTATAACATTAGATTTTTATTTATATAATTTTTCTTGTCCATTTTGTAATTTTTGTATTTCAGTTTGTACCACAATTGCTTCCTTTCTCAAATCTGCAATGAGTTTATACAAGATAACAATGTTTTGTAAAAAAACGGGATTAGCGGGATTTTGCGGGATTTTAAAAAGCGGGATTATAATAGATCGGGATTTTGAACAAGCGGAATTTTAGAAGACGGGATTTTAAAAAAGCAGTATTTTAGTAGACGGGATTTTAAAACTTTTTTTCGGGATTTTTGAAAAGCGGGATTTCAAAAAGCGGGATTACGATACGCTCCCGATAGTTAATAAGAAAAAAAATTGTCCGAAGATGCCGCCATCATCGTTCATCTTCAGCAGTTCTACATGAATTTTCGAGCTATTCAAAATCTCCACCGGTGTACAGCACCGGTCCACCGAGAGATTAGCTATCATGTGACTCCTTCAACCCTGTTCTGGAGCAGATAGTGACAAGCGCTGCGCAGGTGACAAAAGGTACGCGGACGATATCGACATCATCGGCCGATCTCAGCGTGCGCTGGTAAAGGGCTTTATGGCGATTGAAGAGCAGGCGAAATCAGTTGGCCTTGACGTCAACAGCAACAAAACCACATGCTTTCAATAAAAAACAAAAAAACATCTGTCCAGCGACTGGGACAAAACGATACTGCTAATAGCAGTGCTAATAGCAGAACATTTGAGGTAGTTAGAGAGGTCACCTACCTCGGAGTAAACTTTATGTCATTCGTGATGACACTTTAGTGGAGATCCTACGAAGAATTAACTTAGGAAACCGTTGCTTCTTCGATTGGCAAAGCAAATGAGTTTAAAACTCTTATCCCGGAAGAATAAGTGTAAGCTCCACAAAACACTGATACTGCCAGCTCTGCTTTATGGCGACAAGTTCTGGACCTTAAGGAGGAAAGGGAAGCTAATATGGGGTTGTTTAGAAAGAAAAAAGCTCCTTCGGCTGTTTGGCTATGTGTGGGAGAACGGCGTTGTAGGAAAATATACAATCGCGAACTCTATGAGCTGTACCAATATGTATAGGTATGTATCCAAAAATCTAAAACCCATAGAGCGAGTTCACAATAATGCTCCAATGAAGAGGATGCAAGTCCCCATGTTTGATATAACAAGGAACACTAAACCTCTGTTTTAAAGGCAAGTGTCACGCAGAATCATCTTAAAATTTTGTCACTACCCCACGTCTTGCAAAAGTCGGACAAACGTTCAACAGTATAAACTGTCAAGAGAAATTTTCTGAAAATTAGAAGTTCCAAATTGTGGATTCCTGCCATTCATCCCAAAAATATAACACACCAGTGCCTTTTCTGCCTAATATTTTGTTTTTTTTTTTATACCCTATTCTTTGACTTTTGAAGGACCCTTTCAAACATCGATTTACCTCAACTCGTGTAATATTGACGTAAAGCAAAGAAAAATAACTACAAGAGGAGAACGTTCGATTTGGTGCCGTGAAAAAAGCCCATATTTTAACGTGTGGCCTTTCATTCATTTTGTGAAGGTGAAATAAGGCCAAACGAGTTCACTCATCCAAACAGAAATAAGGACAAATGTTGTTTTTATACAATAAGCAGCTAGTTATTGTAACAAAACAACCCGGCCGGCTTTGCCCGTGCCCGAGAATTCTATTGGCAAATATGTTCGAGTAGACTTTCTTATTATTGTCTATAGCGGGTATCCGGCGTATGTTGCTGCGCCTAAAAAAAGAAGACCGATTTTGCCCAAACTTCACAGAAACACTCTCAGGAGAATAACGAAGATTGCCTGATTTGTGCTCAACCGGTGAAAGTTATTGCACTTTTTTCTCCGCATGGGTTAGGCCCTTCACGCAACTTCGTTGTTCCGCTTAGGGTAGGTGCTTGTTGTCTGGAAGGCGCCTAGATTAGATTTTGGCAGGCGCCTATGTCAGCTAACTTGTGGGAATCAAACAATAAAGCAAAAGTAAAAAACTTCGATAGAAGCACTTTTCATTCACTTTCACACCGATTTTTATCAATATGAGAAAAGCAACTTTGCGATGTCCGATTCACAAAAAAAAATGCAAAAAATGCATTAAGATTTATTTGAATAAAACATTGACCACACGATATCTCAAGAATGAAAGTGCGCACAAACACCACAATAGGCATTCGGATAACAAAATAGGTGATGTCGGTACGATGGTTTTTTATATGAGCGGTGTCTGTATCTGCATCGGTATTTACACGCATACGCACATATTACATGTGAACTCACTCAAATGCCCAATTGTCCTCCGACTGCCTCTATTATTAAAGATGGATTGGGCAGATTCGTCCTCCATGCTCCGTGTGTTCCTCCTGGTCTGGACAATCTGGGCAAAATGGCGAACTTTCGTGTCCAAATCGATGTAGGTATTTGCGGTAGCCGCCGTGGCCAGTCAGGAATTGCGTAAGGTTGTAGTTGCTGATTGACGGGATCAGCTTGTATGTTCATCTGCCTTTTGTGGTGTTGTCCCACCTGGTTTGCCATATAGCAATTGAAGCTGCTCTTTCTTCTACTTTAATTCTTGCCATTTCACTTGCATCTTGTCCGCCCGGCGGTTTTTCTATTGTAGATCCTCAACATCTCGCGCGATAGAATGTCTAAAGGTATAAGACCAGCTATGACGAAGGCCGCTTCGTCTGAGATGGTGCGAAAATCGCAGATTGTCCTCAACGCGCTAAGCCTGTATGCGGATGATAGTTTCCTTCTTGTTTTTTCGTCGCTAGTGCCCCCGCCCAAACCGGGGCGGCGTAAAGTAGGAGTAAACTGACTACTACAATTGGACGACAGTTTGTAATCTGGTAACAACTATCCAAAATGAACTGCGGAGAGTAGAAAAGCTTAGGAGAGCATCAGAAGCAGCAGAGGCGTCAGAAGCAACTGACACAAGACAAGACGCATAGTTTGAATTGCTAACCAGCCCCGCGAAGTAGGTAATACCTAACGGCAGATTCGCGGGGAGAGTGGTTGACGTTTGCTGGGTCCTGGGTGTGCCAAGACAAAAAAATCACTCAAATGCCCATAATTCACACACCGATGCAGATACAGACATAGCACATACATAAAAACCTTCGTACAGACGTCACCTTTAATGGAAAAAAATTTCAAAAAATTTTAAGCGATACATACATATATATTAGGCATTGGCGGCCTATACAGGGACTAAAGCAAATGGTTGAGAAGCTAGTTCAACCATTTACTTTAGCGAAGTGGAACGAACCCACAATTTATAGTCTAAGTTTCCTAGGCGAACACTTATTAAAAAAATCCGCCTTCATTGGCGAACTGTAAAAATGAGTGTTACACTATTTTGCGGTAACGGAATCAATCGAAATATTTCGATTTGAATTAATTAAATTAATTGCGGTCGCTACCGCCGAGATTAAAGTAACGAATTGCAGAAAAAAGATAAACGTCAAACCGCAATTAGGGGCAACAAAATAACCACAGAAGGCTATTTCCCCGGTAACTCAGCCTGGGGTGGTTCGTTTAGAAAAAGAAAAAAAAATTGAAAAATTAGCTTACGCTGTTCAACGACTAACCAACAAAAAAAAATGGGCGCCGCACAATTTTGCGGAAAATTGTGAAACCTTGATACAGAACCAGTGAAAAATGAAAAATCCGAAAAAGGAAAACACAAAGGTTTTAAACCACGTTATAAAGCTCCGTTGGATCTTGGTCACTTTATTACTTGGACTCTAGTTAAAATAAAATCTGAGGACGAAGTTGTCTAACAAGGTATTATGGACCGAAGGGCAAATCAAGGTGAGGTGACCCGGCGTGACCCGCTATGGCGTCGCCCGGATTACCAAAATGGTTGAAGTGGTCGCGTGTCCCGATATCGATCGCTGGATAATTCGCGGCAGAATCCTACCAGACTGTTGCACTAAATAATTCCTAACACTATCGAATTACGAAAGTATTCAGTACTTAATATTCACTCTACTTAGCTTTGTTTTGGATTCTACTCCTTTGCCCTTTGGCTTCTATCAAACCGTCCGTCTATTTATTCTCCTCCTGATGTCCTTTGCTCCTATCTCCAGATCCTAATTCCACTTCCACTATCCCGGCTCAAACCTTACTTTATTCGTTTTTTTTCTTTATTTAATTAATGCCTTCGTCTTTATTTTGCACTTCGCAGAACTCCTGTCAACAAACCTGACTAACTCGTTAGCTGGTCAACCAAGAAGTGATCTTCCAGCGTTTTCATTGTTCCAGTTCGGCCAACTCTCATTTCTCAAACACTCGCTCCTCACACATTAGTAGTGGAATCCCACTCATGACGTGTAATGGATGCCCACCTATGTGTTAGTGGTTGTCCGCCATATTCCACTACCTTCATTCGCTCAAGCGAGCCAACGGTAGACCACATTCAGCGGCACCAGAGCATTTTCGCCACGGTGTACGTGAGTCTACACGTTACCCCCTCGCTTATTTCTCAGTCACTAAGTACATCCTCTCTTAAACCAACGATCCACCACTGAAAGTCGGATTATTGAGTTGCTTGACCGACCTGGAGCATCATTTTCATCCATTTAAAATCTAATCTACGTTTGACATTTCTCGTAGAAGTTCGTCCAAAGTGCAAGTAAACAAAACAATATACATTACGGTTGTTAAAATTACCCTTTAATAGGTGGAAAAATAAGTGACTGGATCTCAACAAAGATGACTCACATAAGGAGGAGAAGAAATTTCAGGACGACGTTGCAATTACGCCATCCCAGCGCGTGCAGTAAATTTAATAAATCCCCTTAGACCCCAAAACAAAGCCAAGTGAGTTTTCATTATTTGAAGACACGCGAATTTTAGTCTGGTCTGGTGGAATTCTGTTCAGATAGGGTGTATGGGTCTTGCCAATAGCGGGCCATTCCTTACAATCTATTTGTTGGACAGGATTTCTCATTTTTTAGGACTGGTGCTTAGTGGCCGCCGGCCACCATTCGTCGTTTTCGTTTGTGTAATGTCGACCAGGTTTCCTGTGGGCCTTGTGTTTCGATTCAGTGTTTGCCAACGTGTTTAGTGTGTTAATGTCTCCCCCGGGAGTGTCTTTTATTGTGGCCTTCCGCTTACACTCTTCTGTTGCTCCTCCCGTGCTCCTACGACGGAATAGAAATGAAGAGCTTCTTGTTCCCCCTCATCGAACCTAATACCCCACCGTGTCAGTGGTGGTTCTTGTACAGATGTAAACGTGTACACACTTATCTGCTCCCCATCCGTATCGTTGGAGGCCTCTCAGTGTTAAAAACGTCCTTTCTGACTGACTTTCCTTTGCCTCGCACGGTTAACGATGTGCAGACAACGTTGGGCCCATTTTGCCAATTTCGGCTCTCGATCTACCGGTCGGCGGTCCGCCTATACTACCCATCTCCACATCTCACTTTGGGGAATCACCTCCACTCACACGGTTGGGTACCTTCAAGGTTCGAGGGAAGTGTCCCAAAGGCTGATGGGACCTTGGTTGCCCTCCACTTTCCTATGACCTCGCAGATGCCACCCAATAGAAGAAGGGTACGTCGAGGGAAACGAAGGATAGCAGGTGAGACTTGTTGCACAAAAATATTCCGCAACACAAGGGTATCACGATGGGCCTAGTTGCGGCCGTGGTGACAATGGTACTAGGTATCTTGTGCGCGCAGTGGCACAGAGGTTAGTGTTTTGAACTACTTATCTAAAGGTCTCAGGTTCAAATCCCACCGGGGGCAAGTAACATCGTAAAGTTTTGTTCTACTGTCCCACCTCTTCCGAACGTCTGACAAACAGGCAAGCGTATCAATTGTCATGCGAAGCTTCTCCAAATTGCCGTTCGGATTGGGCTTTAAATTGTAGGTCCCTTCCACTTGTACAAGCAAATGGTTGGAGAAGCTAGTTTTAGTATGAGATATTAATTCCTACTATTTTTTGTTTATCACCACATTTGTCATCTAATCTAATCAATGCAGGAAGGAAAAGAAAAATTAAGAAGAACTGGTATATAATATTCCGGATGAATTACGGAGCTATATCAAATCGAGCATTTTCTCAGCTTCATCAACCTATTCATAAATTCGGTGAATAATCTCAAATAAGAAATGCATTAAAGATTTTAAATTCCGCTCATATTTGAACAGACTCCTCAATATTTGGTGTGCAAAACTGGAGGCATCTGGCTTGTTTGTTCCATAATCAGCATCTTATTTAAAAACCAAAAAAATATTTCTTAGAATTCATTTTATTTATCGTAAACGCCTCCGCTTATAATACTGGAGTTAATGCCATTTCCATCGAAAGTACCCTACAACTCACCTTCCATATACACCGACTCAAAGTGCTTGCCAAAATGTAATTAAACTTCTTTCATTATTTTGTTTGTTTTTGCATCATCAGTCGGCTGGCACATCGTACTATTGTTTGCCAAAAAGTGACGACAGACTTCCCACAATGGAGGTGCTAATGCCAATGTGATATGAGCCTATTTAAAGTTTCTTAATTAACGAATTCGTTCAGAATTAATTCAATTTTCGTCCTTAATTCACTCGCTAATGATCTGCTCAGCCATTATAATACAAAACTCTGGCCGAAGGAGGAGCTCTAAGCTCGTGGATACTGTACCTATATGTATCTTACCTCATCCCTCTCTTAGTCAAATATTAGTTAGTCGAGTGTTGGGTCCTCATCCTCGCCTCATCCTTGGTCGGGTTTTAGTTTAATTTTTTGTTTCTCCTTCATGGAACTGGTGGTGTGTGAAGGAAACTTTGGGCGGAATTAGCAATTTTGTGGAACGAACAATGTTTAGTACAAGGCAACTTGTAATTAATTCACCAATCTAAGGAGCTCATTTTCCTGCAGAGTCTGCAAGGAGTGTGTATTGTTTGTGTTGTGTGCGTCAGCATAATGTTAGCTTGATGCCTATCATCCATTATCATTTAAAATTGAATTTACGTTTGCCAACATTACACGAAAAGTCGTCAATTTTATTTGAACGACTTAATAACGGAGCCTACTCGAAAGAGGAGTAAAATGATTGTCTTCTATTCCTTCATTAGACTCAATCCACTATCCAACAATCCTTTTGTGCTTTAATCAAAGAAAGGTCATGTTCAGGTTTGATACATGGTACGAGTAAACGTATATTGACAAGAGTCGAATACCTGTCCTCCTGGGTTAGTGGTTGGGCGCTCCCTCACTGTTGCGTTACTAATGAAGTTGTTCCTCTTGTCATACCCTCTGTAAATGTATCTGTAAAGCAACTGAAAGTGTTTATTCAACATTTAATCTTTGAAAATTGTTTTCTTTTGTTTTGCAGAGCAGAGTATAGCTCCGATGGTAGCAGAGGGCTGACGCTGTGCTCCGTGTACACTTATATACAGTTGGGAATATAGAGAGGTGAATATTTGAAATTAAGGACACTATTGTTCGTTGTAATGAGTGCCATTAGAAGAGATTCTAAATTGTATTATCAAATCGCATTTCATTTGCACAAACTGCTGCTTGAACTTTTCAGGAGGCAACTAGGTACAAGGTTCGCCCTTGTGAACCCCAAGGTGAATGGGTTTCTAAATTTCATTATTTTCCATTTCGTTTTGTTCTAAGCTAATCGTTGATAACAGGGATGATGGAGTACAATGAAATTTATTTAAATGGAGACTACATCGACTAAATCCGAGAAGCAATTAAGAAGCTCGTTGATGTAATGAAGTGTCATGACATCAGTACGACGATGAGTACTCGTATACGTCCTTCTCAGATGAACTAAAGAAGCCAACACGATGTTATCTTTTCTCATAACTTATAACAGATTTCAATGAATCGAGAGGTTAGAGGTTTGAAGGAAGTTTTCTATTAAAAATGGGACAACATCTGTTATCTACTGGCATTTTAAAAAGCTGATTTAAGATGGACTTAGTGTGAGATAAAAAAAGGTTAAAAAAAATATTATATATTTTAATTCAAATATATCATTACGCTACCACCGCCCCTGGATCAAAAAGAATATTGGGTCTCTACCAATGAACATAGACTACACAATACCCCAATTACAATTCGGAAAGAACTTCCAGATCACTATCCCCAACAGATCATTCGGTGAGGATGATGCATTTTCGGAAGATAAATCGATCCACTTCTACATCGATAGATCAAATACTAGTGATGGGGTAGGTGGAGGTGTGATCTCAGAAAGACTAAATATTAGTCTCTCTTTCCGTCTTCCTAATCATTGTTAGCGTCTGAAGTCTTGCCGTGGCTGAAGAGAAATGTGATATCACCTTAAGATTCAAACTTCTTCGTAGCCCTAGACTGCCAATCATCTCTTAAGGAGATGGTGGAACAGACCAACATTAACCTCTGGTGGGTGCCGGGGCATAGTTGGCGCTTAAGATTTGAAATGTACCAAGAATAAAAGCTGGCCATTGTCCTTATTTATTGTTAACCATTCCCCATACTCACCACACACCCACATTCTACCTTTCCTTTCGAATCAAACCAATCGACCAAATGCCTCGTTGTAAAAACATCAAAGCGTTCGGATTGAATTAGCTCCCCAATAAATAATTCTTATAACGTTGTTAAAAGTTGACGTTTTATTTAATCTGGGAAGAATCTTTTTCAACATGTAAACTTATGTTTAAGCTACTCGCAATCGAGAGTACAAAACTTAGGCAGACAAGTCTGGCGCTGGACTTGTGACGCTCTAAGTATTTATTCTTACTAAACCGACTGTAAATTAGCTCTACTATAGGTGTCATTACAGGACACTGTCTAATAGGCAAGCACACACACATTAAGGGTTGGCGTCTGATGCAATGACTTCTGCAGAAGCTGCATGGACGAGGACGAGTAGGAGACTACTCTTCACCTCCTTTTTACATTTCCTACACTCTCTTATAATCTCTATCTCACTAAGAAGTGACTTGGCTAAAACAGAACTTAGAAGTCTATCGCGCTTCATTAGAAGCTCTTAGTGGTCTAGCGGGTAGGGGGAGAAACTTTCTAGGTCCACGTGGCATCACAATGCACTTTACATTGATCTAAGTGTGTTGGCTGTGACCGACAACCACCTCAACCTAACCTAACCTACCACCACCTCCGGTAAACTTGGGAAAACCTACCTATTGGCCAACAGATATAAATAAAACCCCAGATCTTGTCGACTTCTTTCTATTCAAAAATATATTTTCAAATAAAATAAGCATAGAGGTAGGACCTGATCTTCAATCAGATCATTCCTCTATACTCTTAAAGAAAAATTTTTTTTTTTTATAATTTGCTTACGCTAAAGGGAGTTTTGTACCCTTATAATGCTAAGAACACAGTGTAAGCTACTTGGTATTAGAAAGAAAAGAGAGATAGGAAAGAAGTGTTTGGGTGCAGTTGTAGGGTTTTTCTTCACGGGTGGTGTTTAAGTTACTTAGGAAGATTACGATTTGATGTATTCGGTATAAAGTAATGGACTTGGCCGGGATTCCAACGCACGACCTTCCATTCCGTTAGCGAATACACTACTACTCCACCATTGCCACCCGCCGATAAAATACTAATAAAAGACCATAGCCCAAAACTAGTAAAGACTGACTGATTGGAACTACTTCAGACAGAAGTTGGAAGAAAGTATCCAACGATCACCAGCTATTCAAACAGAAGATCAACTAGAAGAAGCAGTCCAAATATTGACGCTCAGAATATAAAAAGCTGCGTGGGCTGCCACTCCCAAAACAATAAAAAAGATCAAACAAAACTCTTATCCTCCCGAAATATGTGAAATTATTACAGAAAAGAGGAAAGTTAGAAAACGCTGGCAACAGACAATGGCGCCATGCGACAAGACCACACTGAACAACTTAAATTATAAGCTCAGAAAATCTGCAAGAGAATTCAATAATGAGTCTTTGAGAACTTACCTCACAAGTCTTACAAATGATGCTAGTACCGACTACGCGCTCTGGAAGGAAACGAAGAAAATGAACAGGCCAATAGCTCACATTCCGCCAGTAAAAACCAGAGAAGGTAACTGGGCGAAAAGCAACCAAGAGAAAGCAAACACTTTCGCTGAGTATCTTGAAGACGTATTCAAATCTTATGAAGATAAAGGTTATCAAGGACTCGAAATAAGGTGCGAAGAAGATACACCTATTCGGCCGGTAACAGCTAAAGAACTTGCCAAAGAAATTAAAGGAAGCATAAATATAAAAAAGGCCCCAGGGTTTGATTTAATTACAGGAGAAATTTTGAAGCAATTTCCACGAAAATGTTTAAAAAAAACTAGCGCACATTATTAATGCTGCATTTAAATTAAGATATGTGCCAAGCATGTGGAAAGTCGCGGAGGTAATAATGATACCTAAACCAGGCAAACCACCTAACGAAGTTAGCTCATATCGCCAAATATCTATTCTACCAATGTTGTCCAAGTTATTCGAAAAAGTGCTGGTAAAACGTCTACAAAAAATAATAGATGAAAAATCGCTAGTCCCAATTCACCAATTCGGATTTAGAAATACAATTGATCAGGTGCATAGAATCACAGATAGAATCGAAAAAGCATTTGAAGAGAAAAATGTGTGCTCTACAGTATTTCTTGATATAGCACAAGCCTTCGATAAAGTCTGGCACAAAGGACTGATAAACAAACTACAAAAGCTACTATCGAAGCAGTATGCGACCATTCTGGAGTCTTATATATCAATAGATTCTTCAGAATTAAACAAGATGCAGAGTACTCAACATTAGGAGAGATTAAAGCTGGTGTACCGCAAGGCAGTGTGCTAGGTCCAGTTCTATACCTACTTTTCACTAGCGATCTGCCTGAAAGTGAAGAAACCACCATAGCTACTTTTGCAGATGACACAGCTGTCCTTGCTGTGGGAGCAACTGTCGAAATAGCAACAAAAAAGCTTCAAACAGCAATAAACAATATTTCAGAATGGACCAAGAAATGGCAGATTAGATAAATGACCTTAAGTCAGTCCATATTAATTTTACGTATAAAAACATACCACACATTCCAGTCTACATTAACAACAATGTAGTGGAATATTCAAACACAGCCAAATATCTAGGCATGACTCTAGACGCTAAACTGTGCTGGAAAGCGCAAGTAAAGAAAAAAACATAGGGACGGGCTACAGTCCGCTTAGGCGAACTGTTGGATACCCTATTCTTATTCCTATCCCTCATAAGTGGGCGTGACAAAAGTCTAAGTATGGTTGAATTGTTAAGAACGCTCTACATATTTTGTTATATAACATTTAAAGGATTTTATAAAAAAAAACGCTCCCTAGCTCAAAATTGGGTGTTTCAATAAAATTGTTTTATTTAATTGTGGGTGTGTCAGTAGGCGGATTTAAAAAAAATTAACAAATGAGAATAAAGGGCCCATAGAGAGTATATATTATAAATTTCAGCTCCCTAGCTCAAACTTTGGATTTTCAAAAATTAATATACCCTTAAAATAGGGTATACAAAAATTATTTTATTTATTTGTGGGCGTGTCAGTGGGCGGATTTTGAAAAAATTTTCATAGATCATATATAAAAAATTTCAGCTTTCTAGCTCAAAATTCGATTTTTTCCAAAATTTTGTTTTTTTGAGTTTGTGGGCGTGTCTGTGGGCGTATTTCAAAAATTCGTGAACTTGATTATTTCGGGACCCTAGAGAGTATATGGTTAAAATTTTAGCTCTCTAGGTCCAGTTTAAAGGCTTAATTTTTGCCGACAGACGGACGGACGGACGGACGGATGGACGGACATGGCTAGATCGACATTACTATCGATGCTGAGCATAAATATAGTAACTTTTAGGGGTCTACGGGCAATATTAAGGTATGTTACAAACTATGCGTCAAAATTAATATACCCTTAGAATAGGGTATAAAAAGATGACTTGAACATGCGATACAGTATAATGTATTGGTTTATTGGGAGATACTCATCCCTGTCTAACTACAATAAGTTATTGCTATACACACAAGTTCTGAAACCAGTATGGACCTACGGGCTCCAGTTGTGGGCATGCACATGCCAAACAAATTTAGAAACAATTCAGGTTTTCCAAAATAAAGTACTAAGGAACATAGTTAATGCACCTTGGTACATACGCAATGCCGATCTGCATAAAGATCTTAATGTTGAAATGGTTGAAGATGAAGTTAAGAAAGTTGCTCAAAGGCATAGAAGTAGGCTTTTCAACCACGTAAACACAGAAATAACAGAACTCATAAATAATCACAATGCAATCAGTAGATTGAGATGGGTAAACCTCTTGATCTATAAGAGTTAGCTAGGGCTAAGAAATCAAGTATTGCTTTCAAACAAAAACACATTAAAAGTATAGAAATCCGACAAACGTCGGATTTATCTGTTAAATTCAACAAATATGTAGTCCAAAAATAAATTGCCGATTAGTCGTCGACTAGGTGCAATCTCATTCGGTATGGCGAATGTCAGTCCCCCGGGAGTTTTTTTTAGATGAGTTAAAGTCTCTCACTATTGCAGAAGCATCCCTCGCGTACTAGCTCTGCAATGTCTTTCGATGTTTTTTTACTTCCAGCGAATTCCCAACACAAAAAAAAGAAATAAAAACCTCTGGTAAACTTAAACATACCACATTAAGGCAATCGACAATAGATATGAAACGAATTTTAAGATTCAGTTTTTTTCAAATCGCCTTTGTCATCAATCTGATCGCAATTCCGGCTAATGAGCGTCCAGCGGAACATTTTCAGGTATTATCTTTTCTTCCTTTCCTTAACGACAAAATTGTGATCTGGACTTGAGAGATTATAACCCTCCAACTTCACTGCATCCCTATTAGTCTGCCTGTGGGGTTTGCCGGTTTGAACTCAAAAAGTATCGGCGGTCCTCCCGACTTCACATCAGTTTTTTACTGAGGCCAATCAAATACTAAATACTGGTATTGTTGCATTTCTGTGATCCAGAATTTTTTATTCCTGCACCTATTTCGCGATTAAATAGGCAAATTGATTGATAGATATTGCTTTTTTGACGGGTTTCGTAGGAACCGTCATTACAGCATAACAGTACCAACTGAGCCGGTCGCGCGACAGGTTCTTTGACGTGAAGGCCTCCTGAGATCTTGCAACTTCTTATTCGATCAAGCTTTGTTACAATTGCCGTCGTACAAACCATCTTCATCTCAGCTGCCGTTAATTCTTCCTACTAGTTCTTGTACGCTATCCAACACTGTTTGCAAGAACCGGAATTGTTCAAGGATTGTAGTTCAAACCCCTCGATTTAAGGTATTCCCATACAATATCAATAGCTGAGCTATATAAAAAATACGATGAAGATGATGATGATGATGACGGCCTACTAACGGCCTACAAGCCACCCTGGAACCGCTCTTTGCATTGCATCAGGGTGGTGCCGTATATAAGCCCGTAAAGGCCGCCGCGCCGTATGGTTATTCTTCAGTGGCCTAGGACGTCTGTGCCTACTGAAACCCTTGACGGGTTCTCTCGGGTCCTTTCTCCTCTGGGGACTTTCTTGTCGGTGACGATTCCATCCGTTTTGTGAGGGTATATTTACGTCTTTGACTCTCTTTTTTGATCGGACTACCGTCTTGATGAATGAATAAATTTTGTTCCGAGTGTTGGTATACTCGAGGATATCTGGTTTACGGTGGAGTCTGAATATCAAATACCTATCGAGGAGTCGCTGTATTTTCAGGCTGCACTTCCTACCCATGTTGTGGAGGTACCGGTTAATCCATGTCCAGTTAAGAACTGAGCAATATAGAAATTCACTTCGCACACCCTCCATCTACCTCTTGTTTCGCAGCTCCATCTTCTCTGCCATCCTTGTTTGCTGACCTCCTTCGCCTCTGCAGGGGCTGTTTTCACTCCTGCTTCCATCTTGTTCTTGAACTCGTACTTCCTTTCTGTCGCGAGGAGATCGATGGGTTTCACTCCCGCGACTACGACGACGGCTGGCTTCAACACTATTCGATAGGAGCTTGCTACTCAGAGTGCCCCTAGTATTTGTACTGTTGCAATCTTGTTCTTATACTTCTCCTGTCTGAGTGCGTTAGCCCAGATCTCCCAACCATACAGAAGAATGACATGAGAGATCGGCATGAGCAGTCTTCTTTCGTTTGCCGTTGGGCCACCTACTTTCGCCATGAGCTGTTTCGCTCAGATGCGGACTTTATATGCTGCCAGATCGTGAGTTAGGAGTCTTCTGCTATTGCAAGGTACTTCACTGCCATCTTGCTGGTAATGACTTCCGAGTCTACATGAAATTCAACAATAGTCGGGATGCGTCTATTAGTTAAGAATAATATCTCTGTATTTTCTGCTACTAGACTAAGGCCATGGTCTTCCATGCAGGCATGTACGCGTCTCATGACACGGTTAAGTCTCCTCTGTGCATTTTCGTAGTCTTTTGAAGTAATCGCCGCGCTTATGTCATTTGCGGAACTTCAAGGAAGGAACTTCCAGGCATTTCCATGCGGAGGATTCCATTGTAGGAGATATTCAACAGATCGGGACCATGCGCTGCTCCAGCAGTTCTTTCCTTTCTGTGGGGTCCCTCCGTCGTGTCCTACAGTAGCTCTTAGTCTTTGAGGCATTCCTTCGCCATCCATAGGCGATATTGCGGTATCCTGAAGATATTCTCAGAGTGTTCAATTTTTCAGCCCAGCTGGCAGAGTTAAAGGCGTTTCTGACGACTAAGGCTGAAAGGACGACAACTTTTTTTGAGTGGTGATTTCCATGTTGAGCCATTCGGACGGCCCTTATCACTTTTTCTCCTGCTCCTTTTGTAGATTGGCTTCTTAATTCGTGTTGTTGTTTATATAGGCCACAAGGCTCTGATCGGGAATCCTCGTCTGCTTTCCCTTCCCTGTCTCTAAGACAGCCGCTGTACATGCTCAGCAGTAATTCATGGCAGTTTCGGGCAATCATCTTCAGGGCTACCATTGGTATACCGTCAGGCTTCTTATTTTGTAGTTAATTTTCGGTGAACGTTGGGACACCTTGCTGTTGGGTAATTGAGGAGAAATTGTCCGGGAGACTAACTGGATGATTTGGGATGCGTGTACGTACTATGTCTAGCATTTTTTCCCGCATTCAGTACATTGCTGATCGCCTGAGCGCCCAATTTGCGAATTACTAAAATATATCCTAGTTCCCGGGGTCGTTGGTGATGTCTCATTGGAGGTCCTCCCACTTCTGTCGTTTGCTGATGTTTATGGCCCTTTTGAGCTCGGATTTGCGATCCTGTACTCTGTAGTTGTTTCAGATTGAACTAGACCTTTCGTGACATTGCGCCTAAGATGTAGCTCGTTGAATCTATCCACCTTCAACCTCGGTGCTCATTGATGATGATGATGACGATGGATGATGATGATGACGATGGATGATGATGTTGAAAACTCATGTCCCCGTCGAAGGAAACGTCCCATAATCAAATGTCGAATTTCATTACCTCGTGTAAGCGCGGAATAGTTTAGAAACAATTTTAGGGGCCACATAAACATACCTCTTTGAGGCGTAAAAAAGTTCTGCCCCTCCTGTTCCATTAGAAAAACAAAATTCTGAAACCAATAAAATCTTACGAATACACCCGCAAGACTTGATGGAACCTTTTTGCGTCGAAAAAAGTTTCAAATCGCTTAAAAATGTTGGCAAAAAGTTTTCTTATTTACGTTTCATATCCTCGATATAGGTCTTACGATTCGGAGGAAAATGCGAAATAAATTTCACGCTAATACAGTAGGTAATGGGATTTTTTGGGCGAAAAAAGTCATATCCTTGTGTTCATAATTTCCAACCATGACATCGTGTGCACTTTCGCTTTTAGAGCCATCCCGTTTGCAGATCAATGAATTTCCATTTGTTACACAGTACCTATACTAAAAGGATCCTAGAAGCGCGTCTTACTTTCCGCAGCCCATATATACACTCGCCGTTTACTTGTTCGATTAAAAGCCACAAACGAATAATAAAAAGTATCCGCAATAAAATATAAGCCGCACTGCTCTCTCTGTCTTGCTTTACGGGCTGTGCGTAGTCATGCCTATGAAATCCTTGTAAATCCTTTATCCACTTGAAAATCACATCCCCTGCCGTATCGTACTTATACAATTCAGTCGGAGCGGTCGGTATAATAAAATTTTATTGAATCGCAAAGGATTTTTAAAATTATTGCCATTCATGCATAAAAAATCCCTTTTTCGCAAAAGACCTTGTGCAGGAGCGCCAAGCATAAAAAAAAAAACGCCCGAATGGAACAAAGCAAATAGAGTACGGGTGGGGGCCGAAGTAAGCATTAACCATTGTTACACTGCAAAAGGGTTCGGGTTGGATGAAAGTGCGTGCAAAAAAGGTTACCACCCACCGCCGCCGCCACGATGTACTTTCAGGTATACTTATATAGTTGTGCAAGTGGAGTACATATACTTTGTTTAGCCTAATCGGTGAGCACGTTTTGTTTTGTTATCCTTAAACGGATAAGTGGTAAAGGAGATATATTTTTTATTCCAGCGGGTGGGGACACCCTTTAGCCCTTTCTTATACAAAGGACTGTTTACCTTATTAAAAATTGAGACACGCTGTGCTTGGGGTGGGACTGATGTCTTCGGGGGAGGTAAAGTGGGTGAAATGGAAAGACAATCGGTATTAAACGTTCATCAAAGCACGAAGAGGGTAGAGATTTTCTCGATAACAAATCAATAAAATTAATATTTATTTTCCTGTTTTTAGAAGGATAGGATTGTTTTTGGCAAACTGCGGAATAATATTCATTGCTCCGATGACATAGTATTTATCCAATACCGAATCGGTACACATTCTCAAGTATACTCAAATTATGGAATAATTTGACGAATTGCTCACAAATACAGCGACCCGAGAGATAAAAAAATCAAATCGGTTCAGTTGTCCAAAGTGTAGAAATCCATGTTCTTAAATATCTACACTAGAGTGGATCGTCAATTGGCGCGTTCAATTTGCAAGGCAACTGCAAATTCCCTCCTAATTGAATTTCTATCACTTACCAACGATTGTCACGTTAGTTATTTGATCAATGAGGAAAGGTAAAATAGTAGGGATTAGTAGTTACCTTGCAAATTGAACGCGCCCAATGTATGGAGAAAAAAAGTAGTTGTACTAATTTAATTCGGATGAAGTCTTTAGCCCTCTACCTTACCTCAAAGTTTCAACTTTTTTGAAAAAAAAGAAGTTCTGATAAAAACTTAAAAATTCATAACACCTTTATTGTAACTTTTTAATGTTATAAAAAGTATTATAAGAGTGGAAAAACGGCGAATGTATTCTTGATCTTATAAGCCATCTCTGGCTTTTTCACCAGCTATTGTGCTTGAAGCTTCGGTCACCATCTTCACGAAGAGCTCAACTCGAGATTTTTTTGTACGATTTCTTCCAAATCCTGATAACTTTTTTTCTCTAACAATGGGGGTGATGAACCTTGTGATTCGGTTCAGATAATTAAGTCAATATAATCTTTGGCATTGAAATTTATTGTCGTTAATTTAAAGGCTCTTATTGAAGACACAATTTTATGTTACCTAAAGCCTCAGAATTCTATTGGCAGTTGTCAACCATCTCTAGAGTGGGCGAGGTTTCTGTTGGAGAGATCTCTAGGACAGGATCCTTTACTTGTAGCGTCACAGATTTGAAAGAAATATTTTTGATCCGTTCTAAGAGAATCTTGGATTTCTTTTGTCAAAGGCGCTAGGTTCCCTGGGATTGGTGAAAACCAAGGTTATCGAATCAAATCTGTTGCGATCTATAAAATATAGTTCGTTCGCGAATTTATCACGTGCGAACTTTTGTAGATCCGTTCGCAAATGGTTCTCATAAGAAAAAAAAATCATTTTACATGAAAATTATATTACATATTTTAATATTGAAAGAACATTAGTGAAAAGTATTTTTATTACATATAAAGATTTTAGAATAAATTTGTATTTAGTTTAACTAACAAAACATTATTTATTGTTTCTTTGGATAAATTGTTTCTGTTTTTTGTCAAAAAAAAAACTGGTAGAGCGCTAAAAGACCGTTCAACAGAGACTTAAGTTGATGGCACCGCCAGCACTACTTGTGCAAGTTTTCCTAGAAGAACCTCTTTACTGCTCAATCCTCAATGTTTTCCAATGCTCAATTTTCTCTCACAAAGTAAGCAAGTTGATTCGCCAGCTTCTTCATTATAAGAAACATATTAATTTAACTCAAATGTCTTTATTTTCCCCATTTCAACCAAAATAATAACTATTGAAAATATAAATCGCGAATCGAGAATGATTTGTTTTATGGATCTTTACGGATCCTTATCGCGAGCGAACCATATTCTATATGAATTTCTGTTTTCTGATCTCTCACGAACGAGAGATACAGAAAAAAAGGATACAGTTCGTTCGTGAGAGAACTATCTATACATTTTTAAAGATCGAGAATTTTATCGTTCGCGAACTTTATTTTTTATGGTTCGTGGGAAGATCGATAAAGAACGATAAAGATGTTATCGTTCGCGAACTATATTTTACGAACCCTGGTGAAAACTCAATAAAAGGAAGGTCAGCATAGTTTTCCAGCGTCTTTCCAATAGGTCCTGAATAAAGTTGAGGTCCTTATGTACTTTCATTCAATTTAAAAAATGACACAGAGGCATTTGATTACCATGTACTTGGCATATGACCATTTCAGCGGTCTCCCAACTTCAACTCCATAAGCCGGATAACTCAACTTTTCCAACCAGTGTTAATCGCAACCAACAACAGACAATTTACTTAAATCCAGTTCACTGTCCGCAAGAAAGGAGATAATCGAATCCGCTATAGTTTTCCCTTTTCCTGAGAATGTGGTAAGGTGTCCTAGGTAGTTTGAACCCGGCTCGATGAGTAGTAAAATATACTTCCTTACTTTAGTCACTCTGTAGAATCATTGGCCTCGTTTTTCACAAACCAATGTCTTGTCTTTTCTTCCATCGAAATAAATGCTTTCAATGTTCGAAAATCATAATTTACTTTTAAGAAATTCTCGCTGTAGTTTTCTGTCCTACGAACTTTACTTCGATTTATGATATTTTCGACATTAGCTGCGGTTACCATTATGTAAGACTGCGACTGCTGCTGCTGATCGATTTAAGATGCCGTATTGATCACAAACTCTTGCCGAATTTGGAAGACATTTCTTTCACGAATTTCTTCCAGATTTTTTTTTGTTTTTCAAAAGGTCAAGCCCACCTATGAACCATGCTAAGAAACAATTGAAACAACAAAACCATGAGTAAACCCTTTTTTTTCTTTAACGGATGGCCCACTCGGCACAAACAAATATGCTCGTAGTGCTAAAATATTCTGGTCAAATTTTGTTGTACGAATTGGTATTTAAAAACATAGGGGAGGACTACAGTCCGCTTGGGCGAACTGTTGGATACCCTATTCTTATTCCTATCCCTCATAAGTGGGCGTGACAAAAGTCTAAGTATGGTTGAATTGTTAAGAACGCTGTACATATTCTGTTATATAACATTTAAAAGATTTTATCAAACAAAAACGAAGCTTTTGTAAGAAAAACGTTCCCTAGCTCAAACTTTGGATTTTCGAAAAAAGGTTTTTTTGTAAAATGTGGGCGTGTCAGTAAGCGGATTTTGAAGATATTTACGCATGAGCATAAAGGGAGTAGAGAGTTATATTAGAGAGTATATATTATAAATTTCAGCTCCCTAGCTCAAACTTTGGATTTTCAAAAAAAAAGTTTTTTTTTTAAATTGTGGGCGTGTCAGTAGGCGGATTTTGAAAATATTTGCACATGAGCTTAAAGGGCCCTAGAGAGTATATATTATAAATTTCAGCTCCCTAGCTCAAATTTTGGTTTTTCAATAAAATTGTTTTATTTTTTTGTGGGCGTGTCAGTGGCCGGATTTTGAAAATTTTATATCCCGAGCAGTTTTAGGAGTCATAGATCATATATAAAAAATTTCAGCAAAATTCGATTTGTTCCAAAATTTTGTTTTTTTTTTTGAGTTTGTGGGCGTGTCTGTGGGCGGATTTCAAAAATTCGTAAACTTGATTATTTCGGGACCCTAGAGAGTATATGGTTATTTCAGCTCTCTAGGTCCAGTTTAGAGGCCTAATTTTTGCCGACAGACGGACGGACGGACATGGCTAGATCGACATTACTATCGATGCTGATCATAAATATAGTAACTTTTAGGGGTCTACGGGCAATATTAAGGTATGTTACAAACTATGCGTCAAAATTAATATACCCTTAGAATAGGGTATAAAAAGTATCTTTAAGTAGTTTTGTTAAGATGCTTTAACAAATGTCTCGAGAACTACTCATCGCACTAAGGATCTGTTGGAGTTACAGAGCCGGCAAAAACACTGACCAATTTGGTTATTTTGCAAAACTTGGAGATGCGGTAGAGGGCTAACAAAAGTGAATTTTTTTTTTATATTTTGTACGTATAGTTAAGGTAATTATAATAATTTTCAAGGATTTTCGAAAACGGAAATGGAAAAAAAATTGACGCCCCAAATGTAAATTTGCATTAAAATTGAAATCCGGATGAGATTTATTTTAGGTGAGGTGAATATTTGAATTTCACTGTGAATTTAGAAATGCATAACGAACCGTAATTTGATGCAAAGAAACGTCACGAACTTTGGCATTTGGAGTAACACGTATCCAAAGCTATTGAAGCGGCCATACAAATTTCGATTACCTGTCATGAAACAAATCGACGCAAAAACATGTGTTTTGTTATGCCCGATTTAGACTATCTTGGCTCATAAGAATCAATGTATTGTTGTTTTATTAATCAAGATAGAACGTTTTGTCTATCTTAAGGCAACATTTTAAATATTTTAGTCATTGGTCGTTTATTTGTCGGGCGCAGTGGCTCAATGGTTAGTGTATTCTTGCGTTTTTTCCACTGCCCCACCTCTTGCGAACGCTGACAAACATCTAAGAGTATCAATTATTGTCATGAGAAGCTTCTCAAATTTGCCGTTATGATTCGGCATAAAATTGTAGGTCCCTTCCACTTCGCAAAGAAAGTGGTTGGAGAAGCTAGGTTTTAGGCCCTCTATGGGCCGTTAATTTATTTATTATTTATTTTTAGTCATTGGTCGTTTACGTACCACATTTAAATCTTGTTTTTTCAGTTGTTATAAAATGAGCGTTATGGTTACACTACGCAAGATTGCACACTGACAAAATGTGAGGTGTTTCTAGGATTTGAATCGAATCTTAAACCTCTCACTCAGTAGGCCAACGAACTTAAACATATAAATATTAGGCTTAAAGATGGGCTCAGTGGAAAAAAGCTAGATGTTGGGCCCCAGCGTGATTTGATCTTAGGTTCAAATCATGCAGGAGTGTGCTAAGGCTAAAAATTTTTTTCCAATGCTCAACTTCTTGCGAAAGCCTGACAAACATCCAAGAGAATCAATTGTCAGGAGGAGCTTCTCAAATTCGCCCTTTGGAATCGGCTTAAAATTGTTGGTTCCTTCTAATTGTGAACGTACAGTATCGGCCGTTTTTGCCTAATATTTATTCAAGTACGGCTTTAAGAGACTAAACAGGGCTTTAATCTTAGCTTTACCAAGTATATATGCGGAGCTGAAGTTTTGGCACAAACGGAAGGGAACGTAATAACATTTTTGAGGAGCTTCTCATGATAGTTAATACTCTTCGATGTTTGTCAGGTGTAACTTCGAACGTAGAACAAATCGCTCAGGAGCGCAACACACAGCCCATAACGAAGTAAGTATTGGCAAAAAATCGACTCAAAATTCCCAAAGTTCTTAATTAATTGGCATGTTATGTATCTCGTGAGCAAAAAGCGGATAATGACGGAAAAAATACTTTAGACAAAAATGCTAAGATCCGAAAGTGGGTATTAATTGTGAACTTCCTCATACGCTCTACATAAAAACTCTGTTTAAGCTATGAAACAAACTAAATAAATGCTTCTCAGCAACCTGAATAATATGTTCCTCAAGCCATCGAGTTCAAGTCCAAATATTTGTCAACGTGAGTACACATTTAATGTGTTTTAGGGCATTTGAAACCTAGTTTCACAGGTTAACCTTCGCATGGATGGAAGTTTTCAAGTACCCGCATGAACAGTATCCACCGGCTAGATACATTAGATTCTTATAAACTTTGTATGCAATTTTTCATTAATATTGTTTTCTTACACTATTTGCTTCTTTCTGTATATTGTTAAATAATTTAAATTACATTTTGAGAGTTTGGAAACGAGGCTGTTCACTTTCGGCTTATCTTGGAGTTCTGCTGGTGATGGAATGTCACAGAACAAATTTTGAAGCTGTGAATAAACTTTGGTGCAAAAAGTCGTATCCTATCTGTCGTGCTACAATGTCAGCATGTCGCTTCAAATCAATTACTAGGTTTATTAGATTTGATTCTGAACTAACACGTGCCGATCGCATGGCATCACCTATTAGAGATGTATTTGAAATGTTAAATTTCAATCTGGGACATCATTTTCGACCATCTGAATCCATTACTGTAGACGAGCAGACGTATCGATTCAGAGGACGTACTAAGTTCACACTATATATGCCGTCCAAGCCAGCTAGGTATGAAATTAAACTTTGGTGGGCTTATGAATCCGCAACATCCTATCCTCTTAATAGCCATATTTGAACCGGAAAAATCGGTACAGCAAGGGATGTAAATCAAGGTGAGCGTATCGTAAAAGAGCTAGTTGCTCCATACAAAAATACTGGGCGAAATGTAACAATGGACAACTTTTTTACTACTCTTCCACTGGCCTTCAAACTATTGAGTTGGAAACTATCGGCCGTCGGAAATTCGAAAAAAAAACAAACGATGCTTGTCCAATGAGTTCAAGGCCTCAAAAAAATAGAGAAGTTTTGCCTACAGAGTTTGGATTTAGCCAAATCATCACGATTTGCTAATATGTCCCTAAAAACAATAAGGCCGTCGTTTTATTATCAACTTTCCATAGCAATAATTCAGTTTCAGGGCCAAAAAAAAACAGGTAATTCACTATTATAACAGCACGAAAGGTGGAGTGGATACGATGAATAAAATGTTGAGCCAGTATACAACCAAACGTAGGACTTGCCGTTGGCCTCTTGCCGTATTCTATAATTTGATCGATACAGCCAAACTTGCTGCGTATATCATGTATGCTAAGAACAATCTGCATAGTCAAATAGCTGTAAGAAAAAGTGGAAGAATTAATTTCTTTGAAACCTTTGGTGAGAATTTGTGTATACCACATATCAAGGACAGATCTCAAAACCGAAGAGTGATAGGCAAATTTTGCATACGAAGTGCAATTGAGTGCGTTTTAAGAGAAGGTATTGACGCAATCAATGATGGCATTGTCGAATTTATTCCAAATGAATACGAAAAATATAACAGTGGTCGTAACTCGTAACCGTCAAAAAGGTGCATGCGGTATGTGTTATGCCACTGAAAAGAGAAAACGAGCTACCCTTTAGGGGTGTGTTAAATGCCGAAAACCAGTATGTGCAGAGCACAGCCTAACCCAAACAATGTGTCACAATTGTTACATACTTTAAATTTTTTTGTTCTTCCCTAACTGTTCTATTATTTATTTAAATAAACTTTAACCCAAGATTAGCTGTTTCTAATTTCAGTGGATGTTCAAGCTTTACTTTTGTTGTCAATTTTTATTACATTGAAGGAGATTTTTGCTTTTTTTCAGACAAAATGTATGGATATAAATATATCTACCAGGGTAGATACTGTTCATCTACGTAAAAAAAACTTCAAAATTTAAGAAAAACGTGCGAATAAATATCAAAAAAAGTAAATTTTACTGTTTGCGTATACATTTCAATAATTCAAACTGAGTAGGAAGGGTTTAAATATAAGTTTCTGACTTTCCGAGATATTTCACCAAAAAAATTCAAATATCTACCCGGGTAGATACCATCCATGCGAAGGTTAAGCTAAGTTTAGAGTGGTATTGACAACATAATGATTTCATGGGTCTACTTGTTTATTATTTAATGAGGTTATAAACAATATCCCAGTTCTTTTCAACTTGTTTTCATGTTTTCAATACCTCAAATGGCGTCCAGTTGAGAAACAAACCAAAAAGCGCAACAAACAACAATCCTAAAGACCAGTCCTTGACTAAATATCTTACTTACATTATTGAACGCGCTCGCAAACCATAAAGAGTTTTTGCTGAGTCCATCCTCTGCGGTTTCGGTTGGCTGCTTCTATTTGTCCAGAACAAGCGACAATGCGATTTCCTTTGTCGGCTCGTAGCTAGAGCATTATTGTCCATTCGCCTGATCAAGCCAGTCCGTTTTTAAGTTTTTTGGACTGCACCTACATCTTGGTACAGCCCTTGCAATTCCCGGTTGTACCTAAACTTTCCTTCGCTCGCCTTCCACGCAGCCAGGAATAAATATCCAACGAAGAATTTTTCGTTTGAAGGGGCCCAATATCAGCTCTCCCTTCGGTACTAAAAAACAGAAATGACAGAATACAGTTTCGCTGAAGCATGTACCGTATCCTTCGAATAGCAAGTTCGAACTAATTTGCTTCGCCAGACCAAAGAAGTAGAATTTTCGCAGTATAATTCGAATCTGCTACTAGTTGATATTTATTCCAATGTTAATGGACTACTTTACTGATGAAGTTGTTGATTCAACAGTGAAGTTTTATCCTAGGCGGTGTACAGATGTTTGCTTGTTTACTGATAGGATGTATTCGTAAAAGCTATACCACGACACGCTGGTAATCAGGGATCATGTTAATATTGTCCGCCTAGGAACTACAAGCTACACGAATGCGCTGAACATAGTGCTTTCCGTGGAAACGTTTGGCATTCGAACAAGTTCAAGAAGTCACACGATAGTGCAGCTCCTTGAGTAAATACGTATCTCCCATTTCTAATGACATTCCTTCTACGAACTAAAGTAAAACAAACGCTTTCTGAATGGCAAAGAGATTTGAGCTTGAGGTATCTGAATTGTTTACTATCGCTTTTTATTCATCCTTCATTTAATAGCTACCTTATATTCCGAATCACTCCACATAGAGTGATATGGAGTGCCGAATGATTGATCAAATTACCTTCCACAACCACTACATAGCAAAATCATAACTGAGTCCCCAATGGGTTCAACTGTCATCTAATAAAAGTAAGAATTGTTCCAAATAAAACAGCAAAGCTTATGACCTACATTTTATTTGCAAGAGAAATTCTACTTGACTAAAATTTTTACCGCTAGCGCCCAGCCCCCAGACCCCGGCTCCCGGCACACTAATCACTGTCACAGGAAATTAATATTTCAGAAACCCATTCAGATAGCAAACTTCCTAGCTACGTGGCACCGCACAGAAACAGATCGATGCTTTGTTTTTTCCTATACACATCGTCCACTCCAGAGTTCACATGAATAATTCATTCCGTTCGATTAGTTTCCGTTTCGATTTCATTTAATCAAAACATCGGAACATTGTAATGAATGAGCTCTCCATATACCAACTGAGCGGAGCATATGCATGTCTCTTGCTGCAGAGCCATTATTCAGCCATTTCACCCACTTTCTCTATGCGAGAGGGTCTGCCTTAAAGGAAGCAAAAGAAAACAAATACTCCTCATACTCGAAGGGTGGTCTGAAAAACTCACTTCAACCCCTTGCGAGCATAAACAAAAGCAAATCAAAATGGTTGAAGCGAAATCAAAAACATATGCGGACAGACATTTAAAGTGAATTGAATTATCCTTTGAACAACAATGCCACGGAAAGGGGGGTGTGGTCGCATGCCGGCACGCACGAACTTAATGTGCTGGCGAATGTCTCCACTAGGAACGGGGCGAAGAAAATTGTTCAAATCAAACAATCGCCCCCAAACGAAAGGGAAACTTTTAACCGAGCTTCAAGCCCTTTGCACTTTTACGAGGCATTGTTTAGCGGCAGCGGCAGGGAAATGAAAGCAAATGCTGAGTGTTGTAATGGTGGCCGAATGACTAAGCCGGGAGACAGATGGAAGCAGTTGCATGGCAGCGATGACACGCCATACCTCGCTTTGATGGCATTCCATGATAAACGGGACTAAGCATGTCTCAGCAATAGAAAACGGTTTTATAGGTAACCGATTTCAAGGAATCGCGAGGGGGATGGCGGGTAGCAGCCGTCTCGCAATACAATCGACTTATTAATAGGTTTGTTTGTTTTTGTTATTTCTTGTGTTTGCAGAGGTCGCTTTGCGTCTTTGTGCATATGACAAGGGGTCCTGTTTGATGTTTACATTCAGTACTGAGTCCTTTCCTCCAGCTCGGCAGACACACACAAATATGACCCTGAATATTGCTTTTGGCGGAAGTATTATGACATTTCTTTGCATTGCAATGTAGCTCGCCCCACGTTTACTAAGGTTGATTTATTTGATTTTATGAGTGTGCGTCTGCAACTGCGGTAATAAGGAGCAGAATATCTCTGTCGTTGTCGCCGTCTATATGTGCTTAGCCTGAAGGATATTTCCGTTTTATTACTATTTTCCAATTTCGGTTTGATATTAAATGAAACAATTGCATGCGGATTTGTTAGGAGAGGGTTGGTCCTGGGTTCAATTGCGATTGGAAATTAGCGTATTTATGATTCCGTTTTATTCGTTTACGTTTGTCTATAAGATACTAGGGACCGTTGAACTGATAGTAAGTGAGTTGGAAGTTTGGAAGCGTTGTTGAATTGTTTTCGTTTGCTTTGTCAATGCAATGGATAATATTGGAGGTAGGAGGAGAGCTGTAGTTTTGTGTGAAGATGTAAAAGCCAAGTCAAAACTAAAGAAATAACATAGGGACGGGCTACAGTCCGCTTGGGCGAACTGTTGGATACCCTATTCTTATTCCTATCCCTCATAAGTGGGCGTGACAAAAGTCTAAGTATGGTTGAATTGTTAAGAACGCTTTACATATTTTGTTATATAACATTTAAATGATTTTATCAAAAAAAACGCTCCCTAGCTCAAACTTGGGTGTTTTAATAAAATTGTTTTATTTAATTGTGGGCGTGTCAGTAGGCGGATTTAAAAAAATTAACACATGAGCATAAAGGGCCCCTAGAGAGTATATATTATAAATTTCAGCTTCCTAGCTCACTTTGAATTTTCAAAAAAAAAAAAAAATTGTGAGCGTGCCAGTGGGTGGATTTTGAAAATATTTACACATGAGCATAAAGGGCCCATAGAGAGTATATATTATAAATTTCAGCTCCCTAGCTCAAACTTTGGATTTTCAAAAAAATTGTTTTATTTATTTGTGGGCGTGTCAGTGGGCGGATTTTGAAAAAATTTTATCCCAAGCAGTTTTAGGAGTCATAGATCATACGAGTATATAAAAAATTTCAGCTTTCTAGCTCAAAACTCGATTTTTTCCAAAATTTTGTTGTTTTTGAGTTTGTAGGCGTGTCTGTGGGCGGATATGGTTAAAATTTCAGCGCACTAGGCCCAGTTTAAAGGCCTAATTTTTGCCGACAGACGGACGGACGGACATGGCTAGATCGACATTACTATCGATGCTGATCATAAATATAGTAACTTTTAGGGGTCTACGGGCAATATTAAGGTATGTTACAAACTATGCGTCAAAATTAATATACCCCTAGAATAGGGTATAATAATATAGCAACAAACAAGTGTATAGCGTTAAGTTATCATAAATATTTTTTACAATTCAAATTTTGTATATCGGGCATGTAAAGGATGTTTTTTTGAGTGAAATTTTGCAGCATTTTGATACCTATATCAGCATATTGGTTAGCTAATTTTATGCTTGAAGTTAGACAGGGTCCACATTGACGTTTTGGTATCGCTTTTGAAGTCTGAACTTGTTTATAGGAAAAATCGCTAGGCGCTGACTGTGATAATTACCATTCAATCAAGATGATGATCGTTGAGCGGGTATAAGATAGCCGAATGCGGAAAATAATACAACTGTCTGAAAACCAGTGCGGGCTTGTCGCAGGTAAATCAACCACAGATGCAAGCCAAAGCATAAGGATCATGATGGAAAAACATCGCGTTTCCTTAAAGGATTTGACTATGGTGTTGGTTGATTTTGGAAAGGCCTTTGATAGACAACCAAGGCATCTATTATGGGTGGCGCTTAGACAACGAGGAATTTACAGATGAGCATTGACATGCATGAGGAAGTGAAGACAACAGTGAGATGCCGGTTCGCTTCAACATGGAGTTCGCAGTCAAAGTCGGTTTACACCAGCGAAGCGTCTTAAGTCCTTTGATATTTATTACAGTCCTTGATTATGTGCTTGAACGAAATGTGACGGATTCCAAAGTGCATCAGTTATTCTTTGTTGACGATGGACCCATTACCGAGGATGAAACATCCCTGCAACGAGCACTCGGTATATGGGTGGGTATCGTATTAATCCGAAAAAAAACTGAATAGGGTAGATGCACTAGTATCGGGACGGTGTTAGTGTCCGGACAGTATGTGATTTACTTCATTAAAACAGGAACATCACACATAAATACAAATGTTAACAAAAATAGAATCCATTAGGTGTCACACAAATCCATGCTAAGTTTCGAATCAATCAACTGCATACTCTAGAGTTAGGCGCCAGCTCAATGGTTTAGATCCGAGTGTGCGGTTGTGTTGTCGTTTTGCATGTCAAAAAAATAGTGAAAGAAAAAGAAAAAAATAAGAAAGAAGTGGGTTACACAATCCCGAAAATCAAAATCCCGAAAAACCAAAATCCCGAAAATCCAAAATCCCGAAAACCCAAAATCCAGAAAATCCAAAATCCCAAAAAGCCAAAATCCCGAAAAAAGAATCCCGAAAAATTATATAAATTGAAAAATTTGAGTAAATTTTTCATTTTATATAATTTTTCGGGATTCTTTATTTTATTTTGAATGTAAAATAGACAAGTGTTTGTCCACTCCATTTACCGTAATAATGTTTTGCAATTTTTTGCGTTGTAATGTTTTTCAATTCGCAATGTGCATTCAGTTGAGCTGATCTCAAATAGTGTGATAGCTGACCGACTAGATTTTTGTTAGACAGTGAACATCGTAATACCAATTGGGAATCGTGCATGCCTTTATAATTAAAAACTTTATATTATCAGTGACATTTTGTGTTTGAAGTCTTAAGTAGAAATGAACGTGTCCATCGTAAAAACCAACAAACAGCGTGAGAAACTGCTTATTGACGGCTACAAAAAATACAAGGATACATTTTACTGGGAGTGTGAGCAGCGAAAGCGTTCTGAAATAAGTTATCTCAGAGGAATTGTGTACAATATGAACTTGTATTAAATATTGTTTTGTCATGGATCGTTTTTGATATGTTTTTGTAAGACTTGAACTGTTTTTGTTATGTTTTATTTATTTGAAGTTTTTTATTTTGTTTATTTTGTTAAATAAATTTGCCAAATTTTTTTGTTGCTACAATAAAATTTTTAGTTTCATTTTCGGGATTTTTTTCTTTCGGAAATTTGGATTTTCGGGATTGTGGCTTTTCGGGATTTTGGATTTTCGGGATTTTGGGCTTTCGGGTTTACGTTTTTCGGGATTATGTCCGACTCCCGAAAGAAGTAAGTCATTTAAAGAGTATTTTTTAACGAATTCCTTTGGAAAACACTTTGTTTCCTTCGAATACAATCCGCTTCCATAATAAAAAAAAAGAATAAAATTATTTTGTTGGCCTAATTTTCAGTCTCCGGATAGTAAAATTAAAATTGGAAAGCATTTTCAATATCCAGTCAGACTGTCCGGATACTGAAAATGTGAGGCAATAAACCAATTCTCTTTTGAGTGCTCCTAAACGATACCTATGTATGTTCTCAATGATTTACGGAAAGAGAATTGTGATTTTCTCGCAAATTTTCAGTATATGAACAGCGTTTACTAATTGAGAATATGTCTGTCCGGATACTAAAAATTAGTTTCAGTTTCCGGACAAATTTATTTTGTATGTAATTTTCGGCTTTTAGTTCAAATATCCTATATGGGCATTTTGTTATTATTTTTTAGAGAATGGATGCAGATAACATAGCTAAGGCCCTAGAAGATATAAGGACGAATCAATTAAGTATTCGAAAAGTGCTCATAAATATGATTTATGTCGTTCAACATTGTATGACCGATTAAAGGGCAAAAGATTAATCGGTGAAAAAGCAACGAAAATGGGACCAGATCCTTATTTGACATCTAAAGAGGAGGAACTGATTGCTCAGTGGTTTGTTAAATACTGTTCAATAAATCATAAAAGATTCAAACCGAATATCACTGTTTAAAAACGATCGCGCTGGAAAAACAGGGGTGCAAGGTTTCATGAAGTGCAACCCTTCATTATCAATGAGAGAAGCGGAAAGCATCAGCAAGGGTTGTGCAGTAGTCACCCAGGAGATTATATTAAAATGGTTTAAGGAACTTGATGGCTACTTAAAGAGCATTGGTCAGGAGCACATCATGAATGACCCGAAATGAGTTTTAAATGGTGAATAAAGCAGCTTTGCGGCCCCCAGCGGATACAAGAACATTTATCAAATTGCTGCTGGTAACGCGAAAGAGACGCTAAGGGTGCTAATCGTTTTGTAAGCAGACGGACAACTTTTGAGCCTTTACAGTATGCCAAAATCATGGTTTTTGGGCAGAAGCGTAAGCGGATGGATGAGAAGCGAAACCTTTTTTGAGTATGTGTTCACAAGCGCTTACTGACTGATAGGCCCGTAATATTGTTTGTCGATGGGCACAAGTCAGATTTAACCCTGGAACTCAGTGAGTTTTGCAACAATAACGAAATTATTTTGTATGCGTTGCCACCGAATACCACCCGCGTCATGCAGACGGCGGACGTTAGTGTTTTTAAGCCCCTGAAATCCGATTGGAAAAAAACAATACGTGATTAGAAATCAACAAATTTGGTTCACACATTAACAAAAAGAAACTTCTGTCCCCTTTTGAATGACGCAATCATAAAAAATAAGGATATGGTGGCTACCGTATAAAACGGAATTAAGAAATCCACAGTGTTTTATTTTATAAAGGCAAAAAAGGACTAAAACTTCATACAAAACGTTCGTGTCCGGATACTAAAAAAAAAGTTTCTGGGAAACTAATAAAACTTCCGGATACTAGTGCAAATCGAACTTTGTCGAATTTATTTTTTATAAATACATAATCATAATGCAATATTTGAAGAAAATGTGAATGTTTTATTATTTAAAAATTTCGCTACTTTTACAAACACTAAAACTTTTTGCGAAAACTTGAATCGTAAGATAACGACTGGAAGTCAAAGAAATATTTTAACTGTCCGGATACTAGTGCCTTTCCCCTACATGTGCCGCCCGTTCTCTGATCCACTCTGAACTTTTCTACACATTTATATGTACGGAAGAGTGATTCCCAAGCGCGAAAAGCTCAAATATCTTGGATGTATTAATATTAGCGAAGCAAGCTGTGATGACGGAGGCTATGAAGACTGCCACGGGTAGATGGATGGACGACAGAGTTGTCATTGCTTGAGGTTCTTGTATACATTTTCAATACCTTTGTAAACAATTTAAAATGAATGAATATAACACATTACTAGCAAATGTAATACTGTAGCCAACTGTATATTATCGTTATCCGCAAGAAGTTAGCCATAGCATTATTAAAGCAAACTCCATACAGCGCCTTAAATCTAGCTACTCCAACCATTTGCGTTTGCGAATTGGAAGTGGCCTACAGTCTTACGACGACTCCGCACGGCGAATTTGAGAACCTTCTGATGACAGTTTTCTCAATTCCGTAGAGATATGTTTTAAATTTTTCCCCGCTTCCTACACTATTAGAGAGCGTTCCTTTTTTGTATCTGCAATTCGACTTTGGAACCTCTTGCAGACTCCAGACGGTCCCATCACAACGTATTTTACGAAGGAAGATATTTTTATTTTTATCATCATATTTTTCGTACTAAAAGCTATTACTGATTTTTAGCTACTTTTTATACCCTAAGGATATATTAATTTTGACTCATAGTTTGTAGCATACCTGAATATTGCCCGTAGACCCCTAAAAGTTACTATATTTTTGATCAGCATCGATAGTAATGTCGATCTAGCCATGTCCGTCCGTCCGTCTGTCGGGAAAAATTAGGCCTTTAAACTGGGCCTAGAGCGCTGAAATTTTAACCATATACTCTCTAGGGTCCCGAAATAATCAAGTTTACGAATTTTTGAAATCCGCCCACAGACACGCCCACAAACTCAAAAAAAAAAACATTTTTTCGAAAAAATGGAATTTTGAGCTAGAAAGCTGAAATTTTGTATATATGATTTATGACTCCTAAAACTGCTCGGGAGATAAAATTTTTAAAATCCGCCCACTGACCCGCCCACAATTAAATAAAACAATTTTATTGAAAAACCAAAGTTTGAGCTAAGGAGCGTTTTTTCTTACAAAAGCTTCGGTTTTTTCGATAAAATCTTTAAATGTTATATAACAAAATATGTAGAGCCTTCTTAACTTATGAGGGATAGGAATAAGAATAGGGTATCCAACAGTTCGCCCAAGCGGACTGTAGCCCGTTCCTATGTTTTTTTATTATTATTTTATTTTTAGCTTTATACATATTTATCGTTATTTACTGCGTTATTAATAAACGAATTTCCTCGTCCTCTAAGCGGCTTCTTTGAAGATAGCTTCTTACTTACCTTAAAATCAATTAAAGACAAATTGGATATCTCTTCTCGGCCCTTTGATCTACAAATCCATTTATTCTCCAATTAAGTGCAAATGAATCATTTTCTTTTCAATTTGTTGCATTCTTTGTAAAGAACAATAAAATATTTCTCCTGCGAATAGGTGTCATAGAGATAATAAAAGTAAATTTACTCTATAATTTCACCTAAACATGAAATGTATCTTCATAAAAACTTCCGACTCAGGCAACTCCCCAAGGGAACGATCCATATACCGCAGTGCAACACAGTGGAATGCATTCCTCTGCAACACGCAAACACTTAAACTGAAAAACGAGACTAAATTTTTATGTTTTTTATTTTCATTTTGCCTCCGAAACCATTTCCTACGTATCCTGATTAGCCCCGAGGATAATCACATGCGCCACTATTAACATGCAATCGCTTTTAGGCAGAACAACAAAAAAACACACATACAGAATTCAAAATGTCACAATTTGAATTCCATTCTGTCGCAATAAAATTAGGGTTAATAGCTGAATGCAGTTCCCTGCCAACTAATTCTGCTCACCTCGTAAAAGGTAAAAGAAAAACTTAATCACAATTTCTCCAAACTCCGACTGCCTCCCCCCACCCAGGGCAGTCGACGAAGTGGAACACATTCATTCAATTAACTATTTAAATATAACGCTATGCATAGGTAAGGATATGTTCGAGTATTCGTATAAAAGACAGCGATTTTTGTAATACGAAACATTTTTTATAATTCATCTTGAAATTGGAGGGGTTCATGGTCGAAATATAGTCACTTTGTACGAACTTTCTACAATACGCACGCGGTATGACAGTTAAAAATATATTGAGACAGTATGACGGACAAAAAAATAATATACGAATGTTTCAAAATTTATAAAAAATTTCAAACAAATAGGTCATGGACAAGCTCCTTGAATGAAGGACTTGGGTTATCTGCTTAGAAATGCTACCTTATCACGTCTTCTATTCCCTGCGCTTCGGCTAATATGTTCGAAAAGCCTGCGTGAGGGACTGTCTCGTTGAACAGTCAAGAAACCTAGTGATAATCATATTACCAGCTGCGGCAAAATCTTCTAGCCGCTAGCCGCGTATCTGTTATAGTGTCGTGGAGGCTGTGCCTGCCAACTAATCCGAAAAAATGTGTTCCTTGCCGACTTTGTCATTGAAAGCACTAAAAAAATCTTTAACATCGATCTGCGGATATACTCCGTAGGATCCCGCCATTTGCGCATATTTCAATTTTCAATTTCAATTTTATTCCAATGTACAATAAAGACTCAGTCTTTTGTAGTACTTTACAATACGGATAATTAATGATAGTAATAATAAATCAATCTTAAAGCTAATCTTTTTTTTTTTTTTTTTTTTTTTGAATTTACAATACGTTATATATATATAACGATTCATAATGATAATAATAATATTATTCTAATGTTTTGATAATGTTAGTGTTGAAGTCTATAACTAAGCCGGTAAGTTATTGTAATTGGTCTGAAAATGAAAATCATGATTTACAACATATTTTAAGATTTCAAAGTTCACAATATTTTAACTTAAAATTTCCCGTTGACCCCTTAAAGTTACTATATTTATGATCAGCATCGATAGTAATGTCGATCAACCCATGTCCATCCGTCCGTCCGTCCGTCCGTCTGTCGGCAAAAATTAGACCTTTAAACTGGACCTGAGATCTGAAATTTTAACCATATAGATACTCTCTAGGGGCCCGAAATAATCAAGTTTAAGAATTTTCGAAATCCGGCCACAGACACGCCCACAAACTCAAAAAAAAAACAAATTCATCATAAAAACGTAGTTTTAGTAATTTTCAACTTTCTCAAAAACTAGAAGACATAAACCCATTCGATTTTTTGTTTTCGATTCTAAATTGATTGTAACATTGACCACAAAAGTAAATTTAGCAATAATTCATTTCACAATTTTGAAAAAAATTGGTCTAAATTTTTTTTTGAATTTTTTTTTTATCAACATTTTGAATTTTTCAAAAACTATTGCCATAAATAATTTAATTCAAATTTAGGATTATCGATCAGATTTCTGGCTTTCAAAACCGGTATAGAACCTTATTGTAAGTGTTGCCGTTGTTTTTTAATATTTTTTTTTCAATTCAAGTCCTTTTTTCTAAAAGTGGGCCTACCTCCTAAACGGGACAAGATAGACCCCTTCCCCCACTCGCATAGTAAAAAATGCTTGTTTTTGACCCTTCTACAAAAAACCGTTATCAATTCTTGGCGCCCTAGTTATCGTACTCGTGCCCAATTTTTTTTGGAGATTTATGCGTGTGTATATATACTGACACATATATGTGTATGTACATAGATACCTACTTAAGTTCGTTGGTGAACCCTATTTTTCGTTCATAGTACCTATCCCGCGTATACAAAATAATATCAATTTCGTTCTTGAACTAAAAAAAAAAGCACAGAATTTGGTCAAGCCTTTTTTTTAACAAAAAGATTGAAAAAATTTGGATTTTAGAATTTCTTGAGAAAGATTAATCCAATCTAGGTATTTCGTTCTGGTCACAATTGAGTATCGCCTGAAAAACTCCGTCGTCTCCAGTGGCTTTGTTTGGGTGGAATGAGCTTATATGCCATTTAATTTGTCCCTCATGGAATAGATCCGTTGCCCTCTTCCAATCCTCTGGAGCGTCTATTGGCTGGAGCTGAATTTCAGAGACCAATGGATTAATGGATGTTGATAGAAAATGAGTTTCGGCTGAGACCTTAAGCGTATGGGGGCGTATCGATAAACCAGCGATCTGCCTTTTTTTACAGTTCCATTTGGTTAATGTGCTGTTTTGATAGAAATTTGGTGTATTCGTGCGCCGCTGCGGGTTTCGCATATATTTTGGCAAAACGATTTCCACGATTCTCTCGTTGCTCCGCTTATCATAAGGTTGTATTTGGTAAGGCTTTCTTTGTACCTTTTCCATTCTCCATCTTTTTTGTCCTGTTGACTTGTGAGACCAGCAGTGTGTTATTCTATTGCCTTATTTGCTTTTCTCTGGGCAAGTTCCGAAATATACACGACACGACATTCTAAGTGTCCATATTTTAAATGCATTCCACTTACATTCTTCAAGCAATGTAATTTTAAGGCAATAGATAAAACTGACATACGAAAGAAATGGAGAAAGCAATGAATTAGTTTTAAAACTTTTTCGTTTTATTTTTTTAACGACGCAGTAACTATCTGGACTAAAATTATCATAACCCTCCAACTTCACTGCAAACCTACTGGTCCACCGGTAAGGCTCGTCGATTTGAAGTTAAAAACTTTCGGCAATCCTCCCGATTTAGAGTCGCTTCGTCACTGAGGCCAATCGAATGCTGGTGTTGTTGCATTTGTGTGATCCATGAGTTTTTATGCCTTCTTCTCTTTCGCAATTGTATGTTCGTAAGGTCTCTCTTTTAAACATGACAGTACCAACTGAGCCCTTCGCGCTTTCTTTTGGGTTAGGTTCCTTAACTTGTAGGCTTTCTTAGATCTCGTTTACGAAAGGGTTTTTCAATAAGAGCGCTAGAAAAGTTTTTTTAAATAAAACAAAAACGGTTTTGGTCGATGCCATTATGTATGGAACTCGATATCTTTTGCATGGCCATGGGCACGCTTGCAGAAGTCCAGACGCTGAACACAATTTTCGACGGTTTTCAAGCATATGTAAATTGGCCGATACTGCAGCAATTTTACGTTCGATATTCGTACGAAGTTCATCAATCGTCGCTGGGTTGATGGCATAGACCATAGACTTGACGTAGCCCACAGGAAATAGTCTAACAGCGTCAAATCGCACGACCGAGGCGGCCAAGCGACTGCACCATTTCGTGAGATAACACGGTTTCCAATAAATTGATTGTGGCATTCGCTGTGTGGCTTGTGGCGCCGTCCTGTTGGAACCACATGTCCTCCAAGTCCATATCATCCAATTGGGTCCAAAAATATTCGGTTATCATTCAACGGTAGCGATTCCCATTCACAGTAACGTGCCGGTCTTGATCATCACCGAACAAGTACGACCCAATGACGCCGCCGGCCCATAAACCACACCAAACCGTAATTTTGTCGGGATGCAATGATGACTCATGGAGTACGTGTGGATTGCTGCCTGACCAATACCGCATATTGTGCTTATTGACGAAGCCATTCAGCCAGAAATGAGCCTCAACGATGCTCTTAACGTTGAGGCCACTGACTCCGAATTTCGGTAGTAAATTTTAATAATTTCGACTCGTTGTTGGCTCGTATATCTTTCCATCATGAAATGGCAAACCTTACTGAAGAGAAATGTCAAAAGAGCGGCAAGAAATTTGCCGTCAATTGCTGTTCCTGTCGCTCTACTTTTGTAGCGTCCCTGTTTAAAAACCCTTTATATGAATTTGGTTCTATCACGTAAACTAAAGGGTCCGCCAAATAACTTTTTTTTTTTTGAAAATGTTATAAAAAAAAACTACTGAATATTTTCTCAAATTTCTTTTTTTATTTGAAAGTACAATCCTTCCGGTTAATAATGGAAAATAATTTCATTCAAATGGCTGCCTCGGCTGGCCATGCAGTAGCCTACACGATACCAAGGTCTTTTTGCAAAATTCGTCTCAATGATGTCTCCGAAATGTTCAATTGTTGAGAACGACGGTGAATTGATGTTGATGGCGCTTCACGCACACTTTCTGCCACAGCAGCAATATTCTCGGGTGTACGCACTGTTTTTGGCTTTTCACGCTTTGGTTTATCGATGAGGATGCCAGTTTCTTTCACTTTTTCCACAAGATAACGAACATACGGAGCTGACGGTGCTTCTCTTCTTCCAAAATCCGTACGCAATTTTCGCACACATTCTGCAACATTACCATGATTTTCAAAGTAATGTCGCAATATTTCCCAGCGTTGTTCAAGCATATACACAACCATATTCGTTCAGCGGAAGGATAGAACTAATTATCTGTCAAATCAGACATGAGCTTAGTGTTACCATTCACGAAATAAGCACTAGTTGAAAAAAAAAGTTAGATGGCGGACCCTTTATATTTGTAAAAATCGTGCTAACATGTAAGGAAAAATTCGAATTCGGATAAATTAGCACTTGTCTGACGTTCAGTATCTAAATGTTTGCATATATTTTTTTTCGAATTGAATACAGGTATTTAACTTAGATCTTTGGAACTGTGTTTCCACGACGCAAAAGCCTTAAGCTGCTGTTGCTTATCCCGCATTCCTAATGAATCCGATTTGACTAGGACATAACAGTTTTGTATTTTAATACAAACGCACCCTTAACCTTATATTATGATCTGTTAATGTCAAAACGTCAGTCAAGGCTTACATTTTTATTTCGATAGATTTCCATACTTGAATTAAACAGGTGTACTTCACCTAAAATAATTATCATCCCGGTATATATACTATGTATTCTGTGTTTTATTTAACATAACAAAATTGTATAGATTGTAAAATGAATCTGTATAAGTCCGTAGCATCTTAAGATTTTTTTTTCAGCGACCTTGGGTATTTTTAACTCTTGTTAATTCCCAAAGTAAATATTCTTAAATTTGATACTAATACATGCTGCCAGAAATATGATTTTGCTCCTTTTTATCACCCTGACACTTGGCATCTTGTGGGAGAATATCAAATTGAAAAAATATCTACATTTTTTTGTTTATATTGATTCAAAATATGGCTTGACCAATGTTAACAAATAATGCCTCTTTTAAAAAGAGAAGTTAACTATGACTGGTTAATTATTAAAATATAATAAAAATTAAAGAAACAAATAATTTTATTTTAAGAAAAAAATAATAATTATCGGCAACGAATGTCTTCTATTTTAGATATCTTTTGTATGGCAAATCATTAAAAGTTTTCGAGAGAGATCGAGACGTAAGTACAAACCATGTCGCTTTTTTGAGAGAAATCGATCGAATTTTAATAATCTCGTAATCAGGTTGAGGTATACTGTCCCTTCGGAACAACTTAGTTGATCTGTTTGTAAAGATACATTTTTGGCTAATGAAGAAAGTAAATTATTGAAAGCGTTAGCGACATCGAGTTAATCAGAAACATTACAGTCATTAATACGAATTGTTGTAGAGTTAAAAACTATTAACTACTAGCAAAAAACATCTTAATAATCATTTTAAGGGATCAAAGGAAATATACTTATTGTTCAAAACTGTAAACAAATAAATTTATTTCAATAAGCGCATTTTTTTAACTGGAAACAGTTTTTGTTAAAGGTTGAGATTGAGAAGCTGGAAAAATAAAACATGTTTTATTTTAAGGCATTATGGGTTTTAAATATTGGAACCTTACAATAATTTTTATTTTTGCTAAAGACATGTGAAAATGTTTGGAAAAAACCCTTCAGGCGTTATCAAAGAAAAAACTAAAAAAATGTCGGAATTTAATCCGGTCTTACCTAAAGTTTTACGCCGATTCCGAACATTTGAGATTCTTTTTATGACAGTTTATCCTCTTGGATGCTTGTCAGATTTTCGTAGGAGGTAACGGACTTCCTAAGTGTTCCCGGTTGGCAAACGAACCTCGAACCCTCGGTTAGTATCCTAACCATCGAAAATTTTGTGTTGCCGCAATATTGTAGAGCATTATAGGCCTTACGACCGCTTACAACCGGTGGACTACTCTTGTCTGAATCATATTTTCAATTTTCAAGTTCGGATAATATCTGATCGGTTCGGATATTTTCTGGTGTTTGATTTTTATTGAAAACTTTCCTGGCACGGATTTGACACGATATAAGCAAGCAATTCAATCACGATAAAATAAGTTTATCTGCCAATCACAAGTGTAATATAAGAAGATATCGCAAACACTGGAAAATGGACGCACTTAGAGTAACCTTTATGGACCCCCTCGAGTCCGATTAAACCTTTCTTGAAATAAATGATCCCTTTGAACCCATGGGGAGTTTCAAATTTTTTGTGTATATTTGCCAATTTTAGAAAGGAAGAAGCAATTTTTATGACGTATTCTGCTTGTGGTTGGGGAAAAAGTTGTAAGACATAATTGATAAAGAATTTATAACAGATAATATATTTTTTTTAAGCAGGCTCCCGACACGTGGAGAATAATAACCTGAGACACTGAAGCCTTCCATCCTCCACGATTCCGGGCACCCTGTTTCCAGTTGTGCAGAACAAGCGCTTTGGCAACCGCTATGACTTGGTCTTTAAAATGGAGGTTTAGTCTTTCTTTTCGTTCCAAACCTGAGGACTGTGAGCCAAAGATTCTTTTAGCTGGAACATTTTTATCTATTCGCGCTATGTGGCCGAGCCATTTAAGGCGACGTATTTTAGCTTTGCAGACTACATCTCAATCTTGGTACAGCTGATAGAGTCCGTGGTTGTATCTTCTCCTCCATTCGCTCTTTTATACAGGATTGATCAGCCAACAAAGTATTTTTCTGCCGAATGAACCCAGTATTAGATCACCCTGCTCATTGTCCAGCTCTAGACACCATAGTGCACAACTCTCATTATTTGTAGAGCTTACACTTCGTTGTCCGGGTAAGAAGTTGTGAACTCATATGCTTTGCCAAACAGAAGTAGGTAGCAATGGTTTCCTAAGGTAATTCTTCATCGGGTCTCTACTGACGTGTGAAGTGTGGAGTTGATGTTGGGTAAGTTAACTGGGTTGACGGGGCAAGACGATCCTGTATCCGTCACACTTAGGTCAATGTAACAATGTAAACCCTTTTTGATACCCTGGGGGGAGCTGATGTTAGCTTTGAAATTGGTGAACTCTCTTACTCTGTCAAAGTTGCTGTGTATTTCACTTTAATGGTCAATAACTTGAAAAACTAGTCTTCACAGGCCTCATGATACACCGAATCTAATAACCCCACCCTGCTGTTTCAGCGCTCAGCAAACATATCTTTCAAAAATTGTTTTCTTGTCAGAAACACTGTAACTCAAACACTCACTAAATATATTCGTTTGTGTTCATTTCATAATGTTGTCGCGCGTCGTTATGTACAGGGAACAACGAACGGTATCATCACCCTCTATACCCCATGAACAATAGGTTAATTTTGCAATCATCCGAGTGGAAAATTAAAATGAATATATACCTAGCGCGTTTGCTGGGTTTTTGTTCGGATACCCTGTCTGTGACTTTGGGGTGTCTTTGCTGCGGATTTGCCCCCCTTTCAACAAAGTGACTCCTACTAAATTTGGTCGCCTTATGGTTCATAACATTCCGCACATAAAACGAAAATAAAAAACAAAAAAAAACTCGAATATAATTTGCCAAAGAATTTTCCACAGATTAATTTTTATGGATTTTCCAACATTACGCGTTATACGAGAGATGATGGTGCTTCCTTGAGTCGGTGGTGGGTATGGGTAAATTGTGTCTCATCTATCTGGCCAAGTACCGCTCTTGATTCTCTTCTTGGAGTGGTTGCGGAGTAACAGAGTGTAAGCCAACTTTTTCAACGAATATTTTGAGTAGCTTAATCACTTTTACGAAATTATTCTGTTGTCTTATTTTTCATTTCAACTTCATTACAATGACTTTATTCTTTTTTTAATTTTCCATTCCCTGTGTTGGTGGAACGGACATTTTTTTTAAACGAAATTATTTTGTTTTCGGGTGCCACTGTTGATTTTGCGACTTTTTGCTAAGCGCGATTAGATACTACACGTAGAATTTTATTTAGTAATCTGTTTTCTTTACTTGGAATTGTAAATAGATTTGTTTGTGTTGTGTGAAAGCTTTTGGGGGTTCTCTTGAGAAACATTTACAGGATTCGAGAATTGAAATGCTGAGAGGATCTTATGTTGGTGATTGGTATACTTTTGCCCATTTGGACATACAATTTTGTTGCATACAAAAAAAAATCATTTGTGGGAAAATTTATCTGATGACATGTTTTACAGAGACTAATTTATTATGCAGCCTTGAACCTTTGTTTTGTTATGGCTGACTTTCCTTCTATGTTATGTTATTATCATTAATAGTTTTTTAATTAATTTACCACCCGGTATGGTATGTCAAAAACTATGTCGAATACTTGTGGAAGACTGACTACGCAAGGCATAATCAAGACGTCTACATGGATTTATAGAAAACTAAAGAAACAAATGTTCAGCAATTAAATCAAGAATAAATGCAAACTACAATTGATGTTAGTTTGAAGAATACAGAAAGTTTGAATTTGTTTTTGATTTCTGGGATTTTTTCGAATAAAAGGGACATTGAATTTCGAAAAAAAATAATATGCTTGTTAAATATCAATTATGTACTTATGGTACTTATTCTAATCGTAACTTCTGAGTTCGACATTTTTACCAAATTTTGAAACTAAAAACTGGATGATGAAATATTAAGTCATACAAGAAAAATCATGATATGAAAATGGCTGTTGAGACACGACAGCTAAGCGCAAAAGATAATGGCTCAAACTCCGCAGCAGGATAATTTGGCATGCAAAATAACGCATTGGTTACTGCATGTCAATTTTATCTGCAATTTGTCTCTATTTCTAATCTCGCTACACCGGTTGTAGTAGAACAGCACAATTTTGTGCAATTTTTCCGGTTTCACGTTTTTTTTTTGTGAAATTCTACGACATTACCTAACATCTTAGACTGTTTGGTCGTTCAGTGATATTTAGGTCAGCCAGAAAGAATACTGAACGCTGGCGACTTTTTACTGCACATGCCGTGTTTTATGTACGTTACTGCATGCATTACTGAGTGAGTGCCTGGTGCTTATCTGTTTCAGGCATTAGTCAATCCAACTCGATTCTACTTATGGCTGTGTGCAGCCAACTAATGTTCATGCGATTTTCTTCTACTTTCATTCAATACTTATCGAATTCTCTTGTTTCTTTTGTAATATTTTCACTTGTGCCTTTTGAGTGTATGCATGAAAATGAAAATGTAGATATTTTGACTTGCTTTTTGAGCCCACATAAAATTAACAGATGGACTATAAAAGACTAAGTCTTATTTGTACATGATGTTCAATAAATGAAATGAAAATGAAATGAAATGGACAGAATCTTTGTTTTAAAATGTTGTTTATGAATTATTAAACTGATATGTCACAAAAAATTGATAAATCGTACATTAAATTGGCAAGAAAATGAAATAATTTATTTTTCCTTACAGAAAAGCTTTTTCTGTTTATCTTCTCAGTTAATTCACAAAAATGAAACAAATCCTTCCACTGATGTGTTCGGTTTGTTTTCTTTTCCATCTGTCAGAAAAACTTGATTGCAGTGGTGCAGGACAGAGGTATACAACTTCTGATATTGATAACTGTCAAACTAGCTGTCATACTTCTTATAAAGTGTGTTTGACTTTTTTTTCAGTATACTTTGGCATATCACCATTGAATGACCACAACAACGTTTACTAATCGTGGAAATTTATTTCCAAAATTCGCCCTCTGCTCGCCAAACTTATAGAGCACGTTAAATTTACGGTGCGCATAATCGTCCATCTGAGCAGCTAATACGCAATACTATGGATCGATTCATGACCACAATTACTCTTTGTCATAATATTCATCCAAATCCAGCCCGTACTGTGCGTACAGAGGTGCAAGGAAATAACTTCACGGGCAATAACTTCACCTGGGCAATAACTTCACCTCGAGTGGGCAATACCTTCACTTTTTTTGTGAAGTTATTTCCCACCTATAATTTGAGAATTTGTCTATTATAACTAAAGACCCTTGCACCCACTCCAAATCAAACAGTGACCCCAAGGAGGGGGGTTGCAGGGGGGCAGCATGCCCCCCCATATGCATTGCACTGTTTATGGAATTAGTTGCGAAATCGCAAGTAGATTCCATAAACAGTGCAGTGCATTTGGGGGGGGGGGGGGGCATGCTGCCCCCCTGCAACCCCCCTGCTTGGGGTCACTGTTTGATTTGGGGTAGGTGCGAGGTACGTTTCTTGATTATCATAAAATGTTAAGAGAATTTATTTCCCACTAAAAAGTGTAGTTATTGCTCACCATTAGTGGGCATTAAGTTCACAAAAAAAAGTGATATTATTGCACCGCGTACAGAAGAATCTATCATCATCACAATAATATTGCATGAACAAGCCGGAATTCTGCAGTTCGCTAGGAAAATTGAAATACTCAATACAAACTTTTTTGAAAGATGTGTTCGTTCTGACAGCACAGTTATACAAAGTTTACGAAAATAAGATTCTATTTATTTATTTACGTTTTTGTTAATACATTTATTTATACACGTTTTTGTTAATTTATTTATTCACTTTATGAGTAGCGGACTATTATTTATTTATTTATTAATTTATTTGCTTATTTATTTATTTATCTATTAATATTTATATTTATTTATTTGACATATTATATAATACGCTTTGAGTAGTTATTTTTCTTTCCCGACTGTGATATTAGGTAAGACATAAAATAATCAAAATATTTATATGAAGGTTTTTTTCCATAATTTTTCCTTTAAAGCTTTCACAAAATAATGCATAATTCTTTAACAAAATATAAATTTTTCAGTTGTAATATTAGACTTAACGATCAAATGACTATGCAAGCTGTGCAAATATTTAAAAAAATGCAATGCTATTTATGATGAAAACAATTTGACGCAATATTGACGAAATAAGACCTGGTATGCTCGAAAAAGTGGTGCAAAATTGGATCGACAGGATGGCGTTCATAAGGCGCAGTCGCGGAGGCCATATTTTAGAAATTATTTTTAAACATTAAATGCCATGAAATTTGTGAGCTAAAAGAGCTGAAATGTGGTCATTGCATTAAATTTGTTGTCTTTTATTCAAAAAAAGTTGTAAGCCTCTATAAAAAACACCCTCTATATACTCCATGCACTAAAAATCGAGCAAAGAATGTCATTTAAGTGTTTCATTCTATACGTTTTGAAATGTTTGAGAGTGACACACATTGTCATATTAGTAGTTCAAATACTTTTACCTAATTTAAGTTATAACTTTCAATTATAATTTAATTTCACAAATGTCAATAGTAAAGAGCCAGGTGTCCACACTTTTAACAAACGAGTTTAAGTTGTGATCTGTTCTTATACATATTGGGAGGCTATTTAAAAAGCCTACTGGGAGGGTTGTAAACTTTTTAATCCTGACCATAGCCTCACTGCCATTATAGGAAGAAGAAGATATCATCATAAAATGTGATTTATGTGCGGTTGGTACCTACGTCAATAAGAGCCAAGTTGTTTATACTTTGAATTGTAAATTTCTTTGTTTAAAAAGTCTCGTATAACTTTGAAGATGTAACGATGACGTAGAGGCAGGATACGTAAATTACAAAGAAGATCGAAGTACATGTTGCTGTGCAATTTACAGCGACCCAAACTCACTATACCGTATTGCAGTTTAGAACTAACAAGTCCACAATAAAACATAAGGAAAGGCTACAATCAGTTTTGAAGGGGTGAATTGTTAAAAAGGAAGATATTGTTATACATAACTGTTATGTAGGTTTAGTAAGGACTTATCGAAAGAAACAACATTTCTGTTGAAGAGACCTCTTAAAAGTGGGCATAACAAACAATTTTGCATAGAGGAATTGTTGAAATCGACTTTATCTAAAGATTTTGCGAAGAATACGACTCCCAATGATTTCTTCAACAAAACGTTTTTAATGTGTAAACATTTTTGCTCTCGTTGATGTATAAATATATTTTTTCTCGGTAGGGGCTAGTTGGAAATATCTAGCGTCACTTTACTTTACTTTACTTTTAAATTCATTTTTTAATTGTTACTGAATATCAACTTACGTACTAGACAAAAATGATTAAATCTAACTTAAAATTAACAGGATACTTATTCTTATTTATTGGTCCTTATGCGGACGCCCTAAACTTAACTATATCTTATAATTATTGCCTTTCGGCCTAAAAACTATTTACGAACTAATCTTACATATGTATGCGTCGAGAAAATCAATTAAAACTCCGTATCATTATTAAGATTATATATAAAACAAACTACAAACTACCTGTTTTGTGTTGAGTGTGGGATCAGTATATCTGTGAATACCACTAAAAAACTTTATCACTTTATCTGAAAAACTATGATAAATTAAAAGACTTTCCCTTTTGGCTGACTAAAACGTTATAATTCTTTATTCTTTGTTCTTCTTATTTATACTGTGACATTACATTAGAAAGAAAATACATTATTTACATTATGAAACTGTTTACATTATATTTTCTTTTACATGTTTTCAGTTCTAAAAAACAGTGTTGCCGTTTGCAATATGAAACGAAAATAAAATATTTATAAGATGTTCCAATCGAGTTGAGATAACTTTCATCTGTCGCCAACACTACCTATTCTACTTACTTAAACTACCTAACATATTCTAACTATAATTAAGATTCTGAGCACTCGTTGCCTTGCGCAACAAGTGGTCAAAATCCCAATTGCTTTCCGAGCGCCTGGCAGTCGTCAACGTGCACACGCGCCGCCGTGAGCCGACTGAAGCCTTACAGCGTCAGTCAACTCCCGGAAGCACCACCACACGTTGGCGAGCCCGGCCTCTCCCAAAAACGCCCTAGCTGACTTAATCTAACTTATAAGCTAAGAGGATGTTACCTAGAGTAATGCACCGTCTTGGGAGGGCATGTTGACCCCTCCCCCCTCAAAAAGCCACCAAAATTCGGCAAATTGTTTTTCTGTATCAAATTTATCCCTCTCCGCTATTGCGGTACTAAAACGAAGGAGCTCAAGAGCATTGGCGACGTCCTCGCCGCGGATGAGCCGCTTATCTCTCGCGCTGCGGAAGCGGTGGTATAATACCGGGATATATCTAGCGTCACCGTCATCATCAGATTATCCCGTTAATTTTCATTACCACGTGAGTTAATCGCTGCTCGACAGATCACCGCAATTAAACGACGTTTGGCGCGGTTAGTACGTAGATGGGTGACCGTTTGAGAACAACCGCGTGTCGTTGTTTTTTTTTATTAATTATGTATGTTCAATTTTTTTAACTACGTTAGTTAATTAGTTACGGCGTTAGCTTGATAACAAATTAGGTAGCTGACGGGCAACTGTGCCTACATGTTTACACATCAACTATACCGTGAGTGCAGCGTGGCTCACACCTTTTTTTTAATAGTCAGTAGGCGGATTTTAAAAATATTTAAACGTGAGCATTTTGGGCCCCTAGAGATTATACGAGTATATTCCAAATTTCAGCTTCCTAGTTCAAACTTTGATTTTGCGATCAAACGGTTTTTTTAAATGGTGGGTGTGTCAGTGGGCGGATTTTGAAAATATTTAAACTTAAGCATAAAGGGCCACTAAGGAGTGTATATTATACATTTTAGATTCCTAGCTCAAACTTTTATTTTTCGATAAAACTTTATTCTTAGTTGGCGGATTTCAAAAAGCTCTCTCAAAAGTTGATTTTTTCGATAAATTTTTTTGAGACTGTGAGCGTGTCAGTGAAGGGATTTCAAAAATTCTTAAACTTGTTTCGGGCCCCTGGATGGTGTTTGGTTAAAATTTTACCTTTCTAGCTCGAGTTTATAAACCTAATTTTTGCCGACGGACGGTCGGAGAATGCTACATCGACATTACTATCGATGCTGATCACAAATATAGTAACTTTAAGGGATCTATAGGCAATATTAAGGTATGTTACAAACTATGAGTAAAATTAATATACCCTTACAATAGGGTATAAGAACACATGCCCATTAAAAATATTTTCACTTCCAAAACCCTAAATTCTATTTGTATAAAAAAATCTTTTTAAATAAAATTTAACAAACTTGTTGGTCTTATTTTATTTATAACTCATATAAATACAAGTTTTAAGTATCTGCAGAGAAATGTAATCTTTTTAATTATTTTTTCCAAGCGCAACTAAATTTAATCTATAATTTTTCTTAAACATCCTTTTGTGGCATGGGCCTTTTTTGCAGCACACCGACAATATACTCGTATCTTATATATCTGATAACCATGTATATTCATCAGCACACAAATTGTTTTAATTTGCTTAGCTCCTAACCCCATATAAAAAAAAACTGGTAATACTCTTAACCATCTATTTCAGATCACCGGCAGTAAAAATTGAGTTTCTGAAAATTCAATAAATAAAGGAGCGGCACAGTACTTTTTTGCCAGACAGAGCATTAAAACATCTATTTCCTTTTGCAATAAAATTTCATTTACGTTTCCTTTAACTGGATGTGCATGTTCTGTTTTTTGTTTGCACCCAACAATATCCTTGAGGCAAATTGCCTCCAAAAAAAGCACGACCCACCAAATGAACATTAAAAACCGCATAATGTCGACATCAAATGCGATTTAAATGTGACCAAATGTGACATCTGTGAACGTGAAATGTTGGTTTAATGTCACTCACATACTTTTTTTTTAATAGTATGAGGTATCATGAGGCTTTCCCGTCAGCTAGCTGTTCCCGGAGGTGGAGGTACTTATTTTCCAATTGGTAAATATGAAAAAAAAACCGAAACGCTGTTCATATACGGAGACCCTTATTACTTTGTACTATTTTCTTCCGTGCAAGTACTACGGTGCTATTTGGAGAGTGATTTATAAGCCCCCATAAGCCGCCTGTAAAAATTTACATTTTAAATATTATTTAAATTTTTTTTCCAATTGTTCTCCTCGCTGTTGTCAGTAACATTGTACAATATCTGCATGTATTTATGGAAAAAGATTTATAAGCTGGGGACAGAGGAGACGATGGAAATACAATTCTGCTTTTATGTGGAGATATCATTAAAGGATATTTAAATTACCCTCAGATTTCGTTTGTGCAACTTTGCATGGCCTTTCTCCGTTTTTCAATTAAATAATGGCAACAAATTGTTTAAATAATAACATGTCCACTCTAACTCATCAGAGATTCGGTTTAGTTTTGTTCGAAACTGTTGATGGAAGGTAAAAATAGTAAAAAAAATTAAAACGAGTTGAATTTATATCCAGTATGTATAAGAAAATCTAAATGCGTAAATAGATGTTGCCTATCCACACTACCCCACTTGGGGTTTCACCGTCATTTGTAAGGTATTTATTTTATAATCGGCAAAATAATGTTAATGCTATAAGTGCACATAGAATCAAAAGCAAATCGCTTATGAACAACATACATATACGTTCAGGTGTGGTCGATCCAACGACAAACAGTTTGGTACAGGACAAAGGCCGATATTGATATGAACGGCGCTGTTAAACGAACGATAGAATGAACTTTTCCTCGGGTAGGACGTTCCGAAGACGGCCACAGAAAAGAACAGAAATCCTACACTCGGCGCCCTATAACGAGAGAAAAATAGACTGCCCTCGAGGCTATAACAGCTACACAGATAGTAAACTGATTCCAATCCAAGGCAAAAGCTTAATGTGGGCTGTAGCTCGAGCTATAAAGAGGCTGTCAAGTTAAAATAAGTAAGCTTTCGTCATCTATCCCGATACTCATTGATATGACACTCCAGCTGTCAGCTCTTTAAATAAAGCCAATCTGTTTGCTGTTCACTTTCCAGCTAGCTCAACGTTCCCAGATGCCTTTTTTTTCTTTGGGGTGCGAGACTTTCCACACTGGAGCACTTAGACTCAATACTGGTCCATTGTACTACCAGCAAGAGATACCACTTTTACTGTGTAAATTTACTCGTTTTCCTAAGAAAGACGAGTAGGCGCTTCAATGATAATGAGCTTAGGTTTACAGCACTGACCATATCAGCAACAAATACCTGCCACCTGAGCAAAAGCAGGACAATCGCAGAGGAAATATTATGCAGTGTCATCGCTTTCTCTACAGGCTTCACAGTTGGTGGTATCGCTAAGGCCTAGCACCTTAAGATGCTTGGCAAAAGGGTAATGGCCTGTAAGAACGCCAATAGTCTGTCCGCAGTCTTTTCTTTTGAGAGACAACACGAATGCCGCAGATTGTTTACATACGTCGGAGAGAAATGGTGTAGTCTGTCTGCACCCTGGAGAGTCATGCCATCTGCGATTGTGTTCATTTGGAACCCAACCGTCTCGGAAGTCCTCCTCTGAGCCCTGTCTAGCAAGTTCATCGGAGATCTCATTTTCCGTGATCCCGTTATTACCCGGCACCCAGGCAAGTCTAAGTGAATTCAGCTTTCCGACCGAATTCAAAGAGATCTTGAATTCACGAACTATTTTGGAGGTGGTTAATGGATTGAGCAAGGCCTTAAGTGCGGTCTGACTGTCGCTGCAGACCCAGATGATACCTTGCCCCCTCCACCTGTTCCTCGCAACGTAGTCCATGGCCATTAGGATAGCATAAGTCTCTGATTGGAAGACTGACGCATGTTTGCCTAACGACAAGAAAAGTCTAATGTTGTCGCTCTCCATGAAGACAACAGCACCGGATGCTTGATCTTTTTCGGAGTCATGCGTAAAGATTCGACTGCATTCCTTTCCAGGCTCAGAGTCTGGCCAGAGCCAGTACACATAACTTACTACAAAATACATACGATCCTTGTTAAGGGCGTTTATGATGATAGAGAAAGCAATTTGCTCCACATCTTAAACTGGTAGGTTGAACTCTTTGCCGCCAAGGGTAGTGCGAAGAGCAATGATAATTCACCCTCCACGTTCAGCAGTCACTTCGCATCGGTCAGATCGAAAAACTTCATAAAGATGCTCATCAAATATTTCTTTATCTGATATTTTACGACACAACCAAGATTCGACAATGATGATGATATCATAGTGCAGATGACAAGTATTGCTGAATAAACTGGCAACTTTTGTCCTGATACAACTGGCATTGTGGAAGTAAATTTGCAAGGTATCCTTACACGACGGCAAAGCGATTTCTTTTAGGCTCTGCGTGCCGTCGTTTCCGCAACGCCTTTTGATGTCTTATCGTTTTTAGCTTAAAAGGCCTTATATACTCGTAGGTTGTATAAATATATTAACACACAATTAAGAACTTCTAATAAGTTTTCATTTTCAAGAGGGGTCCCTTAACCGCATAAAAAATGTGTAAGCCATGCATTTTACAATAAAAATGTAATGTAAAATGTAATGCCATGCATCTGTTGCCTATCCACAGGGCGGAATAAAATAAGGCCCATAGTAAAGAAAAACATAGTGACGGGCTACTGTTGGATACCCTATTCTTATTCCTATCCCTCATACGTGGGCGTGACAAAAGTCTAAGTATGGCTGAATTGTTAAGAACGCTCTAAATATGTTGTTATACAACATTTAAAGGATTTAATCGAAAAAAACAAAGCTTTTGTAAAAAAACGCTCCACTTTGGTTTTTCAATAAAATTGTTTTATTTAATTATGGGCGTGTCAGAAGTATAAAGGGCATCTAAAGAGACTATATTATAAATTTCAGCTCAAACTTTGGTTTTTCAAAAAAAGTTTTTTTTTTAAATTGTGGGCGTATCAGTAGGCGGATTTTGAAAATATTTACACATCAGCATAAAGGGTTTTTCAATAAAAGTGTTTTATATAATTGTGGGCGTGTCAGTGTAGGGATTTTGAAAATATTTACAAATGAGCATAAAAGTATATATTATAAATTTCAGCTCCCTAGCTCAAATTTTGACTTTTCAATAAACTTGTTTTATTTAATTGTGCGCGTGTCAGTGGGCGGATTTAAAAATTTGTAGAAAGTATATATTATAAATTTCAGCTCCCTAGCTCAAATTTTGACTTTTCAATAAACTTGTTTTATTTAATTGTGCGCGTGTCAGTGGGCGGATTTAAAAATTTGTATCTCCGGAGCAGTTTTAGAAGTAAAAGATCATATGTAAAAAATTTCAGCTTTCTAGGTAAAAATTCGATTTTTTCGATAAATTAGTTTTTTGAGTTTGTAGGCGTGTCTGTGGGCGGATTTCAAAAATTCGTAAACTTGATTATTTCGGGACCCTAGAGAGTATATGGTCACAATTTCAGCTCTCTAGGTCCAGTTAAAAGGCCTAATTTTTGCCGACAGACGAACGGACGGACGGACATGGCTAGATCGAATTACTATCGATACTGATCATAAATATAGTAACTTTTAGGGGTCTACGGGCTTACAAACTATGAGTCAAAATTTATATACCCTTAGAATAGGGTATAAAAATTAAGAAGAGCCAAAAAAAGGGGTCAATATTTCAAAATTAAAAATTGGCGCATGTCATTTATGTCAAAATCCCAAAGCAACGCAAAATGGTGCCAAATAGTTGGCACAAAATTTGATACTCGTAGAATGAAAAAAAACTCAAATCAAATCAAGCTCTACACAGATAAGACTGCAGGATTTCTTTTAATTTTAAAGAAACTTTTTGATTTTTGTAAATAAAAAATGGAAATATGTTTTGAATATAGTTTTTTTTTTGTTATTCGTCTAATGAATTTCTAATTTCTTGAATAATTAAATGTTTATTTTTGTGTTTTTATTTTACTTTTTATGAGATAAAAATTAAAAGCTGAATATAAGATGATCTTTTTTCTTATCAAAAACAAATTCTATTAACCTGGATTTTCGATTACCCGTAATAAGCTTAGTTCCGACCATCCCGGATAATCGAGTTTCGACTGTTATTAACAAACAACAATCTTTGCTTTACACCTCGTTAACGAGTTAGGTATAGGTCGTCCAAACTGAAGTGAAATTATGGGAAATTTGTATTCTCTTTGTGACACTCCTGCTTCCGAAAAATATCTTGCTTGATTGACGATCGAGACAAGACTAGCTTCCTAAAAAACATCGTCGCATGTCAACAATACTTTTGACTTTTCATTTTTCTTGGTTACTACATTTCGTTACTTTTATGATGAAACATAAACAACTATCAAAAATAAATCTGAACTGTTTTTCAATAATACTACATAATAATATGACCCAAATGGCAAAAACGATAAAGTGGAGACAAGCCTTAAACTTTTCAATGGGATCATGACGTAATCTCGAATGACAAAAATCTCGAATGCAAAAAATCTCGAAAAAACAAATTTTTAATCTAGAATGCAAAAATCTCGAATGCGCAAAAATCTCGAATGGACAAAAATCTCAAAAGACGATATCTCGAAAAAAAATCTCTAAAAAAAAGGTAATTCGAGATTTTTTTCTTACCTATTTAAAGAGTTTAAACTTAAAGAAAATTCATTACATATTTAGTTTATTCAGCAACTTATTTTTTTCGGTAAATTACCAACAACAAATCAATATTTAACAAAAAAAACATTAAAAAAAATTGTAAAAATTCCAATAGTAAAAAAGGTGCCGTGAAATAACGCCGAGTAAAATAACGCCGAATTATGAAAACGAAATAACGCCGAATTTCCATATTTGGTCTTATTTATGTACTTTGCCAAAGTGAAATAAAGCCGAATCGGCCTTGTTTCGCTTTTAATTTATTTACACAATCAGATAAACATTCCTAACCGTTTTCAGATTTGCACCCTCGCACCTGCTCCAAACCAAACAGTGGCCCGGGGGGGGGGGGGGGGTTGCAGACATTGCACTGTTTATGGGATGAGTTGCGAAATCTCCAGTAGAATAAAGTCGATCTCCGAAATCTTATTTGATATTATTACTCTTTTTATACCCTATTCTAAGGGTATATTAATTTGGACTCATAGTTTGTAACACACCAATATTAAGGTGTGGCCCGTAGACCCCTAACAGTTACTATATTTATGATCAGCATCGATAGTAATGTCGATCTAGGCATGTCCGTCCGTCCGTCCGTCCGTCTGTCGGCAAAAATTAGGCCTTTAAACTGGACCTAGAGAGCTGACATTTTAACCATATAATCTCTAGAGTCCCGAAATAATCAAGTTTACGAATTTTTGAAATCCGCCCACAGACACGCCCAAACTCAAAAAAAACAAAATTTTGGAAAAAATCGAATTTTGAGCTAGAAAGCTGAAATTTTTTATATATGATTTATGAATCCTAAAACTGCTAGAAATAAAAAAAAATCAAAATCCGCCCACTGACACGCCCATAAATAAATAAAACATTTTTTTTATACCCTATTTTAAGGGTATATCTATCTTCTAACCAGAACTACTACAGATTATTCGAATTATCTCGGTTCGTACTTACAGTTCTCTAACCTTTTTCACTGTCTCTATCAACGCTATCTTTCTGATGCTCAAGCTAACCTCATCAAGGACCCACGGTCATTTTTTCATTTTGTTAATTATAAAAGGAAATCTGATGGATATCCCTCCTCACTCTTGTTTGAAGGTGAGTCCTTAACGGACCCATTTGTAATCGCAAACTCTTTTGCCACCGTGTTCAAGCAGTCCTTCACTGACGACTGCCCTGAACCGGATCACTCCTACTTCAGTTATCTGAAAAACTATACCGTTGGCCCATTCATTTTACCCACCTTTGACAATTCCACGGTGTGCGACAGACTTCTTCATCTCAATGATGAATTTGTACCCGGCCCAGACGGCCTTCCAGCCATTCTTCTCAAAAAGTGTTCTGCGATTCTTTCACCTTTTATTGCCAATCTCTTTAAACATTCCTTATCTCTTGGGAAATTTCCTAAAATCTGGAAAACGTCCTTCATTTCACCTGTTCACAAAAAAGGGCCAAAGAATGACGTATCTAACTATCGACCTATTGCCAAGCTGTCGCATTTACCCAAGGTTTTCGAAAGTATGATGTACGATTCATTATCCTTTCAGTGCAAGTCTCTTATCTCCCCCCTTCAGCACGGTTTCCTTAAAGGTAGATCCACAACCACCAACCTTGTTGACTTTGTCTGCGTTACACTTTCTGCTTTAGAAAGTGGCAATGAAGTGGATTTAATCGCTACTGACTTCAGTAAGGCGTTTGACAAAATATCTCATCGTTTGATTCTTTTCAAACTCTCCTTCCTTGGCTTCCATCCCCCACTATTGAATTGGTTTTCTTCTTACCTTGAGAACCGATCTTATAATGTTCGTTTTCGTTCTGTTCTCTCTTTGCCTTTTAAAGCCACCTCTGGTGTTCCACAAGGTAGCCACCTTGGACCTTTGATTTTTATTCTGGCTATAAATGATATTGACAACGTCATCAACTTCTCCTCACTCTCCCTCTATGCCGATGACGCTAAATTCTTCAAAATCATTTCTTCTCCACAAGACTCTGATCTTCTTCAACAAGACCTCAATAGTTTTTCGGTCTGGTGTCAAAAAAACTTTATGGAGCTGAATATTGCTAAATGCGAATCTCTTACTTTTTCACGTAAACGGATTCAGTCTCCCCCCAGATGTTACTATTTGAACAACCAACCCATTGTTACCGTTCTAACCATTCGCGACCTAGGCGTTTTGTGTGACAGAGAGCTTAACTTTCGGTCACATATTGACGAGATAATCAATAAAGCTAACTCAGCCCTTGGTTTCGTCAAACGGTGGTCTAAAGAATTTACCAATCCCTACGTGACAAAATCCCTTTACACTACCTACGTCCGCCCACTCCTAGAGTACGCTAGCCAAGTGTGGGCACCATACTACCAGGTCCACATTACAAGAATCGAAGGCATTCAACGTCGATTTCTCCGTTTTGCTCTTCGTGGGCTCCCGTGGAATAATCACCTTATCCTTCCACCATATCACGAACGCCTTAATTTAATAAACCTTCAGACCCTTGAAAAAAGAAGAGATGTGGCTGACATTCTGTTTATACATCGTCATCCCACTGGCTCCGTTGATTGTTCCTATCTTTTGAACTACATTGCCTTTAACACTAACCCTCGGAATTTAAGATCCCCTCCTCTTTTCTATCTTCCCACCCGTCGCACGTTGTACGGCTTGAACGAGCCGATATCCCGTATGTTGCAGAAGGTCAATTCTAACCACCTCCTCTTTGATTTTAATCACTGCACTTCCTCCCTCAAATCTACCCTCCTCCATCCCTCACCATCCACCTAATTTAGTTTTAAGTAGTTTTTAAGCCCTAGCTGTAAGTCTTAGTGTAATTAGTTTTTTAAGACCTAAATAGCTTGTATTAAGCTGAATAAATGGGGGTGTACGCCCCCACCAAAATTAAATTAAAAATTAAATTAAAATTAAATTATATTAATTTTTGAAAATCCAAAGTTTGAGCTAGGGAGCTGAAATTTATAATATATACTCTCTATGGGCCCTTTATGCTCATGTGTAAATATTTTCAAAATCCGCAAACTGACACGCCCACAATTTTTTATTTTTTTTTGAAAATTAAAAGTTTGAGCTAGGGAGCTGAAATTTATAATATATACTCTCTAGGGGCCCTTTATTCTGATGTGTTAATTTTTTTTAAATCCGCCTACTGAGACGCCCACAATTAAATAAAACAATTTTATTGAAACACCCAAGTTTGAGCTCGGGAGTGTTTTTTTTTGATAAAATCCTTTAAATATTATATAACAAAATATGTAGAGCGTTCTTAACAATTCAACCATACTTAGACTTTTATCACGCCCACTTATTAGGAATAGGAATAAGAATAGGGCATCCAACAGTTCGCCCAAGCGGACTGTAGCTCGTCCCTATGTTTTTAATTGTTTTTATTTGCACTCGCGTTAACACACGATCCCAAACAACACTAATTTGAGGTACCTTTTTTACAGTTGCATGGGCAGCTTGCTAGTGAATCGTGGATGTTAAAAAGAGTAGTAAAAAAAACCATTGTCTCAAAAAGTAATATATTCATTCGAGATTTTTACATCCGAAATTTTTTTTCTAGATTTTTGTATTTCGAGATTATGCTTTCGGTATTTTTTTTTAATGTGAAAACATGTTTGCTCTCTTTGATGTGTAAATATATTTTTTCTCGGTAGGGGCTAGTTGGAAATATCTAGCGTCACCATCATCGTCAGATTTCGTTATCGTCAGATTTTCCCGTTAATTTTCATTACCACGTGAGTTAATGGCTGATCGACAGATCACCGCATTTAAACGACGTTTGGCGCGGTTAGTACGTAGATGGGTGATCGTTTGAGAACAACCGCGTGTCGTTGTTTTTTTTTATTAATTATGTAGGTATGTTCAATTTTAAAGATTATTAGCTGTGTTTTATTGTCCGTGCGGATCTGGATCTGGATCAATTTAATACGTAAAACAAAAACAACACAGGATCTTGCTATTTATCGGGATCATTAATCGTGATCCAAAATGTAATTACAAAACTCACTACCTGTTTTTTCGTGGCGTTGCTTATTTAAATTATAGGAAATTATAGGAACACAATAATATTGCCAGACCAAAATATGAAACACTATTAATAACACAAAAAATCAATTAGCATATTTTCATATTCGAATAATTTACCACTGCGACTTTTGAGACGTTTTGCTTCGTAATATAATACACAAAAATTAATGGAAATATTAGCAGTACAATACTGTTAATATGTTGCATATTTGAACATAACATTTGAACATAGTTTTTGAAAAAAAAATATTGAGTGCAAAATGTATGTTGATTTGTATTCAAATGGCAACACCCCCGAAACAACAAGCGATCATATTGTGACGTCACATTGTACCCTATATTTGCAATATGGCTGAGTGCCAATCGAAACTTGAAATACCTGGTATCGTCTGTTATGTGTTAAAAACAACTATTGCCACAACTTGCCACTGATGATCCAGATCGTTTTATTATCAGATCGGATCCGTATCAAGATCATTGGGATAATAAAACGCGGCTATTATGTCCTTACGAAACACCGAAAAGTTGTGTGGAAGTAGATTTGTTTTGAATAATTGAGGTTGTATAGCTTGTAGTTTGTTGTACATCAGTTGAAGGTAAGAGGAAAAATATCGATTTGTACTTCGGTAACCGATGGCCGATTTAAGAATGTCACTTAAACGACAATCGATGCTATATTTTCCCGGTACATCGACTCACTCGAGTCGACGGTGTACGTCTCCTACTTCAGCTTTCACAAACCAATTATTTGTTCGGTCAAACATTAAATAAAGTTTGTCGTTGACATTAAATATATATCATGGTTTAATTTCAGTACAATACTCAAATCTCTTGTTTATCAAAACCACAACCTCTGTGATATTTCCACATGTAACACTGACGAGCCTACATGTTTACACATCAACTATACCGTGAGTGCAGCGTGGCTCACACCTTTTTTTTTTGTTAAAAGCCAAGGCGATAGGAAACGCATTTCGACCTATAACATATTTTATGCCGTAGGTCCAGGAAATATGCAGGCTAGTAGAATTTCTACTTTGCGTATAAAGCAGACAATTTTACCAGCAGAAGACTTCGTTATGTCTTCGGAACTCAGTTGTTCCCTGAAGAAGATCTTCTTTCTTATTCCGTTAAGGGATGGACATTCACATAATATGCGTTCAGCTGTTTTGTCTTCTTCAAGATATAGTCGGCACTCTGGAGAGTCTATTATTTTTATTTTGTTAAGGTAAACCGTAAACCGCAATGACCAGTAAAATAGCCTACTTAGTTTTTTATATTATGCCTACATAGATTTAGACATCTGTTGGCATTGTTATTGAAGCCATGTCTTGTCAAAAAAGTGCTAAGTCCCTAAGGGACATTTGTTGCTTGTTTCTTCCGTTTTTGGACAGCCTTCTCGTGTTACCTCGGGAAAGCACGGTGCGCGATTCGTATCACACTAATCAAATTGTTTTCTCATAAATTGTCCATATTATTTCTTTACCGCGCAATTCTTGAAAAATGTTTTTAAAAATACTATAGATACACTAAATTACATTTATTTATTCGCTGCATCCTGCACTTTATCCTGCTCCTGGAATCCGATCTTTGGAAATGCAGTTTGTATATTATAATGATGATAGAAAAACATCACTCATAAGTTCAAACATTCCAAACAATAAATGTATAAGAAAGTATTCCTTCCTATTAAAACAAAACCAAAATTCAACCATCCTTTCCCATTTAGATTTATTATTATAAAATAAAATTTATTAAGCTTTGAGTTTGCACACCGAATCACAAAGAGACAAACCTTTTTCAAATGAAGGAGGTGCATCCATTCCTGCATGTATGTATGGAATCGTAACAAAAACTTGTGCATACTTGTTCGTCAGTCTTTTGCTGGCATTCTCCTTCGTCCTCCAGGCTGTAGTATCATTTTAATCAATTAATAATATTTTCCGGTTCAGTGTCTGCTCACTCAATTCACACATCACATAGCCCTTGGTTCCTATTCCTGTCTGTATTCAGCAAACCCACTCCACTCTGCCATCCCTTATTATGTTATTAAGTAAAGATGTTACCCAAGGATGGGTAGAAAACGAAAAAAACCCCAAGTTGAGATGAGAAAAGAACCCGATTTGAGTGGTATGTCAGAAACTGTATCCCTTTGAACCCTTTCCATATTAGTTGATATCCTTTCCCGCTGCTTTTACTCATATCTTCATGTGCTAGTTTGCTGCTGCATTCAACGTTCTGTAGTTCTTCTTTTGGTTGAAGTTTAATTCAAATTGAAAACACGATCACTTTCCAACTGAGAAGCTACACTTGTGGAATACTAAATGAGAATAAAACTATAGTCATTTGCTTCTCTCTGTGAAAGGAAAAAAAAGAAAATCGGCAGTTACTCTACAATGATACGAGTAAAGCAGTTTGCTCAAACAAAGAATCCGTTGCTTTCCTTTTGAGGCGATTTGTGAGACTAGGTACTTAAGGAATACTGGATGAGGAGGACTTGAAAATGGAAAATTGTTTTTTCTGAAATTTTTTTTAAAGAAGCATTTTCATCAGCCATTGGTATTTCTTTTTTGCCACACACATATTCAATGGGAATACTTTGTAATAGATGCGAAGTAGTAGAAGGATAGACAAAATGCCCGAAGAGATTCTTGTTAGTCTATTAAATTATCTCCTGCAAGTTGTGCTTGCACTTTTTATTTATTTACTTCTTGGCGTTTCTTTTTGCCCACCATTTTGGTTGGGGTTATGTTTTACTTTGAAATTAAAACGATCCAAGGGTAAAATTCACAGTGGATTGGATACGCAATCAATTTTTGTTTTGTCCATTTGACTTGCGGATTGAAGTTTTACTGTGAGCCATACATTTTTTATATTGAACAAAAAGAGTAAACAAAAACGAAATAAAAACTTTGAAAAAGAATTTTTGTTAATTGCGCCACCGCTGAGGGCAAGCAAAATGCTGCACAATCGAAAAAGGTTTTTTATTTGCTCGGGATGTTATTTGTGTTTAACGAATTGTTTGGGGTTCTTTTAATAGTTTGCAACCAGCTTAGCAGAGAAAAACGGATGAGCTTGAAAAAATACAAATAATCCGTTTTCAAATGAAACTGTATGGAGGGAATTTGCGCCTTCAAACATGTCCCTAAAGTTACCAACAATTAAAGTCGAGTTTTCCCTTAAACCTAATAATAATTAATATCCCAAATTGGTTTCCTCGAAAGAAAAATACTCTGTTGGATGTCCTGTGTGCGAGGAGGGTGAATGGAGGAGATATTTCAATCGCGAGTTCTATGAGCAGTACCAAGATCTTGATGTAGTCCGAAAAAGCTAAAACACGTCGACTACATTGGCTAGGCTATATCGAAGATGATCTTCGCTTCCCAGCACCAGGTTCGACATGACAAGAAAAACCGAACTTCCATTTTAAATACCACAGATGGAAGTGCTGCAAAGTCGAACCAATAAACTGGGTCTGTACAAAAATGGCAGTAAGTGAAGAGTAAGAGGATCGCATTTCCTATATCTAAAGGAGAGCAAAGCTCATTACAACACAAAAGGGGTTTCTGACATCTTTATTCATTATATCAGAAGAAAGATAAGTTTTTTTTTAAATAATGGTTAGGTACTCCGTGTGAGGTTAACAACCTTAAAATTGATTTTATCAATCTATATCATATCTAGTACATCTCCTGCCCATTATCAGCTTCACAAGTCGTATAAAAGCACGCCGAAAAATGGTGCATATTCGGTATTGTAAGGAAGCAATCTTTGTTCTAATTTTTTATTCAATTTTTAATTTCTGTAGGGCCAAGAGCCGCTTTTATTTACTACATACCCGCTAAAGTCAGCTAAATAACAAAGCCTTTAGCACTATAAGAATGGTTAAGGAGAGGGGAAGAGTGCTTCAGTTAAGGTCTAGCCTAGGACAGATTGGATCGTTTGACCCATAAGAGTTGCCGTGGGTCGATAGATAGAATAAACGAGGACATCGTAAATTACGAGGGTTTGTGTTAGAGAAAATACAGTTTTAAGTAGATGCACAATCGACAGAACCAGAGAGGTATTCAGGTTAATGAGGGGTATGCGGACGATATCGACATAAATTGGACACTTCCACCGTGCGGTGCAAGAGCCCAAATTGGTTGATATTGAAGTATGAAACAAAAAACCATCTGTCCACGACATAGGGCAACACGAAACTAATAATAGGAAGAACTTCAAGCTTCAAGATAGTTATGGAGTTCATCTGCATTGGAGTAAACAGTCAACGAATGACACATTGGTGCAGATCCGGCGGAGAATAACCCTAGGAAGCAGCTATTGTCTCGGAATTTCAAAACAATTCGGTTCAAAACTTCTAGCTCGTTGGAGAAAATGATTGCTCTACGGAACGTTTTTCCTGACAGTTTTTTTTGCTGCCGAGTGCTGAACGATAAGCATAATTCGAGAGTTGATATTGGGTTCCTTTGAAAGAAAATTTTTCGCCGGATTTTGCAATGTACTACGGAATAGAATTTAATTTTATGGATGGAGACGGAAGATACTCCAAAGATGTGTTCTATTATTCAAAAGTGGGTGACATTGGCTAGATTGCTTAAATTTGGCTATAACGTCAGTTCACAGATCTACCAACAGCCTTATAAAGCATAGCTTGAGTGAGAGGAATTAATTTCGCAATGACAACAGCAATGAAATAATATCGACTATTTTCTAAACGAGAGGAGAACTTATGCGGCTTTACTATAGCCCTCATCGCACTGACCTACCCATCTCCTGTAGCATTTGTTTCCTTTCGGAAAGAGAAGATGTTATCCATTTCATTGGCAGATGTCATATTCTTAAAGAAATTCTAGGCAGCGATGCAAAGTCACTATCAGAAGTGTTAGCTCTTCTTATTTGCGATACCAATTAAAAACGGAATATAAGCTATAGAAAAAAAATTATCAATGAAGATTTTTAATTATTTATTTAATAAGAAGTAAAATAAATTTAAAAGTGAAACATATTGATTATTTGTTAAATTCATAAAAACAAACTTATTACAAACGGTTGTTCTTTCAAAAAATTTAAAGGACAATTCCTGACGAGCGTCAAATCGTTCACCCTCTATCTCTCCTCACTCAGTAGAACAACTAAGAGAATTAGAAAGAAGCAGTTTGAGCCGTAGTAGAGGAAAACGGTTTTTCGGAAATAATGAATAAAAACATAGGGACGGGCTACAGTTCGCTTGGGCGAACTGTTTGGTACCCTAATCTTATTCCTATCCCTCATAAGTCGGCGTAACAAAAGTCTAAGTGAATTGTTAAAAACGCTCTACATATTTTGTTATACAAGGTGGCGCAAAAGTCATCATCCTATCGGAAGAAGCTATAATTTTTGCAAATGGCGGCAAATGTAAATTCTACTTTGACATTTGTGAAGTTAACTATACAGAAAAAACTTAAGACACCAATTAACATAATCCAAAAGCAGAACCAAAGTTTTTCATTCATAAAAAAAATTACAGCGAAAGAACATCGGGTGACAACTTTTGCGCCACCTGACAACTTTTGCGCCACCTTGTATAACATTTAAAGGATTTAATCGAAAAAAAAGAAGCTTTTTTTAAAAAAATGCTCCCTAGCTCAAACTTTGGTTTTTCAAAAAAATTATTTTATTTAATTGTGGGCGTGTCAGTAGGCGAATTTAAAAAATATTTAAACATAAGTATAAAGGTCACCTAAAGGGACTATATTATAAATTTCAGTTTCCTAACTCAAACTTTGACTTTTCGATAAAATTGTTTTTTTTTAATTGTGGGCGTGTCAGCTGGCGGATTTTAGAAATTTTATCTCCAGAGCAGTTTTAGGAGTCAAAGATCGTATATAAAAAATTTTAGCTTTCTAGCTCAGAATTCGATTTTTTCGATAAATTTGTTTTTTTGAGTTTGTGGGCGGCTGTGGGCGGATTTCAAAAGTTCTTAAACTTGATTATTTCGGGACCCTAGAGAGTATGTGGTTAAAATTTCAGCTCTATAGGGCCAGCTTATAGGCCCAATTTTTACCAACAGACGGACGGACGGACCAGCGGACGCCGGACATGGTTAGATCGACATTACTATCGATGCTGATCATAAATATATTAACTTTTAGGGGTCTACGGGCAATATTAAGGTATGTTACAAACTATGAGTCAAAATTAATATACCCTTAGAATAGGGTATAAATTGACCAGCACCACAGAAATAAGGAGTCTGATGATCGGTCAAACAGCGCTATAACTCTAGCCCTCCAGTCCACTACACAATTTAAAGAAAATTGGCGGAAGCTTTGCAGCCTAACTGCAAGTTTGTTTACACAAAAACCCATTTCAAACCTATAAAATGCCTAATCTTACGTCAGTCAGTCAGACGTCAAAGCCATGCTTATCGAGTTTTTATAAAATAATTTTTTTAACATAAACAAGAAAAAGATTAATAAATCAACTATCTTTTTATTTGCCGTCGGATTTTTTGGCCCCATGTTCTAGGATGGGTAATGGAAGAAAAGTATGACCGCGTACTTTATGACAATGCCAGGATGTGGATGTAGTCCAAAACGCAAAAGCACTTTAACTACATTGGCTCGGCCACATAGAGCAAATGGACAATCATTCATCTCATAGCCCCAGGTTCGAGAAACTAAGAAAGACCGAATCTCCTCTATAAAGATCAAGCCATCACGGATACCAGAGCGCTTGGTCTGGACAACTGGCAGCAGCGTGCTCGGAATCGCAGTGAATGGAGGGCTGCAGTGTCTCAAGCAGAAACCGGGAGCTTGCGAACTAAGTAAGTAGGTCATACAAGTACCACAAACGACCACACTAGTGAAGTTCAACCCCGAACCACACTCCTACATAACATACTTTCTTCACAACTTGTTCACCATTGATGTTCATTCCATTTCGATTTTACAAATGAGCAATTAAATGCTCTATTATTCTTTTACATTTCCAATTAACTAACTGCTTCTCTATAAAGTTCAGCGATGCGACCCGGTCCTCATAGATTAGCCCATCAGCAAAGTTAATAAAACAGTTATACTCGGGAACAAAAATGAAACATATGCTATCGTTTGGATTTATTCCCAGCCATTTAACCCTGTCAGCACTGTAATTTCTGCACCATATGATTTTGCTTTACAGTTTTCTTTTCTCGGTATCGTTCGATTAATTGAAAGTTACCTGTACGTGTCATCGAGAATGGATAATTAAATGATTGGCATTAGTTGACGACATTTTGCGCACAAAATGTTGTACTGGGAAGCACTAGGGTGTACGAACACAATAGGTCGTACTAATAATTAATATTAGTTAGCGCTAAAAAGAAAATCTGCACACTTTAAACAAACCGTGTACCAATAAAGAATTTATTGTTAAGGATAGTCCCGAATGAGAGTATTAAATTCAATGCAGTCATGGTAAAGACCCCAACTATACTCTCAAAAATATATATTTTAAATACCTGTTGTACGAAACGACGATGTCAGAAAAAGGAATTGTAGTACTTCAACGCAGCTTGGTATATTAATAGAATATATAATATAGGAAAGGCTTTTATAAGAGGTAGGTATCTAGTATAATTCTTGTAAATAAAAATTTTGTTTCGCATTTCACAAAGTGAAATTTAAAAAATACCAAAACACCGTCAGCATTTCATTGGCCTCAGCTATGAAGCGATCCGAAACGCTGGCAATATTAATTGAGGTCACACCGGCGAATCGCACATGCAGTAAAGTGTGAGGGTTATGATCCCTTTTATCCTGATCATAGCTTCACCGTTGAAGAAAAAAATGGCACAAGAAGTCCTTTTAAGGGTTCCGTAGCCAAATGGCAAAAAACGGAACCCTTATAGATTCTTTATGTCTGTCTGTCTGTCTTTTTGTCCGGGAATGTCACAGCCACTTTTTTCCCAAACTATAAGAACTATACTGTTGAAACTTGGTAAGTAGATGTATTCTGTGAACCGCATTAAGATTTTCAAACAAAAATAGAAAAAAACAATAAATTTTCGAGGTTCCCCATACTTAGAACTGAAACTCAACATTTATTTTTTCATCATACCCATACGTGTGGGGTATCTGTGGATAGAGGTTTCTAATATCATTTTTTTCTAAACTGAATAGTTTGCGCGAGAGACACTTCCAAAGTGGTAAAATGTATGTCCCCCCGTTAACTTCTAAAATAATAGTTATAATTCGCGCGGGACCCTTCATGGGCGAGTCCGACTCGCACTTGGCCGCTTTTTTATTATTTATCTTTGATTTTGGATTCAGTTAAATGAAAAAAAAATATGCATTAGTAAATGACAAAAAGGTGTGAAGCGATAATGGTTCTATGATGGCTTACGACAACTTAAGTTCATCTGCGATTGATTTTAAACTTTCCTGAGGTCCGCCAGCAAGTTTTTATAAATAGCGTATAAGTCCCGCCGGGGCCAATTAACACCAAAAAGTCTTATCCACTGCCACCACCTTTTGCGAACGTCTCACAAATATCCAAGAGTATCAATTGTCATGAGAAGCTTCTCAAATTTTCCGTCCGGAGTCGCCAAATTTGTAGGTCCCTTCCACTTCCACGCACAAGCAAATGGTTGGAGAAGCTTGGTTTTAGGCCTTATATGGGCCGTTAAAGTCAAATATTTGTTTTTACTTTATATATATGTAAGCCTAAAAGTGATTTCACTGAAGACAAAAGATTTAACTTCGATATAACATTTCGTTTCGCAATGGAGGGTCAAATGAACCATCAATAGCTGACTGACACTTTCCTCATGTTTGATTGCATTGACCTTTTTTTGTGAGAAAGATGAAAAGCATCGAAAACCCGAGTATGGGACTTTAAACCGAACTAAAACCAGCTCTGTTGCGAACCCTTATTCCCCATGGTAGAATGTGCGTATGCCCGCCTGGCCAAGCGGCAGTGCAGATGCGTTTTGATTAGTGGCACTGGGTCCGCTCGCATTCACTGTGCTGCTTCTTGTGATTCCTGCGTTACCTCGTTGCTCTCGGCGGATCTGATGCATCATGCTTGTGATGACTTCACTCGCTTAATCCCAGGCTTCGCTCGTTGTCAACATGAATATAATAAGTACCCTCAGTGTCACTTGCCCGCCAATTTCCGTTTCCAGGAAGCTCCTAGCCGCCGTGAACATACGGCATTCCAACAGGACTGACTAAGCACTCTGGATTTTGCCTTCGCAGTGCGGGCAGAAGGGATCATCCACGTGCTTGTATTTAAAGAGGTACCTACTCACGAAAACATCCATGCCCCGATAAGAATTGTATCAAGTAGAAATTTACTTCGGCATGATAGAAGGTATTTCAAAAGGCATACCGAGATGACGATTAGCAAAACCAAAAACTCTATCATATCTACGTAGCCCAAAGACATATCGCACAGTGCTGTTAAACGCGATATTCACTTTTCTTTTACTTACATAGCTGCAATTACAAAAAATTTCACACCCGTAAATTAATATAGGTATTATCAAGGTCCTAGCAAGTAATAAACGCGTTGCACCATATACTTTTCCGACGAGTTTATTTATATGGTTATCCCAAGTTAGACGCGCGCCGATTAAATGTTATTCCAAAAATTTTTGCAGTTTCAACATGCTCAATCGGAGCGTTGTTAAGGCATTACCAAACATTTAGACTTTTGGGGTTTAAATTAAGACCATTTATTTTGGACCAGTGCATAATTTTCTCTAAGTCTTCGTTGGCACAAGAAAAACCATGCTTGATAAGTCCGAGAGGGCAGCTTAGATGTAGTTGAACGTCATCTACATACATGTGTGATGAGCAGTTCTTGGCAATAGATGGGAGCTCATTAACGTACATGGAAAACAAAAGAGAACCAAGTATAGAACCGTAACTCCGGTAATATTCTAGATAAAACCTGATAAGCTATCACCAACTTAAACTGCTTGCCTTCTATTGGTTAAATAGGGATAAAGTAATTTGGCAGCTCCAGCTGAAAAGTTAAATTGCCGCATAAGCTTTTTACAAAGGTTAACGTGGTTAACTGTGTCAAAAGCCTTTGAGAAGTCAAGCAACACCAAAAAAGTCACCTCATTCCTATCCAATGCCAGTCTTACATCGTCAGTAATGCTTAAGATAACCTGGAAAATATAGTGTCTTAGAAAAGATTTGGGGTAGCTAGTTTATTTTTTCGCTCATATCATACTTGATATAAAAAGCGATATTCAATAAATGGAACGATATATATTTTATTTTTCCCCCAAATTTAGCTCACAACAATTGAAATAGCATAATTAAAAAAAAAATGCTTTTGAATAAAGCAGTGCTAAGTACTAACATACCAACTTTCAAAAATAGAAATACCTACGGCAATACTAAAATGCATTGTCGCTCCCAGGGAATTTTTCTGTTCTCGCGGTGTGAGACTGTGTGAGATAACACTAACTTTAATGGGACTACTGTAATAGATTTCAGATAAAGTGCGAGGATTAATTAATAAATAGGTAACATTAGTTATTGGTAGAATTTTTTCAAAGCTCGGTGCTAAATCTTAACTTTACCACTTACTAATGGTCGACATTTTTTGCTGATTATTAGTTAGGCTCAATAAAAATTAAGTAACGGATATAACTGCTATTCAGCAAGAAATGGAACAAATTTATATAGTGTTAACTAGGGTCTTTGATTGATTGTAATTGTTACTTTTATTATTTGATAATCGTGCCGATCTAGGTCTTGAAATTTTATTATTGCCGTATCTTTTGAAAGCATATATTTAACTACAATCATTTTCGACCAGATCTGTATCTCCTTAAGTGGCCCTTATGCGTAGTAATACCAATTATCATCTAAAATTGAATGTCAATCACGTGAATTTATTAGCAAATCCAGCACCCCACTTACCTACGTTATGTACCTATAACCAAAAATTGAATATCCAACCACTTGAGTCTGAAACATTTACCGTGAATTAGTCGCAAAAATAAATTCACAAAAATCTTTGAGCAGGATTGCTGCGTCCATGTTCTGTATACTCGTGACATGTCAGGTAGGGTTAAAATTTCATTTCGCATACAACTGCTCCAGCTAATGGCACCCGAATTGCACAATATAGGCAATGATACGAAATGCATTATTACATCCGGATACTTAAAATTATATTCATGTGGCTATGGGTTCACCATTCGGACTACGGTCCTCCAAATTGATAAGCAATCTCTAAAATTGTAATTAAACTGCGAGGAAATTACCGAGCGTGGTCCCAGTCAGCTATCCAACCCACCCAGCTACCAAAGGTGGATCTGTCCGCTGCACACTTATTTTCACATTTTGCAACCAACCATGATAAGTGGAAAATTTACTCGCATTTTATTGCACGATTAATGTAATGTGAATTAAAACTGAATGTTTTTTCACTCGTTGATGGTTACAGTCGGGCTGACAGAAGAGGTTATCGAAAGTCATAAATATGCAATGGGGTAGACTAACCTTATTTGGGAGTGATGATAGAAGCAAACACGAATCGCACGTGATAGACGTTGCTGGGAAATTATGCGCACATGCGCGCAATGAAAACCGTTGCGAAGCAAACGCAAGCAATATAAATGAATTTAAGAATAATTGATAATTATTACATGGAAAAGTTACGGGTAGAACACGCGAAGCGCACATGAGACGATTAGGTATTTACACCAGCGCACATGTGCGCAATTCAAGACATAAGACTGGATTTAAAAAAAAAAAACAAAATAAGTCAAAACCGCGTATGAAAAATATATAAAGCCACACAAGTTCACATCTGCGCAATTAAAATTGCTGTAAGGCAAATAATAAAAGTGTGTCTTTGAATAACTTGATAAGCATTGCATTGGAAAATTAGTTGAAGAAAAGTAAAGCGCTCATGTGCCTTTAGGAAGTCACACAAACGCACAATTTTGACATATAAATCGATGCAAAGCAAACAAGCGGGTTTTTTAGGTTAGCGTGGCATTTGAAAATAAGACAGCAAGAAATTGTAGCGCACATCAAATATGTGGACTGTCAGGCAAGCACACATGTGCGCAATAAAATTCGCTCTTAAGCATGCAAAAGAAAGAAACTTTTGACAACTTACCTGCCATGAAATTGGAAAACTGTACATTTAATATAAGTTAGGTCCTTTTTTTTTTTAAAAAAGTTTCGTCTAGGTTTCTTTGGACTTTCGCTTAAGGACATTCCGAAAGTAATTATTTACTAACAAAATCTATATTTAAATTTTCCTCAAAGATTACTCTTGCTTTACTCACTGTTTGAATCATCATCCAAGTGTTTGCGATTTTACAGCTTTTGCAAGCATTTTTCAAAGTGGCAGGTCACTCATATGCCGCCCTGAACACCAGTTGCGATGCGTTGCGTTCGGACAATTTTATGAAATATTCAAACATGACTGCACACACACTCTTATGTTATTGATGCATGCAAATTGAATATGGGCGGCACTTTAGCTTTTTAATCCTCAAAGGCTTGAAATTGTCAATTTGTTTTAGGCTTTCCACAAGGTATACATTTTACATAAATTATTTTATCCCTTATACACAGATTTAACAGGCTATGTGCTACCGCTATAAGAAACATCGCAGTATGAGCTGAGTGGAGTGACCATGATGATTATTGGTTACATGCGGTTGTGTATGTTTTATCAGCACCAAACCATGGTTTTTGTGGCTTTGTCTGGCAGCAGCCAAACCTTAGAGGTTTGAGTATGCTTAATCACTTCATCGCCAATTCTCTTTAACGAGGGTTGTTTCGTTTTCAATGGGTATCGCCAGTAATGCAAATTACAGATTTTTTCATGTCAAATCCTTGAAGGAAAACCAAAACACAGCCGACCCGCGCATGCCACAGTTGTAAATGGGCCATAAAGAAAATAAGGTGAAAACAGTGCCCTTTTTTCCCTTTCAAAGACATTAGGTTATGTGTGGAAACAAACTTACAGCACAATGTCCTTTTATTATTTGCATTTTTAAATATGCTTTTGCTATGCTAGTTGAAAAAGATGCAATGAATGTGATGTGTCAAGAAAGGTAGAAAGGGGGTAGGAGTAAAACAAGGAACGCGTATTCAATCACAATGCTGTTAATCTTTTTAAGGAGACGGCAAACCTTACTAAATGCTTTCACTTCATTATGCAACATTCTATACCCAACTCCTATGTGCGAAAATTTTAAAAGACGCCCGCTCAAGTTTTCCGTATTATTTCAGCCTTTTTATTGCTAAACCGAGAAACAGAAAATTTAATTTGCAACATTAATTTGATTAAAAAGTTCTTTTACTCAACGAACTGATGCCGGATCCGTGCTATATTCTTCGTTGGAATTTTCTTGCTCCGTGCAACTTTTCGCTTTTCATTACATTCCAAACGATGCACGGGAACTGTAACGTTGATTGACGTAACTGTTCGTGTTTTGCGATGTATTTCTAACTTTAACCTGTCCACAGATATAAGAACGACTACACATATGCTAGATGACAATAACGTAGATGCTGCTCATGCTGATGACGATGATGATGATGATGATGACGCTGACGGTGATGACGATGACACACAAGCATAATATTCAACTCGCACCTTGAACCCAACAGCGAAGGAACAATATCGCGGGCGCATATCATGCATACGTTCAACCTTTCAAAATACTTCGAGGCAATATTTTTCAAACCCCGTAGGATCTAATTTGCATTAATGCTTTGCGAGAATTAAAATTAAAACCTCTTCAATCGTACGGTGCGCGAACGGGTGGGGTGCCGCAAGAAAACTGTCTTATATGTCAAGTTTTAAAAATCCTTGTGCTTCGACAAAGTTTTCTCAGAACGTATGCCATACGCCTACCTTCTTTCGGTGTCAGTGTAGAGAAAAGTTCATACCTAAGGAAGATGATGTTTTGTCAGGCTGTCTGAAGGATGTGACATGGATACGACTTTTTGGAAATATAAAAACCGTCTCGGAATCCGTGCATGCAAAAAGAGAAAAGGATCCAAACTCATTTTTATAATAAATCACATAATTTAATTAGCCTTGTAACGATATCCCTAGGGAGTAATTTACAACGAATGATGAGAAAAAAGGATTTTTTTGACTGCTGCTGCTGCTATTAACGGAATCCCGCTTTTATATAAATTCTTCCCTTCCCACTTCGACAATGAGATTTTAATGTCAGAAACATTTTATTTGAGCTTTTTTGACTTTGGAAGAGTTTTTGGCCCGTAAGCTGAATTTAAGAGCCAAGCAAATATCATACAAATACTTTTCGGCAAATACACACATTCCAGGCATAAGTGGGTTTTTACTTTTTAATAAATACCAAAGTCTATGAGTACTTTTGTTTCAGCGCAAATATCCTGTTAGCAAATCAAATTACAAGGAGTAGAGTACCCAGACACATCTTGATGGTCTTAATTCATATTTGGGAGGGTATTCTCTTTAAATTATGGGTCCTTGTTAATTGTTGGAAAGTTTACTGCAAAGTTTGTGTTTTTTTTGTTAATCTTTAAGTGGTGGACAATTGATAGTTTATGGGGCTTTCGATTTTTTTAACTCTTATGTGGGTGAAGAAAATAATAGCTTAATCCGTGCGATTAGGCACCCGGGTACCTTCATAAGAATTGTAAGCAAAGCCTCAACTCTTAAATTGCATTTACCTATTGTAATTGATAAATCTGTCCAACTACTAATTAAATCAGAATTTATTACTCTTTTCGATTATAGGAATTTCCACTTGCAGGATGTGCGATTTCAACAGGTAAATATTGCAAGAAACGGTTTATATAAAAGTGACCTTATAACTGCACAATTGTGTGAAACCACATTCAGTGCATATACGCAGTTCAGCGATCCTTTTGTTGCGAGAAAAGATAATAATAATACTACAATGCAATCTTGTTGAAAAAAGTTAAGATCAAATTGGATATTGCTTTAGCAAGTTCAAGAGGAAGATTACGAATTTAGACGTTAAATCCGAAGCTTTAATTTAATTTGAAGCCTACTCTTCCGATTCAGATGAAAGTATAAAGAAGAAATGACAGTTGAGCTGCTTTGGAAGGAAGATATATTTTCCGAAAAACAAGATTTTCGTCGTAATATTTTGGTTTACCGGATTGGTTCAGCGAATATCAGCAACCTTCAAAGGCATTTTACCTAATGATATCGGTAATATTATTTTACTAGTGTTAAATAGAAAAGGATTGAAAGTTACTAAACTTTACTTACTTAACGGTAGTGATGGCACGATTAATCGAACATTTTGTATTAATCGGTTATTTTCTTTCGGTTAACGATTTAATTGTATCGAATTTTCCATTTCGATTAATCGACAAAATAATCGATTAATTCAAAAAATATTCGAAAATAATCGAAAGAAAACCATCACTACTAAATGTAGCAGCAATAAAACATCTGCGCGCACAAGTAATCAGTATTAGACGAACAAAGAGGACGACTCTAATTAATTCGTACCAAACATCAGCCAAATTTTAATAAACTATTTCGATGTACCACTCATGATAACAACAAAAAACAAAGAGGAAATTGTGGAAATGCTTACCTTATTGAGACCATTGGAAGCTATGACTACTCAAATAAGTGGAGAGAAATACGCCATATTAAGTCAAGTAATTCCACTTGCTGATTGTGGGCGTCAACAAGTAATAACAATTTGTTGTACATCAGTGGTAGCAAACAAATTAAAAACAATGGAAACAAATGGAACATTCGTTTCTACTGGCAGCATCATCACTGCTAAATTCACGATTCAAACAAATCCATTTTTAGGATCCCATAGCTTTGTCCAAAGTTATGAGAACCATCAGAAGCGAAATGGCTGAAATTGGACATGGAGACGACAGCATTGAGAGTGGAAGTGAATCGTCGTGATAATGAATTCGATTTATGGGCTCAACATAAGACTTTGTCCCTCAAACACGAACGGACAATGAATTAGCACAACCTCAAGACGAACTAAGGTTCTTCCTTAATACTCGGTTCTCGAGTTAAAACGAAATGTGGTTGATGCTTGGGAAGAGATGAAATTCGTTTACCCTAAGCTATGCACTCTCTCCGAAAAATATTGCTTTTTGATTGGGACTTCCGTACCATCCGAACGGCTTTTATCCAAAGCAGGTGCAACTGCTACGGAAAAACGGAATCGTTTAACGACGAAACACCTGTCAGAACTCTTGTTTTTGAATTCAGTTTTTAACAAATAATGTATTTATTTTTTCTTTAAATTAAATTTAGTGAATTAAACGCTTAATAAATTATTTTCGTACTCAGGAAACAATTTATTTTTGAAATTATTTTCTTTTTCATGACAATATCAAATTTTAACCGAAAATTTAACCGAAAAACCGACTAATCGGTTTTTTGTGTTGCAATTAATCGCGATTAATAATCGCTCCCTTCGATGAATCACATGATCAATTCGATTAATCGATTAATGTTTTTTTTTGCTATCACTACTTAACGGGCTCCCGACCCGTGAAGAGTCTCTGTCTGAGACACTGCAGCCTTCCATCCTTTGCGATCCCGGGCACGCTGCTTTCATTTGTCCAGACAAGCGCTCTGGTATCCGTGATGGCTTGGAGGTTCGGTCTTCCTTGCCTTCTCAAACCAGGGGGCTGCGCGTCGAAGATCCTCTTGGCTGGAGCATTATTTTCCATTTGCTCAATGTGGCCGAGCTAATGTAGTCGACGTGATTCAACTTTTTGGACTACATCTTGGTACAGCTCATAGAGTTCGCGGTTGTATCTTCTCCTCGAACACAGGACCAAATATCCGACGGAGTAGTTTCCTTTAAAAAGAACCCAATGTCAGCTCCCCTTCTCTACTAATCGCCCAGAACTCGGCGCATAAAGCAGGACTGGTAGATTTTTTTTGGCGATATGCACTGGCGCGCAAGATCGCCCGATTTAACCGTTCCAGACTTTTTTTTGTGGGGTTTTTTGAAGTCCCGTGTTTACGTGAACAAGCCCGAGACCCTAGAAGCCCTCAAGGACAACATTCGACACGAGTGCGAGAATCTGTCGCCCGAAGTTCTCGCCGAAGTGATGAAAAATGCCATAAAACGAGGCCGTATGGCAATCAATTGTGACGGCGCCCATTTGGCAGATATCATCTTCTCGACTTGACCAATAAAATTCTAAAGGTTCAAGTAAACATAATCAAGAAACAGAATCGAAGTTTTTCATTTAGAAAAAAAAAGAGATCCAAACAACATCGGATGACTTCTTTTGGCCCACCTTGTATTTGGTCTTGTCATCATTTACTTCAAGACCAGCCAATTTCGCCTGTTCATCAATTACCGTGAAAGCCTCTTACACAGCACGCTAGGAAGTAGGAACAGACGATGATATCGATATCGTCCGCATACCACAGTAGCTCTCCAGAACAAGATTGACGAAGTCATGTGATAGCGCATTCAAGTTTGGAATATGCACATTACACCGCGTGTTTTCAAGTGTCACGCGACACAACTGGATCAGTTTTGCCGGGATCCCAAGTTCGGCCATCGCCACGTAGAGCTCCTGACGCTGAATCCTATCATATGCGGCTTTAAAGTCGATAAAAAGGTGGTGGGTGTCGACTTGAAATTCATTGGTCTTTTCCAAGATTTGCCTTAGTGTGAAGATTTGGTACTCTGGCCGACAATAAATAAACGCCCTCACCGGGCACTGTCTAACCCACAACCAAACACTTCGTCAAAAGAACTTGTTGTTGCGGCAGGTTCTGTTGGTTAAAATAGAAATCCCTCGGATGGGTGCATATTATATATAACTAGCTGTTACTCGCGACTTCATCCACTTGAATATCAGTTATCGCGGTTGGATAAATAATATTACTATGTCCTTCCTTGAGGTTTAAGCTTACTCTATACTAAATTTCGTCAAAATCGATTCAGTTGAAAGCGTTACAGATAGACAGACATTCAGAGATACTTTAAAAACTGTTATAACATAGCTGTGCACCGCGGTTTCACAGGAACGCTGGGTAACAGCTAGTATATAAGAAATGAAAGGTAATTTAAGAAATGGCCAAAGAGATAAAGGCTACTTAATGAAGCTTTGGTACTCTGGCCGACAATAAATAAACGCCCTCACCGGGCACTGTGCTATAGGAGGACATGCTCAAAGGCTGGACATTCCCTAAAATGACTTCTGCAGAAGCTGTAGGGACGAGGAGGAAAATGAGACTATCAGTCACTTTCTTTGCACGTGTCCTGCACTCGCCAACATCAGGAAGGCTACACTGGGTGAATACCTTTTCAATGATCTAAATCTAAACGATCTTCACAACGCATGTACAGTAAAGATTAGCTCCTTCATTCATAGGAGCGAATGGTTCCCTGAGTAAGAGGGAGACCCACCCACCTTACTCATCGCAGCACAATGGACCTACCTCTGGCCTAAGTGCATCCTCATCGAGGGCCGGTTCCAACCAACTAATCAAGGGAGCACCCTTTATATATGCGCGTGAATTTCAAAGAATCTCTTCTAAGCCGTGCTACTTGATTGCTCCACCACCACGCTATTCTTTTCGTCGTATTATATTTTTCAAACATTCGAATCCAAAGTACATCCGTATCTGATCTTTCTCCAATCGAAATCGCGCTGTGCAACTATTTGCATTACAAAGATAAAAAAAGGATAATTTCTTTCGTCAAGTCCGTAGCACTTTTCCAATTTTAAATTGTCTGGTGGAATGATGTGGCGTAACCTTTTGAAGTGGCAGCAATTCAATTACCTGCCTGAACAGCCAGAGACCTTTTGTTTAATAATTTTTTAACAACTTTTCAATACGGAAAAGTAAGCATGCTCAAGTGTTTTACTTGCACCATTTGCGGTGCTGCAGAATTTCGAACAGTACTTTAATGGATATCAATTTCATATTGCATTCCAAGATGTAGCTAGATATCTACAATCTACATTATGTCAATAGTCTTCAGATGATAACTATATAAGGGTTTTGAATGCATTCGACTTTTGATTGACTGCGGCATTAGCACAACTGGTATGAGCTTCGCAAAATGTAATTTGAGTTCAATCTGTCAGAACGATGGCAGATAACGATTGATTGAAATTATATTAGTTTGCTTTTCTGTTTGCAACAGCACTGTGTATATGTATATGTTGATGTGCGTGCAATCGAGTGGTGTTCATCTGACCGACAGTTTCATGTATGTTTCATGTTTCTATTAGCCTGCAGGATATATGGTAAACTAAATACACTTTCTTCGCTCTAGAGCAAAACTAAATCATAATTGAGGAGTCCTTTTGTTTGACTCAAAGAAATTGCTATAAACATCAAACCATTTCTTCGGACACCCTCTATCAGCTACCATCGTCCTACAATAATATTATACTTTTTTTTCTTGTGCAGCAAATCAAATCCAATTCAATAATTCCACCAGACAAGTGGTTATCGGGAAATGCTTTTAAATGCTTCCTTTTCATCACTTTTTTGCATCCCTTGATTCGCACGCTTTGAACAAGCAGAGAATGCCATAAAACGATTTCGTTCACCTCATCCTGAATGTAACGAGCTGCCAAAATCGAAAAGACTATAAAAAGGATTCTTCTTCCATTCGAATGAGCCAGTTAAGTGTGTAACCAGAAATCGATTAAAAATAATTTACTAAAGATTATCTTGATGTCTGTATAAGGATGTTAAGCTGTTGGTGGATATGGTGTTTCCATATTCAGTCCTGGAGTCTAGGAAGGATGATCAGTTTAGTTTCCTTTTTCGTACATATTTGCTATTGTTTTAGTGTGTTTGTGTATTCACTTTTGTTAGTCAATGTCAACGTCCTAATTTGAAAGGTGTTTTATCCTGGCTGGCCTTGCATCTGACTATTTTAGGCTTCAGCCATTCATGAAAATCATCATCATTCTAGTCTGGAGAGCAATTTTGAAGTGCTGTCAAAATATCTGACACACGATCTGTGTTTTATACCTTCGCCTGTGGTTGGCTTGTAGTTGAGGTGTACCAAACCGATGTCCTTTTAGGGTTTTGTTTTTGCTAGCGAATTGTTTATAGTTTTAGTTTGATGAATATTCAGAGTATCTATGAAGTATCGTCCTACACAGGAACCGAGTTGGTCCATCAATCAGAAAAAAATGCCGTGCAGTATCTCATATTTTGGGATGAGAACTCAATTAAAGTGTTCTTTAACAATGCAAAGAAGCAGTGTCACTGTCTAACCCACAACCAAACACTTCGTCAAAAGAACTTGTTGTTGCGGCAGGTTATGTTGGTTAAAATAGAAATCCCTTGGATGGGTGCATATTATATATAATTAGCTGTTACCCGCGACTTCATCCGCTTGAATATCAATTGTAGCGGTTGGATAAATAATATTACTATGTCCTTCCTTGAGGTTTAAGTTTTTTTTTTTTAATAAATAAAAGGAAATCCAAATCCCAGAGCACTCAGACTCGGTAACGGCACTACCAGGCAGAAATCCTCCTTTTGGTGTAGAGGCATGTGATTGGGTGGCGTATGTTGTTGTTCCCCATGGGGATTGAACCTGCACCGCACGGGTCACAAGCCAACACACTAACCTCTACACCGTCGCCACCCATGAGGCTTAAGCTTACTCTATACTAAATTTCGTCAAAATCGATTCAGTTGAAAGCGTTACAGATAGCCAGACATTCAGAGATACTTTAAAAACTGTTATAACATAGCTGTGCTATGTGAAAAAAAACTTACAAAAAATTGAACCATAGTAAAAAATGTCACGGGAACAAGAATAATAAAGGAACGCTGGGTAACAGCTAGTATATAAGAAATGAAAGGTAATTTAAGAAATGGCCAAAGAGATAAAGGCTACTTAATGAATTGGTTACTTGAACTTCAGAAATTAGGTAAACTAAACGTATAATTGAGAAAACAAAAACCTAAGATGAATAATTATGTAGGTGGCACCTACTTATTCTATACCTGTTAAAATCGGAAAATAATATGAAAAAAAAAGAGCAATGTTGCTGAAATATTATACGAAATTCAAAACCAATCGCGGTAAGCCCCGTTGCCCTGGGGGGGGGTAGGTCCCCTATCAGGCGCGTCCCTGGGTGGCGGATAAGGGGATGCCCCGGTACGATGAAGTGTAAGTTTCACAGTGATTCGTGATCCGGGGTAATGAGGTTATAGCAGTGAAGATGACAAGAATCCCACTGTAAGACCCATCGTGGACCAAAACCAACTCTGGGTTAGAGTGTTTAGTGGGAGTAAACCCCAGAAAATCACATCCCACCCTGTCTTTCCCATCCTTTCCTCCCTCCTCCATTCCTTCTTCACCCTGGGCTGGATTAAGGTGTGAACCGTACCGTGCCGAGAATCAGCCTGGCTGAGGGCCCAGGGAAAACAAAAATAGCTCAGTCGCAAGCGGTGTATCCAGAGAAACTGGCACACTCTGGATCAGCTTGCCTTGTCCGTACATGCGGGGCTCTGTGCGGATGGACCACCCCTTCCCTAGCTACTCGTGGGATCCAAATCTTAAAATGCAACAAAACAACCAAAATATCGAAAAGACACAAAAAACAAAAAAAATCCAAAAAAAAGAAAATTCTGAGGCCGGACCTCAACAAAAACCGGATACAGCTGGCACCGCCAGCAGCTCTAAAAGCACTACACGTGTGGAGGAGCACATGCAGAACCTCTGCATTGAAGACGCTACAAGCGAGTGTTCGATGCTCTGTGACGAGCTGAACGACACGACACCGTCGTGCAGTTCAGCTCCTCCAACTATTCACAAGCTCTCTGGCCATGAGAAGAAGTCGCTAAGTCGAGAGAACTCAGCGGCTTTCCGTATCCTAGACCGACTAGGCAAAAAGCCGGAAAAGGATTGGAGCCAGCAGGAGCGGGAATCCCACACCTGGGCAACCGGCACGGCTAATCAGTTCAACGAACTGATTAAGCTGCAGCCTCTACGGCATTTCAAAACCGGGCGCCCAGGTACCCATGGCGTACGACGCCCCCCCTCTAGTGGCAAACGCCACCCCTCCACCCGGGACCCGCACCAACCCACCATTTGTGGCAGTAGTCACCCCACCACTCAAGGAGTAAATCCCTCTCATCGGAAGAGCAGCACCCAAGCTAAGGACTCAACGAGTCGCAATGGTTCAACGAACCAAGCTGGGAGCCGATCAGTGTTCGCGACAGGAGCTGCGCCCAAACGGCGTAGATCCGTAGACGATGAGTCCAACGGCTCAAAGAAGACCAAGAGCTCAACGAGCTCCAAACACTTCTCTGAGACGGTCAAGGATAGCCTCGTCGTTGCGATAGTGGATCTGTCTGACGATGAAGGGAGAATCTCATACGAGAAATGGAGGCTAATTGAAGGCAGAGTGATGAACTACCTTTGCGAGCGTATCATCACCCATCCCAACTCACCTCCCACCTTTAAGGACGCTGGATGGCACCAGGGCTACGTGAAGCTGCTAGCCTGTGACGACCAAACTTCGGTCGATTTCATCACCACCGCCATTGCAGGTATTGGTGAAATCTGGTCAGGTGCTAAGCTTAAGGCGGTGGACCGGAGCAAAATCCCCCACAGGCCAAGAGCTAGAATCTGGGTTCCAACTGAACCCAGCGAGCCAGCCAAACTACATTGTCTAGTCAAGTACCAAAATCCGGATCTTCCAGTCAAAGACTGGAAGTTTATCGAAGAGACACCGAGCTCTAAGAAACCGGAAGGAGCGAAGAAAACTGGCCGTTCGCTGGTCGTTTCGCTCACCACTGAGTCTCTCTCCTTGCTCCGGGCTAAGGACTTTAAGATCCGATGCGGTCTTAAAGAGGTGGAAGTAAGACTCTTTGCTTCGGACCGCAACACCGTTGCTGTCCCCTCTGAATCGGCGACACCCGCGACACCCGCCTCCCCCCGCGACCAGATCCCCGATGATGATCCATCATCGCCAGAGAACCTGGACGCTACCGTTGTGGAGAGGTCTGTATCAGTTAGAAATGATGCTGAAACTGATACAGATTAACCTACATCACTCCACCTTAGCATCCGCTAACCTACTACTCCGCCTCAATGAAGGAGGCTTCGACATCGCCCTCATCCAAGAACCTTGGATTAGAAATGACATCGTCATGGGACTGAGGGACCCACACTACACGCTATACCACACCAAGAACGCAGGTAACATTCGAGCTTGCATTCTCGCTAGATCCACACTAAACTTAACCTTTCTTCCTCACCGCAGCACGAATGACCTGGCAGTAACACTGCTAAAATCTGCAGAAGCCCACATCTGGCTAGCTTCAGGATACCTACCCTACGAGCACCCCAATTCAGCTCTATCAGAGGAGGTGAGAGTAGTGGTAGAAGAAGCCAGGAAGAGAGGAGAAGAAATTTTGCTGGGATGCGACACCAATGCGCACCACGAACTATGGGGTAGTTCCGACACTAACCCCCGAGGTGAGTCCCTATTTGAATTCTTAGTAGGCACCCACCTAATAGTGTGCAATAGGGGAAATAGTCGCACCTTTATAACCAGAACCCGGCAAGAGGTACTAGATGTTACCTTCGCATCTATGAACTTGTACCCTGCGATTTCTAAGTGGACTGTATCTGACAGCCACTCCTTTTCCGATCACCGCTATCTGGAATATGAACTAGAAATACGCCATAACACCTCACCAGCAATTTTTCGCAATCGTCGAAGAACTGACTGGTGTAAACACAATGAAATCCTCTCTGCTAAACTGTCCAATCGTGTGCCTAAGACTCCAGAAACACAATTGGAACTAGATGAGCTTAACGCTGTTCTAACTTCCGCCTTAAACGTAGCATTCGACGAATCCTGTCCAATTACTACGAGGAAGGCAGACAATCGTCCACCGTGGTGGAATGCAGCACTTAACAAGCTTCGCCACACAAGCAGGAAGCAATTCAACAAAGCCAAAACAACGAGGCTACCTCTGGACTGGGATATCTACAAAGCAAGCCTTAAGAGCTTCAAAGCGGAAGTTCGTAAGGCCAGGCGTAGATCCTGGCGCAGTTTCTGTCAGAGTATTGACAATACGTCTCAATCCTCTAGGCTACGCAAAGTCCTTTCCAAAAACCCAACCATACCAAGTGTCCTCATGAATCCCAACGGATCATGGACAGAATCAGATGAAGCATCGCTTGGTCTGCTTATGGACACCCACTCAACAACGTTGAAACCTATTCGATTACCAACGCCCTACGCGGGCTCAACATCGACTACTCAATCTGCTGCTTTGTGGAATACATGCTCAAAAGCAGGGTAATAACCGCATCCTTCGGAAGTAGCACTGTCAAACGACGTGCACACAGGGGCACTCCCAAAGGGGGAGTATTGTCTCCGCTACTGTGGAACCTAGTGCTCAACGAAGCCCTTCTGAACATTGAACACACTGGATGTAAAGTTATCGCCTATGCAGACGATGTCGCAATACTTGTAACATCTGCTATCAACATACTGACAGGTTGGACCGAAAGATGCGGCCTGTCCGTCAATCCAACAAAGACTGAGCTGGTCCTGTTCACACGAAGACATAAACTCCCTGAGTTCACCACCCCGAAGATTAGAGACACTCCTCTGGCACTCTCAAATAGCGCTAGCTATTTAGGCCTGAAGCTTGATCGCAAGCTACTTTGGAGGGAAAATGTAGTCGAACGTGCCAGGAAATCCCTAGCTGCTCTTTACATTTGCAAAAAGGCGGTAGGCTCCACGTGGGGCCTACAACCAAAAATTATGCACTGGTTATACATGTCGGTAGTTAAACCGATTCTCTTCTATGGAGTACTGGTCTGGTGGCCCGCCTTGGAGAAGAAGTCCAACCTAACCTTGCTGGACAAAACTCAACGAGTTGCATGCCTCAGCATCACCGGTGCGCTGAGAACCTCTCCCACTGCGGCGCTCCAAGCCATGCTCCACCTTCTTCCGACCGACATCGTCGGCAAACAATTGGCTGCCAGCCCAGCAATAAGACTGAGAAGCTCCAAACAATGGAAAGAGCAACACACTGGACATGCCAATGTACTATCGATGTATCGACATCTCCCTAAGGTCACCGACCACCTGCCCACTGAATACAACTTCAACCTGGGCTACAAACATCTAATCCCAGACAGAACCGAGTGGCCACAACGTCATGTCCTACACCACGAATCGCTGTCAATTTTTACGGATGGGTCCAAAACGGAGGACGGAGTCGGTGCCGGAGTCTTCTCTGAAGACCTGGACATTCACCTCTCCTTTAACCTTCCAGAACACTGCAGCGTTTTTCAGGCCGAAGTCACCGCCGTCCGCCAAGCCGCTGCCTGGCTGTCGGTTAATACGATATCGAAATCAGATATTGTAATATACATCGACAGTCAGGCGGCCAACAAATCCCTTGCATCCAGCATTACAAGATCCAAGGCAGTGAAAGACTGCCGTGCATCTCTTAACCAGATAGCCGGTCAGTATAGCCTCACCCTTTGCTGGGTGCCGGGTCACTGTGACATACCAGGGAATTGTGAAGCTGACGAACTGGCCCGACGAGGCTCTTCTGGTTTAAATAGCATAAGCGTCACCGACATCGAGGCGCCAACGTCTTATGCTAAAAACCTCATAGACACCAATGCGGTGAAGGAAGCCAACCGTCGTTGGCACCAACTCGACCAGTGCAACACCGCAAGGCTACTCTGGCCGACATTTAACAAATCCAGGTCCATCGGACTTCTGAGGCATAACAGAGGAACCCTTTCGAAATTAGTAAATTCCCTCACCGGGCACTGTGCTATAGGAAGACATGCCCAAAGGCTGGGCATCCCCTACAATGACTTCTGTAGAAGCTGTAGGGACGAGGAAGAAGAGGAGACCATCATTCACTTCCTTTGCACGTGTCCTGCACTCGCCAACATTAGGAAGGCTACATTGGGTGAATACCTTTTCAATGATCTAAACGATCTTAACAACGCCTGCACAGCAAGGATTAGCTCCTTCATTCAGAGGAGCAAATGGTTCCCTGAGTAAGAGGGTGACCCACCCACCTTACACATCGGCAGCACAATGGACCTACTTCTGGTCTAAGTGCATCCTCACCGAGGGCCGTTTTCAACCAACCAACCAACCAACCAAGCCCCGTTGCGGAAATATTAGTAAAAAAAACAAACTTTAAAAGAATTCACCCAAAGGAAAACTACTACAAAATGAAAGTGTATTTAAAAAGTATTATTAGGTATACGATGAGATATCGCAAAAACAAATTTAAAAAATCAGTTCGCTGAGTTCAATCGTTCCGTAGGGAGCCGACAACGCGTATGAGCCGCGCGGCATGGTAGCTCGCAGAGCTACCGGCTAGTGCCCCTCCCCTCGCCCGCCGGCCAGCGTCTTGAACGTCATTCGCGCGTGAACCCGAACAAACCTATTTTGTTGCGGAGTTATTTTAAAATTATGACATCTCCTAAGATATTGATTGAATTCAAGGAGGTCAAGGACAATTTTGTTCACAATTAAATACGTGATTAATAACATATTTATTTTGATAAGGATTAATATTATGTTGATAAAACTCCTTGGCAAAATAATGCTTTGATTTCGAACAAATTTGATCACAAAAAAAAGGTTATAGCTAGTGAATCAATCTTAAAAGATAGACATATGCTGTCGCGGATTTTTTTTTAGAACTTTTAAAGAGGAACAGTTCTATTATACATAATTTTTGCGTAGTTAAGGGTAGGTTATAGTGGCAGTCGGCAGAGGCCGACAAACTTAGACCAATGAAAGGTCCGTTGTGATACCACACGGATATATCATCCTCCTACTCGTTGAACCAGTTGGAGCTTTTGCTGAAGCTTGATAGACTTTTGACGTCGGTGTTAATGAGATCTCTAAGATCATTGTAAAAGAAAGATCCTAAATGGAGTTTACGTCTTTGAGAGAGAGCAGGGCATGTGCAGAGAAGGTGGAGAATTGTCTTCTCTTCCTCCTCGCCAATGCAGCTTCTGCAGATGTCATTTGTGAAGGCGCCATACCTTGTCGCATGCCTGCCTATAAGACAGTGTCCGGTGATCACACCAATTATAGCACCAATGTGCAGTCTGTTCAGAGATATCAAACACTTAGAACGTTTCAGATCCAGCTTTGGCCAAATCTGTTTTGTCGCTAGACAAGTGTTACCACTTGTCCACCTAAGGTTAGATTTGTTAATGGTCTCCCTCATGAGTTTGCATGTAGCAATTGGGATTCCTTAAGGACCTTTATCAGGTAGAAGAGGCAGTGTGGTTCCTTTTCTGGCGTTCATCCGCCCTACAGTTCCCTGGAATGTCTTTGTGCGTAGGTGAATGTTAAAATGCTTCGCCATCTCCAATAGAGAAGATCGATAGTCACGGACAACAATGTAGTTTGGGGAGACAGAATCCAGAGATTTTAGGGCAGCTTGACTATCTCAGAAGATCCGGATCTCCATAGCGGATATCACGTTTCTCTTCAGCCACGATAGGACTACTTTAATCGCCATGATTTCTGCCTGGGACACGCTACAGTGATCAGGGAGGCAAAAGGAAAGGCTGAGGTTCAGCCTGTCAGAGAACACACCACCTCCTACCTCCTCGTCGGTTTTGGATCCATCGGTATAAAAGTGGATCTATTTATTTTCGACAGGGGGACCCACCTCCCAGAATGTTTTGGGCGGGATCTTGACCTTGAAGTTTTTGTCAAAAAGGGTCTGAGGGGTGGTGTAGTCTATGCTGCTAAGGGGGATTCTTAATTTGTTTAGAATAGATGCGAGGCCGATTTCATTTTCGAACCATTGGAACGTTGTTTTGAGGCGGATAGCTGCACTAGCAGCCACTTGCTTGCTAAAGATAGTCAGGGGTGTCAGGTGAAACAGAATGTCCATTGCAGCAGAGGGGGTAGTGCGTAGTGCACCACTCATGCAGAGAAACGCCGTTCGTTGGACTTTGCTTATCTTATCGTGATGTATCGCTTTGTCTAAGGCAGTCCACCAAACAACCACCCCGTACACAAGTATCGGCCTTATTACCGAGATGTATAGCCAATTGGTAATGCTGGGTTGAAGCCCCCATTTATTACCGATGGCTTTTTTGCAGGATCTTTACGAACTCTTTCTTGTATATTAAGTTTCCAGCTGAGCTTTCTGTCCAGAATGATACCCAAGTATTTAGCCTCGTCAGAAAAGACTAAGCCTGCACCCCTGATTGAGGGGGATCAATGTATGGAATTTTATGTTTCCTATAATGAATAGAACAAGTTCGGTTTTGTGGGGGTTAACACCCAACCCACAACGATCTGCCCATGTTGCTAGCTTGTTAAGAGCGTTTTGGAGATAATTTTTGAGTAACTTAAACCGAGCACGCAACGGAAGCTCTCAAAAAGGAATATTTTTTGCCGTTTTTGCAACATTTTTCAGCTGTAAGAAATTTTACTACCTGTGAATAGGTACATTTTTCCCCAACAGTAAGTCATAATTATGACCGTTATAAGACGGTTTGGAATAGAATCATAATTTTTTTTTTAAATAATTAAGAGAAATTTAGGCCCAGGCATCACGAATAGCTTCGCTTAAAGTCTCATATTCTTCAAATTGTCTGCCGCCTTCATACACTTTAAGAGATAACTATGCCCGCCCAAAAATTTTCGATTATGTTTAAGTCCAGTGAATAGGGCGGCCATGGTAAAAGTCCCACGTTTTCGGAATGAATCCAACTTCACTGGAAGTGTGGATAGGGGCATTGTCTTGTTGGAATATCCAAGACAGGGGTCCGAAAATGTTTATCACTTTTGAAATGACCGTTCCAGCAAACATTTGTAGTTACTTCCGTTCATTGTTGTGGACAAAAACTCCAACTCGATTGTGCCATAGTGGGTAATAGCTCCCCACACCATTACACCTGATGTACGGCTGTGATGTCTTGCCAAAATAAGCAAGCTTCTCCTTTTTTAGATCATTGAAATAAAAAATGTTACCATCGGGGCTGTCAGGGTTAAACTTTTTTTCATCCGGAAAGACAACGCGTTTCCATTTACTGCTCCAAGCGACATGTTCTCTTGCAAAATTCATTCATTGCTATGCTGGCTGATACTCCGCTGTTTGCCGTTATTTTAGTCATAGTCACTTTTCGGGCAATGTTGTTGCTTCTGCCGTGCGTCCTTTTTGATTTTCCCATAATGTTGGGGATCCGCAACATAACTGTTTACAACAATCTTACTTCTATTTAGCCTCCTTGCAAATTCTCGGCCTGAGGGTCCTAACTCCTTAAAAGCATCTATTTTTCCTCTTTCTGTCGCTGTCAAAGCCTTTCCGGAACTCATTTTTTTAACTAAATAAAAACAGTTCTTTTCAACGCTTTTTTAAATATTCTTAACAAAACTTTGAAAAAAATCGCTGATGTGAACTCCTGCAACGAAATATTCGCAATGGCCTCAACCTAGTGGCTCATCTTTTTATACGCAGTCGTTTCTTATTTACCCTTTAATTTTATGACTCACTGTTGGGAAAATATGTACCTGTTCACAGGTAGTAAAAGTTTCCGGGTATAAAATTTCCAACAGGTATAAAGACTGAAAATCGATTGCAAAATGTATGGCCTCATCCTTGTGATCGCCAGAGTATTCTGAAGAACATCTAGGAATTAAATTGTCTCTTATTGACATATCAACATTTTTCAGGGCAAATTAATTAAATTTTTCAAACGAAGCAGAGATAATCAGCAAGTGGGTACCTTTTGGGCACAATTGAATGTTAAAAATCTGTAGCCATGTTAACAATCAGTTGAATGCATATTCATTTACAAAGCTAGCTCAAAAATGGACATACGCCTTGAAGATGGAGTGTTTTCCGAAACATTAAAGTTACGAAGCACATTTCGACTCGGAAGCACCAGACCACCAGGGCAAGACATAGCTTAAAAAGCTATAGTCCCAAAAAGCCAAACAAATTGAGATATCAGGTCTATGTTTTTAGCGGTGTAATTCGAGGTCGAAACTGGAGCTGAAAATAACGTCGGATCAGAAGAGCCAGATTTAGGAGCTGCATCCAATGTACACGCTAGACCCGCGCAAGATATACCAAGTAATCAAAGTTATGAATTGTATTTTAAAAATCAAACCGTCTCTCTGTTACTTATCGACTTGTTGAACGAACAAGGTATTGTAAGTCGTGAACTCGTGACACTATACGAAGAAATCGAATGCCTGATTGAAAACCGGCAACAGAGAAGGATCTCTCTAAAAAAGATCGCGGATACTCAGTGGAAAACGTCAGCAATGTTGAAGGAACAGACATATCCAACGTCGCCTGGAAAGACAACATAGTTGTAGCTCTTGCTTCCAGTTTCCTTAGAGGGAGGATTATGATCCCTTTAATCCTGATGAGTGCTTCGAGGAAGAAGACATTCCACAGCGATGTTTAATTGATAATTGATTAAATTCATATCATACCTTTGCGCAGCGTAACATGTCGCATAATAGCAAATCGACGATTTAAGTAACCTCGGAAAGGTCATCGGGGTCCGGTTTAAGATGTTTGCATATCAAAACAATGTTATCTATTTCATCCGCTGTTTTGACGTTTGACTGATAGAAATTAGTTTCAAAAAATTCCCAAAATCTATTGAAATTGCTTTCTAAAGGCGCAAAAATACTTCTTCCAGGGACAGCAAAACCCTTTCCTGTCCAATAATTATATAACCCACAGGTCGTCTTTTCTTTGAGGGTTATGAAAATGATAACAAATAATTTGTTTGTTTCTATAGGGATGCAGGAAATCTTTCAGGAATATTAATTGGTAAAGTTTCACTTTATCCTTTTTTAACTTTCCTTCTTCTATCACATGCTATACCCGTAGTTAATGACAGTTTGTTTTTTTTTTTTCTCTGTGGTGCGCTTTCCTATCCTGGTTTAACAGAAAGTGCCATTGTAGATATCATCGCTGTTATGTTGTGCGCCCAAACGTGTTCAGAGAGGGCAAAAGAAATTGCAACTTCTAATTAATACCTCAACCGCGCTGTCGTTATAGCCGCCGAAGAGTGAACAAAAGGACATCGTTTCCTTAGTCGTTAGTTGATGTTTACTTTTGTGTTTTTCCTTTTTTGAGTGCCTAGCTTGCACACAGCGATGTGGATGTTGCATGGGATTTTGCATAAAATAAAGCACGAAACATAACGGAACCAGAGGTGTGCAATATATTTAAAAGTAAACAGGATAATGTGGGTAGGTTGTGGATGGGGAAAAGTTAATTCTGTGGCAACCAATTCGTCTAACAAAGCTGATTATTGTTGCGTATTAATCAATTTGCTTTGCAAATTGACAATGACTTTAGGGGATGCTAAGTATGGATGCTATGATTAGACAAAGCCAGCGGAAGGTACTCTAATTGGCAAGAAAAAGGATTCTGTAATCAGTGCGGCGGAAATTCTTAAAAAAAATAAGATGATCCTTTTGGGTTGTTTTAATCAGTCTGTGGTCTGTTGAAGACGTCGTTTTTTAACCAGTCGTCTAGGAAATAGGTGTGATGGGATTAGTGCAAATTTCTTGACCAATCGGAGTCAGTTGAAATACAACAGAAAATAAATAAATTGACAAATAAATATTAACGATTCGATGCATTCCACTAAAATGTAGGCGCGAAAATGAGGATGCTAGAAGTCTATGGGCAGGTATGGGCAACTGGAATCAGCGTGCCTGGATTGCAGAAGATAGAAGCCTGCTATCTCGCAGGCATATAATCTTCAAAAACCCGAGTAAGTAAGTATTTGGCATTTATCGCTGTTACTGCCGTCGCAAGTTACACTGTCAACAGGCACTGTCTAAACAAACCTTGTAACTCCACCTTTAAGTATTAAAAGAAACTTTCCTTGCATGCACTTCCTAGCATTCTCATTTCGTGTAATTGACTTTTGTTCGCTGGCAAAGAGGGTGCCATATCTTCTATATATATAAAAATAACTTGCTAAATGTGTGTGTGACAGCCTACCGACTGCCACACACATCCGATTTTGATTTAGTTTTTTTTGTTGGTTAATAGACCATGCAGAGAAGGTTTATATATTAGTACTAGCGGACCCGACAGACGTTGTCCTGCATGGCATTTCAAGCGATTATGATATTAAACAAAGTATGAACTGAAAGATAAATAATATAATAATTTCATTATTCTTTATTTTGAAATAACATCAATTTTTTCTAAAAACAATTCGTTATATTCAATAATGTTTGTTTAATTTTATCTTAATGAGGAGTATACATGGCAAATGCCAAGCGAATTGGATATTGCAGACGTCTGAATGGAATGGGTGAGTCTGGAGGGATCATTGGGATTCGTGGCAGGAGAACAAATTCACCCTCAAATTTGGCGTTCAAAATTGTAGCTTCAAAAACAGTGCCCATAATTTTTTTTATGACTAATCTTGTACCGTTGCATAGCTTACTCGTAGGTGCATTTAAATTCCGAAACAAAATGATAGGTGAGCCAATTTTATATCGCAAGTTATGTGGTGGCATTCCTGGTAAATCCAGCGAATTCAAAAATTCAACAGGATAGTTGACTGCTTTGTCAGGATCGGTAACAGTGTAGATCGATTTGAATAATATCTCATTGCCGGGCAATGACTTGTATTTTGAAGTTAATAGCGTCAACATCGATATTTTTTGCAGCTAAAATAGCTCATTCACGAAGCTACTCATTATTAATATAATTAGCTTGTAAATCTGGAAATATGCTTTCAATCAAAGCATCTTTCGTATTTACCATGTTGCAGAAATTGTCTGGCAATTTGATGCATTGTGTGTCTCCATGCAATGGTATTGTTCCATTTCCAGTGGATCGTTTTGCAGTTGAATACGTATATTTGTGTTAAGACGTAATGTACTGACATTTTGCCATAGATATGATTGTTTTATAAATGCATTAATTTTATTCGGCATGACCGGCAATGTCTGTCTAAAATCACCGGACAGCAGCAGTACAGCACCTCCGAAAAGCCTGGTGTTATTATTTAGATCTTTCATCATTCTATCGAGAGCTTCAAGTGAATGCTTGTGGGCCGTAGTGCATTCATCCCAAATAATAGTTTTGCATTTTTGCAAAATTTTAGCCATACCGGAATGCTTTTTTATGTTGCATACTGCACTGGATATATGTGAATGTTCAACGGTAACTTGAGTGCTGAATGTGCAGTCCTTCCGCCATCAAGCAAAGTGGCTGCAACTTCATTAATGGTCGGTGCATTATATCGGCCCACGTGCTGCCCAAATGGTACTTTGTCTGCTTTGATGACGATCGTATAGTTGAAACCGGCCGATTCACCTTTGTATTTGAGTGCATGACAGTGTTGGCATTTTTTGTTCATAGCACCGATTACAATTAGTGAATGTGACGAATAGTCAATGTCCGACTCATATTCAAACTTAAGGCGAAGAAGTGATGCACGTGTCAATGCGCGACACACTTGCAAATGCTGGTTGTTCACGTGTTCTGAATGTGTGGGTGACTCGTTGACGGCACGTGTGATTGCAGACTGGTTTCTTAAATTTTCATGGTCCGTCAATTGATCTTCTGCCGATCTATTTAACCGACGGTTCTGGACTAATTGTGAATTCCGAGTCTCGAACAATATTTCCTCCTCGTCCACGAAGATGTGGCATTGTTTTATGTACGTAACTTATATGTGAATATAATACACTTAATATTCACAGAAATGCGATACCTGAAATATCAAAAGATATTACACTTTAAAAACGTTTAAACTTTATATATTTAATTTTTACCTTAAATCAACTTTCTAAACGCGATTAAACTGTTGAAGCGATGCACAAAATCAAAAACTAGCACTGTTGACAAACTTATTACATTAACCTGAAATTCTCGATTCACTCAATTCAGTTTTGTAATACAAATCAACGCCACCTTAATTCTCGATTCAGTCAATTCACTTTGTAAAAAAAAATCAAGCGTGTAAAATGCGAAAAATGCGAATAAATTGATTTTCCGGAATTTTCTTACTGCCTAAACCTGAAATACAGCAATACGAACAAAACAAAAAAATAATCATGAAAATCGGCCTACCCTTTTATCGAGTTATAACGTCATCGAACTTCACCCCGAAGGAATTAACTGCAGCGCCATCTGCCGGGCTGATTTGTGAATCCAAACCATCCAGGGCGCCACCCAAACGCATACAAAAAAAATCATTCAAATCGGTCCAGCCGTTTAGGAGGAGTTCAGTGACATACACACGTACACTAGAATTATATATATAAAGATGATAAATTTTTGAAAGAAGGCGCAACCGCCATTCCAATAAATTCATTTAATGCACTTTGAAAAAAAATAAACTGGGTAGAAATCGAGTAGTGACACTTCAAATACAAAAAAAATATTTAAAATTTTAAAAGCAATTGTTGTTGTCAATTATTTTAATTATTTGCTAAGCAAATTATTGTTGTCAACAATTTTGAATTTTTTTTTTAAATATATCGAATAAGTTTGTTTATGTTTATTATGTTACACAAAGTAACTTTGTGTTTATGCAAGTGATGCACTTGGTTGAATATACACAGTTCACCCGAAAAACGACGAATGCTTCTATTTGAGAATGCTTTTGGTCAATGTTTGTGGCCCTACTTCGTTCGAAGCGCTGCGGACTGTTGACGGTGTGTTGTGTGCTACATATCGAGAAGCCTGCCAACGCAGGCAATTGCTTGAAAACGACAATCATTTGGACATGACGCTGGCCGATGCCACTATCACTGCGCCTGCGAATCAACTCAGGACACTCTTCGCAATCATAATTTCGACATGTTTTCCATCAAATCCTAACGATTGTGGAAAACAAAGATGATATGGCCGATGATATTTTGCATCGAATTCGCACTGTGACATCAGATAATGAACTGGAAATGTCAGATGAAATGCGCAACAAAGCTTTGATTTTGATCGAGGATATGTGTCTGCTCATGAGTGGCAATTTGTTGTGCAAATTAGGGATGCCACAGCCAAATCGCGCAATGCAAGACGTATTTAATCGAGAATTGGGGCGAGAAATGGATTTCGATCGAATCGCATTGAGTCAAGCTGTTCGAACAAATGTGCCAATGTTGAATCAAGAACAAAAGAAAGTGTACGATGAATTAATGCAAGCAGTCGATAACGAAAATGGCGGAATATTCTTCCTTGATGCGCCCGGTGGAACTGGAAAAACATTCCTGATTTCACTGATTTTAGCTACGATTCGTTCGAGATCTGCGATTGCCTTGGTACTCGCCTCTTCTGGGATAGCGTCTACTTTGTTAGAAGGCGGTCGAACAGCTCATTCTGCATCGAAATTGCCACTGAATCTGCAAGTGGATGAAGAACCTACATGCAACATTTCAAAGGCGAAAGTACTGCAGCAATGTAAGATTATCATATGGTACGAATGCACAATGGCTCACAAACGCGCATTGAAGGCCCTGAATCGTACTTTTAAAAATTTACTTAATGATAACCCACATTTCGGTGGCGCAATGATCTTGCTATCAGGCGATTTTCATCAAACGCTGCCTGTCATTCCGTGATCAACTCCGGCAGATGAATTGAATGCTTGCCTGAAGGCGTCGGCTTTATGGCAATACGTAAAAATATTGCATTTGAAAACGAACATGCGAGTTGCTTTTCAAAATTACCAGTCCGCTGCAGAGTTCTCCAGGTAATTGTTGGCGATGGGCAATGGCGAGATTCCAGCAGACTTAAACACCGGCCTGATTGAGTTTCCACAAAATTTTTGCAACTTTACAACGACGCCGGGAGAACTAATCATGAATGTTTTCCGAATATCGCTCAGAATTATGTTGACCATGATTGGCTGAGTGTAAGAGCGATTTTGGCTGCGAAAAACAAGAATGTCGATCATTTGAATTTCGTCATTCAAAATCAAATAGCTCGTGAGTTACATTCATATAAATCAGTCGACTCCGTGATGGATGAAAACGACCAACTATCCCACGGAATTTTTGAATTCTTTGGATATATTCAGGCTTGCTTCCACACAATTTGAAATTAAAAGTCGGCACAGTAATAATTTTGTTGCGCAACCTAAATGCACCAAAACTTTGCAACGGTATGCGTTTGATTGTGAAGAATATAAAATCAAATATTATTCAAGCAACGATTTTGATTGGAAAATTTAAAGGCGAAGATGTTGTTATTACGCGAATTCCACTTATTCAGAACGATTTGCCTTTCATATTTAAGTGTCTTCAATTTCCCGTACGTCTAGCTTTTGCTATGACAATTAATAAGTCGCAAGGACAATCGCTGGATGTGTGTGGCATAAATCTTGAATTTCCATGTTTCTCACATGGTCAATTGTACGAGTATGTGGCGTGCTCACGTGTCGGTAAACCTCGCGCTTTGTACGTGTACGCACCCGATAATGGAACGAAAAATGTTGTTTACCATAAAGCACTTCAGTGAAAAAGCGGTAGGTTCGCCGACAAGTAAATCGCTACGGTTTTTGAAATTACCTACATTAACGAAATTGGGCGGAACGAAGTTCGCCGGGCCAGCTAGTATATTATAAATTAATCTGAAATTAGAGAATAAAGAATAAACAAACGAGAAAGAAAAGACACTAAGATAATATTAAAATTTGTAACATTGAATTATTATAATTGTGGAATAAACTACAAATTTTTTAAGCCACGCTTAACAGAAGAATAATTGTTTTATTCGACGCACGCGGCTATAGAAACTTAGCCAAAATAATCGCAAGCCACAGGACAGAACTGCTTGTGATGTAAGGCATTTTGAAATTACTTAGCCTGCACGATAACTAAAGGTAATTGACCGGGATCATTCTCTACGCTCTATTGTACTATCCTAAGTCTCGTTTGTGTTCTCGAATACGTTAATATCTGCCTTAAATGTCGAACAGAAAATATTTTATAAATTATACTCGAACAAGCTGGGATATTTCACTAGCGGGATCTTGAAATGCACCAAACAGGAACCTTCATACGGTATCCACATAATATTGAGCCAAAGCTCTTTCCAATCAAAAAAAAAGAGCATTGGTGTCCCAGGATTAATTGCCGTAAAATGCATGTGTAATAGATTGATGAGTCTACAGAGAGTGGACGAGCGAGAGACTCTCCACAGTGCATTCATCACCTAAAAGCGCCAACAATATGTGGAACCGATATCGTGACATCATCAAGAAGGTAGCAGAGACCATAGTAGGTTACCAGCCACTCCAGAAAAAAAATCGTATTATGATGATGTATGCGCTTATCGGAAGAAGGTGACAGAAGATGCACATTTAAAAACGCTGCAGCGCAAAACATTTTGGAAGCAGCTCTCCCGAATTATTTCAAACTTGTACCGAATTTCGGCAAGGAGATGCGCTATCATGTGACTTCTTCAATCTTGTTCTGGAGAAAATAGTGCGAAGGGCAGGTGTCAACATGGAAGGCACTTTCCTCAATAGATCCGTGTAACTAATGGTTCATGCGGACGATGTCGACATCATCGGTCGTTCCCAGCGGGCCGTGTTAGAGGCTTTCACCTCCATTGAAGAACAGGCGAAATTGGTTGGTCTTGAAGTAACTGGGGACAAGACCAAGTACCTGCTATCAACGAATAAACAAACATCTGTCTGCCGCCTAGGACAAAACGTCACTAATGATATCAATAACTTCAAGTTTGTTAAGGAGTTCATCTACTTAGGAGTAATCAGTAATCAACTCCACGAATGACACCTAGGGAGAAGAATTACCTTAAGAAATTGCTGCTACTTAGGTTTAGCGAAACAAATGCATTCAAAACTCCGCGATAAAATGAATGCTCTATCTCCTGCATTATGCTGCCGAGCGCTGGACGATAAGTATAAAATGGGAGCTAATATTGGGTTCTTTTGAAATGGAGGAGAAGATACAACCGCGAACTCTATGAGCTGTACCAAGATGAGGCTAAAGTGTAGTCGAAAAAGTTAAATCACGCCAACTACATTGGCTCGGCCACATTGAGCGAATGAAACATAATGCTTCAGCCAAAAGGATCTTCGACTACCAGCTCCCTGCTTCGAGAAGGCAAGGAAGACCTTACCTCCGTTTTGTAAGTTGAGTAAGTAAGTAAGTAGTAAGGGATTGCTTGACTGATGCAGTTAAGACTGAATCAGCAAAGCGGGCCGATACGAGAATTGCAGTGATTACCCTTCCTTAAACAATTAATTTGTGCATTGCCGCAGCTGTTGGTGCTTTGGACTGCTGAGGTTCGAGGTTCGAATGCCACCCAGAAAGGTATAAAAAGATTATTCACTGACCCGAGTCTTCCGAAAGTCTTACAAATGTCCAAAAGTATAAACAGTCATGAGAAGCTAATCAAGTTTGTATTAGGTATCTCATAAATAATTAATATTCTGACAGTATTGCTTATAGTCAATTAAGTTTGGTGCAGGGAAATAAGTTCACGGGCAACAACTTCACATGAGCAATAACTTCACCTCGAGTGGGCAATAATTTCACCATAGGTGAGCAATAACTCCACTTTTTTGTGGGAAATAATTTCTTTTAACATTTTATGATAATTCAAGAACCGTACCCCGCACATACTCCAAATCAAACGGTGACCGCAAGCAGGGGGGTTGCAGGGAGCAGCATGCCCCCCAAAGGCATTGCACTGTTTATGGAATCTACTTGGGATTTCGCAACTAATCAAAAAAATGCTGCCCCTGCAACCCCCCTGCTTGGGGTCAATGTTTGATTTGGAGTGGGTGCAAGGGTCTTTAGTTATATGTAATAGACAAATTCTCAAATTATAGGTGGGAAATAAGTTCACAAAATTTACGGTGGAGTTATTGCTCACCAATGGTGGGCAATAAGTTCACAAAAAAAAGTGAAGTTATTGCCCACTCGAGGTGAAGTTATTGCCCAAGTGAAGTTGTTGCCCGTGAAGTTATTTCCCTGCACCCTTAAATTTTATTTCCAAAAAATGTTTACAAATCCTTCAAAGCCTTGCAAACTTCCTCTGAGAAGACATCATGGTGTGAGACGATAGCTGTGTCGCAAATAGCCTTGAACGCAAAGCTCACGAATGATGGCCATGTGAAGCCATTGGTCCGCAATGCCTTAGTGTAATCCCTCAAAGCTTGGGAGGTCTATTCAAACAGAGAACATTTCAATTGAACATAGTTTCACAAATAAGCGTCCTTTTAAATCTGCCTTACCACAGCCTTGTACAGTAAATCCTTGAATTTAGGATCATTCAGTATCGAGTAAACCTTGGCGAATTTCGGATTACCAGCTAGTTTTCCCTGAATATATTGGTTGACCTTAGCCCATGGAATTTCGTGGAAGAGTTCTTCAACTGCACCACCGAATGAACGTTCTTCGGGACTCATGTCATCCAAAACATCATTGAAGCTCTCGATAATGTCAACGATGTCATTGCCAGATGCATTTTCGTTAAGGTAATTGACGATGTCTTGGAACTCTTCGGTATCACTTAGCTTCTGGGGAACTGAAGCTGTCTGAGCAGTGATAGCAACTGCGGAGATGAGCAAAAGAAAATAAGCGGAACGCATTTTAAACAATAAACTTGGTTGCTAATGTTAAGGTATAAACTGTTTGCAACGGTTCCATTGGAGTCTATTTATATTGGGTGCTAGTTCGAGGGAAATTTTTGAAGTAGCAAATACTACAGATTGCACCGAGTTGAAGTCGAAAACGTGCGACACCACTTCATCGGTGTCAACACTTGAGTGAATGAATTCGTCAAAATAGGTGCTTCATCTGAGTGCCACGAGAGTCATGATAACACTTGCACGTGCACAGTTAAAGTAAACCAATTGCGAAAATTGATAAAGATGATATGATAGAGGAAATTATCAATATTCAAACATTTTCACTTAGAAATAGCACTCCCCATTCCCATCCGGCTGCCAATGACCCATAATGTTTAACTAATCACCAATGTGTCCTTAATGCGAACACGAAAACCGCATTTAATAGTTTCCACCCGCATAATGCGGATGCATTATGAAATTAAGCGGTCTAGCACGGACAGCCTTATGTGTGCTTGTATTCTGGCTGAACCCTTTTTCATTAATATTTCGCAGATAAGCCTCGCCCTTCTTCTCGAGGTAACCTTTGGAATTGGCTAAGCAAATTTGTATGGTATTATGGAGTGTTCAATGGACATGGACGCAACAAAGGATATAAACAGCGCGCACCGCGTTGATGGTTATACTCTACACATTTGGTGTAACAGGGGTTGCGTCATTGTTTCATATCGGTGTATACTTCCTGTTACAGGCAGGAAATATAAGCTAACGGAAAACATGACGGTCCTTTCGCATGCAGGAGCAAGTGGCAACCATGAAAGAACGTACAGCAATCCTCGAAAATGTCCATTTCGAGTCGAAGTACGATTCGATGGCTCATTAAACGAATTTATGACATCCGAGCGGAATTTATGACATCCGAGCTAAGCTTTGTTGAAAGGTGAACGCTACAAATACGTTATGCGTTTTGGCAGCGTTGGGGATGTATTGGATTTATAACCGGATGGCTGATGAATGAAGGAGTTGCATAGGGGTGTGGCGAAAGGTAAAGACGTATAAATTATAATGATTTTATTTTCACTTTAAAGCCACAAGTGAGGTTCATTTCCATTGAATTAAAAATAAGTGGGTTGCACTCACATACTTATATACAATCGAAGAGAGATTGAATACGAGCCCATGGCAAACAAAAGCGCATCAGAAATTCCTTAAAACATAGGGACGGGCTACAGTCCGCTTAGGCGAACTGTTGGATACCCTATTCTTATTCCTATCCCTCATAAGTAGGCGTGACAAAAGTCTAAGTATGGTTGAATTGTTAAGAACGCTCTACATATTTTGTTATATAACATTTAAAGGATTTTATCGAAAAAACGCTCCCTACCTCAAACTTGGGCGTTTCAATTAAATTGTTTTATTTAATTGTGGGCGTGTCAGTAGGCGGATTTAAAAAAAATTAACACATTAGCATAAAGGGCCCCTTGAGAGTATATACCTAGCTCAAACTTTGGATTTTCAAAAAAAGTTTTTTTTTTTAAATTGGGGGCGTGTCAGGGGGCGGATTTTGAAAATATTTACACATGAGCATAAAGGGCTCCCTAGAGAGTATATATTATAAATTAAAGCTCCCTAGCTCAAATTTTGGTTGTTCAATAAAATTGTTTTATTTATTTGTGGGCGTGCCACTGGGAGGATTTTGAAAATTTTATATCCCTTGCAGTTTTAATCCCTAGCAGATTAAAAATTTCAGCTTTCTAGCTCAAAATTCGATTTTTTCCAAAATTTTGTTTTTTTGAGTTTGTGGGCGGATTTCAAAAATTCGTAAACTTGATTATTTCGGGACCCTAGACAGTATATGGTTAAAATTTCAGCTCTCTAGGCCCAGTTTAAAGGCCTAGTTTTTGCCGACGGACGGACGGACTTGGCTAGATCGAGCAATGATTACCCTCCAACTTACCTACATCTCTACTGGTCCGCCTGTGGAGATCCAGTTAAGCCTCTTTCGCGTTGGAAAAGAAACTTTGGTTGATATTGGCTCTTTGGCAGGGTTCATAGGATCTCTCCTTTGAACATGACAATACCAACTGAGCTGATCGCGCTCCATTTTCTTCGAGAAAAGTTCTTTGAAGTAAGGGCATCCTCGGTATTTTATATCTTCTTTCGATAGAATTATTAGATGTCCTAGCCGAATTTTCACGTACTAACTACACTATTTTCGGCTTGTCATTATTAAAGCTTCTGTTCTGCGGTCAGTTAATTTTTGACCGGCGGATACTAGAAAGTCATTGATTCGAACAATTGTTTCATTCAAGTCTGACTCTATCTCGTGAATGTGCATGTGTGGGTTTGTTAAAGTATATATTTCAAATTTTAGCTTCCTAGCTCAATCTTTGATTTTTTACATATTTTTTTTAGATGGTTGTCAGCCGGCAAATTTTTAAAATTTTCGTACACGAGCATTTTGGGCCCCTAAAGACCTGATATACAATTTCAGCTTTATAGCTCAAAACTCCGAAAACTCCTCATTATCTATAAATAGAAAAAAAAGTGATCAGTAGTTTCCAAAATTACGGTCGAAAAATTGCGCTTATATTCATTAATTTGGTGGCAAACCAATCCATAATTTTTTTTTGTATGAAGAGTGACAAAAAAGTCTGACATTGTCCGATGGCGAAAATTATTTTTCCGTCAAGGATCAATCTTACACTCAAACTATATGTCAAAATTATGTGCCAAATTGTGCCATAAAATATTTGTTTTTTTTTTTGAAGGGAGCAATGCTCTTCCAGCAGAGTATTTTATTACAAACAGAGAAATTTATTTTGGTCCCTTTTCAAAGTAAAGCAAAAATACTTTTCAACAAAGATGACGCGAATCTCTACCAACGAGGACGTTTTTATTTTTTGAAAATCTTTCCTTAAGCATTAGAATCATGATTTACTTCGATCTACTCTCTTAGTCATCGTCGTAATGTCTCCTGTCTTTCGTTATTTTATCGTTATTTCCACCATAAGTGCTTAAACGAAAAAGCCAGTTGCATTCCACCCCTAGAACATTTCCACCGCAATACCCGCCATGCAATGAATGCTCATCAGTTCACCCTCAACCATGTAATCGGATGTACAGTGAAGTTCAAAGAATCTTTCCTCAGGCATGCAACACAAATGTGGAATACTCTTCCACGGTCTATTTTTCCTTCACATTATTACCTACAAACATTTAAAACCAATGTGCATCTCTCCTTTCCTTTAATCCTAATGTCCTTAACACCCGCGCTGTGTAGTCAATACATGATAAGGCTACTAAAAAAAAACATTTGTATTAAAAAAATTAGTTAACTTTAATTAAAAATGTATGTCAGCTAAGGACCACAAATCGACCAGTGCGCGACGGCACCTCCATAGAAGTAACTGGTGAGGACTGCAGACAGATGTTAAATGAGTTTTTTTTTACCGCGAGTTGCGGAATTGTTCACACAACTAGAAGATTCCGAGTCGCCAATTTCCGGACCGGCAGATCACACCGTTTTAGCGATTTGAACTGGAAGGCCAGATTGCCAGATCAGACGACGCCATACTTATCTCGTGTTTACCACAAACCTTGCAAGTATTGAAAGCCAACAATGAAGAAGAATACACCGATTTGGGGCCAGATGTTTTGCGAGAAATAATTCAAATACCGTTAAACTAGCACAAATGTTTAAGAACTCAGGAGGCGTTCAATTGACCGATATCAAATATAGATATATACCTCTGACCCTCTGTTACCGAGGCTCCAGCCAAAATGGGTGAACGGATTTACTTCAAACTTCGTATTTGAGGTTTGTCGGCCATTTTGTTCATATTGTTTTTTCAACACCAATTTTTTCAAATATGGCTTTAACGATTTTAGTAATTTTTGGAAATTTTGCGTAAGAAAACTGCGTTCCCGCAGTTTTTGGGAAACTGTCGAATAACTTTTACTTACTTTTTACTTTATAAAAATGCTAAAATCTCAAAAACGGGTCAAGTTATTTCGCAGAAAATGTACACACAGACTTATACTACTATTTTTAACGAATTTGTATATGAAAATGTTTAAAATATGTTTTTATTAATTTTTTTGTACATCTAAAATTTTTATTGAGCCCCGTGTGAATATCTATGCAATTTTAACACCCTAGCGACACATTTAACATCTTAAAGCTGTCCCGCAGGTGTGCATGTAAGTCTATGGGTTGGCACGACTGGAGATCACCGGTGTCTTAAAATCAATATCAAACAACAAATAATAGAAGCATGTACGTACGTATCGAAGTGGTTTAAACTAAATCACTGTGGAAATGTACGCACTACCCCACCAGGCAGTACTTATCACGGTACTAATCCTGGTATGAGCAGAAATGCTCGGGTCAGAGATATTCGATTTCCGGGGGATAGCAAATTAATGCTTAGTGTGGAATATTGTCAGTGCATATGCTCCCCAAGTTTGATGCCAGTAGAGAGAAAAAGATGCATTCTGGATAGAATTTCACGACCCCATCAAGAACATCCCAAAAGAAGAACTTCTGTTTGTTGGTGGTATTTAAACGGACATGTTGGGAAGTCAAACAATGACTATCAAGACTGCAATGGAGGACTGGGATACGGCACCGGGAACTCACTGGGTGAAGATATCCTAAGCATGTGCAAGTCATACGGTCTAATCGTTCTAAATATCATGTTTGTCAAACAAAGCCGGCACCTAGGCACTTACAGCAGCGGCGGAAATGAAACCCAGATTTATTACCATTTGGCAACACTTTTCATGAATCCTCGGGTTAAAGAGTGCAAAGTGATCCTAGGAAAGGCTATCGTCCAGAAACACCGCCTCAACAAACAAAAGTGTCTGCGAAAATCAAATGCAACAATCTGGACAAAGAGGAAGTCAAAGCATTTATTAGAAGTATGCAAAAGTATCTCCATCACATCATCAATGAAGTTGAGGATGCAGAGTGCATGTATTATTCAGTACGACGAACTTGCTTGGATTGAGCTAAATCACTGCTAAGGGCTTCAAAAGGACACTATCAAAACGGCAAAAGAACATGGTGGTGGACAGATGAAGCTAAAGCAGTGTCAAATGACAAGATAGCGACATTCAAAGCCTGATTGTAGTGCTCCTCTAATAATATAGATAAAAAAGCTCGCCTCGAATTGGAAAACAGAATTTGCAAGAGACTCGCGAAAATTCATGCAAAGTGCGTGAAGGGTTGTATCGGGAGTTAGAAGAAATTTCTTCTTCAGCTGCTATTAGAAACCAGGTTGTCCACGGACTCCGACAAACAAGCTTGAACAGGGGCACCACCGTTTTCTAAATTGCAGCTCAGAGAAGGATTAATGCCCAGGAAATCCGTTCGCCATAGTTCAACAGCAATGCTCAAGAGCTGCTTCTGGTGGATGACAAGAAAATACTACACAGTTGGCAACAGTATTGTGAAGGATGTCAAAATGAACAATTGCATCGTATATATTTTCTGAGAACCGTTCTTCAATGAAGAAATAAGGGACATTACTGTCGACGAAGTTAGGAAAGCGGTCGAAGACTCCAAAAAATGGAAAGCAGTTGGGCCGGACGAGATACATTCTGAGTTCTGGAAGAAGATGGGAGACATCGGGTGCACATGGCTCATGATTCTCATCTCCAAACTGATGAGAGGCGATCCAATGCCTAACCAGTGGAGGGAAAGTTTTCTTTTTCCTTTGTACAAAGGAAAAACCGACACGCGAGTCTGTGACAACCATGGATGCAATCCAAAGTATAAGGAACGTTATGGAAAAACATCATCATTCCTTAAAGGATTTGCAAATGGTTAATTTTGAAAAGACCTTTGATAGGCAGTCAATGGATCTGTAATAAGTGGCGCTCAGACAGCGAGGGAATCCAGGAACCTACGTACAGATGATCATGGATATGTATGATTGGGGAAAGACGTGAGTAAGATACCCCGTTGGCGTCACCGAGGAGTTCGCAATCAAAGTCGGTGTACACCAGGAAAGCTTGATATTTATTACAGTCCTTGATGGAAAAGTGACGGACTCAAAAATGGATCAGTTATTCTTTGCTGACAATGGAGCCATCGTTAGCGAAGATCTAACGTCCCTCAACGAGCACCTGATGTATGGGTGGAAGTTTTTGAGGGGAATGAGTATCGCAGTACCCCGAAAAACAATAATAATACTGGTGGTGCCTGTTCTTTGATCCAATCCGACCTATTCCAGACATTAATATGAATGGAAGAGTGATTCCCAAGTGCGAAAAGTTTAAATATCTTTAATCTGTGATCAATAGCAAATCAATCTGTGATAACGACTGTAAACATCGCGTAAGCGTAGCGTGGGTGAAGTGGCGGTAAAACTCAGCCACCTTCTGCTACCGGAAGATGCCCTCTAAGCTGAAACGAAGTCTCAACACCGCAGTTATGCGCCCAGCGCTCACAAACGGTTCACAATGTTGGACAGCGTAGAAAAAATATTAGAGCAAATTAACGCGAAAGAAGGGGCAGGCCTAAAAACTCCTGCATCATACGAATGCGGCCTGCTGTTATTTCAGGTCGAACCGGCGAACCCTACAGGCGGACCAGTAGGGGTGCGGTGAAAAACTTAACTTTTGTAAATCTGAATTTGGTAAACCTACTTTTATCAAATGTTCTTAGTTGGCTTATTAGTATTTTCCTACAATGTATCATAAATGTATAAGCATTTCAAATAAATACTTATACTTAGTAGTGAAGCGATGGACAAAACCCCTTTGGGACCTTGCCGTCGATTTAAATGAAAAAGAAAACAGTGAAATTGAACAAAACTTTATTTTAAGTAAATTTCCGTGTTACAATAAGATTGATTCAGGAGTAAGTGCCGAACGACCAATTGCTTGTTCTATTCGTCTGCTGACTAGTGAATGACTGACGACTTGATTCGATTTTACACTTCCTTTTATACCCAGAATTGTTACGGTAAAATTCTTTATTCTTAAATTCTGTGTACCTATACATTGTCTTACATTTTACTGATAACAAAATATGTGCTTTTATAATTTTACAAAGGTGAAATAAAAAATATGTGTGCTTTTATAATTTAAAACATAGGGGCGGGCTACAGTCCGCTTGGGCGAACTGTTGGATACCCTATTCTTAGGGCGTGTCAGTAGGCGGATTTAAAAAAAATTTAAGTATGAGCATAAAGGGCACCTAGAGAGTATATACTATAAATTTCAGCTCCCTAGCTCAAACTTTGGACTTTCAAAAATAAAAAAATAATAATTGTGGGCGTGTCAGTAGGCGGATTTTGAAAATATTTACACATGAGCATAAAGGGCCCCTAGAGAGTATATATTACAAATTTAAGCTCCCTAGCTCAAATTTTGGTTTTTCAAAAAAAATATTTTATTTAATTGCGGGCGTGTCAGTGGGCGGATTTTGAAAATTTTATGTCCCAAGCAGTTTTATGGGCCAAAGATCATATATAAAAAATGTCAGCTTTCTAGCTCAAAATTCAATTTTTCCCAAAATTTGTTTTATTTAATTGTGGGCGTGTCAGTGGGCGGATTTTGAAAATTGTATGTCCCAATCAGTTTTATGGGCCATAGATTATATATAAAAAATTTCAGCTCTCTAGCTCAAAATTCGATTTTTTCCAAAATTTTGTTTTTTTGAGTTTGTGGGCGTGTCTGTGGGCGGATTTCAAAAATTCTTAAACTTGATTATTTCGGGACCCTAGAGAGTATATGGTTAAAATTTCAGCTCTCTAGGTCCAGTTTAAAGGCCTAATTTTTGCCGACGGACGGACGGACGGACGGACGGACGGACATGGCTAGATCGACATTACTATCGATGCTGATCATAAATATAGTAACTTTTAGGGGTCTACGGGCAATATTAAGGTATGTTACAAACTATGCGTCAAAATTAATATACCCCTAGAATAGGGTATAAAAAGGTGAAATTAAATATGTGCTTTGCAAAAGGAATTTATTACATTTTTAGATAATAGTTTTTATAAATATATATTTCATTAGAACGGCCGCAACAGTAGCTGTTTTCGCTAACTGATTACCATGTAATAAGCTACTATTACTGTATTTAAGTCCTCCGTGTTCCTTTATTATAGTCTTGAAAGAGGCTGATCATATCTTTACTTAAAACAAACAACTAAACTTATTGACGGAAGCATGAAAGAAGTTTTAGAAATATCAACTTTACTTTTAAATTCATTTTTATTAATTATTAGCTTATATCAACTTACATACTAGACAAAAATTATTAAATCTAACTTAAAATTAACAGGATACTTATTCTAGAATATTGATCCTTATGCGGACGCCCTAAACTTAACTCTATCTTATAATTATTACCTTTCGGCCTAAAAACTATTTTACGAACTAATCTTACATATTATGTTTTCATCGAGAAAATTTTTAAGAAAACTCGGCATCTTTATCAAATTTTATATTTTTATATAAAAAAAAAAACAAATTACAAACTACCTACTCTACTTACTTAAACTAATTAACATATTCTAACTATAATTAGGATTCTGAGCACTCGTTGCATTACGAAACAAGTGGTCAAAATCCCAATTGCTTTCCGAGCGCCCGGTAGTCGTCAACGTGCACACGCGCCGTCGTGAGCTGACTGATGCCTTACAGAATCAATCACCTCCCGGAAGCACCACCACAAGTTGGCGAGCCCGGCCCCTCCCAGAAACGCCCTAGCTAACTTAGTCTATCTTACAAACTAAGAGGATGTTACCTAGAGTAACGCACCGTCTTGGGAGGGCATGTTGAACCCTCCACCCTCAACAAGCCACCAAAATTCGGCAAATTGCTTTTCTGTATCGAATTTATCCCTCTCCGCTATTGCGGTACTAAAACGGAGGAACTCATGAGCATTGGCGACGTCCTCGCCGCGGATGAGCCGCTTATCTCTCGCACTGCGGTAGCGGTGGTGTAATACCGGGATACCATCCCTCGTCTGTACCAGCCCTTTTGCATCAATATGGATAAATGCCTCTGGCGGGATAAAGCCAGACCGGAGTGTACTCTCTATGTACATTTCATTGGGGTAGTAAGCCCCAAAGATCAGACTATTGTCGCTGGCCATCGCCCTTGCAACGTGCCTTCGAGTCACCTTAATGAGAAAATTGTCAATCCTATTCAACTGAGCCCCATCGTATAGGACCTTGTTGGGATAGTATTTTATATAGTTGGATTCAGGCGTTCGGAACAACCGGAGACAGGTCCTAAGACATTGTCTCTCCAAAACCCGAATCTTTTCCATATAGCTAGGCGCTATATTAAACCATAATGGACAACCATAAACGATGATCGGCCTTATAAGGGCCACGTAGCAAATGACCTTCACTCTGGAGTCAAGTTGACTGCTATGAAACAGTCTCCTTGTCAGAGCATAAGCCTTCTTGGCCCCAGCAAGACAAGCAACTATATGTCTATCGAAATATAGATACTGGTCAAGCCAGATACCTAGATATCTAACTGCGCTTCTCACCGCCAATGGCTGCCCATTTTGTCCAATAATGGCCAATTTTTTCCAGTTTTTTCTGGTATCCCTAGAGGCCCCAGCCAATGGAGTTCTGAACAAGATTGTTTCCGTCTTCTGAAAGTTGATTTTCAACTTCCAGTCGTCGCAATATCGCTTAATTTGATCGAAGTCACGCTGCAAAAGGATATTAATGACCTCGATTTTACGACCTGATCTGTATGCCACCAAATCGTCGGCATACGCTATAGCATGGCTGAGTGAACCCACCAGATCACTCGTGTAAATGTTAAACAGGATCGGAGAATTGACCGCCCCCTGCTGTAAACCGTTTTTAATTTCAAAGACTCTGCTCGAAGTCACGTTGCCACATTTGACAACGAACTTCTTTCCCATAAGCATATTATAAATTATATATAGCAAAGGTTTGTGCATCCCCCGCCTGGTCAACTTGTAGAAAAGTCCCTCTAACCATACGGTGTCGAAAGCCTTCTCAAAATCAACCAGACAAGCACCCGTGCATTGGTTTTTGCATTTATTCCACTGAATGTCGGAAACCAGTTTCGACGCGGCATGAATAGTGTCATGCCTCGCCCTGAAACCAAACTGGTTGTCCGGGATTATGTTATTGTCCTCGACCCACTTTAACAGGGCTCTATTGACAACCTTTTCAAAGACCTTGCTAATATTCGGAAGCAAGCTAATTGACCGGAGATTTGCAGGGTTCGTCCTATCTTTACATTTTTTCGGGATAGGGTGTACCACAGCTACCTTCCAATGCGCCGGATAATGTGCATTATTCAGCGCATTGTTAAACAGCGTGGTGAAAATATCTACAGCCTCCAAAGGCAGGTGTCTCAATACGACGTTTGGGACACCATCCATCCCCGCCGACTTTTTATTCTTTAGTGACTCGAAGATGCACAGAAGATCATTCTTCGACACGAACAAGTGCGATGCATCTCGGCCATTGGCGACAACTGCATTAGCATGGTTTTCATCAGTGAACACGGTGAAACCGTTATTCTCAGATCGCCAATTCTCAAGTTCGGTGCGGAGATAGAAGTGGCTCACCAGAGCCCTATTCTCAATGTCGTGGTTACGGCGAACAGGATTGTTCACCGTATACACGGCCTCGAAACAAGCGCCCAGCAAATCCACTTTCTCCTGTGGGTCCTCGACCACGAAAAAATCGTCGTTTGAAGCGACACTTTCTGGACTTATTCCAACAGTCAGTACTGTCTGTCTGTTCTCTGCTGTCTGGGAGATTCGAACACAAGGAATATCATTGTGATCTTTCCTCCTGAACAACTTATTTATCTGTAAGTCGGACGCCTAGCTTACTAAGCCAACTTTGGACTTGAAAAACACTCGACTAAATCACTTATATAATCGATACACTTTCCTTTTTTTTCCCCCGATAACAGTGACCTTTTTCCAATTTGGCGTTTCACCCAGATGCGGTAGTTGGGTTCATTACCACAACACATCAGATCGAAACGCACTTTTTTCACGATATAAACCATCACTATTATACACTCACATAAAGTTATATTTTCCACATATTTATAACAAACTAGAAATTGTTGAATATAATTTTGAACGAACTATAGTTATAAACCATATTCATTTGATACACACATTTTTATTATTTACCTTAATTATATTCAAAAGCTCGTCAGTCGACTTCTTAACTACTTGCCTACTAATTGCCTGATGTTAGAGTGTAACAGCGTGCCTCAGACTTGGATGTGTTAACATTTGTCTAAACATTTATTTCATGCTGTGTTATAATGTTATTGCGTTCTCCTTATTCATTTCAACAATGACTTTAATCGTTCTTAACCTTATACGAGTAGGTACTTATAACTTCCCTGAATTATTTTTTGAACACAGTGCATGACTAAAGTTAATGCGCTATACAAACACCGGCCAAAAGCAATAAAAACCCCATTTGTGCCCGGTAAGTGAACCGGTACATGATAAAAGCCTTTCAGTAGTGTGCTTCATCAAGGTGTTCAATGCTATAGAAATGACAATAACTTCGGCTTCAAGAAAACACGCGATCCAACCAGCATCCAACCAGCATCTATCCACATTGCCCCATTTTCACCAAACCCACCAGATTTCGTAATTAATGAATTTATGCGATTATATCCGTTAAATTGCTCTACCGAGACCAACTGGCCCAGTCTTCGGAGTGCAATAATTATTGCTGCCAATTCCGAGCTACTGACGGTATATACACGTCCGAACAACACGCGCACATTCATCCTGCTCTCAGACTCGCAACTACTGATGAATGTTTCATTTATTTCTCAGAAACAATTCGATAAAAGGATAACACTGGAAACGGGGAAAAAATACCGGATTTATTAATTAAATCAATTTCACTTTACCTCCAGGGGTAAGAATATAACTGACAACATTTTCATTCAGCGATTTTTTAACCAAGTAGCCCCAACATAAAGGACACTATGCCTGCCTACCACCATTCCGTAATTTCAATTTGAATGGCCGGTTACATAGCCAAGCTATCGAAAGAACATGACATGGTCCTGCAGAGTTGATTGCGTCTTCTGTAGTCCTAGTCACCCCATTTAAGGATAACTAACCAGCGATGGTGGTCTATTTGCGCCGCTTGATGGCTTTCGGTGGAAAATAGCCCAAAGCGATATTCTCTCACTATTTGGTTGATGCGGCAGCCGGAATGTTAATATGTATGTGGGGCGGCAGCGGCAAGGTATATGGCTATATGAATTCATCATGTACGCCAGTGTAGAACATACACCACTGACTCTGCACGCTGCATTTGTGTACACTTTGGCTTTTGGTAAACACCGTAAACACCGCTCTGTGGTGTCAAACTGTGCCGGTGGTGTAGGTGATGGTGGCTCAATCCAACAAACTCTACCCCTCGCAATAAATTCGTTTCACATAGAGAAATATTGTTTATCAGTTGGAAAGGTTATTGCAACAAAATGCAACACCGGGAAATAACACCGCACTACCTACAGTCACAGCAAAAAAGAGATGCAACGAGAGGGAGTGTTGGTTCTTTGAAACCCTTGCGTCCACAGAACGTACTAAATTTATCTCATATCGACAGAAGCAGTGAGTTTACTATTCGTATTGGGCTCTCCCAAGAGGCCTGTTTATGCAATTTAAGTTGCATACAACGCTGCTATGCACACGAGTTGCATGTTGTCATCAGGAATAGGCTTGCTCTGAAGGCAGGATGTGCCCAATAAATGAAGTTGTTCTATTGTATTTAGTGAAGGATAAATGCGAGCTGTGTACTAGTTTGGTAGCCATTTAAAGGGATCATTTACTGATGGCCAGTTGCGAAAGTCTAGTAAATATCGAAGGTCATAATTGTCGGTTTGGAACTGGTGTAAAACTGCTGGTTCTTTAATTGCCCTTGTTCTTTAACTGCAAAGCTATGGTCAGGAAAAAAGGTATCACAATCCTCTCACCTAACTGCATTAATTACGGTCCGCCGGTGGAGTTTGCCGGTTCGTCAACGAATATTGGCAGTACACCCGGTTTCGGATCACTTCCTCAAATGCTGGTGTTGTTGCAATTGTGTGATGTGTCACTAGCATCACATGAATAAATAAATTGTAATAAGTAAAATTGTATAGATCTAATTCTACTCTAAGTTGGCTTTAACAACTGCAGCTGTATTTCGGGGGGCGCTGCAGTGATATTCCAAGGCACATTCTTGGACAGGAAAAATTCTCGTTCCATTCCATTTGTTTCAAAAAAAAAGATTAAAAAAAGTATAGAGAAAGGCTGTATTCTGCTTGCCCAAACTGTTGGGTATCCTATTAAAATCTCTCATAAAGTGGACATGGCAAAAATCTAAGTGTGGATGAAATGTTTAGAACGACATATTTTGGTATTCAACACTTAAGGGATTTTATTGAAAAAATAACTTTGGTAAAAAAAGGTTCTTAAAATTGGACATGGCATGACATGGAACTTTATATAAAGGAATTGTTCAAAACGGCTTTATCTACCTACTTTGCGAAGATTAGGACTTTACAATGATTTCTTCAATAAAAGGGTTTTTTTTTTAAATAGTGGGCGTGTCAGTATGCGGATTTTAAATTTCTCTACACATGATTAAAGGAAATTTAAAGGAAAAAACATTGCGATTTGGTCTCAAAAAACATTTGTACATGGAAAATTACCTCTCCCCGTCAACAGACGTTTGTGGAGCATTTGTTAATGAAAAATAATTTTTTTTTGTTACTACCTGAAGTCTTTTCTATGATATGGCGAAACTACCAAAAGGATATTGCTAACCATTCCTTAGAAAACTTTACTTTTATATGCTAACCTCAAACGGTCCAAGGTACAAGTCGTGATTTCACCTTGGTCCACGGAGTATTGTACCTTGGACCGAAAATATTATTAAAAGTTTTCCTATAGTTTAAATGTGAAAACTTTAATTTATTTCAATAAAAAGTAAAAATGGTACCATTCTTTATTTATTTCAAAAAACAGCAAAAAAACAAACCATTATCTTAAAGTTTTTGTGCTTGATTAAGAAAAAAATATTTTAAATAAAAGTATTAAATAAAAAAAACTCTTTTACTAAAAAAAAAAAAACTTAACAAAGGACTTCAATATTATTTAAAAACTTACTTTAAGGGAACAACATAAAAGAAAAACAAATTTATCACTTCAATATTATTTAAAAATGTTCATTAAAGGACAAACCAATGGTCCAAGGTACACGCGCTTTGATAGGTCCAAGGTACACTTACACCACTTTAGCCAAACAAATTAGATTTTAACGTAGTATTCAAACCACATACGAACGACAATGTGTTCCTACCAAAAGATTATTAATACACTTACCGAAATCGATTAAAATAGCGGAAAAGAGACAGAAAACTAAGCACTACATAACTTCAGAAAAGAGATAAAAAAAATACTTTTTTCATTGAAAACTATGTTTATTTTTTTTTCTGCCGACTCGTGCAGCTGTGTCTTCAAAAAGAAACTGAGAAGACAAAAATGAACAGAAGATCAAAATTTCACAGAAGGACCGGTTTTTTGCGTGCTTTGTATTTTTCAGAACATTGGCACTCGGACCAAGGTACAATCGGACCAAAGTACACTACCTTCCCCTATATATGTACTTTGTAAAAAAAAATATATCTGTAACCAACGTAATTTGAAACTTCCGTAAAAAAACAGTTTTATTTTTACGAATATTTCGACTACGAAGTGAATAAGCGCGCTGATCAACTATATTATTACTATTAAATATTTATTGTTTCTAAGAGACAATGAAACAAAAAAACGCACATTCCGCAACTGCAAACAACTGTTTATTTCTGTCGCAAATCTTAACGTTAAAATAAAAAGCCATAATAGCTTTGTATGGGTAGAGGGTTAAGGATAACATTTATTTATTTTTATTTATTTTTCTATTTTTTTTTAGAAAAAGATTGACCCATTGGAGACTCTACTGCATTCATTTTTTAAACTGCTTCGTCCATTCTAATTTTACTATAGTCTCACTGAGAAACCCATAGTTTGAACTTATGAAAGCCAATTGGATTTTTAATAATGGCTGGTTTAAAATATCTTTCGTTTTTTTTAATTGAAACAGCATCAAAGTCATCTAATTCCCTAACAACGCTTTCAAACTGCTCAAAATATTTGGCATAATACACCACTGCACTAATCCATGTTCCCCATCGTGTTATAATAGGCTGAGGTGGAAGAGGAATTTAAGGATATTTTTCTTTAAAAACATCTACACGGGACGGAGCTTTTAAAAATATTTGTTTGCCGTTTGACACTAGTGTGTCAACATTTTTGAAGTTGTATCTAATTTCTTCAGCTACTCGGTGAAGTCCATGAGCCAGACAAGTGACATGAATTATTTTTGGATAAAATACTTTCAATGTACGAGCTGCTTTCATCATGTTAGGCGCTACATCCGTTAAAAACAAAAGGATTTTATTGTTGTCTATATTAGCCGTGTTTCTTTGCACGCGGATATAGGCATGGCATCAGAAAACGACCATCGCCGCTTAAGAATTCATCAAAAAAAACTTGGCAGCACACATGCACCTATGACGTTAATTAGTGACACAGCTGGAAGTTGAGTTAAGAAATTTGTATGAAAAATCGTGAAATTCACAAATATTAATTTCCGATAGTTGAAATTAATGCCAAACATATTCTAAAATTATAGAAAACAGTTTCACATTCACAGATTTACTAAATTTTGAAAAAAAATAATAATAAAATCCCGAACAAAATATTCGGCGGGATATGCCAGTGGTCGGCGGGATGTCAAACTTTGGCATTTCCTGCAAAATTCATCGCACCGATTCATCAGAAACGAAGAAAATGGGTTTTGGAAGCACTGTTTATCCCCGCTAAAGGACTTAGCGGCGATAGCTATCCCCGCTAAAGTTAGCGTATATAGGATAAGTTGTTGTTGTATTTTACATGCAAATTTCAAATTATCCCTATATCCGCGTGCAAAGAAACACGGCTATTGTCTCCATACAATAAGTTTCCAGATTCGTCAAAAGCTCGAGCAATTGTAGCGTGGTTTATTTTGTCCAGCTAAATAACATTGGCTAACTATTTATTTCTTTTTGCTAATTTAATCAGCTTGATGTAAGACACCACAACTATGTACGTTAGTAACAAATCGAAAATCTCATCGAAAACACGAGTAAAAACTTTTTCAAAATAGTTTTTTCTTATTGTAGGTTCGTTGGGTATAATTTCTTTTTTGTAGTTTTTGAAAAAATCTCTCAAATATGTGTTGTTAAGTTTTTCTAAAGGGATGTCGGCAGCAATGAAGGTTTCACATAAATCGACGCAAATCTATTACCTGTGCTGGATAATAAAAAGAGTTGTTAGGGCGAAGTGTAAGATATTCGTCCATAAAGTTCGATGTGTTTTTGGCTCTTGATGTGCTTATCAACTAGGAACTTTTTGTGGCATATTTTGCAAAACAAAATGCTGCCATCTGTTTTGAGAACCTCTGTATTCTCCGATTTTGAAAATTTCAGCCTTCTAGCTAAAAATTCGACTTTTTCGATACATTTTTTATTTTGAGATTGTAGCGGATTTTAAAAGTTCTTAAACTTCATTATTTCGGGCCCCATAGAGTATATGGTTGAATTTTCAAAAATTTGAGAAAGTTCTAATGAATATTGGTACTCTTGGATTTTCGTCAGGCTTTTACAAGAGGCGGTGTAGTGAAAAAAACTGAAGGTGTTACTGGGCTCCGGTAAGGATTGAGCTTGGGTTGAGACCCCTGAATTAGTAGTCCAACGCACTAATCAGTGAGCCACTACTTCCAAACTTCACGACAGTAGACTCATGGTAGGACAACAAATATGCCGTTGTAGCAAGTCAGAATCTATGTAGTACAGTATATGGGTCGCCTACAAAACATTTTAATACTATTGTAATGGGTACGAACTGCTCTTACAAGGACTGAAACCGCGTTTCTTTATTCAGTATTACGTGGTTTATTAGCTCCAAACTAATTTACTCTCCGACGATAGGCTAGCTACATACACATTCCGTTCAAGGCCTTATATTTTTGACAGTTCAGCAGGGAAAATTGATAACAGGCTTTGTTAGAATGACATACAGCATCGTGTACATTTTAAACGAAATGTTTCCCCCAACTTCCTAGTCTGAATAGCATACACATCTCTGTAACACCTCAAAGAATCCAAAGCCCATCGCGTACGATTGACAAAATGGAAAACCCTCAAAGAATGCCGAAATTCAATTTACCAACCCCTACCCCGATTCAGTAATGCGCCTGCAACTCCAAAGCTGATTCTAATCTATTTTTGTCACTTTGAAGATGTATAGACGGTATCGCCCGAAATAGGGTGTCCTGACAACCCTCATCCCGACAATAAACCAGTCTTATCTATCTTCGTAAAGCAAGTTAGCTTTAACGAAACTTTTGCACTTCCCTCATTCCGCCCCATTCCAGTCATCAAAAAAAAGAATAGCCAGTATATAATAATGCCAGTTGGGAAATGAGAAAATACCAAACGCTGAAAGTGAATCCATGTTGAAGAAGCGTAACACCAAAAGAAAAAAACCTTTTAAGGTAGGTACATAATGTTTTCTTTAAGCTTTCATGTTAGGTACATCATCGTGTGAGGTCTTATAAAAATATGGAAAACAAATAGATTGTTTACCGATTCATATGTAATGTTTTGCTTTTCTTGAGATCCCGCTTGCGGATGAGAAATGCCCCTGCAAATAAGTGAAACTTTTGTTTTATACTCAAACACATACACTTATGTAAGTTATAGGCTACCACAAAGTATGTACATTAACGACTTCACACACTAAAATGTAGAGAAAAACGAAACAAGAAAGTTTCTCCTTGTGCCAGTGTTGCTGTCTCGATAGAATTATGTCACCCCCAAATTTGGGTGGTATTTTCTTTTCTCATTCTTTCAGAAGTTTTTTTTTTCAAGGAATAACAAACTTTTGATGTCGGGTCCTAGTGTTATTCTACGATGCGATGATTTTTGTTTTTTAAGGGAAAAAAAAGTGGATGGAGTTGATGAAAGGACTAAAAAAACCATGTTTCAAAAAACAAAAGTACAAAGGTAGGTGGGAGAGAGATGGATTTTTGACACTACCAAACAAATAGTAAACCATAGAAAAGGAGGACTTTTTTTTTTAAAAAAAAGAAGAAAGAAAGGACGCTTTTCATATGAAATGCGATTGGTATAAGCTTTATCCTTCCTTCCTTCCGTCGTCATCATCTTTCAAGTTGATTTCCTCTCTGATAAATTCAAAATCTCGGCAAACGAACGAGATTGACAGGTTTGCGGAGTGTTCCTTTGATAAAAATCTTAAGAAGATTTCATGTGTTCTTTGCTTTTATTTTCGTTCATGTTTTGTTGAAAGTGGATTTAGTAAGTGCGAATGCCAAGCCATGTGGAGAACATTTAAGATGTTTTTATTTTCAATTTGGTTGGATAATTGGATTTACAATGAGGTAAAAAAGGAGTGTAATATTCTCAATGAAACTCGATGTCATTTCGAATTCAATTAAGTGCAGTACTCTTGTATTGGCGCAAAAAGTGACTTCACGTGTAAAATCAGGGTAACAATATTTGCATAGAGGAAGAAAGGCTCTCTTAGCCTTCTTAAATGTATATTTTTTCATTTTGTAAGGGCCCAAATAAGGATATCTCAATGTAGTAAATTCAATTTATGCCTACACATTAAGAACAATACCTACTTCTTATATATAAGTGTTAGGGCTTGTCCACGCAAGGAGCTACAAGAGATAGAGTAACAAGTTAAAATACAGTAGATTGCATGGTTGCGGCCACGCAGTCGTTGAGCGACAAGCAACTCTTCTAAACGAAGGAGGGTCTTTCATTAAGGACTTGACAACTTATTTTTATAAATAAAATGCAAGCTACTTGAGATATCTCAAAAATAAATGTATAGGCTTGAACTACTATCAAAACATTTATGAATGGAATTCGATCGATACGTTGAAACCAATTTGTGATGACTCGGCCGAACATTTCGACCGATACGGAAGCTTTTCCTTGTTCAATATTGGCTCTGAGCTCCTCTAACGTCGCCGGCTTGTTGGCATAGACCAACGATTTAATGTAGCCCCATAAAGAAAGTCTAGAGGCGTTAAATCACACGATCTCGGCGGCCTATAGACCGGTCCGGTTTTCGAGATAACACGTTCACCAAACTGAAACTTCAATAACTCGATTGTTGTACCAGCTGTAGGGCTTGTGGCAACGTCTTATTGGAACCACATATCACTTATGTACAATTCATGCAATTGCTCAAATAAATAACGTTCCAACATGTCGCTGTAACGAATACCATTTACCGTAACGTGAGTGTCATTTTCATCGACGAAAAAAAACGGCCCAATGACGCCACCGGCATGAAAACCACACCAAACAGTGACTTTTTGCGGATGAAGTGCTGTTTCATGAAGCACACGAGGGCTGCCATCTCTTCAGTAACGCATATTTTGCTTATTGACGAAGCCGTTTAATCAAAAATGCGGTTCATCGCTGAAGGCGATTTTGCGATGACATTCTTCATTTTCTTCCATCATGTCCAGAGCCCTATTCGAGAACATACATCGCTTCATATGATCAAGTGGCTTTAGTTCTTGAGTCAACTTGATCTTGTAAGGGTGTAGGCCAAGATGCTTACGCGAAATTCGCCTTAATGTGGTCTGGGAGAGGCCCAATTTTGAGAACGCCCTGAAATTGACTGATTTGACTGGTTTGTGAAGGATGCCTCTACGGCAGCAATATTCTCCACAGTTCGGGCAAAATGTAGTCTCACTGGCACGGAAACACCAAGCAGGGAATATTCTGACTCAAATTTGTTCACTAGGCTATGAATTACTTGTCTACTCGGACGAGAATAACGACCAAAAATTGGCGTCCGACACGGAATCTCGGTAGTAAATTTTAATTATTTGTAAACATTGTTCCTTCGTGTACTTCACCATAAGGATAATTTTGATTTTATGGATATTTTTGACACTGACAGTTTGGTTATCGGCTTAAGGGAACGTCACACTGAAAGTTTTAAGTTTACAAGTCGCTAATGAAAGACCCACTGAAGCTATCCACTTCATATGCACACCATTATGTTTGTGAGGTGCTTCGGATTGTTTGTTTTTATGTTAGAACCTCATAGGCGGCGTTGAATCTGCTCAAATTCTCACTATATGACGTCTTAATAAAAAAAAGTCTTTGCCAAAATTTGGACCCGATAGGTGGTGCTGTGGTTGAGATATTAAATGTAGTTTTCCCTGTATAAATTTTGCATATCAACAATATTAAATTTAAGTCTAATAATACAGTTTGGTACAATCCCAAACATTTCCGACAGGTGGCGTTGGTTGTCAAGACTATTTATACATTTACAAACATTTGACATTTTAGTATTAGAGACATATTTCATCTTATCTATATACAAGGTGGCGCAAAAGTAATAATCCTATCAGAAAATGCTATAAATTTTGCGATTGGCCCCTAATGTCAGTTCAGTTTTGACATTTGTGTAGTAAACACATGCGAAATACACGTTAATAAACAATGTTACTCTACACTGCTCCAGAACGCGGAATATTGGTGACTATTTATTTGAGCAATAATCGGTCGGTGACTTTGGCACAACGTGAATTTCGTCGCAGATTTCCTACCCGTCCAACGCCTACTGGTGAAACACTGCGACGTTTAGCCGCTCGCCTCGAAGAGACTGGCACAACACGAGATGCTGCCAGGCGTGGCAGACCCCGGAGTAGCCGTTCTGCAGAGAATATTGCTGCTGTAGCCGAAGATGTCATGGAAGCGCCGTCGACATCTACCAGACGACGTGCCACGCAAATGGGTATCAGTCGACGGTCTTTACAGCGAATTTTGGTACAAGATTTGAAGATGTTTCCGTACAAAGTCCAGACGGTGCATCAGCTGTTAGCTGCTGACCGCCAATCGCGTCTAAAATATGCTCAAGCCATCCTTCATCACCACCAAGAGGAAGATGATTTTTCATCAAAAATAATCATGAGTGATGAGGCCCATTTCCATCTTAGCGGGTACGTAAATAAGCAAAATTTACGCTTCTGGGGCACTGAAAATCCGCGTGTAACCCACGAAGAGCCATTACACCCGCTCAAAGTCACTGTATGGTGTGCTGTTTTCGCTGGAGGAGTCATCGGACCTTTTTTCTTCGAAGACGTCGCGGGCCAAACGGTTACTGTGAATGGTGAGCGCTACAGAGCAATGATCAACGAGTTCTTTTTGCCGCAACTTGACGAATTGGGATTGGAAAACATGTGGTTCCAACAGGACGGTGCAACGGCACACACTGCACGTGCCACAACCGATATGCTGAAGGATGCATTTCCCAGGCGCCTAATCTCCCGTTTTGGCGATTTGCACTGACCAGCAAGATCGCCTGATTTGACCGCTCCAGACTTTTTTTTGTGGGGCTTTTTGAAGTCGCGGGTTTATGTCAACAAGCCTCAGACTCTTGCAGCTCTTAAAGACAATATCCGTCAACAATGTGAGGACCTATCGTCAGAAGTTTTGGCCAAAGTGATGGAAAATGCCATAAAAAGGGCTCAAATGACAATCAACTGTGGCGGCGGCCATTTACATGACATCATATTCTCGACTTGATGTAAAAAAAATTAAAAGACCAAATAAAAATAATCCACAAGAAGAATCAAAGTTTTTCATTTTTTTTTTTTAAATTACAGCCAAAAAACATCGGAAGGTTATTTTTGCGCCACCTTGTATATATTAAAATCAATCCATATTCGAGTTTGTTGCCGGTGTTTGGCCAAACGCGTTAACCGATTGCAATGAATTTTGTTTCCATGAAAGGTGACGTCTGTACAAAGGATGTTTTCTATGGGCGATGTCTATATCTGCATCGGTGTGTGAATTATGGGCATTTAAGTGAGTACACATGCATATGTGCGTATGCGTGTAAATTCCGATGCAGATAGAGAGACCGCACATATAAAAAACCATCGTACAGACCTCACCTACTCGTATTTTGTTATCCGAAGGCGCATATGAAAGAGGGAGACCGCACGAAAGTTTCAAGCCTATTGTGGTGTTTGTGCGCACTTTCATTCTTGAGATATCGTTTGTTCTAAGTTTTATTCAAATAACTCTTATTGAATTTTTTTGAATTTTTTTTTTTTTGGAATCGGACATCGGAAAGTTGCTTTTCCCACATTGATAACAATCGGTGTGAAAGTGAATGAAAAGTGATTCTATCGAAGTTTTTTACTTTCGCTTTTTTGTTTGATTCGCACAAGTAAGCTGACATAGGTGCCTGCCAGACAACAAGCACCTACCCTAAGCGGAACAACGATGGTGAGTGAGCAGCCTAAGCCATGCGGAGAAAAACATGCAGTACCTTTCACCGGTTGAGCTCAAATCAGGCAATCTTCGGTATTGGCCTGAGAGTGTTTCTATGAAGTTTGGCCAAAATCGGTTTAGGCGCAGCAACATACGCCAAAATATATAGACAATAATAAGGAAGTCTACTCCTACATATTGGCCAATAGAATTCTCGGGCACGGGCAAAGCCGGGCGGGTGCAGCTAGTATTTTATAAAAATCAATTGTAGTGCGTTTGTCTTGTGAAAACTCGAGAAAGGCTCGAGTGATTCTTTTTTTGTTTTGCTCGTCTCAACACTGTAGGTTTAGGAAAACAGGAAATTCGGAATAACAAAAAGAAAAAGCCGAAAATTCAAAAAATCAAAATTTGCGCTTTAGTCCAGTCAAATAAGACTTTGAAGGTTATAATAATTCCCATAGAGCTAAAAATTGGTATGACTGTTCAGAATACTATTATAAATGAATTGTGAAAATTCCCCATCAATCCCCTTGTGCAAACAATTTTATTGATTGTGAAAGTTTGCAAAAATTGGTTTTTCGCGTTTTTCAGCTAAACGGTGTAGATCATCCGATTCTCTACGAAAAATGTATCTACACTTTTTTTTATAAGTATTGATATTTCCGTGATATAGCGGTTGAAAGAATTGAAAAAAATATTTTATTCGTAATATGCACACGTTTCCACCCCACCTATGAGGTAGTGTGCTTGGCGCTTTATTTTTAACATGGTTTCCCCGGTAGGCCTATTCCACGATCCATTGTGATCCTATTGAATTCAAATTGAATATTGAAAATGATGAAAGCTGTGTAAATTATGTAATTAATAAATGAAAAAATAATTTGGAAAAATTAGTCGTCGGATTCACAATAATCCAATGGAACTTCTAGTGTACTGTCTTCGTTTTCTTCTTCTTTTTCTTCATCTTCTTTTTCTTCACCTTCCTGCTGGATACAAATATGTTCTAAAAGTGACGCATCATATGTCTCATCACTGATATCGTAATTATTCTCATCTAGTATCGATTCAACATTGGAGCACGACTGTCCTTGACAATTGGTACATGTTAAGAACAAAACAGTCCAACCTTTTTACAGCCGCATTTAGTACCTATTGCAACCTTTTTTGCAATTGCAAAAGATGGTTTTAAGGAGCTTTTCTGGTGCAGGTGGGAATAACGTATGAATTGGTTCCAATGCATTGTCAACTAACTTCCAACTCCAGTCTTCTGGATCCATTTCATTACCAAGCCACACTTGAACTTGATAATATACCCGTAATAGATGTTGTTTAGCAGCAGCAGAGGTTGGGGGAAGACAAGTTAATTGCACTTGTTTTTTATTATACGTTTTTTTTTTCAAAAGATAAGTATCGGAGTTCATTCAAGCAGGTAACTTTTTTTGGAACTCCGTACATAGAAAAAAGAAAGCGAATTCCATTAGTGATTATAACTTCATGAGTAGAGTTACTATTTTTAAAAACTTCAGCACAATTAATTAAATTTTGTTTCTCGAACAATTTCAAAACCGTTCTTTTGCCACTCTTGAAATAATAATACAGGGTCAACAGGAATCTTCTTATCGTGAACTTTGACAGTGCTACTCATAGCTAAAAGAGGGACTACTTTATCAGCACGTTTGAATTTAATGTTATCAAACGTCAATCCTGTTATTTTTGACATGCAAGCAATCCCAACTTCACGAGCTTTATGACAATTAATTTTGTTATCACCAACAATTCCACTGGCAATAGATACAATTCTGTTGACTTCTGGAAAAGGATCATGTAAAGAAAACCACTCTAGGAGGCTTTGTATGGCTTGAGAATCTAGAAAATATGGGCGGAGTTTTTGACGTTCATTTATTCTTTTTCTTATTTCTTATAATTTTATAATTTGTATGTATAAGACATAGGGACTCATATGTTTACTCGTATATCGGTTCAAAAATGTATATTAAAGTACATTAACGTGCATATTACGAATAAAATATTTTTTTTCAATTCTTTCAACCGCTATATCACGGAAATGGCAATACTTATGAAAAAAAAGTGTAGATACATTTTTTGTAGAGAATCGGATGATCTACAATTTTTGTCTGAACTATTTGTCTGTAAAACTCACCGTTTAGCTGAAAAACGCAAAAAACCTATTTTTGCAAACTTTCACCATCAATAAAATTTTTTGCACAAGGGGATTGATGTGGACTTTTCACAATTCATTTATAATAGTATTCTGAACATTCATACCAATTTTTAGCTCTATGGGAATAATTATAACCTTACTTCTATTTTAAGGACTAATTTGACTGGACTATTTTGTATATTGTATTTATTTACTATATTGTATGTGAATTTGGGAGGGAGAATGATTGGAAGGATATATCAATGATTTAGATGGCGGTGCGAGATAAAATTATAAACAATTCTGATGTTTGTTTGTTTATTACTCATCCTCTTTTCTCTGCGTTTGCATCTTTTTGCAAGTAGTTAAAGTAACAAACCATTATCTTATTTTTATTTCAAAGATCCGTTACAAATTTTTTAAGATTCCGCAAGCGTTTGCGGTGTATTGATCATGTTGAATTGGTGCGGTCGAGCAGAGTGCATGGAGCAACAGATGCAGGAATGCGGTCCAGCTGAAGCCATGCTCAGCAACATCTTTCACAAATTCAGCCAATGTGTGTGAGTTCTGAAATCATAAAAAAGTATAAGCTGCGTATGCCTCCATTGAGGTTAATTGCGCACTTACTACAGTTTTCTTAATTAGATCGCGGAACTTCGGATCATTCACCAAATTCAGAACCTTTTGATATTTGGAGTTGCTCTTTGCCATCTTCTTCAAGTATTGTGTGATCTTATTCCATGGAATACGATCGAAAACATTACCAACAGCGCTTCCAACTGATCTCGGCATTGCAGCTGATTCTTCATTGGGTGACATTTCTTCGCTAAGCCCTATGAAAACATCTGGAAGAGTATCTAACAATTCGTGAATGTCATTTGGAGACAAGTTGTAGCTCAGGTAGTTGACAACATCCTTAAATTCGGCTGTTTGAGTTAGATCTTTCACAGTAACCCTCATATAGGGTGGCAATGGGTGCAAGTTCAGTAATGGCCAGTATTTCGGACCGATTTCTGATTTAACGGAAACCGCCACTGCCACCACCAAAACCAAATATGCTAAACGCATCGTTTTAGAATATTTTAAAGATCACAAGAGAGCTGATTGTTCTATTTAAAAACTGGTGCAAGTAAGGGTCATCTTAGGGCTTATATACTCGTACCTGGAATGGGGCTTAACATAGAAAGTTAATTGTATTACAGTCTGAAGTGCCTGAGGTTGTTGGTCAATAAAGCAATTTTCGAAAGGTACTCGTAATTGTGGTTATCAGAGTTAGCAAGTTTGTAATTAAGTAGCCCAGGGTAAGAAGATGTTTTAATTGGTCACTTTATTTTGTTGTTTAAATGCCGTAAGTGGCCGATAACTGTTTAATGTTTGTCTTCCGTGAAAAAGAAAATGACTACGTGGATGCAATCCTAGTCGATAATTTTATATGCAAATACATTGTCGAAATAACTGAGACTTCTTTGCACTTCTATAATGCCTATGAAACGTTGAAAGACGGCAGAGGGATTCGGAATATTTCCCTTTTCGTTTCACCAAAAGTTATTTATAGTTGTAATTTACAACTTACAAATTTGTGAAAAGTTGACTTGTTTGTGAGTTTGCGTTTCACCAAAGAAAATTATTTTCAAAATTTGTGTAGTATGTGAGAATATTTTACAACTGCAAATTGACGTGTTATTCCTCCTACAAGTTTTGTTTCATATTGAAAGTAATCGAAAAAATGTCTTTGCAACGAAGGCATAGTAGTAGCGATAGTAGCGAAAGTGACGATCATGTTTTAATTTTAAGAAAAAAATGTAATTTCGGAGTTATTTAATTTTAATGAAAAATTTCGACTGACTCGATGCAAGTCAGAGGAAATAATTGCAATTATTGGGCCACAAATAGCCGACACGACTGAAAAAAACAGCAGACATGCATGGGATATCTAAATCGACCGTTTGCAGATGTGTTTCTCGCGTTTGTGCAGCAAATGTTAATTTATTGTTTGTAAATATTGTATATTGGCCAAATATAGACGTTACCTTAACAAACATAGATGCCCCTGGCGAATTTGAATTTGCATATGTGGGCAGACATGGACAGCACTCCATAAATGTTATGTTGGTATGTGGGCCGGACTATACCTTTTATAACGCATATGTGAATTGGCCGGGAAGTGTGTACGAATCAAGGGTGTTAATATTATCGAAATGTTCACCACCACTGAGGATTCAAACGACGCAGATACTAAAAATGCTGACAATTTTTATGGCCGGGCTTCCTTAGAATATTTTTTAAATCAATTCGTTAGCAAATATCATATTAAATAACGAGACTTTTGAACTTTAAATGAAATATATGTTTATTTATTTTATTTTTATTTTTAGTAGTCACTTAATTTTAAAGTGTTTTCTTCCAACACTTTTATCTCCTCTTTCAGCTCTGCAGTCCCCAAGTTCCTTTTTCAAGGCATTCAACTGCAAATTATAAATTTCGAATTGAAGCCTCCTTTTCTTCAATGGAAGAATATCCGACTGCTCAGTTAGCATTTTGTTGTTGCGCTTGGCCTTTTTTGATGATACTTGAGGTCTGATTGAATTAAAAAATACGTACATATATCCGCCTTCAATATCCCCCACGTTTGCGCACTGGGGTTTCAGCACCTCATCAACTATGCCTTGAACTATTGGCGATTCTTTACCGATAATATCAAAAATGATATTATCGAGATCGGTTAAAATGCGACTAGTGCCACCTTCAGAACCAGTCTTCTTTGAATTATCAAGTTTAAGCTAAAATATAAAAAAAAATATATATATGTACCTATATTATGTAGGTACTTACCAGAGTAGCCCGTTTTTAATTTTGCCACACAATATCTCGAACATATTTCCAATTCTCTCCATTTTGAATTAAGAGGATAATGAAATTTAAATATCGTTCCACGCGTTTACTTCAAATAAAACCTCCTTTTTTTTCTAATCAAGGAGACAAAAAAAAAATCTTATTTTGCTCATTCATTTTAATTCCGGGATTGCACGACGATATTCCACAAATTTGTGAGAAAACACTTGTGGATTACACATTGCACAAAAACCCGGTGCAACAGGAATTTTTTCACTTGTAATCAACATGTTTATTCTTACAATTTTCTTTTGTCTAATCACAAATTTGTGGGTTCATATATTTGTATTTGGTGAAACAGAAAACCGGATTACAAATTTGTAATTGTGATTCACAAGTACAAATTTGTGGTTGTAATTTGTAGTTTGGTGAAATGGGCCCCAGGTGCATCGAGAGTGGCATATAATTGTCTTCTCATATGAATTTGGATGGTCCTAATTGATATAATTATTATTTTCATGATTTGAGGAAGCATGAAATAACCTTGGATAGAAGACACAGCTAGGAAGGTGAAGTAATGGCATGGCTAGCAGTAAGCTTTTAAAGAACTGCAAACCTTGATTTTCAAAGCTCGGAATGACCGCAATCACCTTCAAATCTATACTGGAAAGAGCTTTACCTCATTTTTCCGAATTGATCGGTGGACATCGATGATTTCCCAACAGGACAATGCACCGATACATACCGCAAGAATAAATAAAACTTAGATTCCGAGTCAAAAGGTTTACCTACTGACATGGCCGCCGTATTCACCGGACCTGAGCATCATTTAAACTGTGTGGGGGTGGCTTTCACTAAAGGTCTACGAAGGAGGAAAGCAATACGTCAACCCGGAAGAAATAATTGAAACCAAAAAATTACGCTAAGGAACTGTATAATCTCTTCATAGCAGGCTTCTTGAAGTGATACACCGATCGGGAAGTAGTATACATTATTAAAAAATATTGTTATAATCTTAATAAACACCAAATTAATTTATTGAACAAAAAATTGTGTTGTTTTATTAACTATTAAAAATCTATCATGTAGATTAATTTACTGTTCGTAAACAGGTGGAACGGAAAATGTACTTATTTAATGACCTTATTGGGAAAATCATCATAAAATTTAACTTATCTACTTAATCCCAATTTTGTTTCTACAATATAAACAAAATATAGCCTTTCATATTGCACTTGTATTTTTCAATATTATCGAAGGATTCAAAAAATTCTTAAAATTAAAATAACATGGTCGTAAACACGTGTAAAGGAGTGTATAAACCTGATTTTGCTTGTGGAATCAATAGGTTTAGCCTGATTTAATACAAGGTCACACTAAGACTCTAGAAACTCCTAAAAACTGTAAAAACTCCAGAGAGGGTCTCATCAAAGCAAAATGAATTTCAAACAAACCTATGCCAAAATTGCATTATTTTAATATTTCCTCTGATTAGATATGTTTTTAGTATTTTTTATTGAAAATTGTGCGTAATAGAAAAAAGTGGCTGTGACATACGGACAGACAGACAGACATGACGAAACCATAAGGGTTCCGTTTTTTGCCATTTGGCTACGGAACCCTAAAAAGACTCACTTGTTCATTGCTTCTTATCTTCCAGAAACAATCAATATATAGATCCTTTTTTTCCGAATAAAATTAAAACTATTTTTTCCGGATAGGTATGTAAGAAATATTTTTTTAACATTTTCGAATATGGGTCAACATTTTTTCACTAATATAATCGAAAATAAAAAGAATTATATGTTTATACATATCTACAGCGCAGTAGTGACCAAGCCCAAGTAAAGGCCCCATTTATGGGTTTGGCATTTATACTTTTCCGATTGTTTCTTTGTTTTATTAGGCAAACATTTTGCAATAAAATGTTATCAAATGAGTTTAGATTGATGCAATTGTGGTCTATTGTGATCAAGCAATTTTACTCCAGTAACCTGACTTCTTAACCTCATAACTTATGGCGCAGAGTTAAAGCTGCAAGATAACTCAGGAAATCACTTCCAATTCGATTTTGTTATCAAGCCTCAATTCGGAACTCATTAATTTGCTCCATCACCTACGACTACTAATTAACAACACTTTAAGAGTATTAATTAATTAATATGTGTGATTGGAGATTTCAATTTGTGGCTGATTGGATGTGAAATTCATAATCATTAAATGGAAATTTAATTTTTAATTAGCGATTCATATGCGTTTAATACTCGCATGTAGATATATTTCATGAATGTTTTTTACAAATGTGGTCTGCATCATTAGTGGCCGCAGTAGCGACTGTTAAATTATTCCCATGCAATGCCACTGGCACTAAGTATAAAATTCATCTGCGCTTACAAAAATTTTCATGAAAAAGTAAAAAAAAAAGTGTATGTGTACTCATGTACGTGCGTTAGAGGTTATAGTCCTTTGGTGTGAAGTTTATTACGTGTTAAAAATCGTATACCAAGTAGGGAGATGAGAAATAAAATTGATTGAAGTTGAATTTAGTCTTATTAACATAACCTTCCGTCCTCACACATATTTTTTCTAACGCGCTCCTCACACTGGGGTATCACATACCCCACCCCAAAAGTATTAAACAAATATGTTACTATATATATATATATATATATATATATATATATACATGTATAATGTATATATTTTTTTAATTCATATTTTTATTTCATCAAAACAAAATTCAATACGATGAATAACATAAAATATAAAAATATTAAAAAAAAAAACATAATTTCCAAATTAGGTTACAAAAAAAGTTAACATATATTTGTCAACTAAAATCAGTCAAATTCATAGAAAAGTTTAAAATAATAGTTTAAAAAACTGTCGCATTACGCTTTCTAATACTCTTTCTTCAATGTTTACTCCAATGTATTGCAGTGAGTTATTAGTGATGATCCTCGCACATGGGAAGTCGGCATGTCATGTTTTCAATTTTTTTTTCGATTACAGAAGTTACACACCATGTTTAATGTTGATTTTCATGATTCGAAGCTGGTTCATTTTTGGCTTCATCCCTTGGCTGATACCCAAGCTAAAACTTCGAAGCCCGACTAAACACTTTAAAAATATCTAAGAACTGAACACCATCGCCTGCTACTGCAGAGAGGTTAAAATTGAATATACATACATAGGTATGGCATGCTTAGGAAATTTGTTTAACGGGACCTGCACACTTTTGAAATCTATGTGGGGTATCTCATACCCCAGTGAGTGGTTGGAAGGTTAACACAAAAATACTGCGCGGTTTCTAAGGACATTTGGGAAAATATCTTTTTTTTTAGGTTTCCAAGAAGTCCCTGGTAAAACAACTTTATGTCAATTTAAAGCGATATTAACTTGGCCATCAGTTTCCACTGTACAAATTTAAATGTTTCCTCCTATCATTCTATAGGGCTGCTTTTTCTACAAAGGCGTGACATCACACAAACGGGTAGTGTGTTGGCTTGTGACCCGTGCGTTGCAGGTTCCATTCCCATTGGGAACAACAACATACACCACCCATTAAAAGAGAGAAATGAATAACACCTTGATTCTCCAACCTCTACATCAGAAAGAGGATTGTTGCTTGGTAGTACAATGGACGTTACCGAGTCTGAGTGCTCTGGGATTTGGATTTCCTTTCTATTATATGTAAATAAAAAAACGCTCAAATTACATATCCGCCGGAATACTTTTGAATAATAAAAGTGGACTCTTTTTTATGAAAAAGTTGATCCTGTTTTGGCAGTAAGATTACAACCAAATATAATTGAGTTAGGGAGTTTTTTTATAGATACATACAACTTTTTTTTTAAAAAAATAAAACACAACAAATTTAATGGAATGAACAAATTTTGGCTTTATTAGCTCACAAATTTCATGGCATTTAATGTTTCAAAATAATTTCTGACGTATGGCCTTATGAACGCCATCTTTTTGAAAGATTTTTGAACATCATAAAATCCCTTGTGTTTGAGAGCAAGGAAAAGAACGGAATTTTTTTTTTTTTAATTTTCTACTCATATTTTTCTTTGAAATGATGATTTTTTTGTTTAATCGACGAACACATCCACTATCTCTGCATAACAATCGGAATATTTTTGCTCCCAACTTATTTTACCGCCATCTAGTCGCTTCATGGCATCAACAGTCTTTGTTTACTTCGTCTCAGTTCTCGACTGCTGACCTCTTTATCTTCAGCACTCCTTTTTGTTATTGGTTACGTGTAAAATTATGCTGAGCTGGGTATACACTAGCACCGAAACACGGCTACAATAAATGCGGACTTAATTCTATCAATTTGCATGCATAATCCCGATTAATTTACAACAAACATCATTTCATTTCGATAATGGAAGCAAGTGGGTTCCCAAATCGCGACAGCGGAAATCGGATGATTGCAAAGTAGGTTCCGATATCGGATTGCTTCCGCTACAATACTTCCGTTACAACAAAAATTGTGCCCTCAATGCGCCAAAAGAAGTATAGCTTCAAAAAAAAAAAGAACCAAAACAATACCAAAAACCCAGAACCATTAGCCGAGTTCATTAAGTCTTTTTTTATTTCCATTACTTGAACTGAACTGGTCCACAGTCAATACGGTAATACACCATTAAGTACCACGAAGAAAGGGGGTCCTGGAGTCATTTCACAAAAAACTTTTCAGCATCTTGACTTGAATGCAATTAATATGGAAAGAAACCATAAATAAGTAGGACAAGAAAATATATATTCACAGGAAGCATCGAACAAACTTAAAAGCTATTCGCCCATTCCAAATCACAGAAAGGATATTGGCAGAGGAAGAGAAAGTATAAAAACATATGGGCAAGCTAGATTTTATTAAAGGCGAATTTTCATAGCCCGCAGTATACGCAAAAGTGTAACCCATCATGAGGTACCAAATCCGACGTTTCAACTCATTATAATAAATAATTCCATGGATACAAGTTCTATTTACATTCATCTTAAAGCAGCGCGCAGCATCCAGATAGGGTTTAAAAACAAGTTCCCTTGTGAAAGTAAAATTCAACCAGAACGGAAATCGGGAAAGGATTAACGGTATCCAGCGACAAAATATAAGTTTTCTTTGTAGTCTTCACATTCAAAGGGTACGAAGTTTCATTCCTTGCGTGCATTTGGAAAGAAAAATTAGAAAAGTTTTTAATTTATTTTTCAAGTTTTCACAGAGAAGAAAAAAATAACCAAAATAATCCCCGGTGGAAACTCTTTTAGTCCAAAAGCAAGGTTGGTGAGTATACAATTATTGCAAAGACTGTTGTTTGCAAGATTCCTACTTGTAGTCATTTAAATGTTTACATTTTTTCAAGAATTTTCAGACTAAGTGTTCCAACTCCCTTTTTTAGGAAGTACTCCTAATGACCGATAAATATTTGCCACAACCCTTATGATTTTCCTAATGTGAACACTTCAACAATCTTCTGCTGGCTAGAACGACCGATCCAGCCTTGCGACATCAACACATTATGGTGACAGTAAGCAGTCTTGAAAAAGTTTTTATTTTGGCAGGGGAACACACATTTTTGGGGTTTTACTAAGTGCTTTCGGTGTCGAAATTAATTTTTGTGATGATACTGTGACAATGTTAACGGGCTACGGAATACTTTGTGCATACTTTTTCCTAGAGTAACCATTTTGACAGGGAGGTACTGAAAACCAAGAACTTTGAACCCATTATGTAATTAATTTATTGAGTTGGAAAATTTGGCTTGAAATGTGAAAGACATTTTAAAAGCGAAAACTCCATTCAACGTGTGGATTGTTGGAAATATTTGCCAACTTAACTCATGTGTTGTGTAAGTATATAGGTATATGGTTATGAATGCAAACTGCTCAATATGGGAGCGTACATTATGTTGCAGGGGTAACCTTCCGAAGTTCTTTTAAGTGTGGGTTTGTGTTACTTGTTTGGGTTAATAAACATGGGAGATGCAAATGCTTGGGAAGCGTCTATGATAAAATTAAATTTTAAACTACCCCTATTTGCAATCACCATGGGTACAGTTATGGCCTTTCAGGTAAGACTTTTTTTGAGAATTGTGGTATGAATTGCTGAACAGCTTGTAGGGAGGGCAGAAAGTTTCCAATAACTTGGGAGCGTTGTCTCGTTCGGTGCATTTGAAAATTTAACTGGTACAACAGCGCGATAGGTACCAAGAAGCGAGAAGTTAGGAACATTACCAACAGGGCTCAGCTTAATGGGGATGAAAGCGACTAGACTAAGTACTGTGATGCGACGAAATAAATGAAGTACATACTTAATATTGAAGTCTAATAGAAAAGCAGGCAAGCATTTTTGTTAATTTCTAACGGAAACTAACGAGGCCTCGAGACTGCGAAAAATCGTTTCACCTACCTATAGCCGCGCATTGTTCTGTGAGCTCAACGATTTACACTTCGTTATTTTTCGAATAAAGGAGAATGCTAGCGCAATGGGTTGTTTTTTTAAGCTGCATGAGTCGTCGCGAACTTCAATTAGGCGTTACGCAGAAATCGCGTAACGGCATCAATTGGTCGTTTCTGTTTGAATCGTATTATTACTGTATGCTCCGATTGCTGTTGTGAGACGTCTGTCGATAATCGGTTTATTTAACTTTTTGTCTATAGACTTCATACCCATAAGTCTCTCTCCTTTCTCCTCCTTTAAAAAAAACTTTGAAAAGACTCCGAAATATACACATCAGGGATCTCTGCGGTGGAATGACGAATTATGCAATTCACAAAAGCCTATCTGAAAGGTATATCCGTGGAAGCGGCCTAACATGAGTTGGTAGGGAAAATCGATCGATATCCTTTCAAGGTTATAGTTTGATTACACAGTGACGTATTAATGATTATGCATTATGCGAGCGGGACCAGGTAATACTGTGCTGATTGCCCATGCAGTGCAACGTATGAGCTAATAAGTTCGCGGATGAAATGGCAAGAAAATGGAGTTGAGGTAAAATTTCCCGCAAGAAGGACCATTTATCGTTCCTTAACTTCCCTACCAACTCACTCTGTATCGATTAGCGTGCTTAATGTCCGTATATGTGAAAGGGCAGTCTTGGCTCTATCGATCCACTTCACTTTATCATTGGGTTAGCAAGCACCATAAGTGAACTCGGTGCTGAGCAAGAAGCCCAACACTGAGAAATAAACAGACGCGCAGTTCCGAAAGCATTCCCCAAGAACAGACTTACGTTCTGCTAGATGTGACCGTGCGAGCTTATCGGCCAACAGACGGACAGCCTGCAACGGCTGAGCACAGTTCAACAAGCGCTTTAACCAGACGTACGAACTGCAGCGGCGGAGTAGTGAAACGTTCTCGAACACACTCAAAAGAGACGGGCGGTCTGCAACCTACAGCGATTGCAAAATCAATCACTTTTAAAAACGGTCTGAACTAAGTTAAGGAGGGCACGGGGACATCCTCTCTTGAATACAATTCAGCGTGGACTACCAAAGTTATTGCAGGGAGGCACGATCATTGAGGGAAGAGATGACGCTCCCTTTTGATCGAACTCTGTCGTGGGCGCAACAAACGAGCAGCAGAAGAGTGCCTTCATGGGATACGCACCCTCAATACGCAAATACGCCCACACCACGAAATGGGGAGGGTCAAACCCGACAAATAAACACTGGACACAAAACCTGCCGGCCGTACGGACAGACGATTTTGGAAATTATTTCCAAATTGACCAGCCAGATTTGTAGACATGATTCAAGCCGGGAGTTTATAAAACAAAAAAAGAACACAAACAAGGATCTTTCGAAAATGAACATAGAGCGAGGGACGTAGCGGAACATTTAAAAGAGGAAGATCCAGCTAAGTTGCGGAAATAATTACGAAGTGGAACTTTAATCCAGCGGGAATCTGGCAGAAGGCACTGTTTCAGAAGGAAAGCAGAAAACAGATAACAAGGATTTTGGTGTTCGTTGGTAGGGTTTGAGAAATAATTATAGATTGATAGATAGATAAATTAGTTATTTGTTTTTCTATTTTATAATAATAACAATTTTCTTTTTCGAGTAAAGATAAATACAAGAGCATGGCTATATAAGCCGTCTGCTGGTTAAACTTCGAAAAAACTTTGTGAGAGGGATTAATTTGTTTTAAGGCTACAGTACAGTACAGTACAGTACAGTGTACAGTAATTTAATATTTAATACTATATTATTATTTTGTTAACAAAATCTGTCATTTTAGCTAAATCAACGAAATAAAAATAAAGTTAAAGAGAAAACTTTAACAATTCGGCCTTTTAGATTAGCTATATCAAAGTATAACAATTAATAAATGACCACATGGGATTACAAACCAAAGAAAGGCATATCCTCAAGATTTGAAAAAAGAGGACACAAGATGCAATATTTTATTGGGCATTTAGTTTGGCTAAAGGAGACGAATGAAAAATATTCCTATGTATATAAATATAAAAAAAACGTGAATTTAAATTAGCTAAAACAAAAAAGGTAAATACGTGATTGATTTACCATTCGGCATAAGTATTTCGGTAATACATCGCATGCTTTACAAACGGAATAAATACCTTAAAGCCAAAATTTCCATTTAATATTTGGACACATTCTTCTAATGATAGAAAGCTTTTAGCAAGCATAGTCTGCAAATTTCCTTCAGGATCGGGCATACTGCTTAAAAGTGGAAAACGTCTTCATTCTGGTTTACAGATTGCAGTACGGAGAGATTGGGTTGATTTCGTTCCTGTGTGGTCTGTGACAAAGCATTTCAGTGCGAATTTTGAAAAACAAACTAATTTCCGTTACTGCAAACTTCAAATTGAAATAGTTTTCTGACCCTAGGTGCAGATTAAGTCATCTGTAAGTATTTCGGGAAGCTGACAGTCTTGCTTGCTGCAGAAAGTTATGGTATAGTCTATCATCAGCAGCTGCAAAACAGTCATATAACATGTTTTTCCAGTCGCCGTGGTTACTTTCATCTAATGTCATTGCCAAATTGTTAGCGGAAGCTTTCTCATAAAAGTTATTGAAAGGCGAGTATAAGTTTCGCAGCATTATATTTTTTTGAAGCTATTTCTAGACCATTCAAAAACTTTACAAATATAATCTGCACTAGCCTTGAAATTACTTCAATAAATTAGAGATAAGCCTGATTCAACATTGCGTAGTTCGGTGTAGTTATCGAAAGCTTAAAAATGCGCTTGGAGAAGAGCGTTGGATTTTCTCATTATGTATACCCTATTCTAAGGGTATATTAATTTTGACGCATAGTTTGTAACATACCTTAATGTTGCCCATAGACCCCTAAAAGTTACTATATTTATGATCAGCATCGATAGTAATATCGCCCGTCCGTCCGTCTGTCGGCAAAAATTAGGCCTTTAAACTGGACCTAGAGAGCTGAAATTTTAACTTATACTCTCTAGGGTCCCGAAATAATCAAGTTTAAGAATTTTTGAAATCCGCCCACAAATTCAAAAAAAAAAAATTATCAAAAAAATCGAATTTTGAGCTAGAAAGCTGAAATTTTCTATATATGATCTATGACTCCTAAAACTAGGCGGGAGATACAATTTTTAAAATCCGCTCACTGACACGCCCACAATTAAATAAAACAATTTTATTGAAAAGTCAAAGTTTGAGCTAGGGAGCTGAAATTTATAATATATACTTTCTAGGGGCCCTTTATGCTGAAATTATTGAAATTAATAATATATACTCTCTAGGGGTCCTTTATGCTCATGCGTAATTTTTTTTAAAATCCGCCTACTGACACGCCCACAATTAAATAAAACAATTTTATTGAGAAACCAAAGTTTGAGCTAGATAGCGTTTTTTAGGGTTCCGTAGTCAAATGGCAAAAAACGGAACCCTTATAGATTCGTTATACCTGTCTGTCTGTGTGTCTGTCCGGGAATGTCACAGCCACTTTTTTCCGAAACTATAAGAGCTATACTGTTGGAACTTAGTACCCCATACTTAAAACTGAAACAAAAAAAAAATCATCAAACCCATACGTGTGGGGTATCCATGAGTAGGTCTTCAAAAATGATATTGAGGTTTCTTATATCATTTTTTCTAAACTGAATAGTTTGCGTGAGAGACACTTCCAAAGTGGTAAAATGTTGGTCCCCTCCCCTCTAACTTCTAAAATAAGGGAATGATAAAACTAAACAAAATATGCGATGCACATTACCATGCAAACTTCCAACGCAAATTGGTTTGAACGAGATTCAGCAAGTAGTTCTTTTTTAATACGTCATAAATCGTAAACCGCAATTTACCTTTCATTCAATCAACTAAAATATAAAAAAAAAACATTTAATTTCATAAACATAAACCTTATGCGTAAACCGTGAACCATTATTTTCTAATAATAAATCTGTAATAGGTGCCTAAGTAAATAATAATTATAATTCGCGCGGAACCCTTCATCGCACTTGGCCGCTTTTTTTTATAAAAGCTTTGTTTTTTCTATAAAATTATTCAAATGTTATAAAACAAAATATATAGAGCGTTCTTAACAATTCAACCATACTTAGACTTTTGTCACGCCCACTTATGAGGGATAGGAATGAGAATAGGGTATCCAACAATTCGCCCAAGCGGACTGTAGCCCGTCCCTATGTTTTTCTTCTAAAAATTGATACCCGTACAGACACTTGCATAGCAAAACAGGTTTTGATAGTGGCATTACAGACCTTAAATCTCCTTTCTGGATCAACAAAGTGGCAACATAAGAACTGGGACCACATGAAGTTGATTGCCACCTTCGCTACGGTGGTCCTTTCCTTGATGTGCGAGAGGAGATTTAGATTATAATTTTCTAGGAAACCAAGATATTCGAAACTGTGGGTTACCTCGATTCCGTGCCCATCTAACATCCATCAGCCCACACTTATAGCATTTCATTTTTGACACCTAAAACCCATTATCTTTGACTTGTTGACGTTAATTTTAAGGTCACAAGTATCACAGTATTTTTTTAAATTGGTAATCTGTAGCTCTAGGGTTGTCGGGTTTTCAGACAGAATAACTAGATCGACAGCATAAAAAAGTACTTTGACATCAACCGCACCATATTGAATGCCGCCGGTAAACCGTGACACATATCATCACAAATATCTTGGTACGGAAGTGCTCCGGAAAATCACGGAAAAAACCATGCGACACGCGACCCCGAACATAGTTTTCGAAACCTTTCGTCTTTCGGAAATGACGCGATCGGGTCCTGATCTAACGGAAATTCCGTTCTTCCTTTGTTTAATCCAAAAATAACCGTTTAGTTAAATTTACCATGCTCAACCGGGCCATTTATAACGTAGTCGAAAAAAACGGTTCGACTTTTCGTTTCTTATTTTTTCAGTTTGCCGAAGCGGTTTCGTGTGGCTGAAATCTCCTTTTTTTGAGCTTAATTATGGTTTCACAATTTTCCTGAAGAATTTTGTGTTTCTCTCGCTTCGCATATTGTAGTCGGAGAAATTTCTCTTACTCCACGCCAATTGGACATTTTATGAAAATGTCAGGTTCGCTAATTTTAACGCTTGCAGATTCAGCGGTTTCATAAAGCGCTACGCTTTTGAAACCCACCCAAGCTGATCGATCGGGAAATCGGGCATATGTTTTTGCATTTATTGTTCGTCGTTTTATTTTTGTATTGCCTGGTTAGTAGGTAGTTTCTTCACGAATTTAAAGTGTAACAATGAGGTGCAGGGACATAAGTCCCGAAGACTTATGTCCCGCATTCATTTTTCGGGATTTATGTCCCACTTAAGTGGGTCAGGTCATAAGTCCCGAATTGATTGATTTGATTTGAATTTTTAACGTTGAAAATGGGACACAAGTCCCGAATGAAACAAACAGTTGGAAATATTTTATATTTTATTAATGTTCATAATTTGATAGGTAAAACATAATTAACGAGAAAAAATTGAAGAACCGTACCTCGCACCTACTCCAAATCAAACAGTGTCCCCAAGCAAAGGGGTTGCAGGGCTGCAGCATGGCCCCCCCATATGGATTGCACTGTTTATGGAATTAGTTGCGAAATCGCAAGTAGATTCTATAAACAGTGCAATGCCTATGGGCAGGCTTGCTGCCCCCCTGCAACCCTGCATCCACCCTGCTTGGGATCACTGTTTGATTTGAAGTAGGTGCAACGGCAAATTGTTGAAAACAGCATCAATTTTAAGAGAAATAAAGCCAAATTGGCCTTATTCCGTATGGCCTTATTTCACGGCACCGGTATAGTGGGACATAAGTCGGGACTTATGTCCCACTTAAGTCCGAATTGATTTCGGGACTTATAACCCACTTAAGTGGAACATAAGTCCCGAAAAATGAATTCGGGACTTATGTTCCTGCGCCATCAATGGGGGGAGGGAAATGCGGCCCACACATTCGAAAGTGCTCCTAAAACGGTCCTTGTGCGTGGTCAAAGGGAATATAACGGAAGCTCATTTAAATAGCTTAACAGAGATGGCATCACAAACCGGGTATCCAAGGCCTTGTAACCCAACTTGAGCGAAAAGAAAACTTTTGCGATCTTGAATCTTAAGTAAAAGTCAGCTTAGAATGACCATCGACATCCTGCCCGGACACTGCCGTTTTAGGAAGCATACCTCTCAGAAACGGATGCGAGCAAACATCGATGATATTTGCGTAACGTAAAATGTTACACACATTTTTGCGAATGCGGGGATATTTCTCGTCGTAGAAGGCAATAGCTGGGCAACTACTTGTTTCATAACCTACAGGAAGTACCACCCAAGAAAAGGGGTTTTTGTAGGGAAATACAATTTTTGAGGAAAGGATGTTAACGACTGACATTATAGTTGGTGCCCCCAGGGATTGCGATACGCCTTTTACGTTACCTAGTGCTTTTATGACAGAAAATGTCGATGACATAACTCTGTTTAACCATACGTAAACGAACGTCTCCTGACCTGTCTAAAGAAATGAATAAGTAAACTTGGAAGCATACACTTGTTGACATATACCAAAGTTCTGTAAGATTGAAATGTAAGTTTTAATAAAGTTCTTATATCTATTATTCAAAGTAAAAAACCAAGTTATTTCACCAAACTGAACAGATTTTTAGAATGCACAAACTTCAAATATTTCCAAAATGTATTCAAAGAACAATTTCAAATTCCCTGCTCCACGCCCAGCAATAACAATTAAATAATCAAACAAAGTAAATTTCTTAAACCAACACACCACTCAGAGACTCCGTCACCTCTCATTTATTCATCCTAGATCCCTTTCGGTAAGCATCCCTTTTTCGAAATCTCAATTAACAACCCAGTTAATGGGGAATTTTCAAAAGTATTATGTACTCCAAATTGCACAAATCTCATCAGTGCCATTGATTTTTATGTCTGTCAAAAGGATATTGGGGCGCGTTCGAGCCGTCCATTGGGATAAAGAAGAGAACCCTTTTTCACTGTTAATTGCATCAAAATCGCTTAATGGAAAAATTCTTTGAAGTTGTTCGTCCGTCGCCCAATCGAAAACGAAACACATACACAATTATTCACTAATCTTTTGCATGCCACATGCCGACTGGATGTAGTAGCACTAGCAACGTTCCCCCATCGAGTGTGTCCTTCTAATTCGCTCTCAAAGTAATTATACAACAAACAGAGAGGAAAGTTATATATATGAAACTGCCATTGACACCAAATTCAATTTCCAATTATCCAGAGCCCATCCTTTCCATAGTGCCTTGGCGGGTTTTTTAGCGCGTGGTTCACTCATTTCCTCTCTTGATAGCTTGCAAGTGAATTGGGAGCGCATTATAATGGCTGGTGAAGTAGCTGGGCGTCCAAACGAATAGAAAATATATGCAAGCGTTTTCATTTTCATTAACCCTTTTCATGTCGTTATCGTCCTTCGTGCGTATCCGCGGAGAATACGCACACAAGGACAATCGACATTCCATTGCAATACCACACGTGCGGCTGCACGCTATCCCCGAATTCAATGCAAAAGATGAAAGTTTATCGAAACGTCGTCGATAACTGGTCATGAATGGCGCAGCATAGAACTTTTATGTCAGTTTGAGGATTATCACCAGTAGGTACTCGAGAGGGCAAATTGTAACAAAACCGACTGGCCCTTTCAATGGAATGGGCTCCACTCCAGCGCTCTGAAAGAGAAGAACAATTCCGGAATTCATGTGTTCTTTTGTGTAATTAACGCGGTCTGATCGGAAAATAAAAGAGGTATTTCAGGTTGGTATTTTGCCTGTGTCCCTTTTCGGTTCGCTTTTAGGGACATTTTTTCCATCTCCGCTGGATATGACTTACGTAACGTGCTCTACTTTGCTATTGTAGTCATGGAGGTAGTCATTAACTAATTCTTCTTTAGTCGTTGCTTTTGTGGACTTGACAGGAGGTTAATTACTAATTGCTATTGAGTTGTGTAGGTATGTATAAATGCCTTTGGGGCACTCTCAGAGTGACATTGAATTTGTAAACGAATTTGCAGTTTTCCCCTAATACTGGGAATGGGATGGACTCTGCGAATTAAAAACTCAATTGGAATCGGAATCGGAATGTTTTTCGAGTGCATTCCCTGTTTGATGTTTTAATCTGGATTGAGTCACGAGAATCTAACAGAAATTTATCTGTTTAGTAATAAAATCGAATAATTGCGTTCCAATTATTTCTTTTCTATTCGAAGTCGCCTCAAATTGTCGAACCGAGAATGGCGCCAATTAATGTAACTTTTCTGCTGTAGTTTCATAGGGCTCTCTGTTTAGCCCACTGATGCTTTGTAAAACATTTAGGATGACGTTAATTGGTTTAACTCTAGAAAGCTAACGTTGTTGACTAACTAGGCGTAGGTATAAGCTAATAATTCGTCGAATCGAAGAAGTGGAATGCTGATCATAATAGTCAAAAAGAACTAGCTATCAGGAATTTAGGCACGGTTTGAGTGTTATCCCTATCCCAACATCACAGCGAGTGATATTGAATGGTGGTTAATACGTCGACCACTGTTCTGAAAGGTTATATTTTGAGATGTAAATAAATTCATTTCAACAAATCGAAATGCTCAATTGTCTTCCAGATGACGAGACACCTAAAAAAATGTCTGCAGCACTCCCAAGAAACAACGCTTAATTATACTGCCATGTCGTAAGAAGGGCACATCTCCATTTTAGTAAATTTGAGATGGATGTAAAGGGTTTTTCAATAAGAGCGCTAGAAAAGTTTTTTTTTTTAAATAAAACAAAAACGGTTGGATATCAATGAAATTCTTTATTCCTGTGAAAGTACGTTCGATGCCATTATGTATGGAACTCGATTTCTTTTGCATGGCCACCACGGGCACGCTTGCAGAAGTCCAGACGCTGAACCCAATTTTCGACGGTTTTCAAGCATAAATCGGACGATACTGCTGCAATTTCACGTTCGATATTCGTACGAAGTTCATCAATCGTCGCTGGCTTGTTGGCATAGACCATAGACTTGACGTAGCCCTACAGGAAATAATCTAACGGCGTCAAATCGCACGACCGAGGCGGCCAAACGACTGGACCATTTCGTGAGATAACACGGTTTCCAAACTTGGTTTCCAATAAATTGATTGTGGCATTCGCTGTGTGGCTTGTGGCGCCGTCCTGTTGGAACCACATGTCCTCCAAGTCCATATCATCCAATGTAAGGATGTAGGCCAAGATCTTTTCGCAAAACTCGCCACAACGACGTCACAGATATGCCCAACGCTTGAGAACGAAGTGTGAGAGACACATTTGGGTTTTCTTCAACTGAAGCCTCAGCGGCAGCAATATTCTCGACACTACGGGCACTTCTTTGTCTCATTGGCACGGGAACATTTTGTACTGTGCTTGTGGATTCAAATTTTTCCACTAGACGCTCAATTGTTGATCTGCTAGGACGATTATGACGACCATAAATTGGACGTAGCTCTCTTTTCGTTGAGGCCACTGACTCCGAATTTCGGTAGTAAATTTTAATAATTTCGACTCATTGTTGGCTCGTATATCTTTCCATCATGAAATGGCAAACCTTACTGAAGAGAAATGTCAAAAGAGCGGCAAGAAATTCGTTGTCGTTTGCTGTCCCTGTCGCTCCACTTTTGTAGCGTCCCTGTTGAAAAACCCTTTATTTTACTGTTTTTGGTTTTTGCTCCTTCAATTCAATTCAATTATTTTATTGTGAGCGTATGTTTCAGTAATTTTGCTGATCACTTTGAGAAAATAGATTTGCGGCTTTGTAGAAATACGTTGACAAACTTTTTTAGCGTTTTGAAAAACAACATTTTTTTTATTGAACAAATTAACATCTCTGCGTGCACTCAACACTCGTATATTTAAACATCATAGTTATGTACGAATCAAAAAAGGCGCATTAACCAAATAACATCGTACGACACTACGCAAAAAATCACAGAGTCAGAAAATTTAGGCAAAATGGGCGCTTTTAACTACACTTTAAAATAAAAAAATTGATGTTCGGAAAAGTTTTTAACAGAATTGATAATATCTTTTCTTTTTAATTGCCGACAAAAGAGAAGTTAGGTAGATATTTTTTATTTCATTTGTTCGTGAATGTGTAAAGCGATGTAGCTCCACCCCACACGTCACATGTTAGCATCCAAAAGTTCTTATTGATCATCTAACCATTCGAAACAAATAACTAAATTATCAAATAATTATATAAATAATTAAATAAGTTAACAGATAAGTAAACTAACAAAAAAAAAGATTTGAGCCACGCTGCACTCACGGTATAGTTGATGTGTAAACATGTAGGGACAGTTGCGCGTTAGCTGCCTAATTTGTTATCTAGCTAACGCCGTGACTAAGTAACTAACGTAGAGTTTATAGTGATCATCGAGAGCGAACGGACGTGTGTTTAAGTCAATTCATTCCCTTATACTGCGCAAAACCGCATTCTTTACTCAACTATAAATTAAACTCTTTCCAGAGAGATATAGACTCCATAAAGTGGAGAATAGTGAACAAAATCCAAATTATATTCCAGCTCAGCTGGAATATAACGATAGCATTAAAAGAAACGCGGACTCAATCAAAAACAATAATTGTGAATTTCCATTAAATTTAACATGTGGTGAGAATCACTCCAACAAAACCGTTGAACAAACAGCGCAAACCAGTTTCGAGAGAAATATTTTCACTCAGTTTACTAAAATGAACTCTGATAAAAAAGTCTGCAACTCCGAAGAATGGACCACGGTCCTCAGTAACTTAAACCGAGCAGCAAGCCAATTCAACACCAGCTCCCATAAGCGGAAAAGGAGAAACGATGAGCCAGTGCATGTCACTCATGATATGCAAACAAACCTCGACGACAAGCCCTTTGCACCTGTAGCAGATCTAGAACACATGAACAAGCAACAAGGGCAACAGAACTGAAAGCTTGGACGTGAATGCAAGAAAGCGCGCAAGTAATCCCAACAATCAACCTACTAACAGTAGCAACCTAAATGGTAGTGCTAACAAATTGTAAAAAAGGTAGTTAAAGAGATGGTTACCCAATTGGCAATGCATAAATATTATTTTGCTGATATTGCAAAAAAACACAGCTACCATGCAACCCAGTACTTCTGTTAAACATAAGCCCCAAACAGGAAATCTCAGTGACTTTCTAAATGAATCCAAAAACCTGTTTAATATTCCTTTTAAAGACCTTCTGGTTAAAATAGGACAATTTTGGCCCACGTACCAAAATCTGCAATCAAAAGAAGAGAAAATGTTTGCGTACCTAGAGTTCGTCGCTGCTATAGTAATATAATGGCTCAAACAAAACTTAACATAACATCGATGAATTTCAATTCAATAATTTCGCATGCCGGAAGATTTTCACTTTTAAATATATTGAAAAGTTCTAAGCCCGATATTTGTTTCCTCTCAGAGACAAGACTAAGTAAGAGACACAAACCTTCATTTGAAGGTTACAAAATTCTACGAAACGATCAAGGAAGAGGAACTGCAATAATCTTAAAAGAGAACCTTTCGTTTAACGCTGTTCCTTTTCGCTGTGGCCGAGCAACGCAGGGCAAAGGTTACAAAGAGATCTTGACAGACTCCTTTCTTTAGCCAATACTTTTGATGCAGTTATCATTGGAGGCGATTACAATGCTTGCCATCCCCATTGGGGAGACAGTGTTATTAATCAAAATGGAAGCTTAGTTTATGACTGGTTCTACGATGACGCGAACTTGATCTTTGACTTTATTCCCTCGGATGGCCCAACTTTCCCAAGATCTTCCTTCTACATTGACTTCTTTTTCCTATCTTTAAACCTTAATACGTTTAGTGAAACATTAAACTGCTGCACAACTATTGCAACCCCATCAGACCATTTTGGTATCTCGATAAACGTAGGATTCGGTAATTACTCACCTCTTTTGGCAACCCCGACAGCTCCTTCTAGAAGCTTTTAAAACACCAATTGGGAAGCGTTTACAGTAAATCTACATAATAACATCTCACTTATAGACATACCGACAGACAGAAATATATCGGATTCCGAAATTGATAGTGTTATATCGGATTTAAATTCAAAAATAACAGCAACAGTGGAAGCCAACTCAGAACTAATCGAACATAAGCATGACAAGTACAGAGATGTGTCAGAATTCACAAAGAAACAAATAAAGATTCGAAATGCTTGGCTGAAAAAGTTAAAAAGAATTTTCCACACACATCTTAATAGGGTCAATACTGAATACCAACAACTGTCAGCCAGAATTCAATGCCTAAGCAAGCTTATCAATCAAAGAGTAAGCATTGACCTAAACAATAGCTTAAAAACTAGGTTATAAAACATTCGCCCTTCACCACAAGCACTTAGGGAAATCGACAAGATCACTGGAAGAAAATTCTTTGGTACAGATATTTCCCAAGATGTTCTTACTAACGATGGTTCGGAATTAGTCGATACTGAATCAAAAATTAATGCTTTTCGTGATTTCTTTTCTGCTTTATACACTGAAAAAAATCCCACTTTCGATGTAGACTTAAACAATGTAGTTCATTCAAAAGTAACAGAGTTTTGTTTACCTGAAAACAACCCAAAAATCATTACCTTTTCGCCCTCCAGGCCATCATATAATCCAGCTACTACACCCTTTACAACGCCCGAACATGTTAAAGTGTGCAGAGTAAACCTCAATAATAAAAAATCCTCAGGAATTGATGGAATAACTAACTTTATCCTCCGAAAAAGCTGCCATTCACTTGATGTTTTACTATCATCTCTATTTTACCATTGCACTAATAATGGCTACTTTCCCTCAGCTTAGAAAATAGCAAAATTATTACCGATAGCTAAAACTAGATCTAGTACAAAAATTAAAAACTTTCGATCTATATCTTTGCTTTCCAACATAGGAAAACTATTCGAAAAAATATTAGTTGAAACAGTCAACAATTTTTGCGAGGATAAAAACATTATCCCACAAACTTTTCCAAACTTGTCGTCGGCTGGAAGGCGGCTGTTATCACATGCATGGAAATAACGTAAAAGCTCCTCAAATCGATTACGGGTCATGCATGAGGCAACTCCTGGATGATGACTATCAATGCCCTTAGCTTTATTGTAACCCGACAAGAGTAAAGTGCCTACAAAATTCTTCACTTCTTCTGTCGTTATTCGAAAGTTGATTTGTCCCTTAGCAATAGCATTATTTTCTGTGCTAGAACGCAACAGTTTGTAAACTTTATCGTCAAAAAACATCTCGAAAAACTCTAACGGATTATCGTTATCTAAAACAAAGTTGGGTGCAATTGGCTCCATCTCAGGTTTTGAAGTAATATCCTTTTGTTTCCATTTCCTTATGACGACAGCCTTAGTTTTCCTTGCAAGCGGTTCATCCAAACGAGGTGTGGTTTATTGTTCTTCGTGTTTATCCTGATGTATGAATGGAATTCCTTCAACGGTTTCCAAGACTCCTTCTGCTGATGGAACCTGACATCGTATCTCAGCTTCCGCCAACAATTGTCGACGAGCAACGTTGCTTATATCTCCTACATCCTCACTTCCACTGTCTTCATCACTTACATCGACATTATCAGGAGGTGTGATAAATATGTCTGCGGAAATAATAGCGCTATCGTCTTCCAGGGCTGATATAATATCATGAACAGTTAGTCTATAAAAAGAAAGGTCGAGAAATACAATAATAAATACATAAAAAAATATCCCGAAATGTATGCCATTAAACAAAACATCTCGGTGCCTACTGTTCCCAGCGCACCTCAAATGGGGCGCTGAAAAAAAACGAAAAAAAATTACACAAAAATATAAAATTTCATTGTTTTTACAGTATTTACTAAAAGCCTAGTTCATAAACATACAAAAACAAAACAAAAGTAATATTTTAACAAAACCATTATAACAGTTATAACTTACGCTTTCCTTTAACTCATGTTGGCCAAAATACACAAAACTCAACTAACATTTTTTTTTTTTTTTATATAATTTGCGTGCGCTAAAGGGATTTCTTTTTTCTGAAGTGACACACAGTACCCTTATAATGGTAAAACCACAGCGCAGGCATTTAGTTGAATGACAGCGTATGGATTTCTCCAAGCCTGCTATATTACGCTAAGAGACGTTTGGCTGAAAATAAAATTATCAAATCTGCCAACACTTGTTAAATGATACGATATTTAAGCCAAAATGCATGTGCACCTTAAATGGTGCACTGGGCTAATATGGGTTAACTTGATTTTATGAATGGAAGCTGGCAGCATTTTTCGTTGTTATTACATAATGTGGCGTTATGTATCCAGTAAGTAATTTTCATGCAGTTTTTCTACTATCTGTCCTTGTCTCTCTGAAGCTAGGAACCGATGAATTAATGAAGTACATGAATAACGTTTTTATACCCTATTCTAAGGGTATATTAATTTTGGCGCATAGTTTGTAACATACCTTAATATTGCCCGTAGACCCCTAAAAGTTACTATACTTACGAGTATGATCAGCATCGATAGTAATGTCGATAGCCATGTCCGTTCGTCCGTCCGTCCGTCTGTCGGCAAAAATTAGGCCTTTAAACTGGACCTAGAGAGCTGAAATTTTAACCATATACTCTCTAGGGTCCCGAAATAATCAAGTTTACGAATTTTTGAAATCCGCCCACAGACACGCCCACAAACTCAAAAAAACATAATTTTGGAAAAAATCGAATTTTGAGGTAGAAAGCTGAAATTTTGTATATATGATCTATGACTCCTAAAACTGCTCGGGATAAAAAATTTTAAAAATCCGCCCACTGACACGCCCACAAATAAATAAAATAATATTTTTATACACTATTCTAAGGGTATATTAATTTTTGAAAATCCAAAGTTTGAGCTAGGGAGCTGAAATTTATAATATATACTCTCTATGGGCCCTTTATGCTCATGTGTAAATATTTTCAAAATTCGCCCACTGATACAATTAATTTTTTTTTTTTTTTTTGAAAATTCAAAGTTTGAGCTAGGGAGCTGAAATTTATAATATGTACTCTCTAGGGGCCCTTTATTCTCACGTGTTAATTTTTTTTTAAATCCGCCTACTGACACGCCCACAATTAAATAAAACAATTTTATTGAAACACCCAAGTTTGAGCTAGGGAGCGTTTTTATACCCTATTCTAAGGGTATATTAATTTTGACGCATAGTTTGTAACATACCTTAATATTGCCCGTTGACCCCTAAAAGTTACTATATTTATGATCAGCATCGATAGTAATGTCGATCAAGCCATGTCCGTCCGTCCGTCCGTCTGTAGCCAAAAATTAGGCCTTTAAACTGGACCTAGAGAGCTGAAATTTTAACCATATACTCTATAGGGTCCCAAAATAATCAAGTTTACGAATTTTTGAAATCGGCCCACAGACACGCCCACAAAATCAAAAAAAAACAAATTTTGGAAAAAATCGAATTTTGAGCTAGAAAGCTGAAATTTTTTATATATGATCTATGACTCCTAAAACTGCTCGGGATAAAAAATTTTCAAAATCCGCCCACTGACAAGCCCACAAATAAATAAAATAATTTTGTTATACCTTATTCTAAGGGTATATTAATTTTTGAAAATCCAAAGTTTCAGCTAGGGAGCTGAAATTTATAGTATATACTCTCTATGGGCCCTTTATGCTCATGTGTAAATATTTTCAAAATCCGCCCACTGACACGCACACAATTATTTTTTTTTTTTGAAAATTCAAAGTTTGAGCAAGGGAGCTGAAATTTATAATATATACTCTCTATAGGCCTTTTATTCTCATGTGTTAATTTTTTTTTAATCCGCCTACTGACACGCCCACAATTAAATAAAACAATTTTATTGAAACACCCAAGTTTGAGCTCGGGAGTGTTTTTTTTTGATAAAATCCTTTAAATATTATATAACAAAATATGTAGAGCGTTCTTAACAATTCAACCATACTTAGACTTTTGTCACGCTCACTTATGAGGGATAGGAATAAGAATAGGGTATCCAACAGTTCGCCCAAGCGGACTGTAGCCCGTCCCTATGTTTTTTTGATAAAATCCTTTAAATGTTATATAACAAAATATGTAGAGCGTTCTTAACAATTGAACCATACTTAGACTTTTGTCACGCCCACTTATGAGGGATAGGAATAAGAATAGGGTATCCAACAGTTCGCCCAAGCGGACTGTAGCCCGTCCCTATGTTTTTTGATAAAATCCTTTAAATGTTATATAACAAAATATGTAGAGCGTTCTTAACAATTCAACCATACCTAGACTTTTGTCACGCCCACTTATGAGAGATAGGAATAGGGTATCCAACAGTTCGCCCAAGTGGACTGTAGCCCGTCCCTATGTTTTTATTCTCGTTTTGACATTACTGCTTGTAAAATTGTTGGATTTTTTTTTTCAAAGTACCGTTTTCATTCTGATTCAGACCAGTGAAAAAAAATATGAGAAATGGAACCAAATTCAGTGGCCGTGCAAAAAAAAGGACAAGTAAGTTTTCAACAGGAGATGTTGATTTGCTAATGGAATTAGTATTAAGAAACAAAAATATCATCGAAAATAAAATAAAACATAGGGACTAGCTACAGGCCGCTTGGGCGAACTGTTGGATACCCTATTCTTATTCCTATCCCTCATAAGTGGGCGTGACAAAAGTCTAAGTATGGATGAATTGTTAAGAACGCTCTTCATATTTTGTTATATAACATTTAAAGGATTTTATCAAAAAAAACGCTCCCTAGCTCAAACTTGGGTGTTTCAATAAAATTGTTTTATTTAATTGTGGGCGTGTCAGTAGGCGGATTTAAAAAAAATTAACACATGAGAATAAAAGGCCTATAGAGAGTATATATTATAAATTTCAGCTCCCTTGCTCAAACTTTGAATTTTCAAAAAAAAAATTAATTGTGGGCGTGTCAGTGGGCGGATTTTGAAAATATTTACACATGAGCATAAAGGGCCCATAGAGAGTATATATTATAAATTTCAGCTCCCTAGCTCAAACTTTGGATTTTCAAAAATTAATATACCCTTAGAATAGTGTATAAAAATATTATTTTATTTATTTGTGGGCGTGTCAGTGGGCGGATTTTTAAATTTTTTTATCCCGAGCAGTTTTAGGAGTCATAGATCATATATACAAAATTTCAGCTTTCTAGCTCAAAATTCGATTTTTTCCAAAATTTTGTTTTTTTGAGTTTGTGGGCGTGTCTGTGGGCGGATTTCAAAAATTCGTAAACTTGATTATTTCGGGACCCTAGAGAGTATATGGTTAAAATTTCAGCTCTCTAGGTCCAGTTTAAAGGCCTTTACATTACGACATTACTATCGATGCTGATCATAAATATAGTAACTTTTAGGGGTCTACGGGCAATATTAATGTATGTTACAAACTATGCGTCAAAATTAATATACCCTTAGAATAGGGTATAAAAACTGATAAAGTTTAACCAGATTTTTAACACCAAATCATCCTCAGCGATGAGGCTTATTTCTGGCTTCACGGGTTTGTAAACAATCAGAATTGTCGTTTTTGGAGTGAGCACAATCCTCATGAGACATGCCAAAGGCGTCATCGACCCATTTGTCTTTAAATCCGAAACCGGTGCCAACATTACCGTGAATGGCGAACGCTACTTTCAAATTATTCATGCCATACAGCGCGTGCAACCATAACTTTGTTGAGTCAAAGGTTTGGTGACCGAATCATCTCAAGAAATGGACCTGTGAGTTGGCCACCTCGTTCGTGTTATTTGATACCTTTGGACTACTTTTTGTGGGGGTTCGTCAAATCTCTGGTCTATGCTGATAAACCAGCAACGATTGATCACTGAGAAGCCAACATTCGACTCACTACTGACGAAATAGGACCTGGTATGCTCGAAAAAGTGGGGCAAAATTGGATCGATGGCGGATGGCACTCATAAGGCTTAGTCGCGGATGCCATATGCCAGAAATTATTTTGAAACTTTAAATGCCATTGAATTTGTGAATTAATAAAGCCAAAATTTGGTCATTCCATGAAATTTGTTGTGTACTATTTAAAAATAAGTTACATGCCTATATAAAATACACCCTGTAGTTCAGACTAATGAAAAAGATGAAAAAAAAACGAGAGTCGGACAGAATCCCGAAAAACGTAATCCCGAAAGCCCAAAATCCCGAAAATCCAAAATCCCGAAAAGCCACAATCCCGAAAAACTAATATCCCGAAAACCCACAATCCCGAAAAGCCACAATCCCGAAAATCCAAAATTCTGAAAGACCAAAATCCCGAAAATGAAACTAAATATTTTATTGTAGCAACAAAAAAATTTGGCAAATTTATTTAACAAAATAAACAAAATAAAAAACTTCAAATAAATAAAACATAACAAAAACAGTTCAAGTCTTACAAAAACATATCAAAAACGATCCATGACAAAACAATATTTAATACAAGTTCATATTGTACGCAATTAATCTGAGATAACTTATTTCAGAACGCTTTCGCTGCTCACACTACCAGTAAAATGTATCCTTGTATTTTTTGTTGCCGTCAATAAGCAGTTTCTCACGCTGTTTGTTGGTTTTCACGATGGACACGTTCATTTCTACTTAAGACTTCAAACACAAAATGTCACTGATAATATGAAGTTTTTAATTATAAAGGCATGCACGATACTCACTTTGTATTACGATGTTCACTGTCTAACAAAAATCTAGTCGGTCAGCTATCACACTATTTGAGATCAGCTCAACTGAATGCACATTGCGAATTGCATAACATTACAACTCAAACAATTGCAAAACATTATTACGGTAAATGGAATGGACAAACACTTGTCTATTTTACATTCAAAATAAAATAAAGAATCACGAAAACGAAATCCCGAAAAATTATATAAAATGAGAAATTTGCGCAAATTTTTCATTTTATATAATTTTTCGGGATTTCGTTTTCGGGATTCTTTTTTCGGGATTTTGGCTTTTCGGGATTTCGTCTTTTCGGGATTTTGGATTTTCTGGATTTTGGGTTTTCGGGATTTTGGATTTTCGGGATTTTGGATTTTCGGGATTTTGGTTTTCGGGATTATGTCCCCAACCCAAAAAAAACATGTGGAATTCAGTCTAATCTTTCGTAAGCAGTGCTCAACTCGAAGTCCCAAATGTCTCAATAAGTTTTCGAATCCTATCCGAGATCAACTCAACCTTCAATTTGTTTTCTAGATCAAAGGTGGAATAATGCCAGGGAAGGTTGGGCATCATTTTTAGAATTTTGTTCGTCTGTATGTGTATTTTTTTGATATGGCAATCCGCATTACCCCACACTGGACCTTCCGTATTTTATTCTGATGTGACAATAAAGAATTATGTACTCCTAATTTTCATGGCGAAGCAATCAGAAATAAATGAATCATAGCCCTTCTAATTCACCACCCACTAATGAATAGGTTGACTTTGCTATAAAAAAAAAACTTAATAAGGTCGCCGGCTCTGGTGGCTTACCAGGAGAGCGTTTCAAATACGGTGATGTTTAGGTAGGTTACTAGGCAGAGACTCTTCACGAGTCGAGAACCCGTTAGGTAGGTTAGGTCTGCCGCTTTCGGATCACTTCATTACTGAGGGCAATCAAATGCCCGTTCTATTGCTTTTATGTATTGCATTAGTTTTTAAGTCTGCCTATTTTTACTTATGATTTTGACACTTGCATGCTCCAATTACTGACTATTGTTTGATCTTCCTTTTACGAAGAACTCCTATCAACATCTTAATAGCAACGTCTATTTTGTGCAGTGCCCTTGCCGTTTGTTATCATTATCAAAATAAACGCCTATATAAAGAAAAGAAAGAGACGTCAAACTATTAAAGCGGTTAGAAAACAATCCATTTTATAATTCTTATTTCGGATTGGAGGGCGTTGATTTAAACAAGAACTTTTCTGTAGTTCTGCCAATTAACTCAGTATAATAATTCATACATAAAGTGTGTTTTTTTTTCACCCAGTACTAATTTCAAACAGTAACCTACATCTGTCAAACCAAAAGTCAGAGTGCAAACTGTCGGTGTCATTTTTTATTCAGTAGTGTTTGCAATTTTATCGTGATTACTTTTTTCGTCCTCAACGTTACTAATTTGGGTTTAAAATGATGGTTCTGTGCGCCAAACTTGAGCACTTGCACCGTATTATACCCGACATAATCGACAATCTCAGGCCATCTGATCATGTCTTTTGTTCAATATCAAAGTTAGTAGATACAGTCTTCAAAAAACTACCTATACATATAACAAAACTCAACGTCTCTCTATCTGCATTTTTTTTTTGGTTTGTCCGTTAACAACTCGACAACCACTGATCAAATTAACTTTGTTTTTTTTTATTTATATATAATCAATCTCGAGTCAGGTTATTGTTACCAGATAAATTAACGATAATTTGTATTTAAATAGTGATTATATACAGTCGTAACTCAAGAATGACTTCTTTTTCTTCATCTTCTTTTCCTTCACGGAGAGGTAAGGACCAGAATTAAATGGGTCGTTACCCACTCTTTTTATGGCATCCTTACTGGTCCGCCTGTGGGGTTCACCGTGCGTCCAATTTTGTATCAGTTCTAACCGAGGCCGTTAATGGTGTTACATATTGCATTTGTATGATCGCGGCCTTATTTTGTCCGATTCCAATGCGTGCATGCTCCTGTTATTGATTTTTGGTTGACCGTATTTTTACGGTGCAGGGAAATAACTTCACGGGGAATAACTTCACATGGGCAATAACTTCACCTCGAGTGGGCAATAACTTCACTTTTTATTTGTGAACTTATATCCCACTGATGGTGAGCAATAACTACACTTTTTTGTGGGAAATAAATTCTCTTAATATTTTATGATAATTCAAGAACTGTACCTCGCACCTACTCCAAATCAAACAGTGACCCCAAGCAGGGAGCTGCATGGCCCCCCATAGGTATTGAACTGTTTATGGAATCTACTTCCGATTTCGCAACTAATCCCATAAACAGTGCAATGCATATGGGGGGTCATGTTGCCCCCCCACAACAAATTATAGGTGGGAAATATCTTCACAAAATTTATGGTGAAGTTATTGCTCACCATCAGTGGGCAAGAACTTCTATTTTGTATTTTTTTTTTTCGAAGTGAAGTTATTGCCCATGTGAAGTTATTGCCCGTGAAATTATTTCCCTGCACCTATTTTTACTACACCAGGGACATCCTTTGAACCCATGGATTTGAATGCATACTGGCGGGATCCAAGATATTAAACGTGTCCCTATAGCCCCACCTGGATGAGGAAATCGCGTAGATGTGATTGGTCCATTTAATCACCTTACGACAAGCGCTGTTTTTTTGGGGCCGCTTCAGTGATATTTAAAGTGCACGGCAATAACTCAACAATGGCAATCGAATTAAAAAAAAAACTATATAAAAAGTTGTTTAGTAAATTCGTCCATGATCCATTTAAGGTATAATTATAAATCATCCCTTTGCTCCTTTCCGAAGCTGAGGTCAACTTTGCTCAATTCCAAAAGATCGAACCGATATTAACAGGAATCTCCACTTTTTAAGTGGTAGACGTATAGGATTATACATTTTCTCTGGGAGTGTTTTGTGTTGTAGGAAATTCACTTAAGGATCACTTTACGAAATTAAAACTGAAACTTTTACCACGTTATAAATAGTTTATTTCTCTTAAAAAATGTTTAAGTGTTTCGTGTGAAGGACAATTCGAACAGTGTCCTTTACTTGACCTTTACTCTACTTTTTATATACGACATGACATTTAGTGACGATTTCGATAACTTGACAGCGTTTACATAAAGACGATTAGCAACAATTGAGTGGAATAAAATAATGACTTATATCTAAACAGGGAACGACAACTTGTGTTGGGGCTGTGCATACTTTAACAGAAGCACAAAAAACTGTCCGCCGCAACGAATTCCCTCAGAGGAATTCGAATAAGACCTACCTTGCTAAATCATTTAGCAGGGTAGGTCTTATTCGAATTCCACACGACGAATAAAATTAAAAATCTGAAATGAGGCATCAAATATTCCACGATCCAACTAAAAGCACTTTTAATCGCAACTGCACTCTATCGGTTGTTAATCATTAAGTTCAAAATCGGTAATCAAAAGTAATAATGTTCAAGCACAAGCTCTACACGCTTACATTCCCGATTCTATCCAAATGACGAGTAAGAAGATTCCATTTCCATTTCAATGATTTTCTTTTGAATAAACTCGTTAATTGTAAGCATCCGCTTATAGGAAAGGCCTCATTAACAGCAGGAAAAACCGCAATCATCACTATTCAAATCACAACATATTGGCACCTAGACATATGTGGTTTTGTGAGGGAACATCGGGGTGAAGTTAATTATGTATTGGCAAAACTAATACAGCTGTGGATGCTTTGGTTGTTGCATCTTAAATTTAATCGATTTATTACAAGTTGAACATTCACTGAGTATACTATTAGAATCCCAAGTAATGTTCTGCCCTGAGAGCTTGATTAAAAGCCCAAGTATCTGAACCTGCATGTAACCGATTTAATGAATTCATTTAAATTTGATGAACATTCTTTATCCCCATAATTGAAATCCGTTGATGGTCACCTACAACTACCGCCATATAATACTTAAAAAAGGCCACACAAAACCATACTTTGGACTACTGTTCCCCATCCAATAGCACTGTAATTATATAGATCCCAATGCACAACAATTAATTACTGAAAGCCACACGATACATTCCTACAAATGTATGTACACACGAGTACTCTATAAAACGTGTACCCCATTTTAAATGGCACATCTAAATTAAAGCAAGGTTGCATTCTTAAGTTATTTAATGTCCACTCACAGGTTTACCGAATTGAATCTCAATTAGAATATTTCTTGAAGGTGTACCTGCATGGACATAAGAGATGGACATAAAAGATGGGTATGGGTCCACATAGATAGGACATTATAACCATTACCCATCTTTTATGTCCATCAGACAAACTGCTTCATCACTTAGCTTGAAATTCAGAGAATTAGGAACCGGCTTTCATATTTTTGAAGGTTAATGATACAGGGGTATATCTTCCATGTCAATTATAGTGTCCAAGCAAGGAGCAGTTTCTCTAATTAATAAAAAAAAAAACACAAAAAATATACTCATAGGAAAGAGCCTCTCATAGGCTTGTGGTATGTTATTTTCCGGTGACACAAATCGCAATACCATAGATATCCCTGCATATGAAATATTCCTACCGCATTCGTAAAGTATTTTAACATCTATGTTACGTTTTATCAGGTCGACTTTTTTATGTTCAAGTACTTCGGATGGCATAACCAAATACCTACTTAAGGAACTTACATATATCTCTGATACACTTACGTACATCTTCAATTTGAGTATAAGTATATGTATTTTTCCAACATCTTTGCAAGTTGCAGAAGTTGTACCGCTTTTTGAGAAAGGAAATCGTAGCTTTATGAGTAAGTATAGATAAATTTCTCTGCTGTCGACGTTTTCCGAGCTCTTTAAAAAGCTCATGAAAGACCGAATACTATCTTTTTTGAATAAAAACAACCTGTTTAACAAGCCAACTTGGGTTTCGAAGGAGTAAATCAACCGAAGAAGTAACTTTTTTAAAAATTTGCTCTGAAATTTAGGATAGTTTTAATAATAATAAAAGTACCTACTCGTGCCTTATTTATTTTGACATGGTCAATCACACAGTCTTATTAGATAAACTCTACAATGCCGGTATAAGAGGAAATTTATACGTCATTACATTTGCGTCTTACTTATCTGAGCGATATCAAAGAGTAAAACTAAATGGTTTTTTAAGTGATGAATTGTTGTTGGATATTGGTGTCAAGTTTTCGGTCCTATTTTTTTTGATTTATATAAACTCAATCCTTGAGAAATCCTTTAACAGTAGTTTTACCGCATTCGCTGATTACATAGTATTCACTTATGTTAGTATTTCCATCTTTGAAGCGGTGGTTTAACCGCAGGAAAATGTGCAGATCTTAAGACAGTGGTTTGCCAAACATGAACTCATCTTTAGTGTCAAAACCAAGATTATGTTATGTAACTTATGTAAGGGTGTATTCAATTGATTACAATATTTTCTTAAATTTATCTTTATCTACTAAACTTTAACTAGCAAATCATACCTATGGCATAAATAATTTTAACAAGAATGCTAACTGTACAGATGGTTGCTTTAAAATTGGTTTCGTAGAGAATATAATATAGTTATTAGTTCTAATTGATCAAAATTTAAATTGGAAGGCCCATCCTGATGAACTCTAACTACAGAACGGCACCTATTATTCTTTATTAAAATTTAAGCATACAAATTTGTTGTTTGTATATTCGTGTATATAAGAAAAAAAAACCCATTTGATCAATTAAAAAAATGTATTTTTTTCAGACTAAAAAAGTTATCGAGTTTGTACTCCAACATGTTCTATTTTCTTTTAATTTTTAGATATATTAAATATTATAAGACAACAAGAAAACCCATTTAAAACTAGAATATATGCATTTGGAGCAAACATCACAGTTATCTTCGCGAAATATAGCTCGACTCTTTTCAAGTTTAACTTGGCCCAGCTCAATAAAACAACTGCCCAATGGAAGCGTTGTCCATTAAATAAGAATATCAGTTTAAGCGCGACAACTAATTATTTCGAGAGGAATATCTCTGCAGGGCAAAAGGACAAGCAAACATAGTACGTGCACAAACCAATGAGTAAGTTAAACATTGCTATGAAAGGACTTTAAAGAAATTACTCGAGCAACTTTATGTTTCTGGTTTCGACTTTATATGATGGTCGCGCGCAACCAGTTTTGCATCGCTTTAGATCTTGGCCCACTCGGAAGCTATCCTCATACCGTCTCCGTTTCATGTGCCATCATCAGCTTATCCACTATGCCACTGCCACCATCCACTTTTGGCAAACATTGGGTATCGTAGCAAGGTACTTCAATGGAAAAATAAAAAATAATAATAATTAAAATGGGAAATAGCAATTAAATTAATTTCCTGGTAATCTACATAAACTTCGGCGTATGCTTTGTTTCCTCTTTTTTTGTGTTTCGTAAAGTACCTAGCTCAACGTCCGAATTGGGAAGACACGAACATTTAACTCGCCAAGCATCTGTCTAGATCGAGAGACGAATCTCATTTTAATTCCCGTCCCAATACATAGTAATACCATTTTTGGAAGCCCACTTGTATCCTGCGCTGTAATCGCCCTTCCTCCTCTGTGTGCTTTTGGGCTAATCAGAGTGAGCCAACAATCTATATCCACGGCAGGAGAAGAACGAAAATAAGATCCCAGGTGAAACTTTGGAAAGCAAGCATTTTTTTTTTGTTTTTCTTTTTTGGTTTTTCTCAGTTCTCCCATCCCATCACCTTAGTCTTACCCCAAAAAATAAGAATTAATGGAAAAGTGTGGGTGCTCAGCAGGTGAGGGCACCCTCATCGTCGTTCATCTCGTTGAATGCAATCCAATCTTCAGGTAAACGAAAGAGCATTAAAATCAGCTCAAGGCAAAGGACATTAATGGATTTACATTTTCTTTTATTCATTGCACATTTAAGAGGTCCAGTGTTTCTCCACTTTGTCTGCTTTTCTTTCTCTGTTTTTTTTTTTTGTTAGCTTTTTCTGTTATCTTTGTTTGTCTATTGTCATTCTGGGCTGGGGTGCGGTGGTAGCAAGATGATGTGGGATTAAAGTTCAAGGACTCATCTGTATTACTTTTCAATTTTCACTCTGGCTGATGGTGGCATTTCCATTAAACTAAGATGTCTTTGTTTGTAATAATTGGAAGCTTATATCACTGTCGTCCTTGTGTTGTTTAAGAGAAAGAATTTGAAAGCAGCTCACGTGGGTATGACAACGCGTCGACTTTAGACGTAATCTAACTGATAAAGTTCTGACTTATTAAAATCTTTTAATATTTTATCTCTTCTGTTCCTTTTGTGGTTTTTAAATCCTTAATGAACTTGATATGAATTTAAAAATCTTGCAAAAAAAACAAACTTTCTACCATTCCCAAACGTTGTCCTTTACTAAGAAAGTCTCATTTTTTTCAATCAATTGCAAGCTCAAATAAAGAGATACGCTCGCTCAAATTCCAACACACAGAAGGACAAGAAGTTCAAACAAGATCGCAGTGAGAAACCTAATTAAAAAGCGGAAAACTTATTTTTCGCAGATTTGTAATTGCGCTACTTGCGCTGCTTTGTCGTCATCACAACCATACTATGTAGTTTGAGAACAGATAACCTAGGAAAATGTTCTTGAATTGTATTTCTCTGCCCAGCCTCGTTCAGCATCAACGTGTGGACAGAACGGGACAGAACTAACACAAAAAAAATAGTATCGTTCGACAAAAATAACAAAAGTCCAGATAAGGCGAAACGGAACGAAAAAAGGAAAACTGTATGCTTTAAATCGTGGCAAAAAGGAAGTCATTTGCAATTTAATTACAACGCAGTGGGCAATGAAAGAGAAATTAATTGTCCACGAAATGCAATTATCCTATAAAGAATTAGGAAAATGAAAATTAGGATTTTCGCTTTTGCCTGAACAGGCGGACGGTGGAAATAAGTTTGACCTCAAAATAGTTTTTCTAATATTTGACTATTAACTTTTGATGCTATATACACTCGAAGTGGATCATCAAAACTACGAATAAAGCTACACAAACTATAAACGGAAACAACCAGCAAGGTTTCGCTAATGGCAAATATGACAATCCATTCTGATTTGTTGCACAAAAAGTCTACAAGTAACCGAACCATTTACAGCAGGACTTTCAAAAGGCAACGGTCTTGGTCCGGTTTTACTTCCATACCCTGTCGTAAGGGTATATTATTTTGTCATAATTTGTAACATGCCTTAACTATATTGATCGTCTGTTGCATCAACAACAACTTATCAGCGAACATCAACAGCTTATGTTGGCTCAGCAAAATCAATTAAGAGAATAACAGCCACAGCTGAACTTGCTCTAACAACAATTCCGTGAGCTACAACAAATATACAGCCACCAAAATAATTGCCGCAACCAAACCACAGATACAGTAACCAAATTTGAAAGAGCATCTTCATATCGACGAAAACTACTACTTCTTTTAACCCGTTTATCTACCGGGTGGCGAACCAATTGTTCTACAATAAGAAATTCAAGTAACTTTTTTGCTAATCAATGTATTCATTTATTTTTTCTTATTGTGTGGAAAATTCAATTTTATTTTATATGACTACATAATTGTTTTTGATGATGATAGACCGTAAACGCATATGCGACACCTGATCGAAAAATTATTCATTGCGGCCTGAAGTGTTGAAGTCGGGATCGCCTCAATTATTGTTTTAATGGACTGCTTCAATTCAGTCGAGTTCCTTGGCTTCATTTTGTACACCTCTTGCTTGACATAACCCCATAAAAAAAAAGTCTGGTGCAGTCAGGTCAGGTGACATTGGGGGCCAGCGGAAAGTAGAGTTTCTGGATATTAATTTGTGAATTTTCGTTGAAGCTCCGCCATAACCGATCTGGCTATGTGTGCGGTTCCTGGGGGGGTAGGTCCCCTACCAGGCGCGTCCCTGGGTGGCGGATAAGGGGATGCCCCGGTACGATGAAGTGTAAGTTTCACAGTGATTCGTGATCCGGGGTAATGAGGTTATAGCAGTGAAGATGCAAAGAATCCCACTGTAAAACCCATCGTGGACCAAAACCAACTCTGGGTCAGAGTGTTTAGAGGGAATAAACCCCAGAAATCACATCCCACCTTGTCTTTCCCATCCTTCCTCCCTCCTCCATTCCTTCTTCACCCTGGGCTGGATTAAGGTGTGAACCGTACCGTGCCGAGAATCAGCCTGGCTGAAGGCCCAGGGAAAACAAAAATAGCTCAGTCGTAAGCGGTGTATCCAGAGAAACTGGCGCACTCTGGAACAGCTTGCCTTATCCGTACATGTGGGGCTCTCTGCGGATGGACCACCCCTTCCCTAGCTACTCGTGGGATCCAAAATTCTAAAAATGCATAAAAACAAAAAAACTGAAAAAACACAAAAAATACAAAAAAGAAAATTCAGAGGCCGGACCTCAACAAAAGCACTTCACGTGTGGAGAAGCACCTGCAGAACCTCTGCATCGACGACGCCACAAGCGAGTGCTCGATGCTCTCTGACGAGCTCACTGACACGACACCGTCGTCCAGTGAGCTCGTTCCAACTCTCCCCAAGCTCTCTGGCCATGAGAAGAAGTCACTAAGTCGAGAGACCTCAGCGGCTTTCCGTATCCTAGACCGACTAGGCAAAAAGCCGGAAAAGGATTGGAGTCAGCAGGAGCGAAAATCCCACACCTGGGCAACCGACACGGCAAATCAGTTCAACGAACTGATTAAGCTGCAGCCTCTACGGCATTTCAAAACCGGACGCCCAGTCACCCATGGCGTACGACGCCCCCCATCTCGCGGCAAACGTCACCCCTCCACCCGGGACCCACACCAACCCACCATTCGTGGCATTAGTCACCCCACCACTCAAAGAGTGAATCCCTCTCATCGGAAGAGCAGCACCCAAGCTATGGACTCAACGAGTCGCAATGGTTCAACGAACCAATCTGGGAGCCGATCCGTGTTCGCGACAGGAGCTGCGCCCAAACGGCGTAGATCCGTAGATGAGGAATCCAACGCCTCGAAGAAGACCAAGAGCTCAACGAGCTCCAAACCCTTCTCTGAGACGGTAAAGGATAGCCTCGTCGTCGCGATAGTGGATCTGTCTGACGATGAAGGGAGAATCTCATACGAGAAATGGAGGCTCATTGAAGGCAGAGTGATGAACTGCTTTTGCGAGCGTATCATCACCCATCCCAACTCTCCTCCAACCTTTAAGGATGCTGGCTGGCACCAGGGCTACGTAAAGCTGCTAGCCTGTGACGACCAAATTTCGGTCGATTTCATCACCACCGCCATTGCAGGTATTGGTGAAATCTGGCCAGTTGCCAAGCTTACGGCGGTGGACCGGAGCCAAATCCCCCACAGTCCAAGAGCAAGGATCTGGGTTCAAATCGAACCCAGCGAGCCAGCCAAACTACAAAGTCTGGTCACGTACCAAAACCCGGATCTTCCAGTCAAAGACTGGAAGTTTATCGAGGAGACACCGAGCTCCAAGAAACCGGAAGAAGTGAAGAAAACTGGCCGTTCGCTGGTCGTCTCGCTGACCACCGAGTCTCTCCCCTTGCTCCGGGCTAAGCACTTTAAGGTCCGATGCGGTCTTAAAGAGGTGGAGGTAAGACTATTTGCTTCGGACCGCAACAGCGTTGCTGGCCCCTCTGAACCGGCGACACCCGCCTCCACCTGCGACAAGATCCCCGATGACGATCCATCATCGCCAGAGAACCTTGACGCTACCGTTGTGGAGAGGTCTGCATCAGTTAGCAGTGATTCTGAAACTGATACAGATTAACCTCCATCACTCCACCTTAGCATCCGCTAACCTGATGCTCCGCCTCAATGAAGGAGGCTTTGACATCGCCCTCATCCAAGAACCTTGGATAAGAAATGACACCGTCATGGGACTGAGGACCCACACTACACGCTATACCACACCAAGAACGCAGGTAACATTCGAGCTTGCATTCTCGCTAAATCTACACTAAACTTAACCTTTCTTCCTCACCGCAGCACGAATGACCTGGCAGTAACACTGCTAAAATCTGTAAAAGCCCACATCTGGCTAGCTTCAGGATACCTACCCTACGAGGACCCCAATTCAGCTCTATCAGAGGAGGTGAGAGTAGTGGTAGAAGAAGCCAGGAAGAGAGGAGAAGAAATTTTGCTGGGATGCGACACCAATGCGCACCACGAACTATGGGGTAGTTCCGACACTAACCCCCGAGGTGAGTCCCTATTTGAATTCTTAGTAGGCACCGATCTAATAGTGTGCAATAGGGGAAATAGTCCCACCTTTATAACCAGAACCCGGCAAGAGGTACTAGATGTTACCTTCGCATCTATGAACTTGTACCCTGCGATTTCTAAGTGGACTGTATCTGACAGCCACTCCTTTTCCGATCACCGCTATCTGGAATATGAACTAGAAATACGCCATAACACCTCGCCAGCAATTTTTCGCAATCGACGAAGAACTGACTGGTGTAAACACAATGAAATCCTCTCTGCTAAACTGTCCAATCGTGTACATAAGACTCCAGAAACACAATTGGAACTAGATGAGCTTAACATTGTTCTAACCTCCGCCTTAAACGTAGCATTCGACGAATCCTGTCGCATTACTACCAGGAAGGCAGACAATCGTCCACCGTGGTGGAATGCAGCACTTAACAAGCTGCGCCACACAAGCAGGAAGCTATTCAACAAAGCCAAAACAACGAGGCTACCTCTGGGCTGGGATATCTACAAAGCAAGCCTTAAGAGCTTCAAAGCGGAAGTTCGTATGGCCAGACGTAGATCCTGGCGTAGTTTCTGTCAGAGTATTGACAACACGTCTCAATCTTCTAGGCTACGCAAAGTCCTTTCCAAGAACCCAACCATACCAAGTGTCCTCATGAATCCCAACGGATCATGGACATAATCAGATGAAGCATCGCTTGGTCTGCTTATGGACACTCACTTCCCCCGCAGCACGCCTATGCCTAGCGAAAACCCTGCCCTGGTAAACGCTGCACGCCCACCGTCACCTCCGGACCTCATAAACGAGGAAAGACTGAAATGGGCATTGAACAGCTTTGAGCCATTCAAGTCCCCGGGGCCAGACGGCATTTTTCCGGCACAAATTCAGGCGGCCCTCAGCATAATAGGGCAGCACCTGTCCCGTATTATGAGGGGCTGTTTGATGCTAGGAACAATGCCGACCGCCTGGACTGAAGTAAGAGTGGTATTCATAGCCAAGGCAGGAAAAACATCGCACACTTCCCGAAGGACCTTAGACCCATAAGCCTAACATCCGTCCTCCTCAAGATTCTAGAAAGAATTCTAGACCTTCACATTAAGGCCACAATTGATAGCAACTTGCTATCCACGTCACAACACGCTTACCAAAAGGGTAAATCTGTTGAAATGGCCCAGCACTCTACTCTACCACGTCGAAAAATCCCTATCTATCAAAGAACTTGCTTTAGTGACATTTCTCGACATAGAGGGAGCTTTCAACAACGTTGAAACCAATTCGATCACCGCCCTACGCAGGCTCAACCCGTGCTCATTGGATGGTTTGCAGCCAGGGGTATCCGGCTGTATTTCTGCGGAGCCTCTCTGATACCGGGACACCTCAGAGAGTAACCATGGCCTTACCCCGCTAATGCGGGGCTCTGGCGTGGTTGACCGTTTTTCCCCCGCTACTCGTGGGATATGCCAAAACAGAAAAAAAAAAAACAAACTAAATAGAATGCGGGGACAGACCGCAGACGAAGTCATTGGTCGGATGGAGCAGGACATCCATGACGACCGCCTGGCACATGATAGACCCGGAACAAGTCGAAAGGGAGGCTCTAAACTGGTGCAACCCAGCACCAGTCAAAGAACCATCCTCACCTCACGACAAGGCACGGGGGTGCCAAAAGGCCCGGGAAGAAGCCCGGTAGCACCGACAGGTGCATGCAGTGGGGATAGGAGCCAAATCCTAATCCCCTCCCTGACCGGGAAAGTAATGGTGGAGGGAACTAGGGCAGTGGGAACGAGCATAGCTCAAGCACCAGCCCCTGTACCCCCCGAAAACAACACCGGAAGGAAGAGGAATAAGCCAGCCTTACCTCCACCTGGGAAACCAGGCGCGAGGGACGACCCTATGCGAAGGGGACTTAGTGGTGCTGGCGCTAAATGGTACCTCCGCTACCTCAATAAAGGCTTCGGGCCTGAGGAAGCCAAAAGGAGGGCTGAGGAACATCGGGCCAAGCCTGAAAGTACAGAAGTGGCGATGGGAAAAAGGGGGAACAACAACATCACCCCCCCCCCCCCCCCCCCACAACAAATAGCGCCAAAAAACAGAAGGTGGATGAAGGCACCGAGAGGGCCACGGGAAAGCCTGCAAAAGCGAGCGCCACCGTGGTCGGTCGAAGCTATGCTACGGCGGTGAAAACCGTCCCGGCTAGCGGTAGACACGAGACAGGTGCGATTGCTGAGCAGGTTGCTGTTCTCCCGGTGAAATATCCGCAGGAGATCCTCAGCAACCCAGACCTCACGGCACTTGAAGACGCCATTGTGTTGGATATGGCCTTGGGATGGGAGCATAAGCTCAACTTCCAGGGCATACATTTCAAACATGGAATGCTCTTAGTTGACTGCGAGACTCCGCAGACAGCTGAGTGGCTAAAGGCAGTAGCCCCAAAACTGGGGAAATGGAAGGGGACACGCCTCATGGCATGCAGTTGGACAGATATACCACGGTCCTTCTCCATAACAATCTTCCTTCCACGCAGTGCAGAGCAAGAAGCTAAAACCTCCTTGGCACTGCTGGAAGCACAGAATGTGGGACTTAACGTCCAGGCGTGGAAGATTCTCAATTGTCGAAAAGAGGGAACCGGGCAGGTACTGGCTCTTGGCATCGACCGAGAATCCTTCGACGCCATAAAATCCCAAAAAGGATCCCTGAGCTACCGATTTGGCAGGGTTGCGGTGTGCGGACTCAAGAGGCCGGACGAGATCTCTGGGCAGACAGCCCAGCCAGCATCGAATCTGAACTCGCAGAGCGCGCAGTCCGAGGTAGAACATACTGCTCCTCCGAAGACTAAAGCACCTTCTTCCGTTGTCCAATCGGCGGAGCAGGCTCCTGAGGAGGTCATCGACCTCTTCCAGGAAATCACCCAGGAGGAGGAAGATTCGTTGCTGAAGGAGGACGGGGTAATTGCCCCGCTCGAGCAATAGCTCGATGAACCCCGCCAACAGAAAAATTAAACTAGCACAGGTGAACATTCACCATGCTATAGCCGCCTCGGCGACTATATCTAGGATGTTTACCTGCCAAAGCCTAGGGCTAGTACTGATCCAGGAGCCATGGATCCTGAAAGGACAAGTCAAAGGATCGGCGAGCAAGGATGCAAGGGTAATATGGGACACTCGGGCCGAGAAAGCGAGAGCTTGCATTCTAATAAACAATAAATATAAATTTATTTTACTTTCAGAATACGCGACACGAGATCTGGTGCCAATTCAGGTACATCTGGATGTTGAAGGATGTCACCGCACCATTGTCATCGTATCGGCGTACTGTGCAGGGGATGAGCCGGTTGTATCATCCCAAATGCAGCGACTGGTGGAGCATTGCAACAAGCTCCGCATGTCGCTCCTTATAGGGTGCGATGCAAATGCCCACAACATCATATGGGGGAGCACCGACACCAACACCAGGGGTGAGTACCTACTAGAATTTATTATGAGTTCGTCACTTGATATTATAAACGTGGGAAATACCCCCACTTTTGTAACTAGAGTCAGGGAGGAAGTACTCGACCACACGCTTGGTAGTCCAAGCGTAAGTAAATTAATTAGTAACTGGAGAGTATCTAGTGAGCCGTCATTGTCTGACCATCGAATAATAGTATTCGACCTGGACAGCACAAGTAACACGAGAAATCCAGTAAGAAACCCAAGGAAAACCAATTGGGAAACTTATAGAACTGCTCTAGAGAGCAATCTGGGGCGCCTTAGCCTGAGGAAGGCTCCGGGACACCCCCTAGAGCTAGAGAGCGCAGTGGAAGGCATAACAAACGCCATCATCACTGCGTTTGAAGAAAACTGTCATCTAAGTAGAGAACGGGACAGGAAACAGACGCCATGGTGGAGCAATAACTTGTCAAAATTAAGATCCGAGGTGCGGAAGCTTTTCAATAAAGCAAAGCGCAGCGGAGAATGGCAAAGCTACCAAATGGCCCTTAATAGATATAATAAGGAAATAAGAAAAGCTAAAAGAAATAGCTTCAGGAAATTCTGTGAGACAATCACTAGCACTCCTACTGCGGCAAGGCTACACAAAGCTCTTGCGAAGTCAGGAGGAGTGCCGATGTCTCTGAGGAAACCAGATGGCGAGTTCACGGAAGATGAGGATCAAAGGGCACAATTGCTACTAGAAACTCACTTTCCTGGCAGCTCGCCTAGTACTGAGCCAGGAATCAATACCACTTCAATCAGACCTCGGAGGGAAGACTGGGAAACAACATCAACCATCTGTTCTGAGGGACGACTGAAATGGGCAATAAATTCCTTTCAGCCTTTCAAATCTGCCGGAGTGGACGGCATTATACCCGCCCTTCTTCATGAAGGGCAAAGGGTACTAATACCACACCTCCTAAAAATAACAAGGAGCAGTATAGCCTTGGGCCACATACCAATGCAATGGAGACGAGCAAGGATTGTGTTTATACCAAAAGCGGGGAAAAAAGACCCCACACAGCCAAAATCGTACAGACCCATCAGCCTTACGTCATTTCTTCTGAAGATGACAGAAAAGGCTGTAGACAATTATTTAAGGGAAGATGTTCTGAACACATCCCCCTTACATCACCGTCAGCATGCATACAGAGCGGGCAGATCAACAGAGACCGCCCTATATCAGCTGACGGAGATAATTCGAAGTGCCCTGGAGGCAAAAGAAATAGTACTGTGCGCTTTCCTAGACATAGAGGGAGCATTTGACAATACCTCACATGATGCGATCAAACGATCCCTGGATAGGAAAGGAGTTAACAGTACAGTATCCAACTGGATGTGTGAGCTGCTGAGCACTAGATCAGCAGAGACTCAAACACCATCCGGAACCATCAGAGTAAACACAACGAGAGGATGTCCATAAGGAGGGGTACTATCACCCTTAATGTGGAGCCTAGTTGTAGACGAACTGCTGGAAAAATTAACCAACCATGGCATCAACTGTCAGGCGTACGCCGATGACATTGTATTGATTGCCAGGGGCAAGTTCGAAGAAACCCTTGGAGACATCATACAGGTTAGGTTAGGTTAGGTTTATGTGGCTGTCGGCTAAAGCCGACACACTTAGACCAATTTAGGTCCATTGTGATACCACGTATTTTTTATCTACCTCAACTCTGTAGATGGGACTGGCCAACGACACGCGGTTGTTCTCAAGCGGTCCCCCATCTACGTACTAACCGCGCCCAACGTCGTTTAATTACGGTGATCTGACGAGAACCGATTAACTCGACGTGGTATGGTCGTTGGTTTAGACATCATACAAAAGGGGCTTAAAATAACCAAGGAATGGTGCCATAATGTCGGACTTAACATCAATCCGGCGAAAACAACGATAGTACCATTCACAAGGAAAAGACAACTTCAAAGACTTAAGGACATAAAGACTTAAGGATATAAACCAGTCAAAGAAGTAAAATATCTAGGACTCCATCTAGATAGTAAACTCCTCTGGCGAAAACATACAGAGGAGATATCCAAGAAGGCCACCCGCGCTCTCATGATATGTAGGAGCCTAGCGGGGAAGGCATGGGGATCCAGCCCAAACATCCTGCGATGGATGTACACTGCAATCGTGAGACCAATGATCACATACGGAGCGGTAGCATGGGCGAAACGAACCAGTCTAGTCACAACGCGAGAGACACTCGGTAAAGTACAAAGACTGGCGTGCCTGTGCATTACCGGTGCATTGCGTAGCTGCCCAACCGCAGCCATGGAGGTGTTATTGGAACTGACCCCTCTACACATCATGGTGATGAACGAGGCAGACAAAACAATCCTCAGGATGGCAAAGGAGGGAATTGGGAGAGGGAAATGCATCGGTTCGAAAGAACACGGTGACTTACTCAAAAAACTCCCACTTCTTGGCATACCTAGGGACGACAGCATCAGGAAGTTCAACTTCGAGAAGAATTTCCAGATAAAGCTCAGCAATAAGGAGAACTGGAGCAACGAATCCATAACTTATGGACTGAGCAACCACACAACAAAGTGGTATACGGACGGCTCGAGGACTGAGGAGGGAACCGGTGCAGGAGTGTTTGGGCCGGGAACTAACTAAGGTGGAGGGAACTAGGGCAGTGGGAACGAGCATAGCTCAAGCACCAGCCCCTGTACCCCCCGAAAACAACACCGGAAGGAAGAGGAATAAGCCAGCCTTACCTCCACCTGGGAAACCAGGCGCGAGGGACGACCCTATGCGAAGGGGACTTAGTGGTGCTGGCGCTAAATGGTACCTCCGCTACCTCAATAAAGGCTTCGGGCCTGAGGAAGCCAAAAGGAGGGCTGAGGAACATCGGGCCAAGCCTGAAAGTACAGAAGTGGCGATGGGAAAAAGGGGGAACAACAACATCACCCCCCCCCCCCACAACAAATAGCGCCAAAAAACAGAAGGTGGATGAAGGCACCGAGAGGGCCACGGGAAAGCCTGCAAAAGCGAGCGCCACCGTGGTCGGTCGAAGCTATGCTACGGCGGTGAAAACCGTCCCGGCTAGCGGTAGACACGAGACAGGTGCGATTGCTGAGCAGGTTGCTGTTCTCCCGGTGAAATATCCGCAGGAGATCCTCAGCAACCCAGACCTCACGGCACTTGAAGACGCCATTGTGTTGGATATGGCCTTGGGATGGGAGCATAAGCTCAACTTCCAGGGCATACATTTCAAACATGGAATGCTCTTAGTTGACTGCGAGACTCCGCAGACAGCTGAGTGGCTAAAGGCAGTAGCCCCAAAGCTGGGGAAATGGAAGGGGACACGCCTCATGGCATGCAGTTGGACAGATATACCACGGTCCTTCTCCATAACAATCTTCCTTCCACGCAGTGCAGAGCAAGAAGCTAAAACCTCCTTGGCACTGCTGGAAGCACAGAATGTGGGACTTAACGTCCAGGCGTGGAAGATTCTCAATTGTCGAAAAGAGGGAACCGGGCAGGTACTGGCTCTTGGCATCGACCGAGAATCCTTCGACGCCATAAAATCCCAAAAAGGATCCCTGAGCTACCGATTTGGCAGGGTTGCGGTGTGCGGACTCAAGAGGCCGGACGAGATCTCTGGGCAGACAGCCCAGCCAGCATCGAATCTGAACTCGCAGAGCGCGCAGTCCGAGGTAGAACATACTGCTCCTCCGAAGACTAAAGCACCTTCTTCCGTTGTCCAATCGGCGGAGCAGGCTCCTGAGGAGGTCATCGACCTCTTCCAGGAAATCACCCAGGAGGAGGAAGATTCGTTGCTGAAGGAGGACGGGGTAATTGCCCCGCTCGAGCAATAGCTCGATGAACCCCGCCAACAGAAAAATTAAACTAGCACAGGTGAACATTCACCATGCTATAGCCGCCTCGGCGACTATATCTAGGATGTTTACCTGCCAAAGCCTAGGGCTAGTACTGATCCAGGAGCCATGGATCCTGAAAGGACAAGTCAAAGGATCGGCGAGCAAGGATGCAAGGGTAATATGGGACACTCGGGCCGAGAAAGCGAGAGCTTGCATTCTAATAAACAATAAATATAAATTTATTTTACTTTCAGAATACGCGACACGAGATCTGGTGCCAATTCAGGTACATCTGGATGTTGAAGGATGTCACCGCACCATTGTCATCGTATCGGCGTACTGTGCAGGGGATGAGCCGGTTGTATCATCCCAAATGCAGCGACTGGTGGAGCATTGCAACAAGCTCCGCATGTCGCTCCTTATAGGGTGCGATGCAAATGCCCACAACATCATATGGGGGAGCACCGACACCAACACCAGGGGTGAGTACCTACTAGAATTTATTATGAGTTCGTCACTTGATATTATAAACGTGGGAAATACCCCCACTTTTGTAACTAGAGTCAGGGAGGAAGTACTCGACCACACGCTTGGTAGTCCAAGCGTAAGTAAATTAATTAGTAACTGGAGAGTATCTAGTGAGCCGTCATTGTCTGACCATCGAATAATAGTATTCGACCTGGACAGCACAAGTAACACGAGAAATCCAGTAAGAAACCCAAGGAAAACCAATTGGGAAACTTATAGAACTGCTCTAGAGAGCAATCTGGGGCGCCTTAGCCTGAGGAAGGCTCCGGGACACCCCCTAGAGCTAGAGAGCGCAGTGGAAGGCATAACAAACGCCATCATCACTGCGTTTGAAGAAAACTGTCATCTAAGTAGAGAACGGGACAGGAAACAGACGCCATGGTGGAGCAATAACTTGTCAAAATTAAGATCCGAGGTGCGGAAGCTTTTCAATAAAGCAAAGCGCAGCGGAGAATGGCAAAGCTACCAAATGGCCCTTAATAGATATAATAAGGAAATAAGAAAAGCTAAAAGAAATAGCTTCAGGAAATTCTGTGAGACAATCACTAGCACTCCTACTGCGGCAAGGCTACACAAAGCTCTTGCGAAGTCAGGAGGAGTGCCGATGTCTCTGAGGAAACCAGATGGCGAGTTCACGGAAGATGAGGATCAAAGGGCACAATTGCTACTAGAAACTCACTTTCCTGGCAGCTCGCCTAGTACTGAGCCAGGAATCAATACCACTTCAATCAGACCTCGGAGGGAAGACTGGGAAACAACATCAACCATCTGTTCTGAGGGACGACTGAAATGGGCAATAAATTCCTTTCAGCCTTTCAAATCTGCCGGAGTGGACGGCATTATACCCGCCCTTCTTCATGAAGGGCAAAGGGTACTAATACCACACCTCCTAAAAATAACAAGGAGCAGTATAGCCTTGGGCCACATACCAATGCAATGGAGACGAGCAAGGATTGTGTTTATACCAAAAGCGGGGAAAAAAGACCCCACACAGCCAAAATCGTACAGACCCATCAGCCTTACGTCATTTCTTCTGAAGATGACAGAAAAGGCTGTAGACAATTATTTAAGGGAAGATGTTCTGAACACATCCCCCTTACATCACCGTCAGCATGCATACAGAGCGGGCATATCAACAGAGACCGCCCTATATCAGCTGACGGAGATAATTCGAAGTGCCCTGGAGGCAAAAGAAATAGTACTGTGCGCTTTCCTAGACATAGAGGGAGCATTTGACAATACCTCACATGATGCGATCAAACGATCCCTGGATAGGAAAGGAGTTAACAGTACAGTATCCAACTGGATGTGTGAGCTGCTGAGCACTAGATCAGCAGAGACTCAAACACCATCCGGAACCATCAGAGTAAACACAACGAGAGGATGTCCATAAGGAGGGGTACTATCACCCTTAATGTGGAGCCTAGTTGTAGACGAACTGCTGGAAAAATTAACCAACCATGGCATCAACTGTCAGGCGTACGCCGATGACATTGTATTGATTGCCAGGGGCAAGTTCGAAGAAACCCTTGGAGACATCATACAAAAGGGGCTTAAAATAACCAAGGAATGGTGCCATAATGTCGGACTTAACATCAATCCGGCGAAAACAACGATAGTACCATTCACAAGGAAAAGACAACTTCAAAGACTTAAGGACATAAAGACTTAAGGATATAAACCAGTCAAAGAAGTAAAATATCTAGGACTCCATCTAGATAGTAAACTCCTCTGGCGAAAACATACAGAGGAGATATCCAAGAAGGCCACCCGCGCTCTCATGATATGTAGGAGCCTAGCGGGGAAGGCATGGGGATCCAGCCCAAACATCCTGCGATGGATGTACACTGCAATCGTGAGACCAATGATCACATACGGAGCGGTAGCATGGGCGAAACGAACCAGTCTAGTCACAACGCGAGAGACACTCGGTAAAGTACAAAGACTGGCGTGCCTGTGCATTACCGGTGCATTGCGTAGCTGCCCAACCGCAGCCATGGAGGTGTTATTGGAACTGACCCCTCTACACATCATGGTGATGAACGAGGCAGACAAAACAATCCTCAGGATGGCAAAGGAGGGAATTGGGAGAGGGAAATGCATCGGTTCGAAAGAACACGGTGACTTACTCAAAAAACTCACACTTCTTGGCATACCTAGGGACGACAGCATCAGGAAGTTCAACTTCGAGAAGAATTTCCAGATAAAGCTCAGCAATAAGGAGAACTGGAGCAACGAATCCATAACTTATGGACTGAGCAACCACACAACAAAGTGGTATACGGACGGCTCGAGGACTGAGGAGGGAACCGGTGCAGGAGTGTTTGGGCCGGGAACTAAGCACTACGAATCCATGGGCAAATGTACCAGCATCTTCCAGGCAGAAATATGTGCCATAGACAGGTGCGTTCGAATCAACCTCGAGAAAAACTACAGAAATTGCAACATAGCAATAATGTCTGACAGCCAAGCAGCTATAAAGGCTCTTGACGCCTACGTTATCAAGTCAAAACTCGTGTGGAAATGCCTACAAGGACTGAATAGACTAGGCAAGAATAACAGAATCTCCATCTGCTGGGTGCCTGGCCATGTTGGCATTACGGGCAATGAGGCAGCGGACTCTCTGGCAAGAAAAGGGACAGAGGAACCCTTCATAGGACCTGAACCATTCTGTGGGAGAGGAGAACACACTATACGCGAAGAGTTCAGGAGACTGGAGGAAGAAACAAAGGCCAAAACATTTCTCAACCTCCAAGGCCTGAGGCAAGCAAAGAAACTCTTAGGAAATTACAACCAAAAGAGATTCAAAGTTTGTATCGGCCTTAACAAAAACAACCTAAGAATCCTAACAGGCCTCCTCAAGGGGCACTGTAGACTCAAGGAGCATCTGAGGAAAATGGGCATATCGGAGGACGGGCTCTGCAGATTCTGCAGTGAAACCGCCGAAACTCGGTGGAATCCTGTGGGGCACTGACCCACAAAACGATGAAATATTTGGGCAGGCACCAAATAACAGACAAGGACATACATACCATGGACCCACAGCTCATTCTAAGATTCATCAAAGAAACTGGACTGGACGCTGTGCTCTAAGGAGTGTGACCTGCCAAGGATAAATCAGAGCAATACGTCGACACGCTTCACAAAGAAGTATCTAGAGAGGGCTCTGAACGAGGGCATGCACCTCTCCGAGGCACAAGCAAGGGGACACAATAGACCAATAGGTCGCAGTGTAATATACCCTAACCAAATATTATTATTATTATTATTATTACGCAGGCTCAACATCGACGACTCAATCTGCTGCTTTGTGGAATACATGCTCAAAAGCAGGGTAATAACCGCATCCTTCGGAAGTAGCACTGTCAAACGACGTGCACACAGAGTCACCCCCCAAGGGGGAGTATTGTCTCCGCTACTGTGGAATCTAGTGCTCAACGAAGCCCTTCTGAACATTGAGTATACTGGATCCAAAGTTATTGCCTATGCGGACGACGTCGCGATACTTGTAACAGGCAAATACCCGCAGACGCTGGCCGATGTCATGCAATCTGCTATCAACATATTGACAGGTTGGACCGAAAGATGCGGCCTGTCCGTCAATCCAACAAAGACTGAGCTGGTCCTGTTCACACAAAGACATAAACTCCCTGAGTTCACTCCCCCGAAGATTAGAGACACTCCTCTGGCACTCTCAAATAGCGCTAGCTATTTAGGCCTGAAGCTTGATCGCATGCTACTTTGGAGGGAAAATGTAGTCGAACGTGCTAGGAAATCCCTAGCTGCTCTTTACATTTGCAAAAAGGCGGTAGGTTCCACGTGTGGCCTACAACCAAAAATTATGCACTGGTTATACATGTCGGTAGTTAAACCGATTCTCTTCTATGGAGTACTGGTCTGTTGGCCCGCCTTGGAGAAGAAGTCCAACCTAACCTTGCTGGACAAAACTCAACGAGTTGCATGCCTCAGCATCACCGGTGCGCTGAGAACCTCTCCCACTGCGGCGCTCCAAGCCATGCTCCACCTTCTCCCGACCGACATCGTCGGCAAACAGTTGGCTGTCAGCTCAGCAATTAGACTGAGAAGCTCTAAACAATGGAAAGAGCAACAAACTGGACATGCCAATTTACTATCGATGTATCGACATCTCCCTAAGGTCACCGACCACCTGCCCACTGAATACAACTTCAACCTCGGCTACAAACATCTAATCCCAGACAGAACCGAGTGGACACAACGTCATGTCCTACACCACGAATCGCTGTCAATTTTTACGGATGGGTCCAAAACGGAGGACAGAGTCGGTGCCGGAGTCTTCTCTGAAGACCTGGACATTCACCTCTCCTTTAACCTTCCAGAACGCTGCAGCGTTTTTCAGGCCGAAGTCACCGCCGTCCGCCAAGCCGCTGCCTGGCTGTCGGTTAATACTATATCGAAATCAGATATTGTAATATACATCGACAGTCAGGCGGCCATCAAATCCCTTGCATCCAGCACTACAAAATCCAAGGCAGTGAAAGACTGCCGTGCATCTCTTAACGAGATAGCCGGTCAGTATAGCCTCACCCTTTGCTGGTTGCCGGGTCACTGTGACAGTGACAGGGAATTGTGAAGCTGACGAACTGGCGCGACGAGGCTCTTCTGGTTTAAATAGCATAAGCGTCACCGACATCGAGGAGCCAACGTCTTATGTTAAAAACCTCATAGACACCTATGCGGTGAACGAAGCCAACCGTCGTTGGCACCAACTCGACCAGTGCAGCACCTCTAGGCTACTCTGGCCGACATTAAACAAATCCAGATCCATCGGACTTCTGAGGCATAAGAGAGGAACCCTCTCGAAATTAGTAAACGCCCTCACCGGGCACTGTGCTATAGGAAGACATGCTCAAAGGTTGGGCATCCCCTACAATGACTTCTGCAGAAGCTGTAGGGACGAGGAAGAAGAGGAGACCATCAGTCACTTCCTTTGCACGTGTCCTGCACTCGCCAACATTAGGAAGACTACATTGGGTGAATACCTTTTCAATTATCTAAACGATCTTAACAACGCCTGCACAGCAAGGATTAGCTCCTTCATTCAGAGGAGCAAATGGTTCCCTGAGTAAGAGGGTGACCCACCCACCTTACACATCGGCAGCACAATGGTCTAAGTGCATCCTCATCGAGGGCCGGTTTCAACCAACCAACCATGTGTGCAGTTGCTCCATCTTGCTGAAACAAAATGCTGTTGAAACGGATACTTCTTCGGCGCGGGTAAAAAAAACTCCTTCAACATCTTTAAATGGTGCCGTGACATAACCCCAAGCGTCATAAGCCCAAATCTCGAAATTTGGCCTTATGTCGCTTTTTGAAAGTGACATAAGGCCAAATTCCAGCATTTGGTATTATGTCACTTTCACAAAGCGTCATAAGGCCAAATCCGGAAAGTGACATTAAGTCAAATATTCGAAACCGTACCTCGCACTTACTCCAAATCAAACATAGACCCCAAGCAGGGAGGATGCGGGGGGGCAACATGCCCCCCATAGGCATGTACTGTTTATGGAATCTACTTGCGATTTCGCAACTAATCCCATAAACAGTGCAATGCATATGGGGGGTATGCTGCCCCCCTGCAACCCCCCTGCTTGGGGTCACTGTTTGATTTGGGGTAGGTGCGAGGGCAAATTGTTGAAAACAGCACCAAGCGAAAGTGTCATAAAGCCAAATTGGCCTTATGACGCTTTTCCAATGTGTCATAATACCAAATGCTAAAATTTGGGCTTATGACGCTTGGGGTTATGTCACGGCACCCTTTAAATAACGGTCCCCATTGACAGTTACTGTTACACCGTTTTCTTCAAAGAGGCATGGCCCCACAATGCACCTTGATGAAACTGCGCACCACACAGTGACTTGTTCTGGGTGCAGTACCGTCTCATGGAGCAGTTCTGGATAAGATTCACTCTATATTAGGACATATTTTCTCATTTACATTTCCGTTTACATCAAAATGGGACTCATTAGACATATAAACAAGCAATTTATCAAGCTGTTGCCTACTTCGGTCATTTCAATCATTTGTTGGCAAAATTTGAGGCGAATATGCAAACACGAAGGCTTTAACTTGCTTGCAATTTAGACTTTGTACGGTCTTCGTGCGATGCTTCCAGATTCGGCAAACATGCTTACCTTATACAGGTTGATCCACGTACTTACACTCTTTTTGTATATTCGGAATAACTTGTTTGCTAAGGAATATTGAAAACGATTTTTCTTTTTATATCAAACAAGCTGCACCTGCCCGGCTTTGCCCGTGCCCGAGAATTCTATTGGCCAATATGTTCCAGTAGACTTCCTTATAATTGTCTATAGCGGGTATCCGGCGTATGTTGCTGCGCCTAAAAAAAGAAGACCGATTTTGACCAAAGTTCACAGAAACACTCTCAGGCCAATACCGAAGATTGCCTGATTTGAGCTCAACCGGTGAAAGGGACTGCACGTTTTTCTCCGCATGGCTTAGGCCGCTCACACAACTTCGTTGTTCCGTTTAGGGTAGGTGCTTGTTGTCTGGCAGGCGCCTATGTCACCTTACTTCTGCGAATCAAACAACAAAGCGAAAATAAAAAACTTCGATTGAATCACTTTTCATTCACTTCCACACCGATTGTTATCAATGTTGGAAAAGCAACTTTCCGATGTCCGATTCACAAAAAAATGCAAAAAATTGCTATAAGAGTTATTTGAATAAAATATTGAACACACGATATCTCAAGAATGAAAGTGCGCACAAATTCCACAATAAGCTTGAAACGTTCGTGTGGTCTCCCTCTTTCATATGCTTGTTCGGATAACAAAATAAGTGACGTCTGTACGGTCTCTGTATCTGCGTCGTAATTTACACGCATACGCACATATGCATGTGTACTCACTCAAATGCCCATATCTCACACACCGATGCAGATATAGCCAAACATAACAACCTTCGTGCAGACGTCGCCTTTCATGGAAAAAAATTTCATTGGAATCGGTTAACGCGTTTGGCCAAACACCGGCAACAAACACAAATATGGATTGATTTTTATATATAGAAAATATTACACAAAAAAACTTTTTATTATTTCACTTAAATTTGTTTTTTTTTTCAAAGCACAAGATACCTACATATGAAACACACAGTGTATAAATACATTGTCAATTTTTTTTTTTTAAGAAACACATAATTTACACACCGATGCATCCTTCGTATAGACGTCACCTTTCTTCAAAAAAAAATTTCATTGGAATCGGTTAACGCGTTTGGCCAAACACCGGCAACAAACGCAAATATGGATTGATTTTTATATACATATATATATAAATAGATCAATAGATATCAATTTTAATTCACAAAAACTCACAAAATCGCAATGAAGAAATCCGAATCCGACAGCGCCACCAAACATGAAACAAAATTGGCTTCTCCATTGATCGATAATAGATGGCGTTACGTTGCGTGTCTATCTGATAGTTCAATTGCGATACGATATGTTACATTCAAATGTGATTCTTTATTTGGTTGTTGCCAAAATAAATAAATACAAAATGAAAAAAAAAATAAAAATTAAAAAAAATCGAAAAAAAACCTGTCGTAACACGCTGGGTGGTCAAAATAAGCCATTTTGAAATTTAGATTTTTTTTCTTCTAAAACCCGTGCTGAGAACATACCTTTCCAACAAAGTATAAATCATCAAAATCGGTTCGGCCAATCTCGAGTTATGCGGTTACATCGCTTCGGACACTTTCTTTTATATACGAGTATATAGATGTTGATATTTGTACTACAAAAACTTCTAGTTTTTGGATAGTTCACAGTACCTTAACAGTTTCAAAAAAGTTATTTAAAAATCTGCAGCAAAAAGTCCCCCACCATGGGAGAAAATCACCATCCTAGATGGTGCACCTTCGACATGACTTTTTCTACTGGTGTAAGGGAAGATATCGACATCATCGGTAGTTTCCAACGTGCCGTAGTCGTGGTTTACGCTTTTACGGCGATTCAAGAACAGGCGAAATTTGTTGGTCTTGAAGTTAATAAGGACAAGACCAAGTACATGCCGACGGAGGATTTTCTGATTTACTTAAAATGTCTTTGAGAGCTTTTTTAAGTATTGTTTCATTGATATCATACCTGTTAGTAGTTTTTAAATTTTTTTTTCTTATTTCAGCTTTAAATTATTACATACTAAAATTCAACATGGGGCACTTTCGAGCCATGTGCTTTCGTCAAAAGTATCCCATGATGTGTTTTTGGAAAACAAATTATTGTTCACAAATTTTAAATATAACTTCAATATATTATAAATACAAAGGTTTAACACTGTTAAGAAAACAATTCCAATTAGAAACGGCTGAATATCACTTACTTTCTTGTAAGTTAAATGTTCATCAGCCGAAAACGTTTCTTTTTTTAACTCGTTAAGTTTAAGTTTCTTTGTGTCGTCTTTTTTCTTAGCTTATTAACGTTTTTATGAGAACTAACGTCAACCTTTCTACAACTTTAATAGAGGTTGATAACTGACAGTCTGTAAAAAGCTATGACCGTACATTTTTGGCGCCTTACTATGTTTTGGTTTATAATAATTTTTGACAATGATGATGCGGATGAGTTTCTTATTTGACGAAACAGGTTTTGCCAAGGCCAAATGACAAATCGAAATAATTTTTTTGGGCAACCAATTTTCCAAACTGCGATTTTTGTTTAGATTCTCCTGTCCCAGTTTGGGTTAACCGCAAGTAATGTGTTTCAAAGGCGCTATATCGCTTGCATGTTTTCTAAGCTCTTTTATGGAAATAGAATCCATATTCACATTTCCCTACATCCGAAATCTCACTTCACATAAATACATATATAATTGTTTTCAACTTGCTCCAAGTTCTGCATAATGCTCCGGTTATTGACTATGTACAAACGATGACATATTGCTAAATAAGCTTCATTTTTATTTGCACAATCAAAACGCAATTTATCACCAAGCGTTGCAACTTTTGGTCCCCATGTGAATTATATCGTCAAAGCATCACATGGCCCGCTGTGAACCAGATTTTACTTCGATAAATCATCAAAATAAGACTTAACTTTGTACACAGTTAATTTAGTCTCAACAAAGTAATTATTTGTTGATTATCTTTTGAAATAAATCACAATACTTTTTGGTCCATCGGCAAAACATGGCGCACGAGTATAAAAATGTTATGTACAAACGCAGCCCGCAAATCCCATTTTCTAAGGCACATCTTGCCATTTTAAAAACCGATCACTCAAAATCGTGTAGAATACTTAAGAGTGTGAAGGGATGTTATTTGCCCTTACCACCACTCTAAGTGACAAAGGATTGCCGTAAGTAAATTGATTTAAAATTATCAGAATTCCACAATTGAACATTAACGAACATAGGAATCACCCTCCCTATGTAGCGGACATTATTATTTAATCCTCCCACCTCCCAAGTGAATATGCGAAATACTAACACTCTACAACGACCCTTAGAGGTGTCATCAACATATGTGAGAACAACGGTCTTATCTACATCGAAAGCAACGAGTACGATGACGCGTATAAATTTGCGTTTGTCAAATAGAAAATTTACAGCATAATAATAGCGGTTCACAATACAATAATACATGCACAGAAACCGGCATACGCAAATCGTACTCATTCCTATAAGTGGTACAGTCTGCATTTTGATTTTTGCATATATAAATATTTATGAAAATATGTAGACAATACACCCTTTAGCGAGAGAAGGAGAGCATCAGCAAAGGTCCTTGAAGTACATCTCGTCAATTGTAGTGACCAATGCTGTGCTATAGCAAACGTGTATTGCTGGACAGTACACCCCACTGATGGTCCAGCCAGGAGAAATGGTATTATCAATGGAATTAACATTCTTTGGTACATACCGTTCGGGTGGGCTGAGTGGATAATCCTGAAAATTTAAAGTGAACCTTGAGTTGAGGACTCAAACTCATCTCGGCTGTAGACATGTCAACGGCAGGTGAGAGGTCCACCCATGTGATTAACAATTGAATGCGACTCAAGTGTCAACTGGGACGATGACAATGACGTGATAAGTGTGTTTAGGCAGAAAATTCAAGTCCTACCTACCTTTCAATTGGAAAATTGGATTTTCATGTGATGACAAAAGTGATGTTAAGCAGCGGATTTCCTTGCAGATATGCCGTCCGTTTATTGTATCTATCCGAATTAAATTTTAGGTACATACATATATTTGTTCAGTTTAATTATGCTCAAGTGGGCAGAAGTGTAAAGTTACCTCTCTTTGAAATACAAATAAAATCAGTGCAGATGTATTTTACATTTTGGTCCCTTGTGTTCAATATGTATTGTATTGTATATTGAGTGAAGAATTAAACTCGGTTGGGTGAGATAAGATCTGATTTGACCTGATCCCTGAATTCTGGTAAAATATGGATTACCTGCATCAGCTCTATATGGCTTATGATTCTCATCGTCAAATTTTTGAGAGGCAGTGGTAGGAAAGACGTCTTCTGTGTTTGTGATAACTACCGTTCGTACATACCGTGATGACCAGTATTGGATTATCTTCGGTAAAACGACGAAAGATGCAATCCACAGTATAAGGAACATGGAATACCATTGCTTTAAATGACTGATTCATTTAAAAAAAAACATTTGGTAGATAAGCACCAGATCTGTTATGAGTGGTGCTCAGGCAAATGACATTCCTCTGGAGAACTGATGCAGAAGTACCCTAGGAAACCACTGCAAAACAAATGAGTTTAAAACTCCTGACAAAATTATGAAGTACAAAATGCACGCTCTACCGAAACTTAATCCTGCCTGTTCTGCTTTATGGTGCCGAGTGCTGGACGATAAGCAGAAACTAAGACTTGATAGACTCCTTTGAAAGAAAAAAAAATTGTCGGATATTGGGTCCTTGTGTGTGGGAAGGCTGAATGGGAAAGAAGATATAACCGCGAATCTATGAGTTGTACCAAGATGTCGACGTAAACCAAAAAGCCTAAAAGACGGCAAACAGTGGCGTAGCGTGGGTGGTGGGGTGGCAAGGGTGGCACAGGTCTTGGGCGGCAGGTACGCGGGTACAAAATTTACAAAACAGATTCTTTTTTCAGTCAAACGAATTTATTTACAAAATTGACCAGCATTACCGCTGCTTCAAAGTAAGACACTCCTTGTGTTGCTTAACAACAAAACCCAAATAAAGTCCAAATATAGTTGTCAATAGTTATGGCTCCGACTTCGGCTGATTCTCTCATTCTCTCATTGAACACATTGACACTGAGACTGATAAAGCATTGGAATCACAAATTGGAGTTAGCAGACGGGCATTACAACGGATAATTTATGATGAGTTAAACTATTGATTCCGTACAAAGTACAAATTGCAAGCAAGTTAAACCCTCTGGATTTGCCTAATCGCCTGGGAATTTGCCAAAAAATAATTGAAATGACCGAAGAAGACAACAGCTTGATAAATTGCTTGTTTATATTTGATGAGTCCCATTTTGATCTAAACGGCAATGTAAATAAGCAAAATGTCCCTATATGGAGTGAATCTTATCCAGAAATACTCCATGAGACGGTACTGCACCCAGACCGAGTCACTGTGGCAATGGTGCGATGGTAGTGTATTCACTAAGTGATTGGCAGGTCGTGCGTTCGAATCCCGACCAGGGCCATGATTTTTATAAATTGAATACACACAACAAAAACTGATCTCCCTAAAGCAATTTAGGCGCCACCTGTTGAGAAAAAAAAAAATCCCATCGCACCAAACTTCTTTCCTATCCTTCTATTCTTTCAGTAAGTAGCACCCAAAAATAGGCAATGAATTGCTGGGAGCTACTTGCGCAACAAACTAAATGCCTGCGCTGTGGTTTTACCATTATAAGGGTACTGTGTCACTACAGAAAAAAGAAATCCGTTACTTTTTTGAATTTTGAATTTTTGTTTACCAAGAATTGCGCCGAAGAAGTATCCGTTTCAACAGCATTTGATTCCAGCAAGATGGAACAACTGGCCACATAGCCAGACCGGTTACGGTGGAGCTCCAACGAAAATTCCCAAACAAACTAATATCCAGAAACTCCACTTTCCGCTGGCCCCAAGGCCATCTGACCTGGCGGCACCAGACTTTTTTTATGGGGTTATGTGAAGCAAGAGGTGTACAAAACGAAACCAAGGAATTTGACTGCATTAAAGCAGTCCATTAAAACAATAATTGAGGCGATCCCGACTTCAACCCTTCAGGCGTCGCATATGCGTAGGATGAGCATGGAGGTCATTTACGGTCTATCATCTTTCAAAACAATTAGTTCAGTACAATAAAATTCAATGTTCTAGCTATACAATAAAAAATGAAAATGAAAAAAAGTTGTTTCAATTTTTTATTGTAGCACAATTGGTGCGCCGCCCTGTATTCATTAATAAGAGATTTAGGAATTAAAGGTAAAAATAAAAATACAAAATAAAAGGAAATGGTGCAAATATAAAGAAACTATTCGTTGTTTCCGACAAAAATAAAAGTTTTTCACATTAACGAGATCATTCTGTAAAGATATGATTAAAATAAATACTCTACATAAACGGGCTGCTAATTTTTATAGTATCCGCTTCTGCGTGTTCCACGTTAATCGAAAGAGTAAATAGCGACCTTCAAAAAAAAAAATCAAAAATAAATATTTATTGTGACTTAATATAATTTTAATTTGAAAAATAAAACAGCCAGTGTAATGCAGATAATATTCTATACAATTTACTTGTTACATTCATCGCTGAAAGAATAGTCGACCTCACTGAAAAACGACAAAAATCAAAATTTGCGAAATGAAGCCTTTAGAGCAAGGACCGGATAAGATTTAGATTTCTGCGTAAGGCCAAAGTTATTGCACTTACAAAAATGAAAACGGAACAATTTTGATTCGCTATTGTCCTGTTAAAGTGAATAGGTCGGCACAATCTCGGCCTTAAAGTGACTAATTTGTCACAAATAATCGAACATAAAATCGGCCAGAAAACGAATTTATAATTTTTTCCGTACGGAAACATTTTCTATTCAACTTCTCAGTCAATTCACAAAAATTTTACGTATGGCTTAAGAAAACTTACGTGTAGTAGGTACCTTACAGTAATATTTGCCTACTCTTAACCCTCCGTTTAGCGGTGAGCCAAAAGGCGGTAAGTTATACTTTGTGGTCCACATAATCCATTTTGCAGTTGTGGTGCCATGAAAATGCGATATGGCCTATTTTTTTATATAGGCAATAGAACATTATGTTATTATATGTGTATTTATGTGCAGAGACAACAAGAACCAAAAAATTTTTTTTATTTAAACATTTTTTGAAAATTTTTTTTTAACCGCTTACAAAAAGATATCATTGTTTTATGAGTTGATTAAAAATACATATGTGTATATCTAGTGTTTACGAGCATATTTATAAAACTACTGATGTGATGGTTCGTGTGCAACATATTTCTGACGCATCTTTTTTGCGTGCGAGTTGCAAATCGGGAATTTGCATCTAAGGCAATGGAAAGGAGTTTTTCTGTTTTTTTTATATTTTAGTTTAGCATAACCCAAATGTCATCTATTGAGCTGTTTTGCTCTCTTGCAATCATGCAATTGTAGTATTTCCATTATCGAATCTCATGAACTGTAATATTTGTCGGAAACGATTGAGTGACATCGTTGCTTTATATATTGTATGATTATATGGTGCCCAAAGTGACTTTACCTGCTGACTTATGGCATAGAAAGCTCCGCTAAACAAGAGCAATTCAATGAATGCATAGCATTCAGCTTCCTTCAGTGGCTCCCAGTTTCTAATATTCTCTGGGTGATCAGTATTACACTTTTCAGCAAAATAATATCTACAATTTGTGGCGTTATGAATTTTTTGAAAATGGAAGCAGGATTCGGAAACATAGATTCTCTTGGGCCATGCTTAGCGATTTCCGTACGATTATAAGCTCTAGCACGTCCATTTGCCACCAGTGGTGTGGTTAGCCAAACTTAACCGTCCTTGGAATGAAAGTATTCGGCAACTGCAGCAGAGGGTACAGCTGGCCAAGTCGATTGTTCCCCTTCTGGAACGATTGCAATGCGAAATTCTTCAACTTAATCCTCGTTGTCGCTTTGTTCCTCCACATGAACTTCAAGCTCAGCATGTTCTTCAGCATCTGAAGCATCCTCACCTACAACACTTGGCAGAAAGTCAGGGTCAATCTCAGCTTCTCCTGTTCCAAATGGTTCCTGCATCTTCGCAATTCTCCATAGTAAGAATAGCGGCTAATCTTGCATTACATCCCTCTTGTTGATTACCAGTAAGATTACCAAAACGAGTGTTTCTGCGACTCTCTTGCAACAACATATCGATTTCACTTTCGTTCGGATTCATTTTCAAAACTATACAAACACTTGACGAGTAAAAAACTAAAAAAAACTTAAAACAAACCAACGCAGATCTTTATACATCAAAAACGAGAGCATAACTGATCTGCGTGTAGTGTCGTCCTAAACCAGTCTACGATTCAACCAAACCGGGGAACCCCTCAACCACTGTTGCAAAAGCGCAAAATTTCTCACAATTCAAAAAACAGCTGTTTTAATTTTTGTGGTCTCGCAGACCACAACGCTAAACAACGTTTAAACTTTACTTTAACTCTTTTTTTGTTCAAAAAAATAACGCTTGGTACTTTAATATATATTGGAGTCGACTCACTACATCGAGCTTGACAAAGTCATGGCACCGTGGGCCGAAATATGAAGAGAAAAAAAGTTACGAGACAATAAGTTTGAAAATGGTCTGATAGACCACAACGCTAAACGGAGGGTTAAGGAAAAAGAAATATGGCAGGGGTCCACATTAACCGCAATACTGCTCCACATTACCCGAACTTAGGTATTCTATAGTTATGTGTGTTTACGAGGAAGTCAAAAAGGAAAATAAAACTTTATCCTGGTCAAAGGAATCACGTATTATTTTCGTTATTTGTTCTCTTCTCAAACTAAATAATTTATTATTTTATTAGTCTTGTCATTTTTGTACCTTAAAAAATATCATACCTTTGGGAAGCATTTGCTGGTTGTTTATTAATTTATTTTATTTACACTGTGTTCTCGGAGTAAAATGCCAAAAAAGTCGTTAAGGAAACTTTTCTCGTCCACGTTATTATGAGAAGACAAAAACACGTTGGCGAAGCGAAACCATTGAATGGAATGAATAATTAAAATTAAACTCCAAATAGATGTCTGAAAATTATCTGGTTAATTTTTTAACTTATTTACCTATCGAGATAAGTATTTAATGCTGATAAGAGGAGGATGGGAGTACGTTTATAAGAATCAAATGAATGATTTTTAATTTTAGTTCTGATTTGGGAAGCCGTTATTTTGGGTGCACCTATGCAAAGATGCTTGGAATTGACACCTATCTTTAAATATAAAAATTCAGCAAACGTCTGGAAATGTTCCTTTTGAACCGCTTATCCGATAGAGCGTGCATTCACAACATGATGTTCGTAAGGTTCACGGAGAGGTTTGCAGGTTATGTTTTCTTTAAGGTAGATTGATGTTCTTTATTTTAATTTTTATGTGAAATTACAATAATTGATTTCATAATAAAGTACGATATATTGTAAGATAATTTGATCTCGCACGCCTTCTAAGTCATTGCTATATCATTCTAATCGTTCTGCATACAAATTCCCCTTCAAAACACAATACCGGTTTTTCCCCATTCCAATTTTTCTTTCCGTTCTTTCTCTACCCTTGATTCTATTTCGAACGTTTGGAAACAATGAGCCAAACCAGGAAACCGTTCCCAAGTGATGCACTCACCAATGGCCAGCATTTCATAATACCCTATTCTGTTGTAAGTTTAGTAAAAATGAAAGACGATGTGCCTCGCTTGAGATGAGTTTATTAACTAGGTTAGGTTAGGTTAACGGGCTGATGGAACAGAGCAAATCTGCTACATCACACTTAGGTCCATGTGGTCCCATTGTGATACCCTTTGTTGGGAGTGTTGGCCTCGCTGTTCTGGCCTTGGTCCTTCCTCCTTGGTTTCCTTCTTACTCCAGTCTGTCCAGCCATTTGGATGTCCGTATAAACCTGTAAAGATTTGTTAGTGAGACATCAGAAAGTTCTTGAATGTCTTGGAAGAAGTATCTTCCAAGTGTTCTGTTCCTCAGGTAACACAGGCTTGGACAGTGACAGAGAAAGTGAGGTGTGTCCTCATGAGTTTCCTCATCACCGCAGCCCCTACAGATGTCGTCATCCTTGAGATTTAGTTTCATTGTGTGATTCCTTAGCAGGTTGTGGCCAGTAAGAGTACCGATCAACTTTGACAGCGATGCCCTGTCGTAACGTAAAAGTTTGTTGGTTCGGCCCTTATCATACTTTGGCCACAGCTTGCGTGATATGTCAAAAGTGGTTAGTGACAACCACCTGTTGTTGGCTTTCATTCGTGTTTTGTATTCCACTCTTTCTCTGAGGTTACAGAGTGGTGGTTTAACCGACTGAAGCGCCTGTTCATGGTCCATCGCAGACCCCTTTCTTGCCAGTTCGTCAGCTCGCTCGTTGCCGGATATGTCCTTGTGTCCAGGGACCCAGCAGAGACTCGTTTTGTGCTTTGTGCCAAGAGTTTTGAGCTCCTCGCGGCAGCGGCGAACAAGTAAGGACTTTATTTCTGTGGCTGACACCGCTTTAATGGCCGCCTGACTATCAATAAAAATGGTAATATCACTGTGTGGTATCGCCATCATTGATATCATGCTTGCGACTTCAGTGATTGCTAAGACTTCTGCTTGGAATACACTACAGTGATCAGGTAATCTAATCGATCTGTTAATGTGTAGTTCCTCTGAGAATAGCCCAGCACCCGTTCCACAGTCCATCTTTGATCCGTCTGTAAAGATGGAAATCGATTTCCTTTTCATGGGTTCGTTTGCGTACCATTCCTCCTTGCTCGGAAATGAACAAGAGAATGGTTTTTCGAAATCTAAATAAGGAGACATGTAGTCAGATATGATGTTGTTTCCTACGTACATGTTCAGAATCAGTGCGTGTCCAAAATGACTCGGGTTCCAGCTGTTTGTTTGGCTGATCCTCAAGGCACTTTTTGCAGCCGATTCCTGCATGTATAGATCTAATGGTGGCAGATTGAGAATGGCTTCCAAGCCAGCGGTTGGGGTTGTTCTCATTGCACTGGTTGTCCCTATACATGCTAGTCTTTGTATTTTTGCCATCACCTTGAGATTGGTTGCCTTGTCTGTGGCTTGCCACCAGACTAAGCTGCCGTATGTGAGTATTGGTCGCACAATTGCCGTATACATCCACAGAATTATTTTTGGGTTTGGACCCCATTTTTTGCCGAAGATACGGTTGCATGCGTAAAAAGCGTTCGCCGCTTTCCTAACTCTGTCATCGACGTTTGGCTTCCAACTCAGCTTTTTATCGAGGATAATTCCTAGATATTTCGCACTCTCCATCACCTTCAAGGGTATTCCCTCAATTTCTGGTGGTTTGAATTCTGGTATTCTTCTTTTATTAGTGAACAACACCATTTCAGTCTTTTGTGGGTTGATCCCAAGACCGCATTGTCTTGTCCACGCAGTGAGTGTCCTCAGGGAGTTTTCTAACAGTTCGCTCAGGGTTGAAAGGAATTTTCCTGTCGCAAGCAATACTACGTCATCCGCGTATGCAATTGCTTTGACCCCTCTGTTTTCGAACTTTAGGAGTATTTCATTTACAACAAGGACCCAGAGTAAGGGTGATATGACTCCACCTTGTGGTGTGCCTCTGGACGCTACGACTCTTAGGTCATTATCGCCTAGTGTTGCATTGATGTACCTTCCATTGAGCAGGCTCATTATCATATTAGTGAGAGACTGATCGACGTTGGAGTTCTGCAATGCTCTTTCCACTGCTCGCGTTTCCACATTGTTGAATGCTCCTTTAATGTCTAAAAACGCTGCAAGTGTGTATTCTTTGTCCTTGAGAGACTTTTCTATAGTGCTGACGACGTCGTGTAGCGCAGTTTCCACTCCTTTGCCTTTAATGTAAGCGTGTTGGGCGGTGGAGATCGCGCTATAGTCGAGTCGACTGCGAATATAAATGTTCATTAGCTTTTCAAACGTTTTTAGGATGAAAGATGTCAGGCTTATCGGTCTGAAGTCCTTGGCATGGATGTGACTAGATTTTCCTGCCTTGGGAATAAAGAGTTTATTAACTAACTTATTACATATACTAATGAGAATCCATTTACTTTATTTACTTAAAGGCTATGCATGTATGCGTGTACCTATACCTAGAAACATATTAATGCTGTGAAATGCTATTAGAGAGTAAGTACATTTGTGTTTTCCACATATGTACATCATTTCAAATATACAACATGTCCTTCCAATAAGATTGTGTTTTATTATTATACCCTATTCTAAGGGTATATTAATTTTGACGCATAGTTTGTAACATACCTTAATATTGCCCGTAGACCCCTTAAAGTCACTATATTTATGATCAGCATCGATAGTAATGTCGATATAGCCATGTCCGTCCGTCCGTCCGTCCGTCGTCAAAAATTAGGCCTTTAACCGTAGAAAGATAAACTGCGCCTCGGAGGCGCCCGCGAAATATATATATTGCTTTCTTCTTTTAACCGACGCTCGAACAAACTTGTTTTTTTAAGCCAACTCAGTCGTCGATTTATACTTGTGATTGACGGTCGTTCCGGTTCGGTAAGTACCACCGTTTTTCAGTTATGGTATTGCAGTTATGGTAATGCGCTATTATCAGCATATGAAAATTAAATACCGAAGATCTCTAATTTTGTGTTCCTTTTTGTTATGGATTTATAAAATCCTACTTCTCTTTAAAAAACAGAAAAATTAATAATATATGTTTATGTTTTACTTTATTGCTAATAATGTAACAATAAAATGAAACAATAAAAAAAAATAATTATTTAATTAAAAAAAAAAAATAACCATATACTCTCTAGGATCCCGAAATAATCAAGTTTAAGAATTTTTGAAATCCGCCCACAGACACGCCCACAAACTCAAAAAAAAAACAAATTTTTCGAAAAAATCGAAATTTGAGCTAGAAAGCTGAAATTTGTTATATATGATCTATGACTCCAATAACTGCTCGGAAGATAAAATTTTCAAAATCCGCCCACTGACACGCCCACAATTAAATAAAACAATTTTATTGAAAAACCAAAATTTGAGCTAGGGAGCTGAAATTTATAATATATACTCTCTAGGGGGCCATTTATGATCATGTGTAAAAAAATTCAAAATCCGCCTACTGACACGATCACAATTTAAAAAAAAACTTTTTTTGAAAATCCAAAGTTTGAGCTAGGGAGTTAAAATTTATAATATATACTCTCTATGCTAATGTGTTAATTTTTTTTAAATCCGCTTACTGACACGCCCACAATTAAATAAAATAATTTTCTTGAAAAAGCTTGGTTTTTTTGATAAAATCCTTTAAATGTTATATAACAAAATATGTAGAGCGTTCTTAACAATTCAACCATACTTAGACTTTTGTCACGCCCACTTATGAGGGATAGGAATAAGAATAGGGTATCCAACAGTTCGCCCAAGCGGACTGTAGCCCGTCCCTATATTTTTTTGCTTTTATTTTATCTTACATTCTAACCTCTAATGTATAAAAACTATCAATATGCCAGGATTCGAATATGAGATCAGATCACATATTCTAAGGTTATATTAATTTTGACGTGAACTTTGAAACATACCTTAATATTGCCGGAGACCCCAAAAAGCTACTTTAGTCGTGATCAACATCGAAAGTACTGTCGATCCAGCCATGTCCGTCTGTCCGTTAATCCATCCGTCGGCAAAAATTAGGTCTTTAAACTAGAGCTAGAATGCTGAAGTTTAACTATAGACACAATCTCAAAAAAACAAATTTATCGAAAAAATCGAATTTTGAGCTAGAAAGCTGAGTTTTTTTTAAATATATTGTCTTTATTGGCCCAAAATGCTTGAGAGTTAAAATTTTTCAAATCCGCAAACTGACACGCCCACATTCAAACAACTTTTTTCGAAAAAAAAGTTTGAGCTACGAAGCTGAAATTTGGTATATATACAATATACCTACTCTCTAGGTATAGGATTATGTGTGAATATTTTTAAAATCCACCTACTGACAAGTCCACTTAAAAAAAAATCGTCTTATTGAAGAAATCATTCACAAAGTAATTGTACATAATAAATTATATACAATTTTCTGCCATGCCCACTTTTAGGTGGGTTTTTTTTTACAAAAGCTTTGCTTTTTCAATGAATTCCTTTAAATGTTGCATATGAAGGTCCTTGTTAACAATTCTCCCATACTCAGATTTTTTTCACGCCCACTTAATTAGGGATAGAAATGGGAATAGGGTATCCAACAGTTTGCCCAAGCAGACTGTAGCCTTTCCCTCTGTTGTTTTTATTTATTCTAATCATTCTCCCATACAAAATATTATATCGGTCTCTCCAAATTTCCTGGGAATTTTTTCAACTTTTCTTTCCGTAGGAATCTGACTGAGACTACAACAATCATTTTACAAAAAAAAAAAATGAGCCAAGTCGGTGGAGCCGTTCTCTAGAGATGATTTCTCATACATAATATGGCAATTGATTTTTTTTACATGATCCAATATTTCGTCAAATAAAGTGAATTTATTCATATCGTTTGTATTCATGTCTTTTGACATTATTTAATAATGAGCGTTTTAGAAAATGTTTGGTTTAGAAACAAGTTTTCTTAAAATAGTTTACATGTGCATAACTATTTAGAAAAATATGTTACCTTTCTGCACTTAACACAGCACACAGCTAACCGATCACCGCACAATTAACAGAATAAGGGTGTTTTGCATATGCTTATGCGTTTACAAATCAAAGATATTTTGCGATCGCGGTTCAGTATTTGCCTCATTTGTCAACCTCGTGGATAGCCTGGGTTCTATCAGCCGCCGAAGAAGACATTTTTTTCTAACTCCCAATACAGGCCCTCCACACACTCTGCTTGAATTTGAACGCACTTTCTTTCGCGAGCCTCTTGTAAAGTCTGTATTCCAATTCGAGGCGAGCTTTTTCATCTCCATTATTAGTACAGCAATTTGACCAAGCTTGGAATGACGTTTTGTGTCACTTATCACTGCTTTAGCGTCATCTGTCTATCAGCTTAGCAGTAATCATAGTGTCCTTTCGAATCCGCTCCTACTGATTTGGTTTGGATACGGAAAAGCAATTCGCCGAATTTTGGTGGCTTCTTGAAGGGGAGGGGTCAACATGCCCTCCCAAGACGGTGTGTTCCTCTAGGTAACATGCTCTTAGTTTATAATTTAGACTAAGTTAGCTTGGGCGTTTCTGGGAGAAGCCGGGATCGTCAACTTGCGGTAATGCTTCCGGGAGACTTACAGCGTCAGTCAGCTCACGGCGGCTCGTGTGCACGTTGACGACTGCCAGGCGCTCGGAAAGCAATTGAGATTTTGACCACTTGTAGCGCAAGGCAACGAGTGATCACTAAATGCTCCGCCTTTCTCTTTGTCCAGATTGTACCATTTGCAGACACTTTTGTTTGTTTAGTTTGTTCGCCTGCACTTGTGACCATTATTATTCTGAGCGCCTCATGTGTAGATTTAATACATATATTGACATATATGAACATGTGGGCCGGGTGGATGAATATAATTAATTACTATTAGTGGAGTGTCTGGGGCGTTAAAAACATGAAAACCTCGGATTTCCGTTACAGTGAATGAAATTTTATAATTCAAAGTGGAATGTTTAGCATATAATATATACAAAAAAGTTTACCTATTAAAAAATTGTAATCTCGATTAAAAAAAAAATAATGAAATATTTATAATTTTGATAGGTAGTTTAAATGATACAATACCTCATAATATTAGGCTCTAGAAAATGTTTCTACACCAAAATTAAGTTAATTTATATATTCATATAGAGATAGTAATTAGGAAAAAGAAATAAATGCAGGAAAATGAAAGAAAAAAAAATTATCAAGAAATCATTTGTTTATTTAAACAATTTACATTTTTGTCTATTTAAGTATTTTCTTCAACTTCACTTATTTCAATGATTGGCGGAGTATTACAACAAGTATTTTCGCTGCACTGTAGACATGCTACACTGCAGTACAAGCCACTCTTTCGACATCCACAAGCAGCTACACAAACCTTTTTGCAGCTACAAAACAACATTGTGCAATAAATTATCTGGAGCTGGTGATTGATTCATTGTTATTGTTATTATATTATTAAAATACTTCCAGCCCCAATTTTCAATGTCTACGTTTTCAATATCTACATTTCCTAACCATAAATGAATTTGTAGATATACTCTTTTTAGGTGTTTAAACGCTGCATCAGCTGTAGGAGGTAATGATGACAAAAGAACACTTGTTTTTTGGCTGTTCCTTTTACAAAGAAATTGAACTTCAATGAGTTCAAATCTTTAATTTACGGAAAAAGAAGAAACTCTTGACTCTACTGGCTACAAAGGCCTTGGGGTCTGTGGCGTTTTAGTTATCGTGTGTGTGTAGCACAGATAGATGAGCCTGGAAAGTGAACCTAAAGTAAGTTTCTTATAGTATCCTCGGGTTACGTCGTGTAGGTACCATCTGTTTCTTTTGTAATCCTACACAGTTTGTATGCTATTTACCCAGAGCTTTATACATACGCGTTGCGACTGGCATGTCTGCTATGTCTTCGATGCATTTATCTTCTCAATTCTGAGTTATATTCTGTGAGAGCGATCCTGTAATGGTCCCACAATTTTGTTTATTTGGCTCGATGAAGAGCTTCCTAACATTCTTCCTGAGATTAGCAAGTTGGTCCTTCCACCAGAAAACCCTACGTTTCTTCATACTAGTTTTACTAGCACAACTTCTATCGTAGGAAGTTAGCAGCACTTTGATGATCTAGAACGCTGCTTTATCCAGGTCTCACGTGGACTCACTTGACTTTTGAGAGGACAAGTCCTCGATGCATTTTTCAGTCCGTCGACTTAGGATCGTAGTTTTTCGAAGCCTGTGTCAGTTTGCCAGATATGTCAAACCTTCGGAAAACGGATACTATGAACGTAAGTTGAGTCTCCGCCTGGATTTGCGTTGCGGAAGATGAACCAATTTTTCACAGATAATGCAGCTGTACTTATTAGTTTTACTACGGGTCCTTAATTCATCCATTGTTAGAAAACTGTAATAGAAAACAATTGAATACATTAAATGATTAATTTATTACATTACGGCAGCTACCATTGCCGCTCTCCCCTCTCCACGTTCTACTACCTGTCCAAGGTCGTTATGACCCTTCATACGCTCCAACATTTTAAGAAAATATTCCTTTATGTCTCTTTAGGTATTATTCAACGTACGAAAAAAACGATACGAAAAAAAATTATTTTAAATAAAATTACATGCTTTAGTATTAATTTTTTATAGTTTTTGTTTAAATAATAAAAAAATCAAAAGCACAAAAAAAAATTTTGGTAAACTTTACACTTTATAGTATAAAAAATAAAACCCCCCCTCGTCCATTTAAATTCATTCACTGTAACAAAAGTCTGAGGCCAAAACCCCCAGACACTGCACTATTATGTTCATTTAAATTACCTCGGTAATGTGCGAGAAATGTGTTTAGTGGATGCCTTGACCCAATAATAACCCTTTAAAAAAAGGGGTTTTCTTTCGATTCTCATAGAAATTATGAAAACTTGAGTACCCATCTGTGAAACATTCAAGAAGAGAAGGAAATCTTTGTTTGCAGTTTTTGATTGCATCTCACAACTTTGAAGAACCGACCGACGAGGTGCTATGCACATCTCTTCATGTTTGAAAATTATTTTGTTTATATCATCATTACTTAAACAAATATAAAATTCCTTACGTTTCCCTCAATAATTTGCCTTACACAGAATATCATTTCGAAGCAAATAGGTACTTTTGCCACCACGTCACATTCAAGTAGCTGCAGGATCTCTCTGCCTCCTTTCACAGTGCAATTATTGACATAGTTTCACGTAAAACAATAGCGAGAATAACGTTTAAAAAGTTCAGCTTCATCAAAAATTTAAAATTTACAACCTCAATTGCAGCAGTTAATGAACAGTTCACAATCACCAAGCTATAACTTTTCTAATTTCCACTAAATTATTATTATTTTAGAATATTATTGATTGCCCCTGGTGCCAGTTCTGGTGGTGAGCTACATAGTCATTTGGTTTCCTCCTTCACACGAAATCTAACCGAGAATAATGTATTCACTAAAAGCAATCGGCACTGGCTGAGTTTTCTTGCTGTTCTTTGATGGTGATGGGCAAAACTCTTCACTTTTCTTGAAATTCTTAGAATTTTAAATGACCAAAGTTTTTCCATAACCGTTAGTCAGCGCGCCAGACAAGTCGAGCGAAACCGCAAGGCCACATCCATTGGTGAGGAAATGAGAAATTCACTAATATTAGCGAAACAACGATCGGAATGTCGAATTCGGAATTTCTCTTAATTCAAAGTTTTTGGAGCTCGCGTTTTCACGAGAATTTTTTGCTGCACAGTTGATGAGTCCTTTCGGCCTGTATTACCCAACAAAAATCTACAAAAATGTGTTTTGTTTTTTGTTTGGTGGATAATTGTTGCCAAAATGCCCCACTAGGTTTTCCACCAAAGGAATGTGTCCTTTGTCAGCAAAAATTTGTCTGCAAAAGAACGAAAGGGTTGTCATTCTTTGTTGTTCTTCGTGTTTGTGTTTTTCATAGCGTTCAGCAAGGAAAATTGAAAATATGCGGCGATATAAATTTCCAACTCACAGGAGAACGACGACGGGACAGTAGGTAGGTAGTGTTTAATTGTTGTAATTTACGATTGGCATAAAAGTCACCCATTGTGAAGATGAGATTGGGGACTGTTTTTTTTTCTGCAAGGCAATTGTTTTATTATTTTTTATTATTTTGTAATAGCGACTACCACCAAAGACGAGAACAACATAAATACAGAGGCAATGGCATAGCTTTGGCTATCAGGCAATTGTTGGTGGATGCCTTTGGCCTGCGGCACGCGGATATGGATGAACGCCTAAGGGGCAGAATATTTCTTTAAAAACTTAGCTGAGGCTAAGAAATGTCGACAATTGATGAAAGGAATTTGGGCTCGATTAAAAGCACTAAAGTAGGATTTGAAATTTTTAGGACATGGACCGAGTTGAGAATGAAAAAATTCGTTGCCCGGAATATCGTTGGAATAGTTCTTTTAACAAATTTTAATTATTTTCTTTTTAAGGTTTTTGTGTTAGTTTTGGTTTGTCATACGAAAAGAGGGTTCTTATCCAGATTTTGTGGTTCGCATTATCAACTTTATAAGTAATACCATTCATAGACGGACGAGGAGGATAGTCTAGCATCACGTAATATTAGAAATCGTCTAACGTCTGGCCGATGTGATGGGTTTCGATAATTTTACAGCGTCCGGCAAGGAGTTCACTGCTTGTAAAACGTCTTGGCCTTACATATCTGTGTTCAGCAGAGTCTTCTCTAGACGTAGAAAAAAAAAATGGGTGGTTACGTCAAATATTAAAAAAAACGGGTTTGATCCTGGTCTTTGGTCGCGTCTGGCAGGAACTTCGCTGCGTGCAAAACGTCTTGGACCAATATTTTCAAGTTTAAGCTGATCTACTGCGTTGCTTTGGGCTATATTCAAGTGGTTACACTTATTATTACTATTGTGGAAAATGACGCATATGTATTCAACGCGCTGTCACACGCTTCGGCTGCCACGATTTGCTGCCAGACTGTTGTTTTCGATACACTCTCTACTCAGGCTACACAGTAATGCAAATATCTTTCGGTTGCCTCTCAGACCGAAGGATTACTTCGAGCTCTTAGACTATAAGTGAGTGGCCAAGGTATAGAGATCAGGGTGTGGGTTTGTGACCCGTGTGGTGCAGATTCAATCCCCCTTGGGAAGCAACAGAATACGCCGCCAATTAACAGAGAGATATAATAAGCAGAAATAATGTCTTCAACCTCTTCTTCTTTTTCTTTTTCCCGAGCGCCGATTTTAAGATCGAGATTAAGGGCATCATAACCCTTATTCTTAACTGTTTTCATATTGATATGCCTGTGGGGTTCGCCGGTTCGACCTCAGCAAATAACAGCACAATGCGACCAATCAAATGCTGCATTTGTGTGATCTTTTTAGGCCTATCTCTCGTTCGCTATTGCATGTTAACTTTTATTGATATTGCATATTTGCCAGGGTTCGTAGGATCTGTCCTTTGAACATGACAGGTACCACTATGACATTTGCTTTGAAAAATATTCGTTGACGAAAAGGCCTCTTCGGATCTTGAAACCTCTTATTAGTGAAGTGGGAGGGTTATGATCCATTTAATCATGATAGTACTACTACGATACGTGGACGATATCGCCATCATCGGCCGATCTTAACGTGCTGTATTATTGGATTTCATGGCGATAAGAGCACAGGCAAAATTTGTTGGCCTTGAAGACAACGAGGACTTAAGGAAGCACTTGCTTTCCACAAATAAACAGACATCTGTCCAACGACTAGGACAAAACGTCACTGTTGATATCAGTAACTTCGAGGTAGTAAGGGAGTTCACCTGCCTCTGAGCGAACATCAACTCCACGAATGACACCTTATTGGAGATCCGACGAGAAATTGTCATAGGAAACCATGGTTGCTTTGTTTCAGAACATCTAAACCGGAAGATCAACTGTAAACTCAACACAACACTATTACTGCCAGTTCTGCTTCATGGCGCCGAGTGATGGACGATAAGCAGGAAATATTGGTTTCTTTCGAAGAAAAATACTCCGTCGGATATTAGGTTCTGTGTGCGAGGAGAGCGAAAGAAGGAGAAGATCTAATCGCGAACTCAATGAGCTGTCCCAAGAAGTTGATGTAGTCCGAAAAGCTAGAAAACGTTCAAAACATTACCTCAGCCATATCAAGCGAATGGACAATATGGTTCCAGCGAAGAGGATCTTCGACTCCCAGATCCATGTTCGAGACGAGAAAAAAGACCGAACCTCGTTTTCAAAAACCAAGCCATCACGGATGCCAGAACGCTTGCGGTTTGGACAACTGGAGGCAGCGTGCACGGGAACGCGGAGGACGAAAATAAATATATAATATTAGGCATTTACGGCCCCTAACGAGGAGGATAGCTTCTGCAACCACTTTCTGTGCGAAGTGGAAGGGGCCTACAATTTTAAGCCGAATCCAAACGGCAAATTTGAGAAGCTTCTCATGACGATTGATACTCTTGGATGTATGTCAGACGTTCGCGAAGGACGGAAAATTGCAGTAAAACGACGCCTTAAGTAAGTATTTAGTCTTGATCATAGCCTCATCCGCCGTTAAGAAGATTGAAATTGCCTAGATGCGATTCCTCCCCTTAGTGGTCTCTTACGACAATCTTAGCCCGTCCGTGAACTGGTTGCCTCTACAAATTTCGAATAGAAATAATAATTCCCCGTCTAAAATCTAATTGTAATATTTATAATGAATTGAATAGATTTCCAGTTCACAATTGAAAAACCTGTTCCAAATATCATGTCCCTTTCTTATTTACACTTCACACCAAACTCATTTACTACACCCACATTACGTTAAACAACTTCACCTCAAAAGATGTTTCATGGTAATCAGTACCACATCAATGTGTCCGCAAATTCAACCCAAAATTTGCATTCCCATTTCTATTTGAAAGGATATCTTAGAGGAAAATAAGAAAAAAAAACACCCTTCACAACGCTGCTGCCTGATGTTGACGGTGGTATTATTCTAATCCGATAATTAAATTGCATTCTACTTATGCAAATGCCAAACAGCAACTTGGATCCTCTTAAAGAAAACACCAAAGCACACCGTTTCGTTGATAACCGCCATCATCACCATCATCACCATCATCGAGTGGGAGAACGAGAGAGTTTATTCAATTACTATCATAAAAGCGAGGACATTTACCCAGCAACCCGCCACCCCACGTCAGCAGAATAATGCAAATGCAAATCCTTAACATCATCAAACTAATCCCTTTACCCATGTATCTTGGTCTGCTCTATCTTCAACTTGTTCAACTTTTTCAACAATTATTGACTCAATAAAAATAACTTGGGTTTTGAAATTTTATCCCTTTTTGTATGTGTTTGTGTGGCATATCCTCTCATCTACATTTCATCTAGGAAGGCAGCAAATATTGACACTGATCTGATTTTCGGGTGAACAAATGAAAGGAAACATTTTTTAGTATCCATTTGCATGATAAACTACGCTACACAATATACAGCCTGTAACACCTAAGAAAAGCGAGAAAGATACCCAGCATCCATCGAATGTGTCATGAAATTTTCATAATATTTCACATGGAATCACATGGATTCGTGCTCTTGTTGTCGTCTTCGGTTGGTGACTTGGGGTTGCAAGAAGAAAAATATCCTGTTGTTAGATAGATGGCACGAAACGACCCACCCAGTTATGAAGTTTCCGTCCTTTATCCTCCCCGTTGCCATTAACATGCATTTCACTATTACAATAAATATGTTCAAGAAATTATGATTGCCAACTAATACTGCACCCTAACATACTCTCAAACACCCATCTGTAAGTGTCTGGATTGGCGACCCCTGCAAATGAGATTCATCTTAGCTAAGACTTTGGGCGGTTGTATGAAAGCGGCTTTCATCACACGGATTAGCATATGACGACGTGGATGATGATGACGAACCATGAGCCTATGCTATGCGGAGTTTGTTAGATATGCTTGTAGTTAGATAATGGAGAGGGTTGGGTTTCAGGGTTGTTTTTTACTCGGTTTATGAAAGTCACATTATCATAAAGTAAGAACATGTTCTTGCTTTTAAAATCCATCCTTTTGGTAAGAAACAAGGAATTTATGAAGCGTTTGAGGTTTTCTGTTGTCAGTGTTACTCTAGAGCTCATTGTTGTGGTAATGAAAGGTGGTTAGAGATGGATGGACATATTTTTTATTTTATTTTTTCAGTTGAGTAATGCAACACTTAGGAGGTTTTTTTCGTATTTGTTCGTAAGTATAAGCTCATATCAAATTCCAGTGTGTTAGCAAAAAAAAGGCTGTTAAGACAGGTACACATACGAGCACATAGGGAAGAAATTTCAGACGAAAGTTTATGATATTGCAGTCTGCTTATTTGAGTTTTAATAATTGACGAGTGAAAAGGTACTGTCTTACGCATACAAAATAAATATTAAGGTGGGGGTGCCTCAACGCAACGCTGTACGCAATCGTGCGCCTGTAAGGAAATTGCAAAATGTTTAAAACGTGTTTTGATGTTCCCAGGAACTTTGAATAGGTTACCTATACTAAAATCTCTTGGAATAACTTTTTGAACACTGCAGGAAACACTGAGTTCACTAATGAGAAATGTAAGTAATGCCTGATGTAAGTACTCCTTTTTTTGTAGTAATGGAAATTGACAAACGAATACAACTTTTTTTTTTTTTAAACAAAAATCTTATTTTTGTATGATTTCATTTCATTTTTTAAATTCAAGTTGACATTTACAAGTATGTATGTTGTATATACAAGGTGGCGCAAAAATAACCTTCCGAAGTTTTTTGGCTGTAATTTAAAAAAAAAATGAAAAACTTTGATTCTTGTGGATTATTTTTATTTGGTCTTTTATTTTTTTTTACATCAAGTCGAGAATATGATGTCATGTAAATGGCCGCCGCCACAGTTGATTGTCATTTGAGCCCTTTTTATGGCATTTTCCATCACTTTGGCCAAAACTTCCGACGATAGGTCCTCACATTGTTGACGGATATTGTCTTTAAGAGCTGCAAGAGTCTGAGGCTTGTTGACATAAACCCGCGACTTCAAAAAGCCCCACAAAAAGAAGTCTGGAGCGGTCAAATCAGGCGATCTTGCTGGCCAGTGCAAATCGCCAAAACGGGAGATTAGGCGCCCGGGAAATGCATCCTTCAGCATATCGGTTGTGGCACGTGCAGTGTGTGCCGTTGCACCGTCCTGTTGGAACCACATGTTTTCCAATCCCATTTCATCAAGTTGCGGCAAAAAGAACTCGTTGATCATTGCTCTGTAGCGCTCACCATTCACAGTAACCGTTTGGCCCGCGACGTCTTCGAAGAAAAAAGGTCCGATGACTCCTCCAGCGAAAACAGCACACCATACAGTGACTTTGAGCGGGTGTAATGGCTCTTCGTGGGTTACACGCGGATTTTCAGTGCCCCAGAAGCGTAAATTTTGCTTATATATGTACCCGCTAAGATGGAAATTGGCTTCATCACTCATGATTATTTTTGATGAAAATCATCTTCCTCTTGGCGGTGATTAAGGATGGCTTGAGCGTATGTTAGACGCGATTGGCGGTCAGCAGCTAACAGCTGATGCACCGTCTGGACTTTGTACAGAAACATCTTCAAATCGTGTACCAAAATTCGCTGTAAAGACCGTCGACTGATACCCATTTGCGTGGCACGTCTTCTGGTCGATGTCGACGGCGCTTCCATTACATCTTCGGCTACAGCAGCAATATTCTCTGCAGAACGGCTACTCCGGGGTCTGCCACGCCTGGCAGCATGTCGTGTTGTGCCAGTCTCTTCGAGGCGAGCGACTAAACGTCGCAGTGTTTCACCAGTAGGCGTTGGACGGGTAGGAAATCTGCGACGAAATTCACGTTGTGCCAAAGTCACCGACCGATTATTGCTCAAATAAATAGTCACCAATATTCCGCGTTCTGGAGCAGTGTAGCGTAACATTGTTTATTAACGTGTATTTCGCATGTGTTTACTACACAAATGTCAAAACAGAACTGACATTAGGGGCCAATCGCAAAATTTATAGCATTTTCTGATAGGAGGATTACTTTTGCGCCACCTTGTACAATAGAATTTCTAGATAAGTGCAAGAGCTAGTGCCCATTCAGCTTTAATATTAATTATATTGATATTATCAGAAAATGTGAATGTGAATAATATTACATATTTGGAAAAACTTAAGTATCTGAAAACCCAATGGATTTTTTTTTTATTAATGATAACAACTACTAACTTACTCTAACTTACTAACTAATTTGGCAATAATTGCGTAACATATGGATTTACTGACAATGAACATTTTTCAAAAAACTTGCATGCCAGGGTGTTAATTTTATCCACCACAAAGTCGACGTTTGACATATTTTGTTGTTCAGATGTGGAGAAGTGCCACGGCAAGTCAAGAATCATTTTAAGGATCTTGTTTTGCATGATTTGCAGCTTATTAATATGAGTGCGTGCGCAATTATACCAAACAGGGGAACCATAAACCATAAGGGCCTGAAATATGACTTTGTATATTATCAGCCTTTTTTCAAGGTTAAGTGTAGATCTCCTATTTATAAACGGATATAATATTTTGATTAGAATTCCAGCTTTACTTAGTACATTTCTTATGTGGCAACTATATGTCAGGGTTTTGTCGAAAGTGATGCTAAGATATTTGACATTTTCTGCCCAAGGGATGTTACAACCGTTGAGATTATAAGACTATTATTTGGAAGATAGCGAGGAAGTCTTCTACGCTTAAAAAACATGGCTTGAGCCTTACTTTCGTTTATTTTTATTTTCCATCTATGGAAATAGGCACTGAGCATAGAGAGACCTTGTTGAAGGTTTGACCAGATATTTGAGGGTTGCTCATCCGAGCTATAAATTCCAGTATCATCAGCAAAAATTGACGAAAAGCAGTTCGGAAGATTGGAAAATCTGCCATATATATGTTATATAAAATCGGCGCAAGCAACGAGCCTTGGGGGACTCCTGCAGTAATTTGTTTCGCTGTGGATGTCACAGAGCCAACGTGTACTCTAAAGCTGCGTCCATGCAAGAAGTTACGTATAAGCGTAGTCAAGGCGGTAGGAAAACCAAAGTTTATCATTTTATGAATAAGAGCATCATGCCAGACAGAATCAAAAGCAGATTCTATGCCAAGCAACACAAGTGCAGTAGATTTTTTCATAGTGACGTTAGCTTTTACATGTCTAGCAATTCTCAAGACAGGGTGAGCAGTACTGTGACCAGCTCTGAAACCAAATTGCTAGTTTTTTAATAATGAGTTATCGCCGATAAAGTAAATAAGCCTTCTTTTAATAATTTTTTCTAAGATCTTCGCTAGATTGCTTAAAAGGCTAATTGGACGATAGCTGGAGGGATCATTAGGAGGCTTTTGAGGTTTTGGAATCGCAATTAATTTTGCTACCTTCCATGCCTGTGGAAAGTATTGTAGCTTGGGACAGCCATTTATTATGTAAGTGAGATAAATAAGTCCAACTCGAGGGAGATTTGCAAGGCACAAGTTGGAAATCCCATCAAGACCAGGTGCTTTCTTGATTGGAGAAAGTTTTATTATATTTTTTATTTCTTTACGTCGGACGTACCAACCAGATTTTTTGTATGATAAACAGTGATTTGCTTTGAAAAAAGGCCAAAATTATTTACTGTAATATTTATGTGGAAAAAAACTCCGCATCATGACGGATTGAGTGCATACCAAAAATAAAATTGTTATTCGCAATAATGGCTGTTCTTTTCATAACTTCACTTCCTTCATCTTGTCATTACTTTCGCATAAAAAAATTCCCCAAAAGACAAAACTCCCTAGGTTTAAGCTGTCAGTCAGGTTTCTGCTCCATTTGAAAGCTGAGCTAAAGGAATATCTCTTAAGATGAAGCCAACTTGCAACTGTTGCGGACAAAAATTCACAAGCAGAATTTAGAAAAGTTGCAACCGAACACCGAGCCCAATAAAATGTGTCTGCTCAAAGAAAAGAACAGCTAAAGACATCCACGATCGACCCGACATCGTCTGACCAAAAAAATTTTTCTGTTGGCGGGCATTCCCAATTCAGTTATTTGCTGAGTCTGATTCACCTCGGTTGTATGCTCGTAGTCTCCAAACAGTTTAATATGTTTTCTATCTAAAAGTCATTGTATAACTTAAACTAATTTAGTCAGTAAAGTTATTGTTCCATTTTTGTATTTGGAGTGTTTTAATATGGGACCAACATCACATAACTGGTGACGCCGACGTTATTAAATCTCGCAAGCATATTCCACCATAAAAGCACACGACCAGACACACCTCGTAAGGCAAACTCCTGGCACCGGCATCCTTATTCGGATGCTCATGATAGCAGTGCCATTATCATGTAACCAATCACACACAGAGATCTTGACATACACAAATCCGCTGGTCCAGATGGTATTTCCCCTATCGTTCTGAAGAGGTGTTCTTCTACTCTGGCAAAACCATTGCGTAAGCTTTCCCATCTGTCCCATTCTTCAGGACTCTTCCCGGGAAGATTGAAAACAGCATTTCTCCAGCCTGTGCCAAAAAAAAGTCGAATCTTCTTCTCCCTCCTCCTATCGACCAATTGCACTTACGTTACTTCTTTCCAAGGTCATGGAAACGCTGATAAACCGTCAGCTAATGAAATATCTTGAATCGCGAAAACTTCTTAATGACCGGCAGTATGGTTTACGCAGCAGCAGGTCCACTGGTGATTTGATGACATATCTAACCGAAAAGTGTACCCAATCTCTTCACCAAGTTGGTGAAACTAAGATTGTTGCGCTTAATATTTCAAAAAAAAATCCAATCCATTCCTTTGCTGATGACAGTACCCTCAGCTTCTCATATTCGTATCTTGGTTCACGCCCCTCATCTTCGGGTGTGGAACTGGAACAGCAACGTATGTTAAGCTCATTAAATTCCGATCTAAACAGCATAACTCAATGGGATACAACCAATAGAGTGGAATTTAATGCTTTCAAAACACAATGCTGTCTCCTGTCATTAAAGCAAAACCCCCCAAAGACTGCCATGAATGACACTTGCATCGCTGAAATCGAAAGACTTTCCATTCTCGGTATGTGTGTTAATGACAACCGTCGTTGGAACGACCACATATTCGAAGCATTTTCCTCTCAAAACAACCAAGAGTGACCTCATCCGCTTTTGCTAGAGTCCATGCCTCTGCACCATAGAGAAGGGCTCGGATTATTAAGGTCTTAAAAAAGGTCACTTTAGTTGTTCAAGAGAGGGCTTTGCTACTCAATTGCTTTCTTAGCCCAAAAAAAAACAGCGATTGGCAAGAGTTATTCTTCGTTTAATCTCAGCGCTGGTGTCATTGCCTAAGTTCATTGCGGAGCCTAGGTAAACAAAGTCCTGAAGCAGCTCAAAGTTATATCCGTCTGTAGTGACATTCTGTCCGATACGTCGGTGTTGGGTGTCCTTTCTTGATGACAGCATATAGTTTGTCTTGCCCTCATTGATTGTCAAACCTATCTTCGCCGCCACCATCTCAATACTCACGAACGCGCCAGTGACATCCCGCTGCGTTCTGCCGATTATGTCGATATCGTCGGCGTAGGCGAGTAGATGGAGGGACTTTTGAAATATAGTGCCTCTGGTGTTAGCATTTGGGTTTTGCACTATTCTTTAAAGAACGATGTTGAAGAAGTCACATGACAGCGCATCGCCTTGTCTAAATCCTTTTTTGACATCGAAGGTCTCGGTGAGTTTTTTACCGACCTTGATGGAGCAGCGTCCATTGTCATCCTGCACAAACATACGAGTTTGTCAGGGATGCCCAAACTAGACATTGCTTTGTATAGCTCGTCTCTATAAATGCTGTCAAGGCGGCCTTAAAATTGATGAAAAGGTGGTTAAAAGGACTACAAAAAATCAAAAGGAAAAAAAAAGATTGAAAAATTTTACAAGTAAGCCCCTCATACTTTTGGGGTGATATTTCATTATTTCATTACCCCAGTATTTGGAATCGATTTTGTGTAGTTTTGGCGGAATTAAATTAGACCCGAGTGCAAAATGGCCCCATAAAAAATTAGAAAGGCCAGAGTAATGCAAAATCACCCCAATTGGATTAGAAAATGTTCATGAAATTTCCTATATAATTTATTGGGGTAATTTTGCATTGGATCTTTGGTCCTGTGTGCGAGGAGGGCGATTGGAGGAGAAGGTACAACCGCGAACTCTATGAGCTGTACCAAGATGGGGATATAGTCCAAAAAGGTAAATCACGTCGACTGCATCGGCTCGGCCACATTGAGCGAATAGACAATAATGCTCCAGATAGGAGGATTTTCGACACCCAGACCCCTGTGTCTAAGTGAGACGATCGTAACATTTAACATCTTATAGCTGTCCCGCAAAGTGTGCATGTAATTCGTGGGTTGACACAACTTCAGATCACCGGTGTCGTAAAAGGTCGATCAAACAATAATCAATAATGAAAGCATGCACCGGTCGAGGTTGTAGAAAGGAGGCAGTCCTCAGAACTCCTAGATTACATCACAGCAACAGCACCAGCATTCGATGGGCCTCCGCAGTAAAGTGGTTCGAAACCAAGAGGATTGTCGAATATGAATCATCCGAGTGACTGAAACGGCTTGGAATGAAGACCCCTTCCCCCATTTCAGCAAAAATATTGACAAATTAGTCTCCTTTATATTCCTTTGGTATATAGCTAGACAAAGAGCCTTTGCAATTAAATATATTGAAGAGAACAGCTAAGAGAATAATAAGGACTCTGCTTACATTATTCAAATTCGAGGACTTTAATTTGCCAAACAAATCCTTCGCTCCTCCAACCATTGATTAAAGCAAGTCACACTAATTAGAAAGAATGCTGTCCGTACCCGATGTTATGCTAAATTAAATCCTCTTTTTGAGAAAACTACATCATCAGCACATATCCTTGTATCTGTATATTCACAAGAAACCCCACATGAGTGAAGCTCCTTACCAATGACACCAGAAACAGAGACCAATATTTAATACTATCTTTCAGGTGTAAACCTATACATCGGACATGTTCAGAACCAGAAGTTTCAATTATTCACATGCCTGAGAGCCAGAACCCTCATGTACAGTACAGTTAACTACTTGGAATTCGTATTCGAATCATCCATCTAACGATGATACACTACCAACATAATGAATGCGGTGTGTTTTTTGTTTTCAGTTGCTGATTGCTCCTGCATAACACAAGCACAAATTGGAATACTCAAGAAATTGCAATCTGACTTCGGGCTAGATGGCATTGATAGTAGGATGTCCATTTAGCTTAATTTTTTTTTTCAGCATAAGAAATGCAAGGTGTAACTTTTTCTGTTGTACAAAAAACTATGTTTTCTTGATTCCTTTGAGTAATCTACACGCAACAACACGCATCCCTAAAGGGGATTTGGGGATGCATTTTGATTAAAGAACTGATCAGTGGGAAAAGAACACGTGCAATTTTCCATAAGGACCAGCATTTATGAAACTTTTGCTACGAACACAATAAAAAATTAAATTAACTTTTTAACACCCACCCACTGCAGCAGAGGACACCGAAGAGTCCTGTTTTTCATAAAATGATGGCCACTGTTTTAGTTATGACACACAACTTAAGAGGGTGGTGGGCTGCCTATTTATAAAAACCCAATTGTACCGAGTCTGTGCATTACTCAACTGCACAAGGAGGACAAGCGGCCCAAAAAAATGAACCATAAGAAAACATACCGTACACACACAGATTTCAATCCCAGGCCCATAAAAACACAACCAGCAGAATGGTGGTAGGGGGTTGCTGGATGACAACTGCAACTTGTGTGCGGGAATAGAGTTTAAAACCAATGCATGGTCTGTACGGTCCACAAACTCTGAACTTATAAATCATAACCTAATTTTGTTTTATGTTTCTGACGTCCTCCAGAGGTTTTACATATACACAGAGGCCAGTCGGCCAGGCTTACATATACACATGACTGTCCTGCTCGGGGTGGTCTACTGGCCCTAGTTTTCCAGTGGTTATAGTGGCCATAGTGGTTTTCTGCTCGAAATGGAATTATTCTTTTTTTCAATAATTCTTAAGCCCGGGGGGTGTGTAACAGCATCACCCATAGGTAGCCGGGGATTTTGCAATGTCACACACCTTCAGCGTTGTTTGGACCAATATCAACATCTACATCATCATTACCATCATCATCGTCGTGGACGTACTTGGTCGTGATCATGATATAGCGAGTGACTTTACATGAGGGACTACCAGTGAGAAAACGCACCGAAGGATGTGAAGGATATTAAGCTCATAAATTAGAGACCAATACCGTGGGAGGAGCAATAGGAAAAAATCCTAGAATCTCGATGCAATTGCGCCTCCCAGGAGAGCATGCGGTGTAATTGATTAATGACGGGACAATGTTCAATAACATTAGGCCACAAGGGGTGGCACTTAGGGGACACATAATTTTTTTTCGGTCCGTTCATTTGCCAGGCGGATGGTCAGTCAATATGTCGGAGGGTGGACGAAAATTGTTTTTTTTTTCTTTTCGGCTTTTACTGCTCGACTGGTGACGGTGTGCAGCAAATCACCATATGGGCGACAGCAGTCCGACAGGTTTTATGGTCTGACATTTTGGCTTTGCCTAATAGTTTTATACATCATTGATGTAATCGTTTTTTTCTCTATACAATTTCAAATAATTTGTTGGTCAGGGGGTAAACCTCCCTTTGTGAGTGTGTCATATCATTGTGGTGAGACTGCGTTGTTTGTTTGTTGTTTAGAACGAATCATAGGATGCTGGTTGCAGGGAGTATGTTATCCCTGCGGATTACAGTTGTTGTTTGTCAGAGTGCAGAGGAGAGTCAATCAATTGTTTGGGAAGCTGACATTGATGATGTTTAGACATATGATTTGGCTGGTTTAGTGGAAACATGTTAATCTGTAGGGTGATACCGAGATCTACTAGATGGTTGGGAATATTGGTATGTTTTGTATGCGTTTAGTGGCTGAAGGTAGCGTTTTATTGTAGAGCTAAATAAGATCAAATCTTTGGAAAATTATCATGATTTTGTGGATTGAAAAATATGTAACCCACCATATCTACAGATCTGTAATAGCAAATGTTTTAAGGATTAATTTCACTCAACCACTTAATGGAAATTGACAGATTTGATTAACGATATATCATGTAATTCGTCATTTGCAGGTCGGTAGGCAATAAATGGACATCATTGAGACAACCGCGAAGACAGAACGAATAAAGCAAAAATTGAAAATGTTTCACGAGAGATATGTGGCCGGAAGTATTCCATTTGCCACAATTTAAGCATCTCGGGGTTATATACCTAATAGAAGACAAACACGTTCCTTAGAGAAATTAAAAATAAAAAAAAAGGAATTCTGACAAAGTTTACTATAAGAACTACCTACCTTTTCATTCTCTGAATAAACTTTTTCCCATAGCACATTTCTTCTTTCAGTAAGCTTCTTAAATTGTTGTAAATTGTATCTCGGAAGAGAGTTCCAAAGTTTGCTTCTTCCCTCTATATCAAAATGCTTTTAAGTACCTATACAGATGTCCTGACAGTTGATAAGAGCATGCCTCGTAGAACGAGCAAATGTTTCGTGTCTGGGAATTATTTTTTTTAATTCCCCCGAATGTCTCCTATGGTAGTATCAACAGAATCTAAAAGACCAGCGAGATGTCTTGGTTGAGCCATTGGATGTACGTTTGATGTCGATTCTGGGCCATCAATAATATAACATACATGAAACTCCCACTGTAAACCTTTTATACATGATTGGGCACACTGTCCAAGGCAAGAAGAGAGACTTGCAGTTAATGAAGAACAGATTGCAACACCCAGTATAGAATTAGCTGGCCTAGCTTTAAGAAAGTTAACGAAAAATAAGACCGATCCTATGTCTGGCAAGAACTATCGCGGCATATCAATGCCTAATGTCGCATATAAGATCATATCCAAGGTACTGTGTGAACGTCTCAAGCCCTTTTACAACATCGGAGCATCAGTACCAATCGAAATTGTTAATTATTAGAAACTCGAAAAAAAAAAATGTCTACTAATTGAAATAGCATTTCATTGTTAATCATTTAGGAATAAATCCTAATAGCAGACCTTAAGATAGTAAATTTAAAATGTAATATTAATCTTAACACTCAATCCGTGTACTGTTTTTAAGTTATCGTGTACCTGGGCACTCAGTGCCCTATAAAGTAAGTATGGAAGAAAATTGAATTATTATTTTTTATTTAAATCCAAATTATGTACATATGTAATTGGAAAAATAAAAATTGCTAACAATAGGTATATTTTGTTTAGCGAAATGTTTATGTCGCTGAGTGATTTCTGCTGCGCTTTGGTGTTGACGTAGAAGCGAATGTTTCATCAACGTCAGCCTGATTGTGAACATCGTCAATAGCTTCAGGAGGTGATTCGTCTGTTAAGGTGTGTCCACATCAAAGAAACATTTTTTAAACATTTCAGAAACATTTCAGAAATGTTTCAAAAACATTTCAGAAACAAAGAAACATTTCTGCAATGTTTCCGAAATATTTAAAAAATGATTATTTTGGTCTGGACGATTCGTGAAACATTTCTGAAATGTTTATGAAAAGTTTCTGTGTTTCCTATTTCAAACGGGAAACTTTCTTTGTTTCTCAAGAATTTACAGAGAAAGAGAGCGAGTGATAAAAATTAAAAATGTCGCGAAGAGTGTGGAGTAACGAGGGTGTTATTCAATTAATAAAAATTTATGAATGAAAAAAAAGTTTTGTGGGATCCAATTGATGAACATTTTAAAAATAAAAACAAACAAGATATGCTTTGTTTTGAAATTTTGAATAAATACATTAAAGAGTGATAAGAATCACCAGTGGCCAAAAATCCAAGAGTCACTGCTAAACGTTCAACAACACTTATGCTGGATCTAAAGTTCGTATTTTGTTTTCTAATTTATGACCAACCAAATGAACAAGAAACTCGAAATCCTCACTTGACATCCGAGCGAAATTTCTATATCCATTTAAACTATCTATTTTGAGTTCTTCTAATAACATTAAACCACCTGAATTATTTCTACTTTTAAAAATATTTCTTTGCCACTGTCTTGGATTTTTTTTTATTTTTGTTTTATTTTTTTTCATGATGATAAAACACGAAGCTATCATTGCACGATTGCTATCAAATTCTTTACAATCTGTTTTCAAGCACAAAACTGAATGGGAAATGGGAAACAAAGAAACATTTCAGAAACATTTCAGAAGTGTTTCTCGAAGCGTCCACACCTAAAAAACATTTAAGAAACATTTCTTAAATGAAGGAAATGGTAAAATGGTTTCTATTTTGTATTTTATCATTGCCATCGCAATTTTCACAGAATTTCGCTAGCTTGGTTTTGAAATTCTTTTCTCCAAATGTTTAGCCGCTTTTCTTTTTCGGGATATTTTCCTACTTGTATACCATGTTGGTTTGCTGATATCATATGACCTGTAGGCAGCGAGGGTTGTAGTATTTACGATGTTATAAAATAATGTGACTGGCCAACGGTTAGTCTTTCGTTTGCAACTGTAGAGTGTAACCATTTGGTCAAAAAGTATCAACGTCTCCCTTAGTTTCATTATAGTCCATAATAACTACTGGCTTCTGAGTTTGTTCATCAATGTCCTCGCCGTGATGTGAAGTTGATAACAAAAGAACGTTCTTTTTTGTATTACTCGCATATCTCACTGCAGGAACCGTGAGAAACAAAAAAGTGAACTAAATTTTTCGCGAGTTCTTTTGAATTCCTGATCGATAATTTTTGTAAACGCCATTGATAATTGCAGTTTATTGCCTCTTATTGTACCAACCAGTGCAGTTTTTCGACTGGCTAGCTCTAAAGCCAATTGCACAGACGTAAACAATTTATCCGTGGTAACGTTAAAATTGTTGTCCAGAAAATCTTGTAAAAGATACATCACAAGGCCGTGTGCTATACCAATTGAACGATCGTCACCAGGTTGCTGACCTAAATAAATTTGTCCACGCAGAGGATAATTGGTTTTGGCATCTACAACCCAAAATATTTTCAAACTGTATCTGCCAGGTTTATTAGGCATATATTGCCGAAATGATCATCTGCCTCTGGTAGCTACTAGTTGCTCGTCAATAGTAAGCTCTTTTGATGGTGATATAGTGCAGTAAGATTAGACTAAAATACGCCCCAAGTATATCTTAAAGCTGCCAGCTTATCAGTTTGCAAGCGGAATAATCTTGTTCTTGAATCGTCGAACTGAATGAAACGAGATATTTGCTCAAATCGCTCCAAGGACATGACAGCTCTATAAAAAGGCATATTATGTTGGTCGAACAAGTCCTTAGCTTCTTCTTTTGACGCTTTTTCGGAACCTGCATACAACAATATTGCAATATATGCATACATCTCATCTACATCCGTGTCATGCCATCCACGAAGTGTATTTGGGGTTGCCGACAAACGATTTTCTTCATAGACTCTCTTCGCTTTCCTATTTGTATCAAGAACGATAGAACCAATGGGCTTATTAAACATCTAAAAGCATCTGCTTTTTTTGAAAATATTTGTTTGCATCTTGGCTTATGTCCTTTTCGTTCGTTTTGAGCACTTCTTGCATTTGATTTCTGAAGGCCACCAAACATCAGTATGACGGAAGTTCATAGCTGTGTAGCGCATTCCTCTGTTTGGCTCCACAGATTTACCCTCCTGAAAATCCTCCTGACGCCGCTCGCCAGATTTAATCTGCATATGCAATTCTTCTTTTTGTCGCATGTCTTCGCCTACTTGTTCAACTCGCAAATCAGGAAGTGGCACATCGGGAACAACATCAACGTCAACATCCGAAAGATCTCTAACACCTATGTCTGCCTCATATTCAGAAACCTCCGTTGGGTTACTTTCATGTAGATGGTTATCTAAAAACTCCTGTTCGGCATCACTCAATGCTGTACGCGAACATTTGCTCAAAAGGTATGCGACTCGTTCTAACATATCATTTTGATCCATTTTTCTAAATCAAACTAAATAAAAAGTATTCACCCTAATAGGAATAGTAAAACCCAACAGGAAAACAAAACTCAATAGGAACAAACGCTATTTATACCCTATTCTAAGGGTATATTAATTTTGACGCATAGTTTGTAACATACCTTAATATTGCCCGTAGACCCCTAAAAGTTACTATATTTATGATCAGCATCGATAGTAATGTCGATCTAGCCATGTCCGTCCGTCCGTCCGTCCGTCCGTCCGTCCGTAGCCAAAAATTAGGCCTTTAAACTGGACGTAGAGAGCTGAAATTTTAACCATATACTCTCTAGGGTCCCGAAATAATCAAGTTTACGAATTTTTGAAATCCGCCCACAGACACGCCCACAAACTCAAAAAAACCAAATTTTGGAAAAAATCGAATTTTGAGCTAGAAAGCTGAAATTTTTTATATATGATCTATGACTCCTAAAACTGCTCGGGATAAAAAAATTTCAAAATCCGCCCACTGACACGCCCACAAATAAATAAAATAATTTTTTTTTACCCTATTCTAAGGGTATATTAATTTTTGAAAATCCAAAGTTTCAGCTAGGGAGCTGAAATTTATAGTATATACTCTCTATGGGCCCTTTATGCTCATGTGTAAATATTTTCAAAATCCGCCCACTGACACGCCCACAATTAATTTTTTTTTTTTTTAAAATTCAAAGTTTGAGCTAGGAGCTGAAATTTATAATATATACTCTCTAGTAGCCCTTTATTCTCATGTGTTAATTTTTTTTAAATCCGCCTACTGGCACGCCCACAATTAAATAAAACAATTTTATTGAAACACCCAAGTTTGAGCTAGTGAGCGTTTTTTTTTTTGATAAAATCCTTTAAATGTTATATAACAAAATATGTAGAGCGTTCTTAACAATTCAACCACACTTAGACTTTTGTCACGCCCACTTATGAGGGATAGGAATATGAATAGGGTATCCAACAGTTCGCCCAAGCGGACTGTAGCCCGTCCCTATGTTTTTATATAATTTTTTCTCGAAAAAAGTCTACCTATCAGCATTTACTTACCAAAAAGCTAAAATCAACTCCTTCGCATAAAAACTGCAGTAAACAATTTTCTAAACTCAACAGTAAAATCGCTTTGCAATATTTGTAGAATAAAACCGTACTCAACAGAGGTAATCACTAAATCGTCTTCAGTGGTAAGATAACTTGATCGCAAAAAAATTATATTCAAATGAACAACTGAAATGTCTGGGAAAGCTAAAAAGTTAACGGTTTCAATAAACAATGTACCAAAAAATCCATGGGCACTGAGTGCCCAGGCAGCCGATATCGGTCTTTTTTTCAATATCTCCGATTTACAAAAACTGTATACAAAAACAGTTCAACTGGTTGTTTTTCGTGTACTTGGGCATCGTATGCCCTAAGATATCATCTCTTTCTCGCATGTCATAGACCAATAAGTACGTTAAAATCTGATTTGAAATTTCATTAGTACACGGATTTAAGGTTTAATTATTATTTAAAAAATATTGAAAATAATTGTTAATATGAAATAATTTAAATTAAATATGAAAAAAAACGTAGGTTAGGTTAGGTTTAGGTGGCTGTCGGCAAAAGCCGACACACTTAGACCAATTTAGGTCCATTGTGATACCACGTATTATTATCTACCTTAACTGTAGATGGGACTGGCCAACGACACGCGGTTGTTCTCAAACGGTCCCCCATCTACGTACTAACCGCGCCCAACGTCGTTTAATTGCGGTGATCTGACGAGAACCGATTACTTTGACTTTGAAATTCATTTTTTTATTCATTGTTAAATATCTACTTACATACTAGATAAAAATGATTAAACCTAACCTAAAATTAACAGGATACTTATTCTTATTTATTGGTCCTTATGCGAACGCTCTAAACTTAACTATATCTTATAATTATTGCCTTTCGGCCTAAGGACTATTTTACGAACTAATCTTACATATATATTCCTCGAGAAAATTTACTAAAACTCGGTATCATTATTGAGATTTTATATAAAACAAATTACAAACTACCTATTCTACTTACTTAAACTACTTAACGTATTCTAACTATAATTAGGATTCTGAGCACTCGTTGCCTTGCGCAACAAGTGGTCAAAATCCCAATTGCTTTCCGAGCGCCTGGCAGTCGTCAACGTGCACACGCGCCGCCGTGAGCCGACTGAAGCCTTACAGCGTCAGTCAACTCCCGGAAGCACCACCACACGTTGGCGAGCCCGGCCTCTCCCAAAAACGCCCTAGCTGACTTAATCTAACTTATAAGCTAAGAGGATGTTACCTAGAGTAACGCATCCGACCTGGGTTGGCATGTTGACCGCTCCCTCCCTCAACAAGCCACCAAAATTCGGCGAATTGCTTTTCCGTGTCGAATCTATCCCTCTCCGATATTGCGGTACTAAAACGGAGGAGCTCATGAGCATTGGCGACGTCCCCGTCATGGAGGAGCCGCTTATCTCTCGCGCTGCGGTAGCGATGGTATAAGACCGGGATACCATCCCTCGTCTGTACCAGCCCTTTTGCATCAATATGGATAAATGCCTCTGGCGGGATAAAGCCAGACCGGAGCGTACTCTCTATGTACATTTCATTGGGGTAGTAAGCCCCAAATATCAGACTATTGTCGCTGGCCATCGCCCTTGCAACGTGCCTCCGAGTGACCTTAATGAGGAAATTGTCAATCCTATTCAACTGAGCCCCATCGTATAGGACCTTGTTGGGATAGTATTTTATATAGTTGGATTCAGGCGTTCGGAACAACCGGAGAAAGGTCCTAAGACAGTGTCTCTCCAAAACCCGAATCTTCTCCATATAACTAGGCGCTATATTAAACCACAATGGACAACCATAAGCGATGATTGGCCTTATAAGGGCCACGTAGCAAATGACCTTCACTCTAGAGTCAAGTCGACTGCTATGAAACAGTCTCCTTGTCAGAGCAAAAGCATTCTTGACCCCAGCAAGACAAGCAACTATATGTCTATCGAAATACAGATACTGGTCAAGCCAGATACCTAGATATCTAACTACGCTTCTCACCGCCAATGGCTGCCCATTTTGTCCAATAATGGCCAATTTCTTCCAGTTTTTTCTGGTATCCCTAGAGGCCCCAGCCAATGGAGTTCTGAACAAGATTGTTTCTGTCTTCTGAAAGTTGATTTTCAACTTTCAGTCGTCGCAATATCGCTTAATTTGATCGAAGTCACGCTGCAAAAGGATATTAATGACCTCGATTTTAGGACCTGATCTGTATGCCACCAAATCGTCAGCATACGCTATAGCATGTCTGAGTGAACCAACCAGATCACTCGTGTGAATGTTAAACAGGATCGGAGACTTGACCGCCCCATGCTGTAAACCGTTTTTAATTTCAAAGACTCTGCTCGAAGTCACGTTGCCACATTTGAAAACGAACTTCTTTCCCATAAGCATATTATAAATTACATATAGCAAAGGTTTGTGCATCACCCGCCTGGTCAACTTGTAGAAAAGTCCCTCTAACCAAACGGTGTCGAAAGCCTTCTCAAAATCAACCAGAAAAGCACCCGTGCATTGGTTCTTGCATTTATTCCACTGAATGTCGGAAACCAGTTTCGACGCGGCATGAATAGTGTCATGCCTCGCCCTGAAACCAAACTGGTTGTCCGGAATTATGTTATTGTCCTCGACCCACTTTAACAGGGCTCTATTGACAACCTTTTCAAAGACCTTGCTAATATTCGGAAGCAAGCTAATTGACCGGAGATTGGCAGGGTTCGTCCTATCTTTACCTTTTTTCGGGATAGGGTGTACCACAGCTACCTTCCAATGCGGCGGATAATGTGCATTATTCAGCGCATTGTTAAACAGTGTGGTGAAAATATCTACAGCCTCCAGACGAGAACCGATTAACTCGACGTGGTATGGTCGTTGGTTCTTGCTTCGGCAGAACATATACTAAAATTGGAACGAAACCAAAAAAAAACTTAAACCCGTTCTTTTAACCAAGCAGAATCAAATGTTTAGCCCCAGACCCTAGAGAAACCATCTAAATTGGTACCTTTGGTCCCTTCGAGTAAGTAACTTCCTAGAGTCATCCTTCTTCTTACTATACCTAGTTTGTAATCCTATGTAGAATTAAATAAGATTACAAATGTTTCTGCTGTCAAGAGGCTAGGTAGGGTTACAATAGCCATTGTCACCTCCTCCTATGTTTCCTGCGGAGCTACGAGACCTTCGATGACTGTGTTGCGGAACTCCAGTCCTATGTTTTGAGTATAACTAATGGAAGTTCTGGCCAAAAAAAATATTTTGCGAAACACTCCGCTGATTAAAGATGTATGCGTCAAGTGCCTAAAAGAGCTTCTCAAAATGTCTCTTTAAGGTCATTGCAAAAGAACCATCTTACTAAATGTCGGATCTCTGCAATAGAAAGGTCTCCACGCGAGTCAAGGAAACTCAAACAGTTGTTCAGATATGTAATTTTTGCAAACCGGCAACCCTTATTGTATCTGGCATTTGAAACAAGGTTAGATATTTCGTATGCAGTGGGAGTAATAAGCAAACCTCACAGCACATTAAAGTTGAAAAAGATAGTTTAAAAGATTTGGAATATAGGTACTTAAGACTTGGAATAATTTTCAAACCGAACATCGATTTCTCTTTTTTTATTCAGAGTGAGGCTGACTATGCGGGTGACATTTTAAGCAGGCGGTCCAAAAATCAATATCCTGGTCATCTAAAAGACAACGTTGCACAGCATTGAGTTTGACGGAAGCAGAGTATGTTGCTGCTTCGGAATCAATCAAAGACTTGAAGTGGCTTGATGCGCTTATACACGGTCTGGTTGGCGATGAGTAACAGAAGCCGACACTTTATCTAGACAACCAAAGTGCCCATTAGCTGATAAAAAATCTGTAGTATCACTCTGGGAGTAACCACATCGACATCCGTGTGAATTCAAAATGGAAAAAATCCTACGAACGCCGCTTTGACAATTGTTTCGAGCCATCTACGCAGATATTTTTACTCAACCATTTACTACAGAAAAATGTCAACGTTTTTGAAATAATATTACTATAAAATATAGGGAAGGGCTATGGTCCGCTTGGGGGTACTGTTGGATAACCTATTCCCTACTCTTATCCATCATATACTGTGCGTGGCAAAAGTTTAAGTATGGGTGAATTGTTAAGAACGCTCTACATATTTTATTATACTCGTACATATACCCCCGTATTAATAAACAACGGATAGCGGCGAAGTAGCACTAGCACACGTGTTAACTCTTAATTTTCATTAATAAACGTGTGTTAGCTTTCACTGACATGTGATAACGAGTGGATAACTTAACTCACCGAATTCGGCGTATAAGGAGCGGATAACTTCACACATACTCAGATTGTAGTTCATGCATTCACAAATTGAGAGGATGCGCATGTATGTGTAGAAACATTGAGAGGATGAGAGAGAACACTGTCACCCATTTGGGCATATTACTCTTTCATAATGCGTTGACTCCATAGTAGTCCCATCGTATTGGAATGGAATACACAGAAATGAGTGTCAACTGATGAAATTTGACAGATACACCCGATTTCTGAATATAATTTGGTTAAGTGCTGCCGTATTGTAGGTGATAAAGAGCAAACAGCTAACACAGGGAAAACATATTTTTATTTATCAGAAAATTTATCATATGGACAAGTTCGCTATCCGTGTGCCAGCTAACTCGTGTATTAAGGAGCGGATAGTGTTTTTCTATTAATATGGCTGATAACATTTAAAGGATTTTACCGAAAGTTTTTTGTAAAAAAAAAAACACCCCATAAAAGTGGGGCATGGTACGGTCACCATCCCTCCCGGTTTGCCCGGGACAGTCCCGTATTTTTACAGTCTGTCCCGAGTTTTTTTTCCTCATACGGTACGAACAAGTGTCCCGTTTTTATTATAATGTCCCGGTTTTGTCCCGTTTTTATTTTCTTTTATTGTCTATACAATACATTTTTATTAAAAATACAATTATACGTTGGCTATAAACTGCAAACGTAGGTACCCTTAAGTAACCATACAGAGCGATCTACAATATTAGCAAACATTTGATTTTTTTTGCAAGTCCTGTGAACGCACTCATTTAGCTTCATTTCATTCATTCAATCATTGTTAATTTGGCTTTAATTTGTTATAATAGTAATACAAATATGAAAGCCACCTTTTTTTTGAAGTTTTAATTTTTTTCCGATATTTTGTCCCGGGTTTTGCTCGGTGAAATATGGTCACCGTCATGGCAGAAAACGTTATGTAGGTAAAGGAATTGTTCAAACCGACTTTATCAACATTTTTTTTTTCATTTACATTATTCAAACACGACAATTAAGGGTTCCTTGAGAGTAAATACATATTTCAAATTTATATTTCAAACTTGGATTTTTTCTATAACGGTTTTTTTTTAAATTGTGGGCGTATCAGTGAGCGGATTTCAGGAATCTTTAAATATGAGCATTAAGGGCCCCTAAAGAGTATATATTATAAATTTCATCTTTCTAGCTCCAACTTTGACTTTTCGATAAAACTGTTTTATTGGGGCGGATTTCCAAAAGTTGTAACTCTCGAGGATTTTTAGGGCCTTAAGATAATGTATTAAAAATCTCAGCCCTCTGGCTCAAAATCCGATTTTTTTGATAAATTCATTTTGTTGAGACCGTGGGCTTAAACTTGACTGTTTTGGGCCCCTAGAGAGTATATGGTTATAATTTCAGTTTTCTAGCTCGACTTTAAAGGCCTAATTTTGCCGACGGACGGACGGACATAGCTATATCGACAGTCCAATCGATGTTGATCTCGAATATAGTAACTGTTAGAGGTCCACGGGCAATATGTAGGTATGTTACAACTTACAAACTATGAGTCAAAGTTAATACACCCTTAGAGGGGTATAAATAGGTCTAGCAGCAGTGTTAAAAATGTAAAACGTACTTTAAACCTTTTTGACATGTTTGGTCAGACTGTTTAACCTGTGTAGAATAACTTTTAGCCTATACACTTACTGTTTATGAATTCTTCACTTGCATTTTGCCACGCGGTTTGAACAGTTCATCTTTTTTCTTTTTACTCTGATTACACTTCTGAAAACTATCGAATTTTTTGGAAACCAAGTGTGTGAGTAATATTCAATCCCAGGCCTAACTTGAGGTTTATAAACGAGGTGGAGTTGCTTTGGCGTAAAAGAACCTCCGATTTTGCAATTAAGGTACATTATGGCTGTGCCAAATTACGCCCAAGTTAATTTTAACAGCAATAGTATTCATTGTCTCTTGAGGAATAAATACCTTGACCATTTGTTTAAAACTATTGAAAGTCTGAAATTCTCTTGTTTAAATGCGCAGTACAACGCCAACTTTAACCTCAACATCAATCAAAATTGACATTAAACAACCAACCACTTGATTGGTAATAATTTATCATATCCATCAAAGCTGTCAGTAGCATATTCCTCTTAACCTTCTCAAATCTTTAAAAAACCAAATCTAACCTTTTGACTGCATTATGTTGGACAAACCGCCTCCAAGCTACAAAAATCTGTATTTGACAGTATTACAAAAGGACCGCACACATAAAACGATTGAAACAGCATCATTGCTCCTCGCCCTTCTACCTGCCTCTCTGCAACATGGATTCCCTACATAAAAGTCCTTCATCTTCTCTCATCGTATCCCCTCGCGTATCTGTGTAGATAAATCGGTCGTTGATGACTGTTGTATCTGAGAGCAAATCCTTTTATTTCGCCATTTTGTACCACACAATGTTTGCATTTTCTGTTAATGCAATTGCTGCAAAATTATGCAAATTTGTCAAAAGGGAGCATCAGCAGCAGTGGTCCTGGTCCACCTAAACCGCCCCACCCGTGTGAGAGGTTAACGATTTTCGACATACCGTGCAGTCATCATCTGCAGGGTAAATATTTGCCCACAACAAATATTCACAGGGTTGACAGTATTCTCTTTCTCTTTGTATTTTTAGCGTTTTTTTTTTGTCGCCATTTTGACTCTGATTTCGTCAAATCGTATACTCCCAGCGAGGTCCATTTGTATTTCAGTTGTATTTCACCACGTTCTTTATCCATCCCCCAAGACGGGATTTGCATCGCTCTGTTTTGTTTTCCAGCCGGGTTCTTTCGTTATTTGAATTTTTTAACATCTCGTCCCGAATGAGCTTGACTGCACATCGACAAGTAATTTCATATTAGTGTTGCTTTTCAATTTGACAAACCGACAAGCGACGAAACTCTTCGATTACTTTTAGGAGCCTTATCGTTGGTTTTTTTTTTCTTGTCTCTTTCAGAGAGGTGTGGTGCATTGATGAGCGTTGTATTCTATTCCAGCCAGAGAGATAATCGGAAGGGCAAACTGTTCAAACCGTAGCATTGTTCTCGCATCATTCCTTTGATGTTGCCTATATTGAAAGGTCGGTACGGTGCGGGGGGTTGTTTGTATGTGTACCTTCGCGCGCCCTTTTCTGTTTGCTATTTGGTTGCAAATCAAGTCTATTTGTACCTGCAAATCAACCGAGTATTGACAATTTGTCTGGATACGTTGGTTGTGTTGTTGTTTTTTAATGGCTTTTCCTGCCCTTTATCGTATGTTTACCTTTGAGTCGGTTTGTAATTGGGTAAATTGCTCTAGAGCCCGGGATTAGGTCTGTGCTGACTTTTGGTTACTAATGAGACGGATGTCACAGGGATGCAGCGGTATTCCTTGAAAATTTCATTATTTGCGTTTGTGGATTAGGAAGGCATTCTGTCCTAAATGATGTGGTGTCTCTGATTGGTTGGGTATCATTTAGAGTGACGTTCAACTTTGATTAGGTAGGTACCTAACTGTGGTGAATACAAAAAAATAGAAATAGAACTGAATTGAGCTAATACATATTAATAAACCAGCGAAGTCTCAGTCGATCGGTGTTTAAACACGTCGATTTGTATCGCAGTAGATATTTATTGAACGTAATTATATAAATTTCACTATAATTATTACGTTAACAAATCGTATCATCTGCAAGATTAACGTAGATACTTAATATAGGTAGTCCTTTCTTCGTTGGAACGATAGGACAGCTCACCAAGTTGGTTGAAAAAAAGGCTGAGGTTTCCAATATGGGAAATTCGCTAAAAATCCAAAAAAAACTTTTTTTTTAGTGTAAAAAGGCCTATAAACAATAAAAAAACAAAAAAAATTGAGAGGAAATTTGTTTTTATATTTTTAATTTTTTTTTTGAAGTTTTCGGTTTTGAGTACTAAAATGCATGTTACCCTTACTTTAATTTACCGTTTTTTGTCCAAATTCACTCATATTTTGCAGTCTTGTTGATTTTTATGCGCTGAACTCAAAACTTGAAAAAAAATCAGCGATTTCTTACCGTTTGGGCGTGGCCCGCCCCTAAAGTTTCAAAAATAACATAAGAAATGACAAACATATACATATTCCAATGTTTCTATATTTCACTCTTTAATTTGAAGAAACTTTGCATACACCCAGCCTCGCACCTACTCCAAATCCAACAGTGACCCCAAGCAGGGGGGTTGCAGGGGGGCAGCATGCCCCCATACATATTTCACTGTTTTTATATTCCACACTTTAATTTAAAGAAACTTTGCATACACCCAGCCTCGCACCTACTCCAAATCCAACAGTGACACCAAGCAGGGGGGTTGCAGGGGGGCAGCATGCCCCCCATACATATTCCACTGTTTCTATATTTAACTTCCTCTCAAAAAATTTTTTTTTATTGTTTTTAGGCCTTATTACACTTAAAAAAAATGTTTTTGCATTTTTAGCGAATTTCCCATATTGGAAACCCGCCCCGAAAAAAATATTAAGCATAAGGCTTAGCGTAGTCTTCTTTTATCTTTGCCGACAAGGTTTTATTGTATCCCTATCTCTATTGTATAAATAGATGTACTGGTCCCTATCTCTACTGGGTTGGTAAGTTAATATTCTTAGTCTTAATTAAAACATTTTAATTCCTCTGCATGATTTTTATTTTTTAACTGAGCTTCCAGTTTCTTTGAAATCATCTTTCTGGAGCAGTATAGTTAAATATCTCGCCCCATTGGGACCAAAGGCAAGCTCCCCAAAGTGTTCAATTTTTGGCAACAGCAATGACAACACTAAGGACAGTTTTTAACAAACTCATGGAAACTGAGTTAATTATTTACTACGACTGAAACTGGAATATGAGTTTAAAGTACACTTTTTGTAAATAATAATAATTTTGTAAATGATATGTGCCAATGTCCTAGAATGAATAGAACGATCTTGATTTCGTGCTTCTTGAGTCGTTGTATTTACTTATTTTATTAAAAAAAAATACTGGATGACACTTCATCTCGCTTGAAATAAAAGGAGGTGTTTTCTGTTTGGAATGTCTTTTCACACTTTGCAATCCACAGCTGAATATGAACTCAATTTCAGGCATATGGCCTCCTTGGCAGGACGAAGCGCATCATAATGGTAAAGTGTTGGGCTTCTCTTTCAAACATGTGTGGGTCTTTCTCACCAAAAACGCGCTGAACATTGGCTTCCAATGCCTGAATAGTTCTTTTTATCAGGATACATTCCTTTTACGTCAGATTGGTACGAGAGCCAATTTGAATCGTTAATGTTTCAACTACTGTGAACGCTTAGGATCCGTGCGACTTCTTATTATTCACAGGCAAACGAAATGGTTGAGCGGTTCCATGGTCACCTAAAAGCATATTTGATGCGATGTGATGTCAAATAAAGGTATCATGGAAGTGCGGTGCACTTTTAAACCTGATTTTAGATATTCAAGCTCAATTCATGGTTAGACAAATTGAAAAAAGACAAATCCAAACTTGCACATAGGTACAGTTTCCACGTCGCCAGTAGATTCAATTTAAAGAGTTTAAATCATTTTGAATAACCCACCAGTGACTGGAAAGTACAAGACTTTGCGTGATACGTTAGTTAAATGTCATTGATTGTCAGAACAACGATAAATGGAGCTATTGTTGTGCAGGCTAGACACGTCGTAACCATAATCTTGCTCTGAGTTAGACAAATTAAGAAATACCTTAGGAAACTTTAGGATTTGTTTTCGTAGTAGAGATAGAGCTCTTGGTTCGGATGCTCGAGTTCTTTTATGTTGGTGATTCTCCAATAGTACAACCTCCAAATATTTATTGGTTTCACCGACCGACGGATCAGCGATAAGGCCAGAAGATGCACATGTCTATGGTCCATGTGCTTATGTCAACCACAACCGAGGAAAGAGACCTTCGGGAGAGTAGCACAATCCAGGGTTTCAACGCAGTTAGATAGATAGATAGATAGGTTTATTTCGCATAACATTGATTTACATTCGGTACGCTACCACACATTGTACATAAGTACAGAGATAGGACATTTTTGTATCTTACTACTGAAACAATATATTTACCAACATCTGAAGAGAATTATTATTTAGCAAATAGCAATATTTTTGAAGGAAAGTGCGAGAAAAACTTCCAATTTAAAAAAAAAAAAATAAATAAATAAATATACTGACTTATTAAATAATAAATAAATAGATACATAAACAAACAAATAAATAAATAAATAGATGAACACAAAAATTAACAAATAAATAAGGAACAAATACAGTAGAAATCGGTTATAACAATACCTGATATAGCGATGAACCAGATAATGTATAATATATTTTCAAAGTCCCGGCAAAACTCCGTTTAACTCAAGGTAATTTGCAATCGGTTACAACGATGCCGGATATAACGATGAAATCGGTTATAGCTATGAAAATTTACCATATTTAAGTCTAAAAACTGTTCATAGCGATAGAAAAAACGTGTTCTTACATGTCTACAGCCTGTTGTTTTCATTTTGCTTAAATATGTATCGATATTAGGTATGCATATGCACATAACGACCATACCACGTCGAGCTAATCGCTTCTCGTCAGATCACCGCAATTAAACGACGTTGGTTGGGCGCGGTTAGTACGTAGATGGGGGACCGTTTGGAAAAACCGCGTGTTGTTGGCCAGTCCCATCTACGAGTTGAGGTAGGTACATACATATACATATATGGACCTAAATTGGTCTAAGTTTGTCGGCTTAACCTAACGATAACGATAATGCCACTAAAGATGAGGAGACCGGAGAAATACACGTTCCATCTGTAAACGAAGCACTTTCTGCAGTGGCAACACTAAACCGCTTCATGGTCCTGAATCCTGTATGGGCCGCTTCGAATTCAAATCCAAAACGTTGGAATCCAAACATTGGACAACTCTTCGAAAAATATTTTACTCAGCTAAATATACAAAACAAACACAAATTAGTGATTTCTTTCCTCAACAATTTTCTTGAGCATTTGATGCGATTTTTTTAATAGTCTTTTTTTTAATTTTATTTTCATAGTACCGGATATAACGATGAATCGGTTATAACGATGAAACTCTATGGTCCCTTCGATATTGTTATAACCGATTTGTACTGTAAATAAATAACGAATAAATAGATATATCTATAAGTAAATATACAAGCACATAAGTAAGTATATAAACAAGAACGACATAAGATGGAATTTGTAAATCTAAGGTGGAGTAATGCAATGGTAGATTCAACATCATTTTTAATATTTTATTTTGAGCTATTTGCAGCTTCTTAATGTGACATTTTGTCCAATTTCCCCATACTTAACACCAATAAAGAAGAATGGCTTAAAAAATAACCTTGTACATTATTAATTTGTTTTCAGTAGATAGTTTTGATCTTCTGTTGATAAAGGGGTATAACATTTTAATGGCGATGTTAGTTTCAACGCAGTTTAATCTGACAGTAGTAAACCGCAGTAGCGACGCGTGCCAAAAATGCGTAGTCGTTCAGTGAAGTTTTAATTGCTTTTACCAGTAAAAAGAAATTTTGAATAAAAAAAATAACGTTTACATCGTTTTAAGCAAGTTCATTTAACAATACGAATTTTTCAGGCTAAAAGAACAAAATGTTTTTTTATATTTAGATTTTATTTATAAAACAAAAACCAATTTTTCATCACTTAAAAAAAATATAAATTACTTTTTAATAAAAAAGCAATTGATAATTACCTTCAATATTTTACTTAAATTCAAGACTAATTTTTCCCGACTTTTTTAAAAATATTCTTCTTACATTTTCATAAATAAACGTGTCTTCAGTAAATTGTTTTATTCAACAAAGAAACACTTAAACAAAAAGACAAAAATATTGTTTATTTTATTATATTATAATATAATAAAATATAAAAATAAATGCTTATTTATAATTTAATCGATTAACGTAGACAAATTTTTCATTATTAAAAAAAAATCGTGTTTCAGTTAACGAGTTTTTATTAAATTTATTTTAACTTAAAGTATTCAGTGTTATCATCTTTGTGATGTTCTTTTGAAAGTTAAGAAATTCACTAATAACTTTTACTTAGATTCAATATCAATTCTCCTAGACCTTTTTTAAAACATTTTAATTACATTTTCATAAAACATTTCTTCTGTCTGTTTTTCTTCTAAAGGTTTTTTTTTCAATGGTTAGCAAAGAAAGATTTGTCAAGCTGTTTTGCCCCATTGTTGTTCTAAGAAAAGTTTTGATTCTTTTAAGGGTGGAAAATGATCTTTCAACGGATGAAGTTGTCAAAGGAAAGGCTAAGATAAGAGAAACCTCAATCAAGAATGTCTGGTAAATACCTTCGCGGTTTTACGTGAACAACAAGCAAAAATATCTTAGCGTACAAAGTATAACGGAAATCCCATTTCAACCCTTTTTAATAGTTACTCAAAACTCTGGCTTTCACTACTAATAACATATTTTTGAGAAGTGCAACACCCATCAAATTTCCCTTTTCTTTGGGGTGGGTAAATGTGTATATTTTGCATGCGCCAATAAATGTTCTGTGTGGACAATCACTCCTGTCTCGATCGTCGATCGAGAGAGATGTTTTCGCAAGCAGGGGTACGTTTGTTGTATGAAATGAGCACATATTTTTTTTAGCTATAGTTCTGGTTGGAAAAGTAGTTTTGTTGTCGCTAAGAGAATAAAATCCCAGATGTAAAGAGACTTTTGACTTTTAAATTCATTTTTATTAATTATTAGCTTATATCAACTTATATACTAGGAAAAAATGAGTAAATCTAACTTAAAATTAACAGGATACTTATTCTAGATTATTGATCCTTATGCGGACGCCCTAAACTTAACTCTATCTTATAATTATTGCCTTTCGGCCTAAAAACTATTTTACGAACTAATCTTACATATTATGTTTTCATCGAGAAAATTTTTAAGAAAACTCGGCATCTTTATCAAATTTTATATTTTTATATAAAAAAACAAATTACAAACTACCTACTCTACTTACTTAAACTACTTAACATATTCTAACTATAATTAGGATTCTGAGCACTCGTTGCATTACGAAACAAGTGGTCAAATTCCCAATTGCTTTCCGAGCGCCTGGCAGTCGTCAACGTGCACACGCGCCGCCGTGAGCTGACTGATGCCTTACAGAATCAATCACCTCCCGGAAGCACCACCACAAGTTGGCGAGCCCGGCCCCTCCCAGAAACGCCCTAGCTAACTTAATCTATCTTACAAACTAAGAGGATGTTACCTAGAGTAACGCACCGTCTTGGGAGGGCATGTTGAACCCTCCACCCTCAAAAAGCCACCAAAATTCGGCAAATTGCTTTTCTGTATCGAATTTATCCCTCTCCGCTATTGCGGTACTAAAACGGAGGAGCTCATGAGCATTGGCGACGTCCTCGCCGCGGATGAGCCGCTTATCTCTCGCACTGCGGTAGCGGTGGTATAATACCGGGATACCATCCCTCGTCTGTACCAGCCCTTTTGCATCAATATGGATAAATGCCTCTGGCGGGATAAAGCCAGACCGGAGTGTACTCTCAATGTACATTTCATTGGGGTAGTAAGCCCCAAAGATCAGACTATTGTCGCTGGCCATCGCCCTTGCAACGTGCCTTCGAGTCACCTTAATGAGGAAATTGTCAATCCTATTCAACTGAGCCCCATCGTATAGGACCTTGTTGGGATAGTATTTTATATAGTTGGATTCAGGCGTTCGGAACAACCGGAGACAGGTCCTAAGACATTGTCTCTCCAAAACCCGAATCTTTTCCATATAGCTAGGCGCTATATTAAACCATAATGGACAACCATAAGCGATGATCGGCCTTATAAGGGCCACGTAGCAAATGACCTTCACTCTGGAGTCAAGTTGACTGCTATGAAACAGTCTCCTTGTTAGAGCATAAGCCTTCTTGGCCCCAGCAAGACAAGCAACTATATGTCTATCGAAATACAGATACTGGTCAAGCCAGATACCTAGATATCTAACTGCGCTTCTCACCGCCAATGGCTGCCCATTTTGTCCAATAATGGCCAATTTTTTCCAGTTTTTTCTGGTATCCCTAGAGGCCCCAGCCAATGGAGTTCTGAACAAGATTGTTTCCGTCTTCTGAAAGTTGATTTTCAACTTCCAGTCGTCGCAATATCGCTTAATTTGATCGAAGTCACGCTGCAAAAGGATATTAATGACCTCGATTTTAGGACCTGACCTGTATGCCACCAAATCGTCGGCATACGCTATAGCATGGCTGAGTGAACCCACCAGATCACTCGTGTAAATGTTAAACAGGATCGGAGAATTGACCGCCCCCTGCTGTAAACCGTTTTTAATTTCAAAGACTCTGCTCGAAGTCACGTTGCCACATTTGACAACGAACTTCTTTCCCATAAGCATATTATAAATTACATATAGCAAAGGTTTGTGCATCCCCCGCCTGGTCAACTTGTAGAAAAGTCCCTCTAACCATACGGTGTCGAAAGCCTTCTCAAAATCAACCAGACAAGCACCCGTGCATTGGTTCTTGCATTTATTCCACTGAATGTCGGAAACCAGTTTCGACGCGGCATGAATAGTGTCATGCCTCGCCCTGAAACCAAACTGGTTGTCCGGAATTATGTTATTGTCCTCGACCCACTTTAACAGGGCTCTATTGACAACTTTTTCGAAGACCTTGCTAATATTCGGAAGCAAGCTAATTGACCGGAGATTGGCAGGGTTCGTCCTATCTTTACCTTTTTTCGGGATAGGGTGTACCACAGCTATCTTCCAATGCGCCGGATAATGTGCATTATTCAGCGCATTGTTAAACAGCGTGGTGAAAATATCTACAGCCTCCAGAGGCAGGTGTCTCAATATGACGTTTGGGACACCATCCATCCCCGCCGACTTTTTATTCTTTAGTGACTCGAAGATGCACAGAAGATCATCCTTCGACACGAACAAGTGCGATGCATCTCGGCCATTGGCGACAACTGCATTAGCATGGTTTTCATCAGTGAACACGGTGAATCCGTTATTCTCAGATCGCCAATTCTCAAGTTCGGTGCGCAGATCGAAGTGGCTCACCAGAGCCCTATTCTCAATGTCGTGGTTACGCCGAACAGGATTGTTCACCGTATACACGGCCTCGAAACAAGCGCCCAGCAAATCCACCTTCTCCTGTGGGTCCTCGACCACGAAAAAATCGTCGTTTGAAGCGACACTTTCTGGACTTATTCCAGCAGTCAGTACCGTCTGTCTGTTCTCTGCTGTCTGGGAGATTCGAACACAAGGAATATCATTGTGATCTTTCCTCCTGAACAACTTATTTATCTGTGGGAACATATTCGGACTACAGGTTTTAATAGCCCGAATTTTATTGCCCCAATACAGACTTACAGATTTTTTGTAATTTTCTTTTATCAGCTGTTTCAGGATTCGGATCTCTGAATTCAGCATCCTTACCTCCGGGTCGTTGCGATCAGTAAATTGCCTGTACAGCCGTTTAAGCCTCGAGAGCAGTCTACTTTTCTGTCGGTATAGTGCGTCGATTGTAGGGTTTCTGTACTTTTCTGTCTGGTCGTCGTCGGAACGCCCTACTCGAGGAATAGTTCGTTCCATAGTTCGTTTGATGGCGTCGTTCATTTGCAATAAATGCCGATCAATGTCATCATTTGTCATGTTACTGTTTGTCGGTGGGTCGATCCCACTCGAACGTATATCTCGCTTTAAAAATCTGGAGAAGCGCGACCATTGTGCCCTCCGATAATCGAATGAACACACTGCTTCGTACTCCTCCAGCAGCGTTTGCTCGTTCGGGATCCGTATTGCGGCGGCGAGTCCGTAGTGGTCACTATCGTACTCAAACGCACGCAAACAGTTCCGCGTGTATTGGTCTATATTGGTCAGTTGAAGTCTTGCGTCCGTTAAGGCCAAGTCCAGGAAAGCACCGCTTCTTGGGAAAGAAGGGATATCCGTCGCGTACAACTCGAGGTTGTACTCAATCATATTGAGGCGCCACCAGTCGTGAAACTGGTTGCCCCTGGGATTTGCAGTAACATTTCCCCATGCCGCATGTTTGGCATTAATATCTCCGGCCAAGAAGTAATAATTCTCCTCCGAGTTCAGCTGCAGACCACGAAAAAGTGTCTCGAGCTCTGTCATAAATTGGTTTGGTGGAGGTGCAGCAGGTGCGTAAAGCGACACCACATACATTCTCCTCCGACTATGGAGAGGAATGCATATGATGCATGCCTCCAACAACTGGAACCTACGCACGTCTCCGCTATATATAACCCTATGGCGCAGGCCTTTTCGAATTAAGATTCCAACCCCACCTCCTTGAGTGGAGTGAGGCCGGTCTCTTCTTATTACATGATAGTCTTTGTATCCCAGTTTGTGCTTCTGATTTAGCTTAGTTTCGCTAACCAAAAGCACATCCGGGTTTTCGGTTTTCAACAAATTGGCAAGTGACGTTCTTTTCTCAATCCTGACTAGTGAATTAACATTCACAGCAAGGATCTTTAAGTTTCCCTCATCCAGCGCAGCCATTAGATTTATGGCACACCAGACCCCACAAACAGCTCCGAATAGATAAAGTCAATTCGGGCCGCTTGTTCATTTAATTGTTTCTGGAACTTGTCGATCTTTCCGTGCAGAGACAGAAGGATCGATTTTAAGTCCAGATCCACCTCTGGTGCCTTTTGGGCTACCTTTGGTTGGATTGATGTCATGTGGGCTTGACCCGGTCCAGCTGCCATTTGGGCAAAGGACACGTTGGGTGCCACGAAATTCGAGAACGAGCGACTCTTTTGACGCCTATCGTCTTCCGACTGCTGTTTGCGGGCCTGGACTCGCTTTTTCAGCTCCTGGTACTTTGGGCAACCCCTGAAGTTGGCGGGATGCCCAGAGTTCCTGCAGAGCACACAAGAGAGGACACCCCGGTCTTCGACTCTCTCCTTGCCAAGAGAACATTCACCATGTTTGTGGTCTTTGTCGCACTTGACGCATCTAAACTGCATGTTGCAGTTAGCTGCGGCGTGCCCGAACCTTTGGCAGCGCATACATTGAAGTATGCGATCTGACCTCTTTATTTTCTCCCACCTTACAGCATGGTAGTACAGGAAGCGGATATTTCGCAGCCTGTCGATTTTGCTGTCGGGAGTGAGCTGAACCAGGAAGAATGGTAAGTGACGGTTACCACCCCTTGCCACAGCCGAGGAAAACGGCTTGACCCCCACGAACTTGAGGTCATCGCTTTCAAAGTTCTTTAGCTCTCTTTCGAGCTCCTCCGTTTTTATTGAGGGATCAATTCCCTTTAATACAACGGTTTTTAGCTTTTGCTCTCTTGGGGTGTACGTAAAGTACTCGGTCTTAACCTCTCCCAAGGCGGTGCGCACCCTATTGTACTCCTCTATTTCTTCACAAATAATTATATGTTTATTGGCCGATAGCCTTTTAACATGAAAGTTCTTTGTTATAAGCCTACATAACCTTATACTATCACTTATATCGAAATTACTCACATTAATCGGTGGAATTTTGTTCTTCCTTGCTGGTTTCTGCTGCTGTTGCTGCTTTGACTGCTGTTGCTGATTTGGCTGCAGTTGCTGCTTTTGCTGCTGCTGTTGCTGCTTTTGTTGGTTCTGTTGCTGTTGTCGTTGTTGTTGCTTCTGTTGATGTTGTTGCTGGATTTGCTCCCTCAGCACTATTTGTTGTTGCTGCTGCTGTACTTTTTTCAGCCTCAACTGCTCACGTTTCTCAAGGAGCTCTTTGATGAGTTGGTCAAGCTGAGCCTCCTCATCATCTTCCTCTCTATCCTCCATTTGGATGACATTGCTATCATCGTCGTCGACCGGTAGGTCCCTGAAGGAGTTTCCCTCTCCGACGTACCGGCCCGCTCGCACTTCAGCTTCGTAAGAGCTGGTGTTATCCGTGTCATCATCGGTACCAGCCATCGATGATTCCACATTAGGGCCTGCCAGGTTCGCCCTTCTCTTCGCAGAAAGATTCGGCTTCGGATTAAGCTTCCGTCGCCTCTTCTCCACCTTTCGAAACTCCTCCTTCTCTACTTCTGTAGCTGGGTTTTCAGCTGCTGCTACTGACTTTGTTGGTGCTGGTATTGCCTGCGAGAACACTCGCCTAGGCAACGATCGACCCGTTGTTGTTGCTGCAATTGGTGCCATTTTAGAAGCATGTGCAGCTACTGCCCTTGGCATACACACTGCTGCTGCTGCTGTTCTCGTTGCTGTTGCTATTGTTGTTGTTGTTGCTGATGTTATTGCTGCTGCTGTTGTTGCTGCTGTTGCTGCTTTCGTTACTGCTGTTGTTGCTGCTGTTGTTGCTGCTGATTTTTTTGCCGGCTCACGTGTTCGCACCACACGTCGCAACGGCACACCCACACCCGTAAGCGGGACCACCGATTTTCCGGGGTCCATCGCCTGATAATGCGGCACTTTTTTTGTTTATTTTTGTGTCTCTATCACTATATTTCCGAAAAAAAAATAAAATTAAAAAATTGAAGACTGGCCGAGAATCGAACCCAAGTCTCCGGCGTCAAAGTCGGACGCCTTTTACTTTTAAATTCATTTTTATTAATTATTAGCTTATATCAACTTACATACTAGACAAAAATGATTAAATCTAACTTAAAATTAACAGGATACTTATTCTAGATTATTGATCCTTATGCGGACGCCCTAAACTTAACTATATCTTATAATTATTGCCTTTCGGCCTAAAAACTATTTTACGAACTAATCTTACATATGTGTTCCTCGAGAAAATTAAATAAAACTCGGCATCATTATTTAAATTTTATATTTTTATATAAAACAAATTACCAACTACCTATTCTACTTACTTAAACTACCTAACATATTCTAACTATAATTAGGATTCTGAACACTCGTTGCCTTGCGCAACAAGTGGTCAAAATTCTAATTGCTTTCCGGGTGCCTGGCAGTCGTCAACGTGCACACGCGCCGCCGTGAGCCGACTGAAGCCTTACAGCGTCAGCCAACTCCCGGAAGCACCACCACACGTTGGCGAGCCCGGCCTCTCCCAAAAACGCCCTAGCTAACTTAATCTAACTTATAAGCTAAGAGGATGTTACCTAGAGTAACGCACCGTCCTGGGAGGGCATGTTGACCCCTCCCCCCTCAACAATCCACCAAAATTCGGCGAATTGCTTTTCCGTGTCGAATCTATCCCTCTCCGATATTGCGGTACTAAAACGGAGGAGCTCATGACCATTGGCGACGTCCCCGTCATGGAGGAGCCGCTTATCTCTCGCGCTGCGGTAGCGATGGTATAAGACCGGAATACCATCCCTCGTCTGTACCAGCCCTTTTGCATCAATATGGATAAATGCCTCTGGCGGGATAAAGCCAGACCGGAGCGTACTCTCTATGTACATTTCATTGGGGTAGTAAGCCCCAAATATCAGACTATTGTCGCTGGCCATCGCCCTTGCAACGTGCCTTCGAGTGACCTTAATGAGGAAATTGTCAATCCTATTCAACTGAGCCCCATCGTATAGGACCTTGTTGGGATAGTATTTTATATAGTTGGATTCAGGCGTTCGGAACAACCGGAGACAGGTCCTAAGACATTGTCTCTCCAAAACCCGAATCTTTTCCATATAACTAGGCGCTATATTAAACCACAATGGACAACCATAAGCGATGATCGGCCTTATAAGGGCCACGTAGCAAATGACCTTCACTCTAGAGTCAAGTTGACTGCTATGAAACAGTCTCCTTGTCAGAGCATAAGCCTTCTTGGCCCCGGCAAGACAAGCAACTATATGTCTATCGAAATACAGATACTGGTCAAGCCAGATACCTAGATATCTAACTACGCTTCTGACCGCCAATGGCTGCCCATTTTGTCCAATAATGGCCAATTTCTTCCAGTTTTTTCTGGTATCCCTAGAGGCCCCAGCCAATGGAGTTCTGAACAAGATTGTTTCTGTCTTCTGAAAGTTGATTTTCAACTTCCAGTCGTCGCAATATCGCTTAATTTGATCGAAGTCACGCTGCAAAAGGATATTAATAACTTCGATTTTAGGACCTGATCTGTATGCCACCAAATCGTCGGCATACGCTATAGCATGTCTGAGTGAACCCACCAGATCACTCGTGTAAATGTTAAACAGGATCGGAGAATTGACCGCCCCCTGCTGTAAACCGTTTTTAATTTCAAAGACTCTGCTCGAAGTCACGTTGCCACATTTGACAACGAACTTCTTTCCCATAAGCATATTATAAATTACATATAGCAAAGGTTTGTGCATCCCCCGCCTGGTCAACTTGTAGAAAAGTCCCTCTAACCATACGGTGTCGAAAGCCTTTTCAAAATCAACCAGACAAGCACCCGTGCATTGGTTCTTGCATTTATTCCACTGAATGTCGGAAACCAGCTTCGACGCGGCATGAATAGTGTCATGCCTCGCCCTGAAACCAAACTGGTTGTCCGGGATTATGTTATAGTCCTCGACCCACTTTAACAGGGCTCTATTGACAACTTTTTCAAAGACCTTGCTAATATTCGGAAGCAAGCTAATTGACCGGAGATTGGCAGGGTTCGTCCTATCTTTACATTTTTTCGGGATAGGGTGTACCACAGCTACCTTCCAATGCGCCGGATAATGTGCATTATTCAGCGCATTGTTAAACAGCGTGGTGAAAATATCTACAGCCTCCAAAGGCAGGTGTCTCAATACGACGTTTGGGACACCATCCATCCCCGCCGACTTTTTATTTTTTAGTGACTCGAAGATGCACAGAAGATCATCCTTCGACACGAACAAGTGCGATGCATCTCGGCCATTGGCGACAACTGCATTAGCATGGTTTTCATCAGTGAACACGGTGAATCCGTTATTCTCAGATCGCCAATTCTCAAGTTCGGTGCGCAGATAGAAGTGGCTCACTAGAGCCCTATTCTCAATGTCGTGGTTACGGCGAACAGGATTGTTCACCGTATACACGGCCTCGAAACAAGCGCCCAGCAAATCCACTTTCTCCTGTGGGTCCTCGACCACGAAAAAATCGTCGTTTGAAGCGACACTTTCTGGACTTATTCCAGCAGTCAGTATTGTCTGTCTGTTCTCTGCTGTCTGGGAGATTCGAACACAAGGAATATCATTGTGATCTTTCCTCCTGAACAACTTATTTATCTGTGGGAACATATTCGGACTACAGGTTTTAATAGCCCGAATTTTATTGCCCCAATACAGACTTACAGATTTTTTGTAATTTTCTTTTATCAGCTGTTTCAGGATTCGGATCTCTGAATTCAGCATCCTTACCTACGGGTCGTTGCGATCAGTAAATTGCCTGTACAGCCGTTTAAGCCTCGAGAGCAGTCTACTTTTCTGTCGGTATAGTGCGTCGATTGTAGGGTTTCTGTACTTTTCTGTCTGGTCGTCGTCGGAACGTCCTACCCGAGGAATAGTTCGTTCCATAGTTCGTTTGATGGCGTCGTCCATTTGCAATAAATGCCGATCAATGTCATCATTTGTCATGTTGCTGTTTGTCGGTGGGTCGATCCCACTCGAACGTATATCTCGCTTTAACAATCTGGAGAAGCGCGACCATTGTGCCCTCCGATAATCGAATGAACACACTGCTTCGTACTCCTCCAGCAGCGTTTGCTCGTTCGGGATCCGTATTGCGGCGGCGAGTCCGTAGTGGTCACTATCGTACTCAAACGCACGCAAACAGTTCCGCGTGTATTGGTCTATGGTTGTCAGTTGAAGTCTTGCGTCCGTTAAGGCCAAGTCCAGGAAAGCACCGCTTCTTGGGAAAGAAGGGATATCCGTCGCGTACAACTCGAGTTTGTACTCAATCATATTGAGGCGCCACCAGTCGTGAAACTGGTTGCCCCTGGGATTTGCAGTAACATTTCCCCACGCCGCATGTTTGGCATTAATATCTCCGGCCAAGAAGTAATAATTCTCCTCCGAGTTCAGCTGCAGACTACGAAAAAGTGTCTCGAGCTCTGTCATAAATTGGTTGGGTGGAGGTGCTGCAGGTGCGTAAAGTGACACCACATACACTCTCCTCCGGCTATGGAGAGGAATGCATATAATGCATGCTTCCAACAACTGGAACCTACGCACGTCCCCGCTATATATAACCCTATGGCGCAGGCCTTTTCGAATTAAGATTCCAACCCCACCTCCTTGAGTGGAGTGAGGCCGGTCTCTTCTTATTACATGATAATTTTTGTATCCCAATTTGTGCTTCTGATTTAGCTTAGTTTCGCTAACCAAAAGCACATCCGGGTTTTCGGTTTTCAACAAATTGGCAAGTGACGTTCTTTTCTCGATCCTGACTAGTGAATTAACATTCACAGCAAGGATCTTTAAGTTTCCCTCATCCAGCGTAGCCATTAGATTTATGGCACACCAGACCCCACAAACAGCTCCGAATAGATAAAGTCAATTCGGGCGGCTTGTTCGTTTAATTGTTTCTGGAACTTATCGATCTTTCCGTGCAGAGACAGAAGGATCGATTTTAAGTCCAGATCCACCTCTGGTGCCTTTTGGGCTACCTTTGGTTGGTTTGATGTCATGTGGGCTTGACCCGGTCCAGCTGCCATTTGGGCAAAGGACACGTTGGGTGCCACAAAATTCGAGAACGAGCGACTCTTTTGACGCCTATCGTCTTCCGACTGCTGTCTGCGGGCCTGGACTCGCTTTTTCAGCTCCTGGTACTTTGGGCAACCCCTGAAGTTGGCGGGATGCCCAGAGTCCCTGCAGAGCACACAAGAGAGGACACTCCGGTCTTCAACTCTCTCCTTGCCAAGAGAACATTCACCATGTTTGTGGTCCTTGTCGCACTTTACGCATCTGAACTGCATGTTGCAGTTAGCTGCGGCGTGCCCGAACCTTTGGCAGCGCATACATTGAAGTATGCGATCCGACCTTTTTATTTTCTCCCATCTTACAGCATGATAGTACAGGTAGCGGATATTTCGCAGCCTGTCAATTTTGCTGTCGGGAGTGAGCTGCACTAAAAAGAATGGTAAGTAACGGTTACCACCCCTTGCCACAGCTGAAGAAAACGGCTTGACCCCCACGAACTTGAGGTCGTCGCTTTCAAAATTCTTTAGCTCTGTTTCAAGCTCCTCCGTTTTAATTGAGGGATCAATTCCCTTCAATACCACGGTTTTTAGCTTTTGCTCCCTTGGGGTGTACGTGAAGTACTCGGTCTTAACCTCTCCCAGGGCAGTGCGCACCCTATGGTAATCCTCTATTTTATCACATATAATTATGTGGTTGTTGGCAGATAGCCTTTTGACATGAAAGTCTTTTGTAATTAATTTACATAGCCTGATACTGTCTATTATATCGAAATTACTTACATTTATGGGTGGAATTCTTGGCCTCCGCTGTTTTTTATGTTGCTGCTGCTGTTGTTGCTGCGCCTGTACCTGCGGTTGCTGCCCTGATTGCAGGTTTTGTTGCTGATGTTGTTCATGTTGTTTTTGTTGTTGCTGCTGATGTTGTTGCTGTTGTTGTTGTTGTTGATGTTGTTGTTGTTGTTGTTGTTGTTGTTGTTGTTGTTGTTGCTGTTGTTGTCTTTGTTGCTGCTTCAATTGCAGTTGTTCCTGCACCTGCTGCTTTAGCACAGCTTGATGTTGCTGCTGCTGCGTTTTCTTTAGGCGCAACTGGTTGCGCTTCTCCAGCAATTCTTTTATAAGCTTGTCCAGCTGCGCCTCCTCATCTTCCTCTTCGTCTATTTGAACGGTGCCCTCATCATCGACCGGTAGGTCCTTGAAGGAGTTTCCCTCTCCGACATACCGGCCCACTACGCCTTCAGCCTCGTAAGAACTCGAGTTCTCAGCGTCTTCATCGCTTCCATCGGCCGATGAAACCACACCAGTGCCGGCCGAATTCGCCCTTCTTTTGGCAGAAAGATTCGGCTTCGGTTTTAGCTTCCGTCGCCTCTTCTCTACTTTCCTGAACTCCGCACTGACTACAGCTACTGCTGACACAGTTTCAGTGGGAGCTTTCACTTGTGTTATCGTGGCAGATTTTTCAGTTGCTATTTTAGCTGTTGCTAACGCTGCTGTTATTTTCGATGTTGTTGCTGGAGTTGCCTGCGGGAGAACTCGCCTGTCCAACGACCGGTCAGTTCTTGTTCTTGCCATTTTTAATGTGCTTGCAGCTATTGCCCTAGGCATAAACCCTGCTGCTGTTATTGTTGCTGCTGCAGCTGTTGTTCCTGCTGCTGCTAATGTTGCTGCTGTTTTTGTTGTTGTTGTTGCTCTGGTTGTTGTTGCAGTTGTTACTGACAACGATTTTTTTGCCGGCTCACGTGTTTTCACCACGTGTCGCAACGGCACACCCACACCCGTACGCGGGACCGCCGACTTTCCGGGGTCCATCGCCATACACCGTACGCACCTTTTGTTTTTGTTTTTCTTTAATAGTTTTTAATATAATAGTTTTTAAATAAATTAAAAAAAAAGTTAACACTTTACCGGGAATCGAACCTGCGCCTCCGGCGCCTGAGTCAGACACTCGGTGTACTGAGCCAATCGACTAATTTATTTTTATTTGGCTAATCACCACTATATCGCACTTTTTCGCTTTAAATCTTCCGTAACTAACTAGCTGTCCTGTCTCTGCGGGAGAATCGGAACGACTGAAAAAAAGTCGGACGCCTAACTTACTAAGCCAACTTTGGACTTAAAAATACTTGGCTAAATCGCTTTTATTATCGATACACTTTCCGTTTTTCCCGCTGAACACTAACTAGCCGACCTATCTCGATGAGAGCTGCGGAACGACTGCAGATGTAAAGAGACGTGCGCAAGAAATGTTCACTTAAGTTGGGACGGGCTATATCCTATATCATTTCGTTGCCGAATCGTTTGAACAAATTGGAAAAAGCTACGGTTGGTTGGTAGGTCGTTCACTACTGTATGGAAATATTCAAATAGGAAATGTACGAGTTAGAATATGAAAAATTACAGCAATGCGAAGAAGAGTAAAAATATGTTGTATATAGTTAAGAGAACGCAAAAATTGAGATAACTTCTTGTGAAAATTGATAAGAAAGAACAATAAGAGGCTTCGCCACTGAGTAAACGGAACACCAATTGACGCTTGAAAACTCTTAGAGCTATATTAAGGGTTTCGCCGATCCTGTGTATGTCTACCCGATAAAATAGGCAACAGTCAGCAAGCCAATTATAGGTAAACATTTTTTGAACAAATTTGGTCTATTAGTTGATTAAAAGCGAAAGCAGCTTATTGATGCCGCGACTACATCAACATCTACCGGAGAAGTTCTTTGCATGGGCACTCTGCCACCTCGAATTTTATCAGTGAGCAGAGACGGCTGTTGGAAATAACGCCCCAAAACCAAAATATATAGGCCTTAAAATACATTACGTAATAGAACAACAATTGTTTTCTTTGGATTAAGGGTCATATTATTTGGGGTATTATTTTTATTTTGTATTAAGGTTTTTTTTTTTAATTTTAACCCTAGAATGCATAAGAGTTTTTGAATAACGTTAACGCATATGGGGTTCCTGAGCACCCCAGTACTTTGGGTTAAAAATCCCAGCAACTTATAACACAATCTTATAAAATTTATTTATTTTATTATAAAATAATGTATTTATTAACTAAATTAACAAAAAAAATTACATTTCATTCACAGCCTTAGTAATTAAAAAAAAATAAACAGAGGTTATTTAGTGGTGTGACCATATGGGGTTTCAAAAAATCCAAGAAAATGTAGCTTCTTAAGCTTGGATCTTTAATTTTTTTTCTTGTTTCTGAAAGAAGACATATATGGCAACATAAGTATTTGTAAAAAGTTTTAATTTTGTAAGTCTTACCCGCATAAATTTTAAATACTTTTTTTTCAACATATAAAGACAGCTATAGCATACTTCGAAGCGGTGATCTGGGCAAATGTGCCTTTGGCAAATACTGCAAGCCGTTTTTGTCTTTTTATCACGTGTCCTAGGACATAAAAAGCACCTTCCCTGCTTTGGAATCTTCTTTTGAGGTTCTCTTATTAAAATATCCTCGCAATGCTGTGGATCGCCTTCCAATGATTCTCGAAGAACTTTTGACGTTGGTTGCTGATCTCGATATTAGTATTTTTAATTAAAGCTTCTAATACAACATCATCGAAAAGAGGATTCCATGCTTTAACCTCTGATGTTACAAATTTGGCCTCACCTTTGCAACCCGGCATTTTCAAAACAATATTTCTCGCTGTTGTCCGACCACTTGATGATGAAGGCTGTGTCGTCCAGCGAAATCCTTTTTTTCCTAAAATAACTCCCAAGTGATGCCTTTCTTCTGAATTTTCTTCAATATCTTCGCAATCACTAGCCATGATTTCATCGTCTTCTTCAGAATCCGCCTCTACGTCATCTAAGCAGGCTTCATCTTCTATGTCCATATCGTCACCGATGTCCAAAAGGAGTTGCCTTATCTCGTCCTCATCGTCGATGGCTCTATTTCGGGACATATTGTGCAAATAATGTAATAAGTTTGCAGTTCTGCAATTGTGGAACATTTGGTCATGTAATTCTGAAATAATTCATTAACTTACCTTGTTAGAGTTCCAAAAATTAATAAAAATTTATTCACTTGTCTTTCAAAAATAAAATTACACTAACACATATGGGGTGCCAGCACACCCCAGTGATCACGATATCTACAGTCCGGAGAGGGGAAATGCAATAAACATCTTTCAGGTATAAAGTAATAACAAAATAAATAAAAGTCATGGCACTCTTCAAAAATAACTACATACTTTTATTTTTAAAAATATAACCGTTTTAATTTTGAAGTGTGGTGCGAACGCATCCCATATGCATTCTAGGGTTAAATACCCATTTAACCCCAATTTGTAACAAATTAAACAAAGCCCCAAACAATAGTTTGTACTCTATTTATTTCTTAATTGTGTTTTCAGTTCGCGTTAATATTAATTTTTCCAACTGCTTTAAGTTTTCGATATTCAAAAAAGTAATTATTTTTCTGGGGCAAGAAAGTACGAGTACAATAGAGCTGGGGCCACATCACGTAAACTGCAAACGGTACGATGGACACCGAGAAGAATGGCAGGAGCGTCAACTAGCAGCCCACGTTTAAAATTGCGGATCAATATTTACGGATCGCTCCAATATGGATATTGGAAGTGTTTGGAATATCCGGCTCAATTAGACTCCCCGACTACACCAGCGTCTTCCAAGCTGAGGTTCTGGCTGGTGCCAACAGTTAGCAGCTGAAATTAATACAAAAGGCTGATATTACCTTCTTCATTGACAGCCAAGCAGCAACAAAAGCGATTTTCGCCACAGAAGTAAAATCGAAGCTTGTAAGTCGCTATCGCGAAGAGGTACGGGTTCTTTGCGTGCAGCACATTTTAAGACTGTTGACTCCCCAGATACAGTGGTATCCCGGGAAATGAAAGAACCGATGAACCAGCGAGCAAGGGGTCATCGCTTGAATTAAGACGGGCTCACAATATAATCAAATCCTCTCACTTTTACCTTAAACAGGTGATTATGGGGATAAAATACTGGTGACAGCAAACGAAAGATGGGGTGTCATCGATTCCTGTGTTGTAACTAGGAAAATGTGGCCACTTTATAACAAACAAAAGACCGAGAGAATCCTTCAAGTGAACGAACAATTGTTTTCCTCTCTTGTGACTATCATGCAAAGAAATTAAAACTCAGCTCAGATGACCTCTGCATATTATGCGGGGATGAGGAAGTGAATGGGGATACCATTACATTTCCTGTGTTACTGCGCTGCACTCTACCGAATTAGGAAAACCGTCCTCGGAAGACGTTTCTTCCAGGATTTAAAAGAACTTTCTGGCAAGTCTGTGAACGACTTGCAGAAGTTAATAGACTGTTGAAAAAAACGTTCCTTAAAAGTGGGCATGTCAGAAAACTTTATATAAGGGAATTGTTCAAAACGATTTTATCTACATACTTTGCAAAGAATAGGATTTTCATTTAAAGTGATTTCTTCAATAAAACGATTTTTTCTTAATAGTGAGCCACTGAAAAATCTTAACACACGAGCATTTTGGGTCCTTAAAAACAATATGTTCCAAGTTTCAGCGTACTACTTCAAAATTCGATCTTTTCGATAAATTTGTTTTTTTTTGGGATTGTGGGCGTATGAGTGCGCGGATTTGAAAAATGTTTGTACTTGATTGTTTTGTGGACCTAATGAGTATTTGCTTGAAACTTCAGCTTTCTAGCTCGAGTTTTAAGACACAATTTTTGACATTATTATCGATGCTGATCAGGAATATAGTAACTTTTGGAGTCTAAGGACAATACAGGTTACAAAACTATGAGTCAAAATTAATATACCCTTAGAATAGGGTATAAAGTCTTTTTCTTCATGCTTTTTGAAGAACGCCATCTTCAATTCGATCGACTTCTTCTAAAAAATGTTATTTTTTTAGATAGTTGCCGTACCAGTGTCACAGGTTTTTCCATTGCCCCACCTCTTACAAATGCCTGACAAACATCCAAGAGTGTCAATTGTCATGAGAAGCTTCTCAAATTTGCCGTTTGGTTTCGGTTTAAAAAAATTGTAGGTAGGTACCTTCTACATCGCACAAGCAAGTGGTTGGGGAAGCTAGGTTTAAGGCCTTGTATGGGCGAAAACCCATCTCAAAAAAAAAAAAACAATTGCAAGCTGTCAATTCAAATCCTTCACCTTTCCCCAAAACAGCATTTCCATTGTCAAATAAAATCCCAAAGAGGTATCCTTACAAAAAGCAATAATTTTCAAAACATGTCCCAAGGTGTGGAACGCCAGTCACCCCTCACCTGGTTTCCACACCTTTGCCTGTCTGCCATTAGGCACAATTGAAACATTGATCCCACCATGATACTTTATCAACAAAGTGAGTTCTCCTTCCGAGGACATAAAGCACGGATACTGCTGACCATTCGTCTGGTCGTAGTTATATCCTTTAATCTAAATCACATCGCAAATCATTAGTTTCTCAGTCGACCCCTCCAACTAAACACACACATGACCGAACTTGGCGGCCTGCCCTACCCCTATCCTCCTGCCCTCAGGGGTGAATAATAATAAATTCACTTATTACATTAAACAACACAATAAATTGTAGACAAGTAGGGAATAAAAGTATCCTTAACCTAATCGCATGTATCCGGCAAATGACTTCTTGGATTCGGTTTTGCCGAGAACATACCGCTGTTGGGACTCGGGACCGGGATAAATTTGTAAAGGCGCACGCACATTAGCACGAAACGAAAGTGGCAGTATTGTGTCTAAAATTCAATGGTAATAAGCATAATTCACCCCTACTTAGTGCTGATGTAGTGGATTCGCGCAAAAGGAAAAAGGGGTCGAGTTTATTTTATGATGCAGCCCATTAACGTTTCCGCTGCCAATACAGGTTTTCATTTGGCCATCGTGAGTTTGGTAAACGTTGCGTTGGCATGCAAGAATAGTCGAATAGGAAGGTACGAGACGCGCTATAAATCGAAACGAATGTACAGGCGGGTGGATGGAGATTGTGCTACGTAGTTGTTGCTCTGCAAGACTATGGTTTTGTATTGACTTTGCTTTGAGTGCGCGCCTTAGTGAAATCATTTGTTTTAATTAAATTAAGACCCCAAATGAAATAAGGGAAATGTGTCAGTCATATCATGAGAGCGGTTTTCCCTTTTTCTGCTTGGATGATTTATTCGAATTTATTTGGTGGGAGGTAAGAGAAGGTAGTGTTCTAGATTTAAACAAAATTTAACACCCGATTAACACCCTCAGTCTATTGTACCTTCTTAAGAAAACGCGGTTTGAAAACATCCAAGAGAATATCAAATTTAGAGTGTTGCTGTATGGCACTATCACATCGCACTTATTCTGTATTTCGTGCCTGCATTAATCTGGAAAAATCGCAAACATAAAACAGTAAAATGCGCTCTGTGCGCTCGGTCAACATAATCCAATTCAATTAAATGTACAATTCCGCTGCGGCAACAATCTGATCAGAGATATCCCATCAGCGGCAGCAAGGCTAAAGCTCGAGGACCTGGATACCTCTTCAGCCATGTACTGCAGCGCACTATGCAAATTTTATCGAAAATAATTTTCCAACTGATTCTCCACGTACTCATGCATCCTGGTTATTATATGTTTGGTTCATAATTCATAACATGGACTTTGGTCATGTTGCAATAAACGTTTTCATGCATTTATGATGCTCATATACTGACCATGGCATGGACTTGAGAAAATTCAAATAAATTGGATCGTTCTGCTTATCGCCCGCCGCGGAGGATTCTGCCAAACTTTTGCATGTATGATTTTACCGTTTTGTTTACGCGAATAGTAGCAGTGGCAGTAGCCAATGATGTAGCAGCAGCAAACAGGTGTCACATACACTCTAAAGTATATATGGCACACGAAATAGCGGTCACCAGGCACATATCTGGGGTTTTGCAGCTTTTTTCACATTTTAAGAAGGACGAGATCCTGGGGAGGTTATGAGGCGCTGTACCACTTGAATCGCCGCCGTCGAGGTCAACGCTACTGCAATTACAATTAAAAATGCAAATGAGAACTGCGCAGATACTGGTGTGCTGAGTGCCGGACGAACAATGGGATATTGTTAACGTTTTGTGTGTTAAAGTGAGTCTGGATGCTGATGGCGGCTAGAACAATGAATAGTCATACTCTTGAAATGTAATATTTGCTGAAATTGTTTTATTATTATTTCATTACGCGCTGGGCCTATGAATATTAATTAAACAATATACGTTATCTACACTATAAATATACTAATACATATGTATGTATATGGTGCTGTAGAATTTTTATTTTTCAGTGCGAACGAATTATTATGGAATTGTGAATGCCGGGGAATGGATAAAGGTAGGCCTGTAGTAAATTAAACGCAAATGCATGCGGCAAAATTCTAGATTTTGTTATCGACTTCAACCCGCTTAAGATGCTTTCAGATTAAAGAAGGTACGTTTTCGGTCAAAGGCCCATCTGACGAAAATCAAGAGAAGTTCAAACAAGCAAGAAATGACTTCAATGTCCACGTTAATCCTGTCGACACCGAGTCTCCCAAAGACCAAAAGTTGAGGCCAACCACGAGTATTACAAACTATTGGTCTTTTCTCAAAAACGTCAAGAATAGTGACCGAATAAGGAAAGAGTTTATTAGGTACTTACTAACTTATGTATGTTCAGTAAGTACAAAGTATTTAAATAACAGAGAATAACTAATATGCATTGGAATTATAAAGTATTAGATTAAGTACTAGATTATATAGTTTTAAGAGTTGTTCTAACCAACGACCATACCACGTCGAGTTAATCGGTTCTCATCAGATCACCGTAATTAAACGACGTTGGGCGCGGTTAGTACGTAGATGGGGGACCGTTTGAGAACAACCGCGTGTCGTTGGCCAGTCCCATCTACAGAGTTGAGGTAGATAATTATACGTGGTATCACAATGGACCTAAATTGGTCTAAGTGTGTCGGCTTCTGCCGACACCCACATAAACCTAACCTAACCTAAGAGTTGTTCTAAGGCAAATGAATAATCAAAATATAATTTAGATACAACTTACTCTGGACATTCCACCTGCCAGAAAGCTGTCCACTTTCCAGGACACTCATCGCGTAAGACGATGATCCACTGACAAAATCATATTGGCGACAGCTTTGCTGCATGTGAACCTTAAAATGGCTTTCGTCTCAACGTCATCGCATCGACGATTCATTTTCTGCTTCACGTAACAGACAGAACTGTCACATATTGTAGTCTCGGCGACTAAATTCGCGCAATTACTAAATCATCATCGGCTTGCATATTTTGTTGTATTAAAAGTAGTATTTGCAAATTCCTAGCAAAAATTAAAATATAATTTAAAAAAAATTGTTTAGAACATCCAAACGTTTGTTTTTGGAAACGAGTGAAGAAACTGAAGAATAAGTTTGTTTATTGCAAGGGCAAAGAACTCTAAGAGATGCTACGGGTACGTTATTACTTCCATTTTTGTTAAAGAGTATGTAGTTAGAAATAACGTCAATTTGCTTTTATATAATAATTTCCTTTTCTTATAGTTTTATCCAAAAACTCAGTTTATCCAAGGAGGCGGTTGATCTTTGGTTGGAAGCCATCAACATAACCAGGGACCATCGGTCCACAAACACTCCTGCCATGTGTTTGAAGAGGTACCTAGTATCTCGATCTAATTTTAGGATTTTTTTTAGATAAATAAAAAATTGGGATTAAGCAGATAAATTCAATTATGATGCTTTTCCCAATCAGGTCATAAAATTAGTCCTTTTTTTCGTTCCACCTCCTTAGGAACAGTAACTAAATCTACCTGATAGATGCTTAAAAGGTAATAAAACAAGAACATTTTTTTTTTGAAAGAAAAAAGTAGTTTGGTTTTTATTTAGATTATAACAATAGTTTTTAAAAATGTATACTACCTTCCGATCGCTGAATTACTTCAAGAAGCCTGCTATGAAGAGATTCATACAGTTCTTCTAAGTAATTTAGAGAAATTTCGGACCAGGCTTTTTTTTACAATTATTTCTTCCGGTTTTCCATGATGTTAAGGTCCGGGGAATATGGCGCCCATGCCAGTAGGTCTACATTTTGACTCTGCATCCAAGTTTTGGTTATTTATGCGGTATGTATCGGTGCATTGACCTGTTGGAAAACCCATCGTTGTCCACCAAACAATTCGGAAAAATGAGGAAAAGCTACAATATAGACTTGTAGGTGATTGCGGTCATTCTTGATCTTTGCAAATCAAGGTTTGCAGTTCCGCAAGCGCTTACCTTCTCTTATTCTGATTATTCCTCCTTGCCGGTTTTTTGTACAGTTCTCAGGGTTCTTAAGATAGCTGGGAACAACAGTTGGTAATCTTTCAATCTCGCCGACTATAAAACGGATAGATTTGCCTTCCTCCTCGTAAGCTCGAATTTGGCCTGTTTCCCCTTTGCTTAATGAATTTCTTTTCCCCATGGTAGGTAGGTAGGTAGGTAGGTGTGGCGGTTTGATAAGACAAACCCAATTAGCACTGAGTGCCGTTTTGTTACCACAAACTCACGTAAACCTGGGTATTATCGATTGGTGGGGAGGCTAAATCCAACCTGCGGAGTTCAGGAAAGTTATCAGTTCCTTGATACTTTTCTCGGAGACTTCCTCAAGTGTATTGAAGAAAGGGCTTCCCAATGTACGTAGTCTGGTCCTAGCTAAAGCCGGACAGGTACATAGAAAGTGAATTAGGGTTTCTTTTTCAGTTGTCACTTTGCAATTGCGACAGTGTGTATTGTGTGGGATGCCCAGCTTGGCCGCATGGTCACCTATAGGCCAGTGTCCCGTAAAGATCGCTGTGAGTCTTGCTATGTCTTTTCGGGTTCTACCTAGAAGGTCGGTTGTTTTTGCCTTGTTGTAGTTCGGCCACGTTTTCCTGGATATGACGCATGCAGTCAGCCTGCTCCATCTGAGGTTGGCTTTCTGCGGTGATATTTGCCTTAACTACTCCGAGCGGAATGTGGACTAGTTCCGCCAGAGAGCGGTGGAGAGCTGAGCCTTGCCTGGCCAGTTCATCGGCATGTTCGTTTCCATAAACGTTACTGTGCCCTGGAACCCAGATCAGGGTAACCTTGAACTTATCAAGCATGGCCAGCTCATTACGGCATTCTAGTACTAACTAGAGGATATAGTGACCGAAGCGATCGCTTTAATGGCAGCCTGGCTGTCAATAAGTATGGCAATCCTTTGCCTCGGTGTTATATTTGAGTGAGGTTTGATCTGGCGACAGACTTCACGGATAGCCAGTAGCTCCGCCTGGAAGACGCTTGCAGTCTTTTTCTTTTCCCCATAGTTGTTGTTTCTATGAAATTATGTTTTGAACTAAGGTCCCTGCTACTCTTAGTGCCTTTATATTTTATTTAAAACATGATAACAGGTAGATTTAGTTACTGTTCGTAAATAGGTGGACCGAAAATAGGACTAATTTAACGACCTTATTGGGAAAAGCATCATACAAATTTAATTTTTCTGCCTAATCCCAAATTTTTTTTACAACATCGACATTATATAACCTTTTTTCATATTGCATTTTGGTTTTTTAAGATAAATTTACAAAACCTTTCTTCATGCAGCCATCGATTTGCTAGTTAACCTAAATGCGTTGAGTAGCCCGGCCAAATCATTCCAAAGCGTATTTCTGGTATCCCTGATCTAGATCGATTGCAGAACATAGTTTTTCGCCAGGTCAGGGTGTTCCTCCATGAAATTGACCAATATTTCCAGTTGACTTTGATATTTACTATCATCAAATTTTATGGTTTCATAATTTAGTTGGTATTTGTAAGCAATTAGTTGGATCTTTGCAAATTCAACCTGAAGCTGATGAAGAAATAAGACAGAGAGCCAAATGTCGCCTAAGTTCTTTTTTTCCGATCTCACATTTCGCGAAGTCTGACAAAGACACACAAGTATAAATTTTAAGACAGCCAAAAAGAAACCGCTAATTGAAGCTCAAAAATCCAGTTCTTCAAAGATGCAACTGCCGAGAATCTTCATTCTAGTGTTCATTAGGGCTGTGTATTTTCGTAATGGGTAGCGTATAGACTCTATTTCGTCAACACTCTTACCTACAATTTCTGGAGTAGTCATTGTGCTTTATGCCCAGCCGTTCGGCATGCAATCCCACTGCACAGTTCCCGTGAGGAAACGTCGGTAGTAGAAAATCTTTCCGCTTTAGTCCGATCATGGATTTATATCTCTTTTTGCTTACTGCCGGCCAGAGATCTCTTATATTTCTGCACGTATTGAGATTGGTCCAATCTGGATTTTTTCTACTCCAGGGACTCGTTATCGACTTTCCACGCAATTGTGCTGAGCAAAGTCATTATGGAATTGAGGATCATTGATGCATGCATTTCTGATTCTTTCCTTTCCAGGTCGTCAGCTTCGCGATTTTGTTGTGTCCAGGCAAAAAGCAGAGGGTTTCTGTTTAGATGAGTGATATCTCGTCCAACGTCCAAGTGCTTGTGGCATTGTTTCACTGCCGTTTTACCCGACCACTACTGTTTCCGTATGGCTTTTATATCCGGTTGGCTGTGAGGATAGACGAAGATGATTTTATGAAGAGAGTTTCGTCTTTTCAGCCCCTTTATGACAGCTATCTTCTCCTGGAAAACGCTGAGTCGGAATGATACGCTAGAAACATGGAAATCATAATTTTTCAAAAGAGTAAACTTTTCGAATAATTCTGGAATATAGTTTCATGTATTTGGCTGCCTCGGCATTGCAGTAACGCAATCTGTAAAACCTTATTTTCCACAGTTTAATGGCCTAATTCACAAGTAGCGCGATCAAAATAGTGTTTACTCCATTTGGTTACGAAAGGAAAGTGTTCTACTCACGGTACTTTAATTTTAATTAAAGATATATTTAGTGTTGTTAGTTCTTCCACAATTTCATTATAACCTCACTAGAAAACAACTGCGTGTGTGAGCGGAAAAAATTTTTTTTTTATTTGTCACAAGTTAAAATATAGAAAAGGGTTCAAAGAACAAATTTTAAATTTATAATGAAAATTTACGACTTTGACTGAGTAACAAATTCTACTAATATTTGGCGGATATTATTCCTTTAAACAAATTCACTATCTAATTGACAATTTAAATTGACATTAGAACATTCGGAACCAATAACAACCCTTTGAGTTCATTGGTCGTGCAAGAATTACTCCCGTCCCTGACACCAATTTAATTTTTTTCCTTTCATTCACCACTAACTCATCCTTATATTTTTTTTAAGATCCATATCGGTTTCATTGTGCAATCCATTCTGAAAACAAAATTCGCAGACATCTTTGCAAAAATTCCTAAACCTACAATTCTTACCCATAAATTATAGCTATCAACATCCAGCATACCTCCCGGTGTTTTATTTTTAATCGAAACCCTTATTTCAATCGTCTTTTCCCTATTTGATATTAGCCTTAACCACCTCTAAGCTGTCCTCTGAATCCCCTTCATTACCGATGTACGTGTTCTGACTACCAAATTATAATCCTCCATATTGATATGCCCATCTCCTCACAGAAAAATAAATAATACACAAAGAAAAATCATTTATTTTAAACAAACACGAGAGAATACATAAAACAATTTTCACAGTGATTTTCCTATGCAAATATTGGTGCATCTCTGGTGGCAGTTTTCTGCTTTAGTAACCCCTTAGCGTAACTATCCTATCTCACCAACCGCATAAAAGAATGGTGCGACAATAAAAATTGTCACAGGTGTAAGAAAATCCAACATAACGATACTCGGCGAGCTCAAAAACTATCGCCCACAAAGCATAACCTTTCATGTAAGGGTAAGGGGAAGGCTACCCACCCCGCATCACCCATTCTTCAGAAAATGTGTTATCGCACAACAATTTCTGTATGTGCCGTTTTATTTAAGGAACTTCCTAGTCAATGGCACAAGAACTCACATCGTGTACCAGGAAAAAAAGCGCTGCTGCTAGTGCTGGTGCTGGTGCTGGCATGGGACAACGTTAACATCTCTCCGCTTTCAATTTGCTCAATTTGCATCGGAAATTATGTAAATATCACAAGCAAGTGGAGACCTGAGCACAGTTAAAGCCATTCTGACTCCACTCCTGTGACACTACACCCGGTTCAGGCGTACCTAGCCGTACAAAGCAACCGCTCACCAGCAACAGCCCTCAGAAATAACTACGCAGGGTATTAGCATTAGCAAAACAAACTTTTCCATTTTCCCCGAGAAATTTACATCTAGATAGTTCGGTGGTGCGCTGTGGAGGTTCTTTCAGCGGCCGTCTCTGCTGCGAGCCACCCCCAACCAACAGCCAGGGAGGCAGAGATCTCCTGGCATAGCAAAAAGGACAAATTTGTATGGCGGATGTGTGTGCGGTGCGAATGTCTTATTTAGTTTCTCATATTTCTTCCTATACAGCTGGCGGAATCGTTATTAGGATAACCCAGCGAGAAGGGGCCGAAGTGTTAGGTGACTGGGACTTAGAATGGCATTTTGTTTTATGGTAGGTAGGTTCGTAGGTATGTAACATGTGTTGGATTATGCGTGTGTGAATATTCGTATAGCGGCGAATTTGACAAGACAACATAATGAAATCAATTTTCAATATATCCCTTTTCTTTTGAAATTTTCCAACAAGACCCTCCGGAATTAGTAGACAAGAGCGCTGTGGGGTCTCTGGAAAGATTAAGGGTTAGGAGATAGATGAAGTTATAGTTTGCAAAAATTGATTTGTATTAATAATAGAAATCGTAAAACGTGTCGGTGCACTGTTCTGGAATTCGTATGTCAAAAGTATTCTTCGTATTGGCAGGACCTTCTTCTCCATGTTTTTATACCCTATTCTAAGGGTATATTAATTTTGACGTATAGTTTGTAACATACCTTAATATTGCCCGTACCCCCTAAAAGTTACTATATTTATGATCAGCATCGATAGTAATGTCGATCTAGCCATGTCCGTCCGTCCGTCTGTCGGCAAAAAATAGGCCTTTAAACTGGACCTAGAGAGCTGAAATTTTAACCACTTACTCTCTAGGGTCCCGAAATAATCAAGTTTACGAATTTTTGAAATCCGCCCACAGACACGCCCACAAACTCAAAAAAACAAAATTTTGGAAAAAATCGAATTTTGAGCTAGAAAGCTGAAATTTTTTATATATGATCTATGACTCCTAAAACTGCTTGGGATAAAAATTTTTCAAAATCCGCCCACTGACACGCCCACAAATAAATAAAATAATTTTTTTATACCCTATTCTAAGGGTATATTAATTTTTGAAAATCCAAAGTTTGAGCTAGGGAGCTGAAATTTATAATATATACTCTCAATGGGCCCTTTATGCTCATGTGTAAATATTTTCAAAATCCGCCCACTGACACGCCCACAATTAATTTTTTTTTTTTTGAAAATTCAAAGTTTGAGCTAGGGAGCTGAAATTTATAATATATACTCTCTAGGGGCCCTTTATTCTCATGTGTTAATTTTTTTTAAATCCGCCTACTGACACGCCCACAATTAAATAAAACAATTTTATTGAAACACCCAAGTTTGAGCTAGGGAGCGTTTTTTTTTATAAAATCCTTTAAATGTTATATAACAAAATATGTAGAGCGTTCTTAACAATTCAACCATACTTAGACTTTTGTCACGCCCACTTATGAGGGATAGGAATAAGAATAGGGTATCCAACAGTTCGCCCAAGCGGACTGTAGCCCGTCCCTATGTTTATAACCAGTTTTGGAGGGTATACTTATGTTGCCACATTGCTGGTATCATAATGAAATATTGGTCGTAGGTACCTTAAAGTAGGTATTGAACGTTGTATTGATTATGCTATGGCCGTCTGTCTCCAATTATGGAGACTTTAAATTTAAGGTAAAAAGGGTAAAAATATTTTATTTTTTTTAAATCGGAGAGAGCTAATGGAAATAAACCTTTTCACAATCTTAACCTTAATTTTTGACACAACAATTTTGGATAAGGCGTTACTGTTCGGAGTAAGACTTTAGGTTAATTTTTATTTGCGTTTAAAATCATAATTTCGCTCACTCAACTGAAAGCTAGGTCATAAACAATGTGCAGATTCCCTCGATACTTAATCATAATTTTATGCTTTCACAGTTTCGATGTGTTTGTGCGGTATTTGTATTTATGGCTTAACCAAGAGAATGTTGATGATGCCTTCATTTTCTCACTATTCGGTTTATTTGGTACTCGTTTAAAAAAAAAGTGAAAACAAACCTTTCACAAGCTTTTGCGTCTTATCGCTCCATCACAATCATCATTTCGTTGGGCTTTGCATCGCACGCGGTAAAAAACGTTATGACGTCCCTTTATTGTCCGCTTCTTATTTGACGGGCTCCCGACTCGTGGAGAGAGAACTTGAGCAACTACAGCTTCTCATCCTCTGCGATCCCGAATACGCTGCCTCCAGTTGTTAAGGAAATGCGATGTGACATCCTTTGAAACAGAGGTTCTGTATTCGTTATCGCCTCGAACCTGAGGGCTGAGAGTCAAAGATCTTCCTTGTTGGTCGACGTGCTTAAGCCTTATAGACTGCCTCTATATCTTGGTACAGCTTATAGAGTTTGCGCTTGTTTCATCTCCTCTATTTGCTATCCTCGCTCACAGGACCAAAAATCCGACGGAGAACTTTTCTTTCAAATTCATCTAGTGCTAACTGAACCTTGTATTTTTTTCGTCCCGCAATCGGCGCTATAAAAGGGAACTGGAAGGATTAACTTTTGGCAGAGCATTAATTTTTCCGTTCCACATCCAGATAGGAGTTTTGTTTTGCCAAACCGAATAAGCAACGGTTTTCCAGGGTAATTCTATGTCGGATTTCCATCGAGGTGTCATCCGTGGAGTTATTGTTTAATCCGAGGTAGATTAACTACTTAACTACCTCCTTGCGGTCATCAGTGACGTTTTTTCTTATGGCAGAAACACATCACCACTGCTACAGCAACAGCAATCAGCGATTTTGACATCAGCAATATCAATTCATCAGAACAGATTGATCACAGCGACAGCATTACCATTCCTAACTTAGGAAAAATCCTAGATTCGCTATTGCTGCACAAATTCTAACAATCTTTCGACGGATTTTCTCACCTGTTTAGAGTTTGGGAGAATTTATCTGTGGTAGGTACTGATAATGTGTTTCACACAATTTCGTTTTCGATTTCGATTTTATTAAAAAAAAAATTTCTCCTTAGAGAACAAAACCATTCAGAAAAACTCAGTATTCAATTTTTGATATTAATTTATTAATTTAAATAGCTTCATCCCTTACCCTTGGAAGGAGGAAATCTTCAGTTCAACGGAAGAACAAGAAGTAAGAACTGAACTGGCAATGTGCGAAGTAACCGTTTATAGACTTGTTAACTTTCTATACCTCAAATCTGTATTTGATTGGATATCATATTCGTCTCTGTCTTATTTAACTGCTGACACAAGAAATATGTAGTGGACTTTACTTCCACACAAGTTGCTGAGGGCATAAAGTGCTGATTTGCTGCTTTAAAGATTTCTTATGATCGCGTTACATTTTGTTTACTGTTGAAAGATACTTTGTATCTTTTTTTTATATTGACAGGGTGTTTAATTATTTTAAAATTTGATGTGAGTGTGTTCTAGGAACGTAACCACACGCCACAATATAGCACCACACAGACATAGGAGAATATAATGGTATACATGCTAGATTACAGTACAAAATGCAGTATGCAATTTTTCTGAGAACATGTGTGTAGAATTCAGACGCCTGAAATAGGAAAGAAGGCAACAAAACGACGGCGAGCGTATTACATAACCTGCAATGATGACAGTTCAATAAATCTGTACGGTAAACAATGGTAACACTTACATCATACTTAGTGCACGCAGTGATAAAAATGGAGCCTAAGGCCAAATCCTCCCGGTGGGAATAGGGGTTGAAGGCAGATGTAGTTTAAGGTCGGGCCAAAGTCCTAAACACGGGCTTTCGATGCTTTGCACCACCTTCCAAAATCCGGTGCAGGTTTGGACTAATTCGAAAGAGTCACTTTAAAATTGAACTTCGTACCTCTTGTATTCCATTCTCTTGAGACACAATTGTTCCGTCTTTCCGGGATCCCGAATATGATCAGCGGCATTTAGAGATCTTGACGATGAATGCTTCGAATTGTAACTTAACAGTTGATGAGTTCGACTTCAAATTCGTTTTCAGGAATTGACTCAGCATGAACATTTTGTCTATTGCCAATCTGCCAAGCCACCAGGCCGAAAGCTACACTAGTATGGAAGGATTATTGTGTTGCAGAACGGTTAAAAAACGTCCCGGCCAAGGGTCCCCTTAGTCACACGTCGGTAAGATATTCGAAACATTTTCTGACTTCCTAAAGTTGAACTTTGAACAAGTTCAATGCACAAATCTTTAAATTAACATTGTCACACCGATTAAAATAAAAAGAAAGATATGATAAGTCAAGTATAGCTTAATAAAAGTGACGTGTTTTCCTGGCAGTACAATGGACTAGTATTGAGTCTGAGAGATCCAGTGTGGAAAATCTCACACCCCGACAAAAGTATAGCTTAACTTCACACTGTACGGAAAAGAAACCAGTACGATAAGCTGTACTGGTTTCTTTTCCATACAGTGTGAAGTACAAGTAATGTTTTTTTTTTAACTGGAAAATAATCAAAATACTAGCATTGTCGATTGGCTGCAACAATTAAGTGAGTTCTTGCAGGGCAGTAAAATCTTTGAGGTAGAGGTTTAGGATGACGACTGATGTTAAAGTTCATTTTCCTAGGGATCGTGATGGGGGTGCCTAGTCTATATGGCAGTAATCATAGAACAACCTTTTCTAACGTAACCTAACGGCACGAGCCAATGAACCGTGTACGTTACCACCAAGAAGCACAGTCAAATAAAATTCAAAGGATGACATGCTGCCTATGCACAACTGATTGTCAAGGGCATTTCCCTACCAGTCCTTTCAACTGACTTGGTTGAGTCTTAACTGAGGCAATTGTGTCATTTTGGTAAACCTCTAGGGTTTCGACATTATCCAAAACCACAGACGCAAAGTTGCATGCTGGATACTTTGTGAAAAATTCTTGTCGCGTCTATGTGATGTACGAGAAAAGGTAAGTTGTGTGCAGAGAAAAGCATTGTGACTCACTTATTAGTCACCACTGTGAAAATATTAACATCGTCCGGTAGGACGTGATACATAGTTCTTCTCTAATATCGTCCTTTTCGCATCAAAACATTTGCTAGTCGTTTTAGGGTTTTTTAGATGAAACAAGTAAAACTTGCAATCTACCTTTAGGGCAGTCACAGTGAACAAGGCAATTTATATTCTCATGGATACGCCACGAATCCGCATAAAACTGGTCGGGGGAATGGGAAAAGTTTTGCGATTTCATTTCATTTTATTTCGGATATTTCGATATTTCGTAGCTTGTAGGGTGACCCTCGAAAAATAAACTATATCGCACTTGTCGCAGAGTTGGACCAAACAAAAAACCGGCCATAGGACGACCAAATAACACCCCATCAACTAATACCTCCTTCCTGATTGATCTGAAAGGGTGGTGAAGCTATACGCGTAAAGGAATGAAATTCAGAATTGAATTGACACCGGTTCGACGGAAGTAAGTGTGAATGTAGATTAGCTCGTGGAAAAATGGTGATTTTAGTATGCAAATGGACACCGATTGGATTGTTCCCTTTTTTCAATTTCTCCTTTCCTACTGGATGATGGGATTGGAATAGTTACTGGATGAATACAAAGGTGGCCGGGTCTGAAACGGGCGGTAGCAGTCCCGTCCCGTGTGGGCATATTTCTAATTTGCATTTTTCCAATTGACACTTGAATTGGGTTGAGATGGAAGAAGCGGTCTGAATAGACAGGGACGAAAAAAAAGGTAAAAACAAATCATTAAGAGTTTTTCGATTTCCCCCTTCGGGTTAAGCGAATGTGGGTGTGCAATTTTTTTCTTTTTTAGTTACCATGCAAACTGTTATTGATTTCCATTTCGAAGTTGTCGTTACGGGCGATGGTAAATATTTACGGTACCTTTTGTGAAATTCTAATTCAGAAGGTTAGGCCAAGCGCTATGGTGATCCTGTGAATATAAAGGACAAGTTTTTCAATGAATGTCCAATATTTGTAATGGTCCTTTCGACAAACGTTTTCTTTTTGCATAAAAAGAATGTAATAACTAAAACTACCTTGGGCGCGAGCGAAAATATTTGTTTTAGTTCTAAAAACGCAAGGGAAGTGGAAATAGCTAGCTCCATCTGTGCCCACACATTTAGGGAATTGTTTGGGAATAAATTTGGTAATTCATTTTGAAGACAAAATATAAATTATTGGAGCTACGACAAGTATATGTCTTAACTTAGTAAGTAAGATGAATATCAAACCGGGAGGTTCCGATAATGAGCCACACCGAATAATATTATTGAGCTAATATGACTACTTACAAAAAATAACGTGATATAATGCGACTTATATTCAAGGCACACCTAAGCTGATTTTGAAAGTCATGGATATTATGGATACCGGTGTCGTTGGTAGTGATAGCTGCGCAGAGTAAAAGGTATTACGTATTACGTATAAATTATCTTGCGATCTCAGGTACAGATCGATTAATGGATATTCAAGAAGATTGGGTGCCGAAAAAGAAACGACAATGATCTTTTTGACTTGGGCAAAAGAAGATCCAAAAAATTGCAGATGTCTTTAATTAACGGGCTTCCGATCCTTGAAGATTCTATGCCGGCAACACTGCAGAGCCTTCCATCGACGGCACGCCGCTTCCAGTTGTCTACCCAATCGCGTTGGCATCCTCGATGGGTTAGTATTTCCAAACCGAGGTTTGATCTTCTTTTTCGTCCCAAGGCTGAGGCTGGGAGTGGAGGATCTTTTTTGCTTTAGCATTAATGTCCAGTCACTTGATGTTGCTAAGCCAATGAAGTCGAAGTGCCTTAGCTCTTTGGACTACATCCACAACCATAAAGCAGAACTGACAGAAAAAATGTTTTGATTTGGTCTTCCGGGTTTGCAGTGTAACACCCATTTGATTTTCCAAACCGAAGTCGCAAAGGTTTTCTAGCACTCGAAAGGTAGGTTAGATTAGGTTTATGTGGCTATCGGCAGAAGCCGACACACTTAGACCAATTTAGGTCCATTGTGATACAACGTATATTATCTACCTCAACTCTGTAGATGGGACTGGCCAACGACATGCGGTTGTTCTCAAACGGTCCCCCATCTACGTACTAACCACGCCCAACGTCGTTTAATTACGGCGATCTGGCGAGAACCGATTAACTCGAGGTGGTATGGTCGTTGGTGCTCGAAAGCACCAGCACTAAGTCACAGATGCACTCTTGCGAATGAGAATTGTGCCCGGTAGGTAAGATCAGTATTTTTTTAAAAAAAAAATTTAACCATGCAAGATGGATATTTGAGTTTGTTTTTTTTAATTTCATATATTTTTTAAAAATTTTTGAGGATTTGTCAATATAAGTCTGAAAACGATGTGTTTTTTAAAGGCGAATCGGACAGAATCCCGAAAAACGTAATCCCGAAAGCCCAAAATCCCGAAAATCCAAAATCCCGCAAATCTAAAAACCCGAAAAAAAACAATCCCGAAAAGCCACGATTCCGAAAATCCAAAATTCAAAGACCAAAATTCCGAAAATGAAACTAAAAGTTTTATTGCAGCAACAAAACAAATAGGCAAATTTATTTAACGAAATAAACAAAATAAAAAACTTCAAATAAATAAAACAAAACAAAAACAGTTCAAGTCTTATTAACGAAAACATATCAAAAACGATCCATGACAAAACAATATCAAATACAAGTTCATATTGTACGCAATTACTGTGATAAAACTTATTTCAGAACGCTCGTTACGTTCCGCGAAAATATTACGATGTTCACTGGCTAACAAAAATCTAGTCGGTCAGCTACAACACTAGCTATATGAGATCAGCACAACTGAATGCACATTGCGAATTGCAAAACATTAGAACACAAAAAATTGCAAAACATTATTAGGTACGCTAAATGGAATGGACAAACACTTGTCTATTTTGCAATCAAAATAAAAAAAAAAGAATCCCGAAAAATTATATAAAATGAAAAATTTGCGCAAATTTTTCGGGATTCTTTTTTCGGGATTTTGGATTTTCGGGATATTGGATTTTTGGGATTTTGGATTTTCGGGATTTCGGTTTTCAGGATTGTGTCCCCAACCCTTTTTAAAGACTATTTAATAATAAGTAAATACGAATATAATTGAATAAAATTGCGTTTTTTATTTGGGAACATGATTATTTGTATATCAGAAGGGACAGTATTTATATATTATACAGAACCTTGAGAAAAAACATTAAGGACAGTTCGTTGAGTCGACGAATGATTAGCTTATTTAGGGTAGTCAAGGACGCAAGCTTTCTAGGCCAAAGTAATTCTTCGTCAGATCTCCACTAAGCTGTCATTCGTCGATTTACTGTTGACTCTGAAGTACGTAAAATCATTAAGGCCCGTTTGCTGATACTACACATAGCGATTTAAGTTCCACGTAAATTACTAAGGCCCGTTTGCTGATACGAATCTTAAATATTTAACTATCGCTTAAGCGCCTAAGTAATACTTAACGGGTTGCACGAAAAACAAAGTTAATCTTAAATTTCCGTAAGTGACACTTAAATTAAGCCCCAGAAATAGTTCGTCATAAGGAGCCTAAGTAATGCTTAAAGACTTTCGCAGTTTTATTCATTTTGTGACAAAAAAGATTGCAGTCAGCAACAATGGAATTTGAGCTCCTGGATTTATTGGAAGACGATGTCGAGGTACTTGAAATTATCGAAGTAGGTGTTCCCAGACAGATATACGAAAGAAAGGAATATTTTCATTTCTTCGATGAGCTTTCTTACTACAAGCGATTCCGTCTGACTAAAGAAATGACTCTGATTGTTTTAGAACAGATCGAGACACGTTTGGAGTGCCCCTTTAATAGGTAAAAATTCATTTTTGGTTCTTCAATTAAGATCATTTTATTTTAAGAATTGTTAGAAATAATTCTATAGCGCCAATCAACCAACTTTTGGTTGCTCTACGCTTCTTTGCGACTGGGAGTCATCTTTAAAGCGTTGGTGATTTCGGAGGAATGCATATTTCAACAGTTTCAAGGATCGTTTTAAGAGTTTCGACGTTAATTGCTGCTCTCTAATATAAGCTTCTGTTGATTCCTGTACAGGTGAACAGGGTTTCGATACATTCTCACTGATTGGCCTAATTTGAAGGTTTGAATGAACTGGCATCTTAAGCTGACTAGGTTTATAGCTCCCTCAATCTGCTGTTGGGTCACCCGGTGAATTCTGAAACAAGTTATTTATGTCAAAATTTTAAAATTGCTGCTATTTCACAGTCTTTTTTATGTAGGTATCATTGCGAACATGATTTTAGGATTAGGTATGAAATGGAAACTTACATTAACAATATTCGCGTCTTCATTAATTTCAATTGAATCACTATCAAAGACGTTGGTCAATCCATGCACTGCACAGTCTTTGGATTCATTATCGAAATGGCGAGTTCAAAATTTGGGTCCTTCACTTTATGTGGCTTGCCGCTGCCAGTTTGAATCGAAAAACACTTTTCAGCGGCAGCTTCTTTTCTCACTTCTTTTTTGTAGTTCACATAACACTTTTTTAGTGAATCGGTACTACGGCTGCATGTGTCTCCTGATGCATGAGAATTAAAACTGCTGGTAATTCTCCTCCAAGCTTCTTCCTTTTCTTTCCACGTTGCACCATCAGTTTTTTTTATTTTCTACCACGTCTTTTTCACAATATATGTACACATTGAAGAAGTTTATTTTTTTCCGTGGCTGAAAAGTTTTGGATCCTCGTTTGCTTTTTTTGAGACATTTTTCAACAAAACAAATTCTATTAAAAATTAAACTTCAACTTACTCGTATTTTCAATGAAATAAGAAAATTTGATAGTTTTTTCAATGCTGTGAAGTGGAAAGCGATTCAAAAGTTTCTCTTTGCTAAGCTGAACTTAAATATTTCTCAGCAACTGGAAATAAGCTATGATGAACTTAAGCGTTAAGTTCCACATAACGCTAACTATTACTTAGCTAAGACACAATTTTATGACTAGTATCAGCAAACGGGCCTAAGTGCAACTTATTGGTTTGCACCAAAATCAAAGTTTGTCATAAATGAGACAAAGTGGAACTTATTTTATGGGGAAGGAATAGTAGGTCATAAAGCGTTTAGGTTGCGCTTAGGCAATTTTAAAGGTTATGTTTTATAATGACATTTGAGTAAATTGTAGCGCAAACAAATATACGAGTAGTTCTTGCTTTAAACAAATTAAAATAACAAAATGAACTTTGAATTAACAGATTAGTTGGAGGACGATGTTGAAGTCTTGGAACTCATTGAAGTGGGTGTTCCTCATCAGATTAACGATAGAAATGATTGTTTTTATAGCGTTGGTGAACTTGACTTCTACAAACGATTTCGCTTAACTAAAGACATGACTGTTGTGTTCATGTTCTAGAACAAATAGATGAAGCTCTAGAACGGCCTTATAACAGGTATTAAATGAGTTTTTATAAATTCGTGTTATAACTTTATATTCTCTAGAAACAATTGGATCGCACCCATTAACCAGCTTTTGGTAGCTCAACGATTTTTTGCCACTGGAAATCATTTTCTAAGAATTGCTGATTTTGGGGGCATGCATGTTTCCACTGTTTCAAGGATCGTGTTAAGAGTTTCAATGGAAAACGCAAAACATTATAGAAAATATATCAAATTCCCAGCTACACCAGAAGAGATTTCACAGGTCAAACGGGCTTTTTTGATATTGCATCTTTTCCTTCTGTTATAGGTGCTGTTGATGAAACTCATGTTAAAATTAAGTCTCCTGTGAGATCGTATTGATTTATTTTACTGCATATAAAATGCAAGTTCTTTTCAGGTAGATTAGAAGGCGAGATATACAGAAACAGAAAAAGCTACTTTTCAGTGAATGTCCAGGGGATATGCACTGCAAACATGATGTTTACTACTGTGGTTGCAAGGTGGCCTGGTTCCACTCATGATTCCACAATATTTAACAGTAGCAGAGCAAGGGCCAAGTTAGAAAGTCCAGATTTCGCAGACTGCGTTATTTTTGGTAAAACAATAGGTTTCTATTACATGTTCAATTATATAAAATAATTCCGCTTACGCACAAAAAATCTATTTGATGACACCATTACTCAATCCCCGTTGCGCGGCAGAGCAACTGTATAATGAATCTCAAATACGAACAAGAGGTCCTATCGAAAAATCTTTCGGAATACTTAAAATACGATTTCCCGTACTAGCTTATGGTTGTCGTCTAAAATTAAGAACTGTTTTTATAGTAATTGTGGCCACTTGTGTTTTGCATACCTACCTAACATATAAAAAAAGAATGGTGTACCGTAAGAACCTCCTGAAAGCGCTGATCTTGATCCAGAAGACATTCAACGCGCGATAAACATAGGGCAAATCTCCAATGCAAATAATTCAGAAGGTACTGTTTGTTGGAGTTCCATCTAACCCAGGCATACAAAAAAGAAAAGACCTAATAAATAACTACTTCGGAAGGTTGTAAAATTTGAAAAAAAAAAACAAATAAAAAAAATTCCAGACAACAATGGTACAAACTATTTTTATTTCGAATAATATAATGTATTAAGAAAATAAATTATAAATTCGTAATTTCATTAAAAAAAAAAAACATCATTTCAAGATATTATCACTTTAAAAAAGGATCCAAGGCAGGTTGAATGGAATTCGTCTTAATTTGTTATAACAATTCCGTTTTTATTGCGATGTCTAATTCCAAGGACGTTTTTCTCAATTCATGTTCAATCGAATTTGAATATTTCTTTTGAATTGCTTCTTTTCTCTGTGTGTCATAATGCAGCTTAGCAAGTTCAATATTTATTGCTGACAGCTGTGAGTATTGCTCACTTATTTTGCTGCTAGGCAACGTTGAAGCAACTGGTCTACGTCTACCAGACCATTTACTTTTGTTTTTTTGGTCCAGGTTCAAACTGGAGGTGGTAAATTGCTTTTTAAATCCTTTTGACATTGAAACATTTATGGTGGTAGTATTATTGATATCAGCACATGCATCATCAGCATCTTCTGATAAACGATCATCAATAACTTGCCTAGTTTTAAGTTTTGGATCCACCGGCTGTTTCAAGTCTAAGTTTTAAGTGTCTTGGTTTGTACTTTGTCCAATCTGATGCTGATGTTGTTTCACACCGTTTTTCTTCATTCTAAAAATAACAATAAATGTTATTGAAAAAAGATAGATGAATTAAAGTTGTTCGCATTTTTTTTACGTATTTTGTACTGCTATAAGGTTGGTCTTCTACAACAAGCCGTCGAAAAACTCATCCACTCCGTCACCATCAGGAATATTGTCAAAGCGATAATGCGAGGTGAAAAATGGGATCAGTCACGTGCTGCGCTTTGCCACCTCCAGTCTGAATCACTGATATTTTTTCATCTGCGGCCATCTTCCTTATTTCTTTTTTGTATGCTTCGTAGAATTTTTTTAGCGCTTCAATACTCCCGACGCCGATTGGGAATTAAAGCTAGCGGTAATTCGTGTCCAAGCCGCTTCCTTTTCTTTCCAAGTTATTCCGACTGTTTTTTTTATTTTCTATTATTAAATTTTCTTCAAAGGCTCATTGAAGAAGCGTGCGTTTTTCATTTAACGAAACATTTGGATTTCTCACTCTTTTTTTATCTGCAATTATCGAAAAACTAAAACTTTATATCAAAAAATCTTCCAATTTCACTTTTGCGCACTGAAATGAAACTTATTTGAAGTTTATTTGACATAGCAATGCAGCAAAGTTGGCTGAATTTCAAATTATTTTTATCTTAGCTACTCGTAAGTACAACTTAAATATTCTCTGACAACTGAAAATAAATTAAGTTGTACTTAGAACTTAAGGTAAACTTAGTTATGACACAGATTAAGTTGTTTGTTTGCTTGTTGAAACCATATACATACTCGGTTTTGTCCTCGTTAACGTCAAGGCCAACTCATTTCGCCTGTTCTTTAATCGACTCTCTACCACGGCATGCTGAGAACGGTCGATGATATCCATATGATTCGCATATCCCGGTAGTTAAATGCTCTTGAGCAAATTTGAGAAAGTCGCATGATAGCGCATCTCCTTGAAGAGTGCACGTTTGAAATAGATCTTAAGAGAATGAAATTCATTTGTCTTTTCCATCGAGTACCTACCTCCAAATATGTGATTGGGGTACCCGCCAAGAAATGAGCGTTGTACTCAAGTTTGGGGCAAAATAAACCCCTTGTAAATTTAAGCCACATCAGAAAGGGAAAAATGTTTCTTGCATTGCCTAAAGAAGCCTAGACTTTTCGCAGCACTCCTGGCGACATCGAACATGAGGTCATTCCAACGATCGTTGTCATTAACAAACATACCGGGTATTTAAAGTCGTTCGGTTTCAGCGATGCAAATGCCATTCATGGAAAATGCAAAGTATTAGAAGTTTACTGTAATGACAGAAGAGAGCATTGGTGGTCTCGATTCCATTAAAGAAAAATATCATCGATTCCAAAGGCGTGCATTTTCGCCAAGAGAGCTTGATGCAAAACTCCGTCAAATGCCTTTGAAATAGGAAGCGCTACGATTTTACTTTCATCACCCTGGTGAGAAGACTGGTTCCACTTCTCGGTTAGATATGTCATCAAATCATCAGGAGACCTGTTGAGACTTTCCGGACCAAAAACACCATACGAAATCCCATGAAAAACATTTTTCTTAACTCTTATAGAAATGTTTTTAATTTGAATGATCAATTTTATTAGGCTTTGTTTCATTTATGGCACTTGTTTGTTTGAAATCATTTGATAATTTTAAAATTAACCTTTTAAAAGAATGTTCAAGTCTTTTTTAAAATTTAATTTCCAGTATACCTAAATGGATTGTCTTTATCTCAAAAAGGAGTCAATTCAACAAAAATATTTATTGTTATTTTCGTATTCAGCAGACCAAAATTACCTAAAATTGACTGATAAATCCCATGCCGAAGAATCAGTGTTCGCCTGTGTTATCATTGCGGCAGTGGTGATCTCCAGTCCTGCCAACCAACGGATTTGAATGTGTCGCTGGGCTCACATGAAAGGTAAAATTGCTTACAGATTAAACAAAAGTGGTAAAAAAGCTTTAAAATGTTTAAAGAAGGGTTTTAAATTTTAGGTCCCTTTCCTTTTGGAAATATAGCTTCGAACATAAAAACTTTGGAGAAGCTAGTCTAAACAGGTGGTTCTAAACAGGAGCTGGTTTTCTCGGACCAAACCTTAGCGTTTCAATACCAATTGGTAAAAGCCCTAGTGTATTCCAGGCAGAGCTCCTCGCTCACATCCATAAATACACGGATAGTCAAGCAGCTATAAAAGCCCTTAGCTCACATACAATTGACTCCAAATCAGTTTTACACTGCTTCAATACGCTCCAGCAAGTCAGCCATAGAAACAAAACCATACTCAGGAAATGAAAAAGCTGGCGAGCTAGCCAGATGCGGTTCAGAAACCCCTTTCACAGGACCTGAACTCTTCTGCTACACACCCAAATCAGCCACCAATTTAGCTATAAATAGCTGGGAACACTCTAAATGTATCTCATACTGGGAAAACACTCCAGGTCTAAGACAGGCCAAAAGAGCCATCCAGCCCTTCAAAAACAATGCCAACAGGATCCTAAACCTAGGTAGGCATGATATCAAAAACCTAATAGGGTACCTCACAGGTCACCACGGTTTACGATACCACCTCAACAAAATGAAACTGGCTGACTCTCCACGGAGCACATTTTGTGCGAATGCCTAGCGCTCTGTGTAATCGCAACGAGGATCTTCTTCAAAGAACTCTTAAGTATCGAAGATTTGAAGAGGGAGAGAGAGAGAGAAGCATTATTACCTTTTCTAGAAAAGTGGAAAACGCACTAGCCTAAAATTTTCTTGACCTATGGTACAATAGATCTGTCCAGGTCGACGTACCGTATTCTTTCGCCTAGGCGGGTCAATTGTTAAAAAAAAAATGGTCTTAAAGCCTCCTATGTTGGTATCACTTTGTCCATATGCGGCAACGCTTTGACGCTTGATAGTTAATATGGCAGCTGATACCTACCATCTTTCTATTTAGTATTGTTTGGCAATTCATCCCACAAGTTTTACGCCCGAGCAGCGTTTACAAATCGTGAAAATTTATTTCCAAAATATTTATTTAGGTAATATAATCCTGTCACTTTCGAAGTAGCCACGAACATACCAAACAGCTACCTAGCTACCGTGAATTTATATTTTCACTCATAAAAAGCTCTACGGACAAAATGTACCCCAACTTCCAAACAAGGATCTAATAAAAAAAAACCTGTCAATCAAGTGCCATCTCTAATTTCTAAATTTGCAACAATACAAAAAAGTTTTTCCTTTCGACGTAAAGATCCACGTGTTTGGGGGAGGGGCGGGCATGGAAAAGCAAGGAACTTACCGAAACAATAGCAACGATGCGACGAAACAAAAGTCGCACAATGTCCACAAATATATATATACAATCAACAATCGTATGTCCCATTTCACAACCAATCTTCCCTCTTCACCCACACCGCCCTAGCACCATGAACTAACTCACGATAACAACTTTTTCTGTAGTATACTACTCCGCACAAGGAATTAAAGTACCCTGCTCCCCCCACACGTATAGCATCTTTCAACCCTCACGGTATAAACGTTCGCATCCGACTCCGAGTTGCCGCTGAGTTTTTGACACGTTTCGTAAATATTTGAACACGTTCTGGTTTCAAGTTGACCATTTCCGCGGTTCAAGTTTCCTGATTGCCTGTTAATAACCAAGAAGTTGCCAGTCGTTGTCGGTTCGCGGAATATACCCAAAGGAGAAAGTATTTTCATCAATGGCCTTCTCTGTATCCGTTTCACCTTTCCGGCGTGCAGCGATGCAGGAAATCCAGAAATTCACAAAATATAACCTGCCGAGTTGAACTGCTGTTTGTTTTGTGGTAAAAGTCTTATCGGATCGCTGCATCTCGAGGATGTTATTCTTTCGCTTGAATTGATAGTTTTCTTTTTTTTTTGTACATTTGGAAGGAGCTACTCAGATGTGAGCTAAGCACGATGTTTTCAGATCCTTATCATTGATGATAGAGATGCATCAGTGTGTTGACAGACTCGATTTATGCACTTAAAAAATGATATACCACTTCTCCAACTAAGTTAAATTTCATTTGTTTTAATCTGAAAGTTAATCCGCACTTCTTGTAAGTCACGAGTACGCATCATCTCCAACAAAACCTAGACAATTCCCATACGAACTAACTTACCGACACAGATGACAAATGACAAAAATTAATCATCCAAGAAATAGCAAGGTGCAATAGTTAAAGAGAAATTTGCCGTTAGATCAAATGCCGTTATGATGTACAGGTGGGTCTTAAGTTTTTCACTAACAACACCACGAACTCGAATGCCGCATAGTTAACATTGAACTCCTGTGCGAAAAGACGGGAACGACGATGAAGACGACGAATAGAAATGGTTGCTTACGACCTTACAAACGGAACCGTTCATGGAGTGCACCCCTGCCCTGCACCGCAACGGTCGTGTCTGAGAAGTTTTCACCTTTTATTTAAGGTTTCTGGTACCTACGAGTATGTGTGCGAGCAAAACGTACACAAGAAAACGAAGCACATAATATTGAAAAAAATTAAACGTTCACAGTACACACATTCCTTTGAGCAGAAAAATCCAGGTGGAAATGGCAGACATTAGTTGTCGGTTCGGCCAAAGTTCCCCGAAACCCAACCTAGTTTGACTATGCTAACGCAGCACATAAATTATCATAGTTTGAATAATGTTGATCGTAAAATGGACGAAAGTGAAATACGCAAAGATATTGCCATCCTCATGCGAATACAGTGCAATGGACAGTGTCCAGACGGGGCTACGCCTGATACTTATGGAGATTAGGAAAGACGAATAGGCCTAGTTCATATGTAGCTAATGGGACGGAAATATCAACTTGGACAGCAGTGGCAGTAGCAGTCGAATCAGCAACTACTACAAGGATGTGACCTTAAGTGAAGATAAATAAGATTATATTTTTGGTGTGAGTTTGAAAGATTATTCCTTAGGGACAAACAACACCTATATCATGGATAGTTGCAGAGGGTGATAGAGCGGTAGATTGAGTCGGCTGGTGGCGGGGGGGGGGGGGGGGGGGGGGTCTTGAAACGTGTTGGATGAGATTTGTGTATGAGAAACTCTCAGGTGAATGAGGAGAACGATGATGATGGGAAATGGAGCGAAAGAATACATTATGTCTATAGGAGTAGGTGTGGGAAAGGGATCCACTTTATGAGTGACATTTTTCAGGGCAATTACATTTAGTGGGTTGTTTATTGATTTGTTTATCTCTATAATGTCACGCACTTGAGTATTATTTGGCTGTGAAGATGAAAGATAGGGGATGGCCTAAGGCATTTTAAATGGCATTTAAATGTACGAACAGGGTAGTCATTTTGTAGGATTTTGTACTATGTATAAAGATGTTCGGTCCATTTTTAAGCTGAATTACCTAAAAGAACTGAATTTACGACTACTATCCTAAATATTTTTATGATCCCATCCCAAAAAGTGGAATTGGGAGTGGGAAAGAGTGATGAACCTATGGTGCAATTTGCCATATTTCGCTTTGACATAGTGAAATAAGACCAAATTTCAACGCTTGGCTTTATTTCACATTGTTCAAGCGAAGTAAGAGCAATTTGGAATTATTTCACCCTCCATTGGTGCTATTTTTAACAATTTGCTTACATGTTAGACATATAGGACCTACACAAACCAGCTACTCCAAATTAAACAGTGACTCCAAGCAGGAGGGTCGCAGAGGGGCAGCATGCGGCCCACGAAGAGTTGCGAAATCACAAGTAAAGGATCTTTCATTAGCGACTTGACAACTTCAAACTTTCAGTGTGAACGCACCCTTAAACCGATTACCAAACTGTCAATGTCAAAATATTCTGTAAAATCAAAATATTCATCATGGTGAACTACACGAAAGAACAACTTTTAATAATTAAAATTTACTACCGAAGTTCCGATTCGGTGGTCGCAACTTTAAGAGCGTTAACCCCAATTTTCGGCCGTAATTCTCGTCCCAGTAGACAAGCAATTCATAGTCTAGTGAAAAAATTTGAGTCAGAATACCTATTCGCTGCTTGATTTTGCCGTGCCAGTGAGAATACGTTTTGCCCAAATTGTGGAGAATATTGCAGCCGTAGAGGCGTCCGTCGCAAACCAGCCCAACCAGTCAATTTCAGATCTTGGAATACACCCTTACAAAATCAAGCTGTAGCTGACTCAAGAACTAACTCGAACCACTCGATCATATGAAGCGACGTACGTTTTCGAACATGATGGACGAAAATGGAAGAAAATGAAGAATTTCATCGCAAAATCATCTTCAGCGATGAAGCGCATTTTTGGTTAAACGGCTTCGTCAAAATGCAAAATATGCGTTACTGGACTGGACAATTTGTTATATTGAAAATTGTAATGTTCAATGAAATTTTTGCAGTTGTCAAGGTTATAACTGATGTTGTGAGCTTAACTTCGATTTTCAAATGCGAAATGGGGTTTTCTTATTGAAAACCGCAGAATCAATCTGATTATTGTTATTGTCAAATTAATAACTGACTTTGTTTATCTAAAAGTTATTGTCGATGTGATATATAGATGCAATTATATCATTATTTTATTATATTGATGCTAAGGTGCCGGGAAATAATTTCATGGGCAATAACTTCACCTCGAGTGGGAAATAACTTCACTTTTTTGTGAAGTTATTGCCCACTGAAGGTGGTAAGAACAACTCACTTATTAGCATTAAAATTATTAAATTAATTAGAAGACTAAATTATTTAGAAGACCTTAATTGTTTTTTTTTAATTTTTTATGAAGATATTAAAAAAGTTCTGTAAATTGAAAAAAGTTTGAACAATCTGGGTATTCAATGTTAACCAAAAACCGTGTATTGTTTCCCAACGTGTTTTTAGGAATGAAATGCGATCTTCAACCTGCCGTATAGTTTCGCCTTTAAAAACGAAAGCTGTCTGAGTCCCTTATCGTGAATCTTCTGATACCAGTATTCGTTTGGAAAAATATCCATTTTTTTGGGGTTTTAATGACCTGTTGGTAAAATAACATTGAAGACAGATATACTGCGCAGTTTCCAAGGAAATGTTGAAAGAAAACATTTTTTTGTAGGTTTTAATGACCTTTTTTTGGTTTCGAGGCAAAATAACCTAATGTCAAATAAAAAATATCAGTTAGCAATCACTTATTCTAATATTATAATTTAAGTTATTTGTTATGTTTTTCATTAGTTAATTTGTTGGTCTCAGACGACTTTTTTGTGCGACGTTCTCAAACCATCCCTGTCTCCACTTACGATAAATGGATAGCAGAAAGCAAAAGAAAAAAACCTAAGCGGAGCAACTGACAATTTTCGTTTGCTGAGCATTTCAAAGCATGCTTTGTTCGTTTAAGAGAGAGAGAGGCAATGATTTTCATCGAGAGCATCACTGCACAATGGCATTATTGTATACATTATATCATATGCGATAACAGCATGCTTTCAATCGTAAACTATAGAAATATAGTTGCTATAATGGTCTACACTTGAGATTGTGAGAGCTTGATTATCGCATATTATCAATTTATCGGAAGTGGAGACAGCGTATTATGGCTTTGCCTTCGCGTTTTTGTGACAATGACAATGAGTAAGCCCGATGAAGATAAGGGTGCATAATCACATATTTGTTCTCACCAGGAACTTCGCTTTCTCGCCTCGATGAGAGTGCAAGTGAAGATATGGATACACACAATAATCAATTAGATGACTTAGGCGTAAGCAGTAGGTATATGAAATAATAGCATAAGTTCATTTGGTAGAGTTTCCTGAGTATTGTTGCATGTTTGCTTGAACTGTGTCATTAATTAGTCAACTACGCCATCTAGTAGAAAGTGGCCATATTACCGATTTTGGCAGCATTGGAATAGCAGTTTGAGTAGCTGTGGTATAACTTGGTATATTATTCTCGAACCTTCTGAACTTAACGAACCTTCTCAACGAATCTGGAAATTTCGATAGGTGTCACTAGGAGATATAAATAGATGTCGCAGGAGCACCCAAGACATTCGAGTTGTGAACCGCGATAAAGAAGGGCGATAGATGACAGTAGTGAAAAGTATAGAGAATATTGAATAAGAGAAAAGTGATTGTTTATTTAAAGTGATTAATTGTGAAAGTGAAATGTTGAATTAAATAAGTGAATTATTAGAATAATAATCAAGAAGTAAAAGACATTGAAAGAGAACTAATAAAGATTAATTAAATAGAATTACGTTTTATCTTTTCGAATCCTAGCCTGGATGTAACAGTATGTATTTGGTTTTCCTGTGTGTTTTGTAGATAGTGTCTTCTGGATGAAATTTTAAAAGGAAGTGAAGTCGGTAGAAATCGAGTTATACTCCACGCCACTGTTGACATCTTATGTTTTCGTCATCTCAGGTACCTAAGTACCTAAGTCTTTGCAGGTAGGTTGTTCTTCTCGATTACGTTTTTTTTTTTTTTTTTTTTTTTTTTTTTTAATTTAAATAAAAGGAAATCCAAATCCCAGAGCACTCAGACTCGGTAACGTTCCATTGTACTACCAGGCAGAAATCCTCCTTTTGGTGTAGAGGCATGTGATTGGGTGGCGTATGTTGTTGTTCCCCATGGGGATTGAACCTGCACCGCACGGGTCACAAGCCAACACACTAGCCTCTACACCGTCGCCACCCGGACTCTCGATTACGTTGGTCTTCTCAGTAAGGCTGGTTTTCCCAATTAGTTATCCTATTAGTTTGCACCTCCGTTCAGTTTACACTGATTGGTTTGTAATCACGTAAAAGTATAGGGATGATTTTTAAATTCAGCCAAGCGTTAGGCGAGTATTAAACAGTATTGTACTGTACTGGCATCTGAGGTAGTTGGATCATTCAGTGGTATTTAGGCATAAGGCATATTAATTGTAAGCAATGTCTTTTCTGCTGACAAAGCTGGCGAGGGTTAAGAACGTTAACGCCTACGGATCCGTCGAAACAACCGATGCAACGGATTCTCTGCGCTGGGCCCTTAAGTCTTTTCATGATGAAATGGCAATGTTAACTGAGCATGTTTGACTTCGACACAAGTCAAAATCACGTGTGAGCGTTTAAAAGTAGAACACTTAAAAAGCCTGTATAACAAAATATGAGACAATATCCTTCTTAACCATTCACCCATATTTAGATGTTTGCCTCACTCACTTTTTGGGGGATAAGAATAGGGTATCTAACAGTTTGTCAAGCGGACTGCAACCTTACATAATATTTCTATACTGTTTTGGAGTTTAATACAAATGTTCGACCTTTTTAAAGTTTTACACAGGGTGGAGCAAAAGGTATGAACCTATCACAAAGCAACATATATTTTACAAATGGCGTCGAATATCGATTTTTACATTGATGAAGCAGACAAAATTAGATATTGTGAAAATAAGAAATATAACGCTATACTCGTGAATATCGCGGAATAATCGCGGAAAATCGTGAAGTTCTGAATAAACCCATGGACAATGTCATGAAACGAGTCAACTGAACGGTGATCATTTGACCGATATCATTTATTCAACTTAATGTTATCAATTTAACAACTTCAAATAAACTTGTATTTAAAACACAGCCCAATTCGTTTAATTTCTAACAAAATGACAGCCAATCCACACTATGACATGACATTGCTTTTGCCCCCCCCCTGTATGTAGGATAAGGTCGGTATGATTTGACAGGGAGGAGGAATTGACATTAGCACTTTTCTTGAAAACAATTGATTTGGCAGCACTTTAAATGATGAGCAAATGAAGTTAGTTACGATGGGTGTGAATAACTGATCAGTGTGTCCTTGAAGCTCTGTGAAGTTGATGTGTTTTTATTTGTTTTAGCCCGTTGATGTAATTTTGATGGTAAGTAATCCAAGTGTAATTTCTTTAATTTTAAGCTTTTGATACTTAAATTGCAATATTGGGGTGCACCTGCATTTGACTAAAACTTATTGGTAGAAAAACAATTTTGCTGCGTGGTTTTACAAGGGTTTTTTAGAATTTTTGCCAAAGGTAGATTGAAAGGAGGTTTTGACAATTGTTTTGTAGGAGCAATTGACAGAATGTCAAATCCTCCTTCTTAAGTCAATAAGAATATCTACTGATAAAAAAGCCTTTTAGGTACTCTTTTTTTAGAATATTAAAAATGCCACCATTTATAAAATGCTATAAAAGACATTCACAACAAAAAAGAGTCTATAAGCAGTTCCGCAAAAAAATTGGTATTAATCGTACCACATTAATGATTTTGAAACATCTTATTATCTTATTATATTTTTTTTGTTTGTTTTTTGTTTCGTTTCGTTGTCTAGTTGATGTATATTTATTTTATTTTAAAGTAAATTTGAAGTTTATTTTATGAAGAGTATTTCTTTTTTTTAAAGCTATATTTCTTGTTTAGTTTTAAAGCTTTTAAAATTCAATATAAATGAAAAAGACTTAAAGAATTTAAAAAGACTGAGTTCCTTATAAGTTAGAAAAATAATAAAATAACTATTTACAGAAAACTAACCAGATTTTGTGTTTATTTAATAATTAAAAACTTTTGAACCGTCAAATGCTGCTCTCTCTGTCAAAACCTCCTAACGCCAATGTCAAATCATCCTAACCCGAAGGAGGAATCGACAATTTGGAAGGGTTAAAAAAAAGTCTATAACCAAGATACAAATATTTAAATCGATAATTAAACGATGTTTTTATGTAGCTAAAATGATATTTTAACATAATGCAAATTTTTAAAATATAAAACTGTATTTGAATTTTGAGATATTTTGCAAAGTTTGTTTTGAAGGCGAACAAATTCCATTTCAAAAAGTTGACTGACATGTAAATGTAAAAAAAATTTATTTAACTCGTAAAATGAATTAAATTTCTGGTGAGGCACGCTTTTTTTTCATTTTGAAGCACATTTATACTTTTGTATATTTTTATAATTATTGAAACAAAAAAGCTCGTTTTAATTATTTTGGTTGACTTATTGAAATCAGTGAACTTTTTTAGCTAAATTCCCGTTTGCCTTCAAACCCTGCATATGATGTACAATGTTACATATAAGAATGTTTAAAAAAAAAGTGCATTGTTTTATCGTCAAATTTCTTTACTGATGTACATACAGGGTAATATCGTGTCCTAATGTGAATTGGATGCCATATTTCTAGAAGTAAAACAAATTGGGCTCTATTTGCACGGGAAGTTTATTTGAAAGTGTAAAATAGATGACATTAAGTTGAAAAAATGTTATCGGTCAAATGACCCTCCTCAGTTGGCCCTTTTTATGGCATTTACCACGGTTTTCTTTATAACTTCGCGATTTTCTGCTATTATTCCGCATTCTTCAGGAGTGCATACTCCATGCCATTGCGTTCCATTGCTTACTCACTCACATTTTAATACATGTTTTTTAGGTTTTTCACTGGTTCTACGAGGGCGGGTCAATAAGTCCGTGACTTTTTGAATTTCTGACCTCTTTACTGAAACAGCAACACTGCTCCTGTCAACAGCCATCTGTCAGTTGACTCCTGTCAAAATTTAAACTTGCTGCGTCAGTTAGTTTGTGTTTGACAGCTATTTTTATCAGACTACTCACTAATTTGAGGAGAAAATGGAAAAAAGTGAATTTCGTGTGCTTATTAAGCATTATTTCTTGCGAAAAAAACCATTACCGAGACCAAGGCTAAGCTTGAAAAATACTATGGGGACTCTGCACCATCGATTTCAATGGTAAAAAAGTGGTTTACTGAATTTCGTTGTGGCCGTACAAGCACTGAAGATGCCGAACGTCCTGGACGCCCAGTTGAGGTCTCTACACCCGAAACAATCGAAAAAATTCACGATATGGTGTTGGCCGACCGAAGATTGAAAGTGCGAGAGATTGTGGAAGCCGTAGGGATCTCGCATGGCTCAGTGGTTTCAATTTTGAATGATCACTTGGGCATGAGAAAGCTTTCCGCAAGATGGGTGCCGCGTTTGCTCACAGTCGACCACAAACGCAATCGTGTAACAACTTCACAGGAAGGTTTGGCGTTGTTTAATCGCAATATGGAGGAGTTTTTGCGCCGTTTTGTAACCGTGGACGAAACATGGATCCATCACAACACACCAGAGACCAAACAACAGTCAAAACAGTGGGTTTCTAAGGGTGAACCGGCGCCAAAGAAGGCCAAGGTGGGTTTGTCAGCCAATAAAGTTATGGCGACTGTTTTTTGGGATGCACGCGGGATAATCCACATTGACTACCTTCAAAAGGGAAGAACAATCAATGGGGAATATTATGCCAACTTATTGGATCGATTCAATGACGATTTGAAAAAAAACCGACCTCATTTGGCCAAGAAAAAAGTTCTTTTCCACCAAGACAATGCAAGGGTGCACACATGTGCAGTTGCCATGGCAAAAAACCATGAATTGGGCTATGAATTGCTCCCTCATCCACCCATTCTCCAGATTTGGCTCCGAGCGACTACTTCTTGTTCCCAAACCTGAAGAAATGGCTTGGTGGAAAAAGATTTGACTCCAATGATGAAGTCATCTCGCAAACAAAGGCCTATTTTGAGGACCTCGACAAATCATTTTTTTTTTTGAAGGGATAAAAAAATTGGAGAAGCGTTGGACAAAGTGTATAGAGCTCAAGGGAGACTACGTTAAAAATAAATTATTATTTTTATCAAAAAATCTGTGTTTTATTCCAAAAGTCACGGACTTATTGACCCGCCCTCGTATCTAACAAATTATTTTGTAAGTTATTGTAAAACAGTTCCTTAAAAATGGGCGTGGCAAAAAACTTTGTGCAGTGAAATTGTTTAAAACGACTTCATCTACATACTTTGAAAAGAATATTACTTTCATTTCCATTGATTTCAATAAAACGTTTCGCTTTAAATAGTTGGCGTGTCAGCAGACGGAATTTAGAAATATCTACACTTGAGCATTTTTGGCATATAGAGAGTATATTTACAAATCTCAGCTCTCTGTCTCGAATTTTGGTTTCTTCGATGAACATTAATTTTTAAACCGTCGGCGTCTCAATGGGCGGATTTTAAAAATACTTACAATTAGTCGTGTCGGGCCTCTATAGAGTATAAGATGAAAACTTCTGCTTTCTAGCTCAATTTTAAAGGCCTCAAAACTGGTGATTTTATACATTAATGTGTTTGTAAAAAAGTGTTGAAGTGCATAAAATATATTAAACTTGTAAGCTTAAATAAGGGTGTTTAATTGTTCTGTTTCTACCCTGAAATAAAATTCTTATCATTATGTGGATGAACTTACACAAATTTACTTAAACGTCAAAAAATGCGTTTCTTTTTTTTTCTTTTTTTTTGGCATATTTCAACTTGAAAACAGAAATAACATGGCAAAAAGGTAAATATTTGAATTTAACCCTTAACTGATGTCGTGGGTCCAGTGGACCCATGTTCAAACTTTAAACGTGTGTAAAAAGCGCAACAGTTACCGCAGCTGTTTCTACTTTTTAGTACCTTGCTACAGTAAGTTAACGTGTGCACAGTGGAAGGACACACTTCACTCGCTTCAATAAAGGTTAGTTTCAGTATCAACATGGGTCCCCTGGACCCACGACTATAGATACGTGATTTATTTGTTTATGTAGTTAACAAGGTTTTTTGTTTTATTTCAGGTAGGTATTTATAATGGCAAGTATCAGTGGCAATCAAGATTTTATAATTGAGCAATGGTTGAATGAATTGTCCGGCGATGAAGACGAAAATGGATCGAATTTAAGACCATTGCAGGGTAATACTCATTCTGATAATGATTTTTCGGACAGTGATGAAGAATTTATAATACCTAGTGACCATGAATCCAACTCCGAATTGTCTGATTCTGATGGCTAAGATACTCATCAAGATGAAGCTGATGTGGTTGAAGAGGTTTCTAGCAGTGGGTACCTTTAAGGAAAAAACCGGTTCAAGTGGGCTAAAGCACCACCTGCAAGAAACGCTCGAGTCAGGAGCCACAACATTATTAGATTGCCTTACACAACATCTCGATCAAGGCCTGTTGACCTGTTTGATCCAAAAGAAGCGTTGGACAAAATATTTGATTCGAATATAAAGAACAAAATTCTAACTTGGACAAACGTGAAACTGGCAATGTTTAGATTAAAATACATGTCCCCGAACCGTGCAGAACTAAAGGAATGTACTCCACAAGAGCTAGACGCATTTTTGGGCCTATTGCTTTACTCAGCTGTGTTTAAGTCCAATCATGAATCCGTTATATCTTTATTTGCTACAGATGGAACAGGTCGAGACATTTTCCGACTATGCATGTCCGCATTGCGATTCTATACACTCCTATTATGTCTTCGTTTTGATAATCCAAATGATAGAAATGAACGAAAAAAAACAGATACAAGTTGCATTGTGACAGAAATTATAAAAATTTTTAATAAAAACGCTCAAGAAAATTACTCAATCGGTGCTAATGCTACTATAGATGAAATGTTGGTTGCTTTTCGTGGCCGTTGCAAATTTAACGCAAGCGTGTCTGCGATTATGCAAACCAATTTTTAACTCGAATCGCAACATCACGACAGACAACTGGTACACTTCGATGGAACTTATAAATCTGATGAAATCAAGAGGTCTAACTGTCCTCGGTGCCTTGAAAAAAAATAAGAAGGAAATTCCAAAATCGTTTTTGCCTCACAAAGATAGACAAGTCGGATCATCACTGTTCGGATTTACAACAATACAACAATTGTGAGTTATGTCCCGAAAAAAAAAACAAATCTGTCATCATCATGTCATCCATGCACCATGATAACTTTGTAGATCAGTCTATCAATAAACCTGAAATTATCCTTCATTATAATAGCACAAAAGCTGGTGTTGACTCTGTAGATCAAATGTGTTCAGTGTATTCATGCAGTCGCAGAACTCGTCGTTGGCCGATGGCTGTTTTATATAGGCTATTGGACATGAGTGCACTAAATGCTTATATCATCCAGCAGAGCCATGAATCAGCATCGAAGATGACAAGGTTGGTATTTATGAAAGGGCTTGCAAAAATTTTGTGTGAATCCCGCATGAAGGAGAGATTTTATACCCAAAGACTTCCTGTGCAATTGAAGACTGGCATTCGTAATATCCTTAGACTTGAAGCCGATGCAGCTCCAGATGATGAAGAAGCTCTAAAACTGGAAAGGAATAAAAGGAAAAGGTGTTCTCTGTGCCCGTCTAATAAAAAAGCTAAGACTGTGCACCTTTGTGCTTCGTGCAAGCTGCCCATTTGCTTGACTTGTTCAAAACAAGTGTGCCTCTCATGCTTATAAAGCAGCTCACTTTGACCAATGTCAAAATTTTTCAAGGAGAATATTTTTAGTTTTTTTTAACATAGTTTTAAAAAGTAAGTTTTAGAATTGAAGAAAAATGTTTTTTTTTTTTATTTAAATACTTTTGTTTTGTATTTTATATATATTTTTATAAATTACATGTTTTTTATGATAAGTATATTGAGACTTATTAATAAAAGTGCAAATTTGAAGTAAAACCGACTGTTCCTGTCGCTAAATTTTTAAAAATTACATTTTTAGTTGTTTAGTTTAAAGTTTAATAAAAAAAATATTTAAAAAAATTAATACTTTTATTTTAATCATATTTTAAAACAGTTGGGTCCAATGGACCCCACGACTATAGAAGCGTTCACTATTTTCACGACATCAGTTAAGGGTTAATATGTTTAAAGTTAGTAAAACTGATCAAGTATATAGAGCGAGTAGGTATTAATCGTTTTTTCTGATCTTAGAGAAACACATCTTATTATGTACCTACCTATTATTATAATTTCTTTTTTCTCTTTTTAATTGAGTGTTTTTTTTATTTTTCATCAGTTTTTTATAGTTTACTCTTTTTCCAACTTTAATCCCTAATGCAATGTACTGTGAAATGTGTGGTAACAATATCTACCATTTGTAAACTTATAGGCAAAATAAATATAGGTATCAATCTCAACTTTAAAATTAACTTGAGTTTCATCTCGCAGGTTGCTACTTTATATTCATGCACGCGGAAGTAAACTGCAGTAATGGCGCGATTATTCCCGAATTATAGTAGATCTCATTTGGACTCGAGAACAAAAACTAAGTATCACAAGTACATTGTAGCTATCTAAAGAATTGTCTGAACAGTCTGTAAACAGTCTCAACATAGTATTACTACGACGACGTACTTCCACACATGATTAAACCAATTTCCTCAAATTTAAACTATACCCACTCACAGCTACCAGACCCAACAAATTAACAATTATTATTAAGTACATATGCACCCCATGGAAAATTGGGGGTCGTCGGAATCATATGACTCCTGCTGGTAAACTTCTCCAACAAATTCCATTGCCCAGATGAGATTTGATTAAAGTGAATCCATCCTCTCCTCCAATCATCCAAACATACTTATGTTAGATTAGTTAATTTGCCCCATCTGCCGCATAAACAATCGCCCGTCCCGTCTCACTTTAATGGGAAGTGAGAGCAGAGCAAGTCGACGACGTTTGTGTATATGACCAAATATACTCACGACATACGGTCGGCGTGAATTTAATCACATGCTCAATGGCCCACGGCACAACGTATAGGCGAGTATCAGATTCTAGGCTTTAATTCAATTAGTTAGGTGGTGGAATCGCATCGGTTAACGGGTGCGGCTCTTTGTTCGTAAATGCAAATATCTCGTTTAATCCTTAACCATGTCGATTATATCCAGCGGGCGTTTCTTCCTCTCTGTCATATCCTTAGTTTTGATTTTAAGTGTTCAAAGTCGCGATTTGGCTCACATATCAGGTAGTCTTGGTATTATTGATGCTATTATGCATTATGGGACGCAGAATTCAACGGTCACTGTTCATGACAGCCTTAGTAGGGACCTGAAATCGGATGAGTTAATTTTCATGGAAACCAAACCTGTCGAACGGACGGACTTTGTGCATTGGAATTTTGATAACGATGACATCGTTAAAGTGGAGGATGGGAAGTATGTTTCCGACCATCGACGCATTGATATGAGTGATTTTGTGATGCTCGTACCATCGGAGGAGGTCAAAGGGATAGTTGCGAGCTATTACAACAATGACTTGGAAGTGCAACGGGGTTATGCATATTTACGCAGCGAGGACTTTTACCATCTGAAGGAGAAGATTTTGGCGATTCCTGAAATGATGGATTTCTTAAATTACCTCAATCACAGCGGATTGGATGTAATTGGTTTTCTTTATGCACTCACCAATTTGACTGCCCTGCCTGAGGAGTATCCTATTGAAGTGGGTGAGTTGTGAGGATGTGTTATTGTTTTCATTTATTTGTATCTTTGTTTTCATTGTTATATAAGCATTTTATACAGCAAACGCAACCGATATCTCCCGGATCTAATAAGTTTTGCTCACAAAAGCGAAAAACAGAATTGATGAATTCATCTTCGTCGTTTTCTTCGTTATTGTGCAGTTATCCAGAGTCATCTATGCCACAGACATAGACTACTTTTAATAATCGGTCTCCTTTGAGCGATCTGGCTAAATTGTTCAGGTCCTTCTTGTAACACGCAACGAGTTTGTTTTAAAGACAACTAAGTAAATGTTCTTCCATTTTCTTTTTTCTCTTCTCCCTCAATGACGGTAAGGCTACGATAAGTATTAAAGGGATCATAATCCTCGAACTTAACTGCATCCCTACTGGTCCGCCTGTGGGGTTCGCCGGTTTGACATCAGAAAATAACGGCAGGCCTCCCGATTTTGAGTCACTTCGTCTCTGAGGCCATCCAGGCGATCCATTTTCTTCGAGATAGATTCTTTGATGTTAAGGCTTCCTGGGATCTTGGAACTTCTTATTGAAACAATCTTTGTTACTCCTTTTGTCACGCGAAGCATCTTCATCTCAGCCGACTAATACGATACCCATTCCGCTCAAATACTTTAACCCATACATCAAGTGTTCGTTGCAGCGACGTTTGATACTCGATAATGATGTGATAATGATTCTTCTAATCCTAATTTCCATAACGCCGGCGCTGTGTAGCCAATACATGATAAGGGTACTAAAAAGATCCCTTTAGTGCGTGTACATTATAAAAAAAGTGGTATGGGTGCGACCCGCAAGGTCCACACGACTAACTGGGAAGAAATTAAAAAAACAATATTTATTTTTTAATTAATTATTATTATTTATTTTATTATTATTATTATTATGATTATGGTTATTATTATCCGTAATAGAAGTTCTGGTAGAGGACGGCACCCCCCATGCCTCGTCGTCCTCTTCCATCTCCTCTGCCTCTTCCAATTCCTCTTCCTCTTCCTCCTCCTCTTCCTCCTCTTCTTCTGTCTCTGTTTCCACCTCTACCAGTCTTTCTTACCCAGCCACCGCCCCTGGAGGTGGCTAGTTTGGCTTTATTTTAGTTATTTATTTACCAACAAAAAACGGCTGGACCTATTTTGCTATAAACTCAATCAGTTCAGAGTTACGTAATTACGCTTCAAATAAACCCGGTCCCATGTCAATATCATCTTTGGTTCTCGAAATAATCGTGGCGAAATATAATTCCGAACGCACATACGCACATACACACAGCCATACATCTCTATAAAAACGTTGGATTTGGATTCTGGTGACCGTGAGATATGTCAAAATCCGCGATTAATAAAATCGGCCCCATTAAAAGAATTTCCACTGGGAGGTTAAAAATCCTTCACCAAAGAATAACTGATGCACTTTGAAGTCCGTCACTTTTCCTTCAAGCTGATAATCAAGGACTGTAATAAACATCAAGCGACTAAAGATGCTTACCTGGTGTACAGTGACTTTGATTGTGATGTGACACCAAGGGCATCTTACTCTTGTCTTTACTCCCTCATATATGTCCATGATAATCTGTACGTATTTTTATGGAACTCCTCGTTGTCTTAGTACCATCCATAGCAGATCCCTTGGTTGTCTATCAAAGGCCTTTTCAATCAGCAGACGCCATTAGCAAATCCTTTAAGGAATCACAATATTTTTTCATCATGATCCCTATACTTTGGATTTCATCGGTGATTAATTTACTTCGACAAACCCGCTCTGGTCTTCATATAGCCGTATTATTTTCCGCACTCGGCTATCTAATACCCGCTTAACGATCTTCATGGTGTGTGAAATCAGCTTGATAGAACGGTAATTATTACTTTTCCTTTGCACAAAGGAACAAGAAAACTTTGCATCCACTGATTAACATTGGATCACCTCTCATCAGTTTGTATATGAGAACCATGAGTCATTTTTACCCGATATCTTCCATCTTTTTAAAGAACTCAGAGAGTATCTCGTCCGGCGCGAAAGCTTTTCATTTTTTGGAATCTTTAACCGCTTTCCTAATTTCTTCAACAGTCATTGTTCCGCGCTGAGGCGAGCGGGAATTTAAATAGTTAATCTTGCAATAGGCGATTGCAAGCCGAACAAGTAAATGCCTCAGTTAGGCGAACTGAAACAGTAGAGAAATTAAACAATTGAAACTCGATTCAAACTTTCGTTTCTAAAAGATGTCTTAATTTTTTGGCGGTAGGTTGACGAGTAATTCAAACATATTCCATTTGCTTCTCTTGAAGCAATTGATTTCTTATGTACAGCTCCAGCTGTTTTCTTTGAGGTCGTTGACCCTACAAGATGTTACTCCTTTTTTAATTTGCAAAAAGTTGTAACCACTAATGTCGCACTAACACCCGGAAAATGCGCGGTTCTGTGTGTTGCTTTATCTCTTGCAACAATGCCCCACATATTCGGAGTGGGTGTTAGAGTGCACTTTTGTAGTTATGTGGATCTCTCTCACATTTTCTTCGGCCATCATGAAAATTGTTGTTTGTTGGTCAGAGGTGATGACCACATTTGTCAAATGGCGTTGCCATTGGTGCGAGGGAGACCGCACTGTCTTCTTCTCTTTTGAATGCACCGAAAAAAAACGACATATCATTTTAATATTTTATTAATATCAAATAGCATATCATATCAATTTTTCAAAAAATGATACGAAAGATTGTATTTATAAAAATTAAAATATTAAAATATAAAAAAATTAAAATTATTTTCTATATTGTAATATCAATAAATAATATCAAAATTTGGTTTGCATTTAACCATATTTCTAAAATTTTAATATCATATTAACGCTATTACAATATTAACTTGATGTACAAAAGGCTGTGAATTAAGATTATTTTGATATCTTAAAATATCAACATGATTGCGTTCTCTAAACTATATTACATTCTAAATTATATTTTTAGTCGGGTACAGTGGCTCAATGGTTAGTGTGTCGGACTACTAATCGAAAGGTTCCCGGTTCAATTCCCGCCGGGGCCAAGTAACATCTTGAGTTTTTTCCACTGCCCCACCTCTTGCGAACGTCTGACAAACATCCAAGAGTATCAATTGTCATGAGAACCTTCTCAAATTTGCCGTTCGGGCACTTCGCAAAGAAAAAAAAAGAAAAAATTAGCATCAGCAATATCAGTTTTTGCATATCAGTTTGGCATTTATAATGTAAAATTTTAATTAAGAAATGTTAAAACGATTTTATTATTTTCACATTTTAATTTTCAATACATATATGAATTTTCATAGTAAATCCATATCGTCAATGTAATAGTGATATGATCAGTATATCAAAAGTGATATTTTTAATGTTGGATCACTTTTATCACCGAAAAATGTTAATTTCACAGTTGTTTTATCAAAATATTTTTTTCGGTGTGCACAACCAAATTTGACAGTTCTCAAATTTAATTCCTGGTGATGCGTCGTGAAGTGGTTTCGTGGTGTTTTTAATTTAGTTTTTTATCGTTTTCTTGTGTTATTTTGTGTTGTGTGCACTAGAGCTAATTGCTCGCAATGGTGGCTTGCATTGTGAGCTTCATTCGAGTCCATTCGCGCAATTAGCTTCCTGCAAACACACAATTGCATCCCTCGCTCGGGCATCATCTTTGTTGTGCAGCAACAGTCATGTCAGGTATTTCTTTATTGTTAGGAACGGCTCTAGGAAAATATTACCGAGGAAATTGTTCATTAAGAAGTCCTTCACTATACTGTTGCCACCAGTATAATATTATTCCGTCATTCACTAGAAGCAGCCCTTAAGCATTGTTGACGAAGTTCGGTAAACGAGTTTGGTGAGTATTTCTCCTTCTCTGAGCAGCTATTTCGAAAATGGTTGCCGAAGAAGAAATATCTTCTAACTCCCGATACGAGCCTTCCATACACATTGCTTGAATTTGAACAGACCTTTTCTTCGTGAGATTCTTGCAAAGTTTAAAATAGCTTAGCACTTCAACGTCTTCAAGTTTTGTCTTTAAAAAATAATAAAAAAAACTTCAAGCCCTCGAAGTACTCAGCTATTTCAGCTGGTTTATTTATTTTTCTTGTTTTGCGGGCTACAGTCCGCTGATCATAAATATAGTAAAGTCTAAGTATGGTTGAATTGTTGAGAACGCTCTACATATTTTGTTATATAACATTTAAAGGATTTTATCAAAAAAAACGCTCCCTAGCTCAAACTTGGGTGTTTCAATAAAATTGTTTTATTTAATTGTGGGCGTGTCAGTAGGCGGATTTTAAAAAAATTAACACATGAGCATAAAGGGACCCTAGAGAGTATCTATATATATAAAAGAAAGTGTCCGAAGCGATGTAACCGCATAACTCGAGATTGGCCGAACCGATTTTGATGTTTTATACTTTGTTGGAAAGGTATTTTCTCAGCACGGGTTTTAGAAGAAAAAAAATCTAAATTTCAAAATGGCTTATTTTGACCACCCAGTGTGTTACGACAGTTTTTTTTCGATTTTTTTTAAATTTTTTTTTTTTTTTTCATTTTGTATTTATTTATTTTGGCAACAACCAAATAAAGAATCACATTTGAATGTAACATATCGTATCACAATTGAACTGTCAGATAGACACGCAACGTAACGCCATCTATTATCGATCAATGGAGAAGCCAATTTTGTTTCATGTTTGGTGGCGCTGTCGGATTCGGATTTCTTCATTGCGACAAATTTTTGTGAATTAAAATTGATATGAGAATATATCTATATCTATTTATATATATATGTATATAAAAATCAATCCATATTTGCGTTTGTTGCCGGTGTTTGGCCAAACGCGTTAACCGATTCCAATGAAAATTTTTTTTAAAGAAAGGTCACGTCTATACGAAGGATGTTATGTATGTGCGATGTCTGTATCTGCATCGGTGTGTAAATTATGTGTTTCTTAAAAAAAAAAAAAAATTGACAATGTATTTATACACTGTGTGTTTCATATGTAGGTATCATGTGCTTTGAAAAAAAAACGAATTTAAGTGAAATAATAAAAAGTTTTTTGTGTAATATTTTCTATATATAAAAATCAATCCATATTTGTGTTTGTTGCCGGTGTTTGGCCAAACGCGTTAACCAATTCCAATGAATTTTTTTTCCATGAAAGGCGACGTCTGCACGAAGGTTGTTATGTTTGGCTATATCTGCATCGGTGTGTGAGATATGGGCATTTGAGTGAGTACACATGCATATGTGCGTATGCGTGTAAATTACGACGCAGATACAGAGACCGTACAGACGTCACTTATTTTGTTATCCGAACAAGCATATGAGAGAGGGAGACCACACGAACGTTTCAAGCTTATTGTGGAATTTGTGCGCACTTTCATTCTTGAGATATCGTGTGTTCAATATTTTATTCAAATAACTCTTATTGAAATTTTTTGCATTTTTTTGTGAATCGGACATCGGAAAGTTGCTTTTCCAACATTGATAACAATCGGTGTGGAAGTGAATGAAAAGTGATTCAATCGAAGTTTTTTATTTTCGCTTTGTTGTTTGATTCGCAGAAGTAAGGTGACATAGGCGGCTGCCAGACAACAAGCACCTACCCTAAACGGAACAACGAAGTTGTGTGAGCGGCCTAAGCCATGCGGAGAAAAACGTGCAGTCCCTTTCACCGGTTGAGCTCAAATCAGGCAATCTTCGGTATTGGCCTGAGAGTGTTTCTGTGAACTTTGGTCAAAATCGGTCTTCTTTTTTTAGGCGCAGCAACATACGCCGGATACCCGCTATAGACAATTATAAGGAAGTCTACTCGAACATATTGGCCAATAGAATTCTCGGGCACGGGCAAAGCCGGGCAGGTGCAGCTAGTATATTATAAATTTCAGCTCCCTAGCTCAAACTTTGAATTTTCAAAAAAAAAAAAAATTAGTTGTGGGCGTATCAGAGGGCGGATTTTAAAAATATTTACACATGAGCATAAAGGGCCCATAGAGAGTATATATTATAAATTTCAGCTCCCTAGCTTAAACTTTGGATTTTCAAAAAAATTGTTTTATTTATTTGTGGGCGTGTCAGTGGGCGGATTTTGAAAATTTTATATCCCGAGCAGTTTTAGGAGCCATAAATCGTACCTAAAAAAATTTCAGCTTTCTAGCTCAAAATTCGATTTTTTCCAAAATTTTGTTTTTTTGAGTTTGTGGGCGTGTCTGTGGGCGGATTTCAAAAATTCGTAAACTTGATTATTTCGGGACCCTAGAGAGTATATGGTTACAATTTCAGCTCTCTAGGTCCAGTTTAAAGGCCTAATTTTTGCCGACGGACGGACGGACGGACGGACGGACATGGCTAGATCGACATTACTATCGATGCTGATCATAAATATAGCAACTTTTAGGGGTCTACGGGCAATATTAAGGTATGTTACAAACTATGCGTCAAAATTAATATACCCTTAGAATAGGGTATAAAAACAAGTTGTAGGCCAAGATCCATTACATTCGCTGAGAGATTCCCAACTCCTGTGTGGCGTGGAGTCTACTGATTTGGCTCAATTTGAACTGAAGCACTTCTTTACTTCGACAGGTGCGTTATCTCACTGGCACAGGAGCATTCAAAAGTGAATATGCTGACTCGAATTTATCGACTTAAGCACGCACGGCCTGTCTGGGGGAAGACTAGTACGACCGAAAATTAGAGTAAGCGCTCTTAATGTTGCTACCGCAGACTCAAAATTACGGTATTAATTTTTATTTATTTCCAAACGTTGCTCGTGAACTTCACCATGATACGAACTTTAACCTTAACTACCGCCTTGACATTGACATAATAAAGAAAGGTTGTATTAAAAATACAAAATTGTTGTGACCCTATTGAAACCCCCTAAATTTCTATTAAGTCTAAAAAACAGGGTTATTGATTCGTGCCGCGATTTAAAACGAAATGAATTTACGCGTTTTTTAAACGATAGCTTGTATGTCAACTGATCAACAGTAACAATAATCTGTTTTATCATTTTTGTATTTCAAAATCTATTGATGGTCATTCATATTCATAAAATCGGCTCCGTTCATTACATGGCATCATGGAAGCATATGAGACTGTTTTTTAATCCATGACGATCACTAAACATTGTGGTATTCCTCTACAAAGGGCAATCAATCGACATAATTGAAGGTAGTGAACACCTTGGAAGCAAACAACTTAAAGCAAATTCATAGTGTTGTACTGCTTCATTCACATGATCGCAAAAGAACACACAGACATAATCCACACGCATCAAACAGTATCATAATTTGTACACCTTCCAACAATAATAAATACTAAACACCTATCAACAACTGAATCTGAAATCATCAAGTCGTACGTGGACTTCATTGAATTCCCTAAAAACCTCAATACAATCCTAATTGCTACTCTCCCAACATTTTTACTGGGTTTGTTCTGTAAGCGGTGTTTATTTATTGTCTACCAACACCCAAGAGTGAGTAGGTATCTATACCATCTATTGCCATACAAACACACTTCCGATTGTCCTTCATAGCGATATCTCTCTACCCAGGATTACTTTGTTTGGTCACCTTTTGTAATATTGTATAATCCCCCCACCCTCCCCACGATAAAAAAAAAGCAACGAACTACAACATATAATCCACATCCTGAAAAAATAAAAATCCGATTCACCACATTCTCATCACACAATCCCTGTGAGGTACGGTACGGGAACTAGGGAAGCTGTCCTGAGCTCGTAATCTATCTGCCGACGTGCTAAAGCAGTCCATGTCCTTGCTAATGAAATGGAAATGAGTGTCTGGCAATTTTTTGGTTATTCTGTCCGCGTTCACAATGGATCTCGGATCGTTTGTGCGTTAAGTCTTCACAACCGACCAATGTCCGTTGTATTCGTGCCTGTAGCCCTTACCTACCTCATCCCGTATCCATTTCCTTATATTACAGTGTGGACACGATGGATATCGTTTTTTTTTATTAAAAACTTTTAGATTTGAATTTCTTTCGACTTGGGCTGAGCAGCAACCACACGTCATAAATATTAAAATCATTCAAAGTTGTCGCTCTTTTTTTTTCCTTTGGTCCTTTAGTGTCCCTTGACAGGAGTCAATGAATACTCTCGAAGCGGTGAGATGGCCTTTGTTTGTAGTACTGATTTTTATTCTTCTTTTTTTCACAATTTCGCCAAGGGTCAATCGGAGGTCCTTCCATAGAATGATGGAGAAAGGTGGAGTTTTGTTGTTTGTCCTTTGGTAGGTTTTTCAATATTTAATTTGGCGAATTTTTTAATCCCTTTTCTTTTCGAGAAAGGTGATGAAGGTATAAATAGCATCAAAAAGGAAATAAAGGAATGGATAAACTTTTATTATTTTTGACAATGAAAGAGGATAATTTTGTTCCCCCCTTTCGTTTTAGATAAAAATGTAAATTTCACGATGCCCGCCGAAAGCCTAAATGGACTTCATGGACTGGTGGACAGTGTTCTCGATATACTGCCACAGGATCAAATTTTATCTCTGTTCTTTGATAAACTCGAGACGAGTGACGAATTTTCAAAATTGGTCGAGAGTATTGGAAGGCCGGAATTTGAAAGGATATTGCACAAATTGCAGGTAAGGTTACATGGGATTGGTTAAAAGGGTAATGAAGTAGGTACGACATGAATGGGTTGAATATTATATATTTTCATTTAAATGGAGATCCAAAATACGAATTGGGATTGCGATTCTCACAGGGATTGTGCGATGAGAATGTGGTAAAAATATTTTTTTTAGGGCACCTTTTTTGTTATGCAGCTGGAATGTGGACATAGTGTGCTGAAAATATCGATATAACAGCGATAGAGTCAAACAATTTCGCGACTTCCCGATCGCCTATAAGTTTTGAATTAATTAAAAATTCAATTCAAAATTTATTGGTGTTGTACAAGTAAGACCAAGTGTCTTTTATAGTACATTAAGAATTTAAATAAAAGAAAAAACAAAGGTAGCTACTAAGAGAAGTTCAGGTTAAAATAAAAATTAAATGAATTTCAAATGATTATACAATTAAAGAAATTTAAATACATATTTGGAGAAGGGAAAGGAGGGACTGGGTGAACAAGAGAAAAGAAAAGAGGAGAAAATTACGATAGATAAAGAATAGTAGAGTGAAGTAAGTGAGGAAAGAAGAATATGCAGTGATTACAATTAGGCGAAATGTGCAAATAGAGCTCTTTTAAATTGTTCAGCTCCTATTATTTGTTTAATGGCGACAGGTATCTAGAGAGTTCCAAAATCTGGCAGTGTGGACTAGAAAGAGGCGCGACGAATTCAAGTAGTTGACAGGTGACGGTATAAGATTGAAAGTTCGCTGCACCTGAACAAATTGTAATATATGGAAAAAAAAGAGCCAAAAAAACCCAAAATCCTGAAGGGAACAGCCAAGGACGAGTTTGTGGTAACGTGATATAAGTTCATATCTTCCTATTCCAAATACATACATATCGCACCATGTCATTAAAAGCAACAATGAGTTTGTGCTGAGAACGGGAATCTAATTTGGGATACACAACACTGGTATAGTCAAAGATTGGAACAAATAAGGACTTAACCAACCTTAATTTAGTATCAACGGGTGTGAAACTAGAAAATAAATACAGCTTACGTAAACCTGCATAGATACGTGCCACAATATAATTTGCATGGTCAATAGCGGAAAGAGATCGTTTCAATTTGTACCCAAGGTTTGTTACAGTATCTGAAAACTAAAGCATCGTAGAATTAAGATAAACAGGCGGTTTCGCTTCAGTGTCGTACAGTGTTTTTAAAATCAGAATCAATTGACTTTTCATTGGGTTTGAGATCAGACCACTATTTTGAGACCATTTCACTATTAAGGAGAGATTAGAATTAAATCTACTCACGAGATCCTCAACCAGTCCAATTGGCCGAGAAAGGTATATCTGTGTGTTGTCAGCATGAAGATGAAGCATTATAGCATGCTTGAGGAAGGTCATTTATATACAAATAAAAATGATTGGGCCAAGAATTCAACCTTACGGCACTTCAGAAAGGATACTTTTTGGTCGAGAATATTTTTGGTCAACAAAAACCCTTTGAGAGCGATTTGAAAGATAGTTTCTTATTAGATACGGAGAGTGTTCGCTAAAACCAAAGTAAAGCTTTAATTTCTTACATAAAATGTCATGATTTACCGTGTCAAAGATGGCCATTGAGGCTAAAGAAGTCAAGTAAGCAGAGCAGCGTAAGATAGTCTTTATCATATTCTACTCTGATGTCGTCAAGAACTTTGACCAAACCGTGGAGCAGCTATGTTGGGCACGGAAACCAGGCTGCACAGGCGTCAATAAATTAAAACAATTGAGGTGACAAGAAATCAGCTTGGAAATGATTTTTTCAAAAACCTTAGACAGGCATGGTAAAATGGTTATGGATGCTGGAGGTCGATACGGCTCTGGATTTTTTGGAACAGGGATAATTTTAGCTCTTTTCCAGCAATCAGGGAAAGTAGAAGAAGTAATACAAAAATGAGTGACACAACTTATAATATGGGGAAGTAACATTTTAACGAAGCGCAGATGTAATCCATCCTTACCAATTCCATTCGACTTAAAGTTTCGAATATAATGTATCACATCCGCTTCCGTGACAACTTCAAAATCGAAGCCAAGAGGTGAATCAAAAAAGAGATGAACATTCCTAACAAAAGCGGAGTTGCTACTTGGATTGGAGGAAAAAGCGCAATTAAGTTCATCAACACCAGGTTTTTATTTATTATTTATTGATGCGAAATCCCGAAATTGAAAATATTCCTGCACCGAGGCGCAAGAGAAGTCGATATTTTAGGTGCAGAAAAGAAGATCATGATCGGATACACTTTCTCAAGATAGCTGATCTTGGAGCAAAACATAAGAACGGTCGGAGACAACTACTAAGTCAAGAAGACTAGGCAGGGAGTCAGGCGTAAAACGTGTAGCGGAAGAGTTGACAACCACCATACCAGAGGTAGCAATAGCATCTAAGAGCTGACGAGATCTACTATCCGATTTATATAGACTAGGGGTCGCCCCATGGTCAAAATTCGACCAATTTATTCTATAAGTTGAAAAAAAAACAAAGTCGACTGTTAGGTATACATATTAATCGGAGAATGAAATGTTTCCACATTTCATTTTCAAGCAATTTCAAGTAACTTAAAGTAACTTCAAGTAACTTCAAGCATTTTCAAGTAACTTCAAGTATTTTCAAGGATTTTCGAGTAACTTCATTTTCAAATAACTTCAATCATGTCCAAGTAACTTCAAGTATGTTCAAGCATTATCACACGCATAACATGCACAGCAATGTTGTTGTTGGTAACTTCAAGTAACTTCAAGTACTTTCAAGCATTTTCAAGTAACTTCAAGCGTTTTCAAATAACTTCAAGCATTTTCAAGTAACTTCAAGCATTTTCAAGTAACTTCAACCATGTCCAAGTAATTTCAAGTATGTTCAAGCATTATCAAACGCATAACATGAACAGCAATGTTGTTGTTGGTAACTTGAAGTAACTTGAAGTATTTTCAAGGTTTTTCAAGTAACTTCAAGCATTTTCAAGTAACTTCTTTCAAGTAACTTCAAGCATTTTCAAGTAACTTCAAGCCTTTTCAAGTAACTTCAAGCCTTTTCAAGTAACTTCAAGCCTTTTCAAGTATATAACTTCATGTTATAAAATTTTTCCGTTCCGATTGACAGATTATTGCCTCTCACAGCAATGGTGTTGTTGTTGTAATTTCATCCAATTCGCTTCATTTTACCTGCTGTAATTCATAATGTGTGTTATGTGGATAATTTTTGTATTGTGCACTTCTATGTATTGCCCCCTACCCAAATATATTTCGTTTTGGCATATCTATGTGACGCATAATAGCAAAATAGGGGGGAAACACGTTATAGGCAACTCCGTATTAATATATAGATTTGCGATTTACCACAAAGTATAATATGTTCAAATGTTCATAGTATGGTGATAATTCTTGAATTTTGCAAAACAATTGATCAAAAGAACAGCAACGATTATGGCTATAGACAACACCAAGGATGCATTTAATATTACCATTTGAAATTTCAACAAGCATGCAGCGTCATTACCCACTGATATATTTATCGCGCGTTTTTGTGTATCGGGAAGTAGCTCCAAATATGTAATTGAGATATGAGCGTTGTTTTTAAGTTTAGGGCGAATGAGCGCTTATAAATTGTAAACAGATCAGAAGAAGTAAAAAATTTGTGGCTTCGCATTAAATATTTCGCAGGGCTCCGGGCAATAACCCCCTATTTCATTGAAAAATTAAATAACTTCCCAAATCAAGGATGAAATAAGTCCCCAAAATGGTATGAAATAAGTCCCCAAATAAGTATGAAAAAAGTCCCCAAATCCTATATTGAAATCTCATAAACAGTGCAATGCATATGGGGGGGGGGGGGGCATGCTGCCCCACCCCCTCCCCTGCAACCCCCCTGCTTGGGGTCACTGTTTGATTTGGAGTAGGTGTGAGGTTTTATTTTATAAATTTGGGGACTGATTTCATAGTTGAATTTGGGGACTTATTTCACTATGAAATACCCCCTAATTTGAAGTATGAAATAAGTCCCCAAAAAGCCATGAAATAAATCCCCACCTCCATACAAATTTTGGGGAGTTATTTCAACTTTCATTTGGGGGGTTATTTCATTGGGGGTTATTTCCTGCAGCCATTTCGCAGCATGCTTGCCGACAGTGAATATGTGGGCATTCCGACAAAGGTTGTCATCGACACACATATCGAGAATGAAAAATCGGCTTCATCAATAAAAGTGCCATTCATGGAAAATGTCAGTATTTGGGTTTGGCCTTCATGACAAAAGACAGCATTGCATTTTGGAAGCAATTAACTCCACTCTTTTGGTTATACCTCTTTGGATTAAAAGAAATGTTACCGACAACAAAATATTGCTTTGATGCACTTTCTTAATCTTAAGATTTTATTGCACTGACTCACCGTCTAACCAACGACCATACCACGTCGAGTTAATCGGTTCTCGTCAGCTCACCGTAATTAGACGACGTTGGGCGCGGTTAGTACGTAGACGGGGGACCGTTTGAGAACAACCACGTGTCGTTGGCCAGTCCCATCTACAGAGTTGAGGTAGATAATAAATACGTGGTATCACAATGGACCTAAATTGGTCTAAGTGTGTCGGCTTCCTCCGACAGCCACATAAACCTAACCTAACCTAACTCACCGTCTATAGAGCTGTACACTTTGAGATGGATACCTTATTTATTCCAACCTGTACGCCATTTAGTGATCATCCTTTTCCTATTAACTTTGCAAAATTGTTACCCAAAACCTCTCGCGTAAATCCCACGGATTCAATAGACACAAAACTGGGCGCAGTGGGTCAGTGGTAAGTGAGTTAAACTATTGACTGAGGGTTTCCAACCTTGAATCCTACAAGTAAACATTTTTCCACTGCTGCACCTCGTGCGAAAGTCTGACAAACAGCGAGGAGTATTAATTTGAATAGAAAGCTTCTCAAATTGGCTGTTCGGAATCGGCATAATCGTGCCAAAAATATAGCTTAGCATACAAATGGTGGGAGAAGCTAGGTTTTCGGCTCAATATGAACGGCCGTATGTCTTTTTCTTCTTTTTCTTCTTTAACGACGAGGGTATGATCTCGACTTTAGGGATCATAATCCTCCCACCGTTCCCCCTAAGGGGCTCGCCGGTTCGACCTCAGTAAATAACGGCAGACTTCCCGATTTTGAATCACAAATCAGATGCTTGTGTTTTTTTTGTAAAGGCTTCCTCAGATTTGGGAACTTCTTTTTCGATCGATCTTTGTTACTCCTCCTGTCATGCAAAGCATCTTCATCTGAGTAGCCGGTAATTTTCCCTCATGCTTTTTGTACGCTGTCTAACATTTTGAGCCGTATGTGAGCGCCGGGCGCAAAATTGCGGGTTAGAGCCTTCCTTTCGGCTTAGGGGTAATTTTTCGGCCGAAGAGGATGGCTGGGTTTTCCCACCACGTTTATGCGATGCTAAATGTCGTCAGCTTGCTTCGTCGTTCTGCTAGGCCGTTCATGTTATGAACAGCAGGGTTTTGTAAGAAACAGATTCATTGTCACAAATCAACTATATACTCGTACCTTGCATGCTTGTTCTTATGCCTGAGAAAATAATGAGTAGATGGATTGCATGTATAATTAATCGTATTTAACGCATGGTTAATGGTTTCTCTGGGCGCAGTAGCTCAGTTTTAACGGTGTTTGACTACTGAACGAAGGGTCTCAGGTTGAAGTCACGCCGGGACCAAGCACCACCTAAATGTTTTTTCCAAAATCTTGCAAAATTCTGACAAACATCCAAAAGTGTCAATTGTTTTTTTTGTCAATTTTCCGTTCGGAGTCGGCTTAAAATTGTAAGTCCCTTCCTGTTCGCACAAGCAACGGAACTTTTATTTATTTATTTTATTTTATCATCTAAAGAACCTCTTCCTTTTGCCTCTACAAAAATCTCCCTCTGTATTGAGCATCGGAAATATTTTGTTGTATTTAAATAATCCAATCTTATTTTTTGCTTTTTTCAGAACTCGATTGCGCTCCGAAACTTAGTCTTCACTCTGCATAATAATGGTATTTATATTACAAGGATTCTCGATTCGCTGAAGGCGTACTTTTTCCTTGGAACATTCTAAATAGGCCCTCACCCAAATGCAGACACCATTACACCATTGCTGGCCGAAGTGTGTCCTTATTTAAATCCTTTTTATGATTTCGCCGCTCTCAACTTCTATCGGGACAACTGAGATGAAAAATAAAATAAATACATACATAATAAGAAAAAAAGAGTAGATAAATAAAAAAGACGAAAGTCCTTTTTTCTTGGCATTTTTCTTCGAAAGCATCTTCAGCCAAAAGGGTGCTATGAATTTTTGATTGGGTCTTGACTAGAAGGACTACATAAAAAGTATTATAATAGCACATTGTTCAGGGGATAAGAGCGGAGATAAAAAGATCCAACGATAAGCTACAGACAAGCGTATTTTTTTAACGCATATCCTCACTATTCTTTGACAACGAATTGTTAAGCTTAAATTTATGAATTTTATCGCACACATCCTGGAAAGTAATTAAATTATGATCCGCACAAGCCGGCCAAAGGTACCGCTGCACCTGTGATCCAGGTAGGTACCTACGTTCAAAGGACATCTACATTACCTCCAAAGCCAAACAGAAACTTCACCTGTATCGCATCTATTTAGTCAATTTGTTGTCGCCTTGCCTTACCTCTTTTTGAAAATGAAATTCTAAGACTTTATTTGGACTATGACATAGTCGAAAGAAAGGAAGGAAGTAAGTACATACTCTAACCCCACGCCGTCGTCTTTCCACCATTTGAAGGTGTACTCTTTTTGGGCTAAAGGAATGGTTCTTCGGGAGGCACAACATTACCGCAAATTAGCAAAACTTTAGTTGCCATAAATTATGTCCACCCAACACCAGCAGCCAGAATGACTAACCGAAAGACGGAGTTGGTAATGCCCTGCGTGCGGTAGACTTTCGCTGTAATTTATCGGCAACCGTTCTTGAGAAAAAGTTTTTTGGGAATACTCTCTCTCTCTCTCTGTGTTTCGCAAGTCACTATCCGAGCTGGGTCGTAAGTTGTTTGCTTGCAGTTTTTGGGAGGGGTATACATACAGCTGAGTATTTATAATAGACGAGGATTAAAACGCAAGCAGTCGAAGCTCGTATATTACTTTGGCAAGGTGATGTTTTGGAATATGTTTCCTTTCGTAAGAAATTCAGGAAGGAGCCATTAGTTTATCGGTGTCCCGCCGCGGTTGACTTAGGATACAAAGTGAAAAGTTTCAGATTTTAAAGATGGCCATTGAGGTTGCCGTTGAAGTTAAAGTAAAAACGGGCAATTTATTTTATTCGGGAATTTCAAAAGTGTAAATGTTTAGCTAACTATCAGCTGGTTAACATTTTATCGAGTGGAGAGGTTGAGATTAGCAGGCAATCGCTTTTTGAAAGATAGATAGTTCCAAAAATCAACATATTATTTCAGACAGCATAAGAATCATGGGAGAGGTGAACCGATAAAAGGGCTCTGGCATGCTTTGAAATACTGTCGGAATGTGCTCATGAATACGAGTAGTTGTTTATTTTCGGAGTTCTGACTTCAGCGTTCACAAGTGTAGTAGGTACTAGGCGATGTGAATTGATGTCATACCAAAAAAAGGCAAAAGAAGCAATAGGGAAATGCCCTACTGATGTGACGTGTCACGTGTGCTAAGGGAATGCAAAATCCAACTGGAAACAAATACATTTTATCGCATAAAAGATCTTGGGGTATTTTTAAACGACTTTGCAGTTAGAGAACTGTCCACCTTTCATTAGTTGGCAGCATCAACACAAACGTTAAGGCGCAGTTACCAATCATAATGTAAGAGATAAGATTGCAACTGCACCACCTTATTTTTAACAGTATTTTTCTTTCGAAAGAACCCAATATTAGCGCCGATAACGTCCGCGTATCGCAGTATGGGGCTCGATTCGAAATTCACTGCCATTTTCCAGGTTTGCCTAAGTGTGAAAGTTTGGCCTTTGGCTGGTAAACAATCAAAGCCGGCGGACATGTTTTTCAGCTATCCCAACCATTGGGATGGAACCGATTCTGCATTAACTGAACAACCCACTTTCTTCTTTCCCTATCACTATCTCTACATGGTGCCCATTTAGCAGTTGCAGAAAATGCTGCTTACACACATCTTCTATTCCCTTCGGTGACTAGGTTTCTTCATCTGTTTCGGAGACCATGGGTTCCGGTCTTAAAACCGGCAGCAGTTTATAAAACCTCCGGATGTTGCTTCGATCGCGAGACTCTTCGATATCCTTGAGTTGGTAGACTGTGTATAGGTGCATGGAAATAACTTCACGGGCAAAAACTTCACCTGGGCAATAACTTCACCTCGAGTGGGCAATACCTTCACTTTTTTTTGTAAAGTTATTGCCCAGTGATGGTGACCAATAACTTCACCCAAAATTTTGTGAAGTTATTTCCCATTTATCTATTATAACTAAAGACCCTTGCACCCACTCCAAATCAAACAGTGACCCCAAGCAGGTGGTTTGCAGCGGGTCAGCATGCCCCCCTATATGCATTGCACTGTTTATGGGATCAGTTGCGAAATCGCAAGTAGATTCCATAAACAGTGCAATGCATATGGGGGCGCATGCTGCCCCCCTGCAACCCCCCTGCTAGGGGTCACTGTTTGATTTGGGGTGCGAGGTACGTTTCTTGAATTATCATAAAATGTTAAGAGAATTTATTTCCCACTAAAAAGTGTAGTTATTGCTCACCATCAGTGGGCATTAAGTTCACAAAAAAAAGTGAAATTATTACCCACTCGAGGTGAAGTTATTGCCCAGGTGAAGTTATTGCCCGTGAAGTTATTTCCCTGCACCCTGTGTATATCTTCATTTATCTGCACATGATCTTCTTCTCACCCCTTCTCCTGGCTCTATGCTCTGCCCTTGGTGTTCTAGTTGTGCGTTGCACCGTTTGCAGATGTTCTGTCTCTATTTTCCGCTGAGCGCACAATTTATTTTACCACGGGTCCTTGTTCAGGAGGAAACTCCTCTTTGATAGGGTATTTTGCTTCGTCAGTAGAGGCGTGTAGACAGGTTACACTTTCTTCTTCTTCCTTGATGTCGATGGAGCTGTGATCAGGAGTAAAAGGATCATAACCCACATTGCTGAATCTCTACTGGTCCGCTGGTGGGCTTCGCGATTTCCACCTCATCAAATATTGGCGGTAATTCCGATTTCGGATCACTTTATCCCTAATTACAATCAAAGGCTCGTGTTGTTGCATTTTTTTAATCCAGGAGCTTTTAGCCCTGTCTTTTTTTTACCACTTCGACACGTGCATCCTGCTATTACTGATTGTTATTGGTCTTCCTTTTAAGTTACGAGTATCTCCAGTCGTCTCAACCCACAGATTTGCATGTTCACCCCTGCGACCATTGCCAGATGTTAAAAATGACGCTATTTATTGTGGAAGCGCTGCAATGATATTTTTAGACCTTCCCTGAGCGAGTAGTGCATGTATTAAACCGACTTTGTGAAATGTTTTTTGATACGAATCACAGCTAGGCGCTCACTTATCGGCCTGAAATCAATGACTTTATATCCAAGTCGATGTCCCACGACGAATCTGCATCTCAACAAGTAGATTCTTTGTGACAGCTGTAATAGTAATTCAAGATTCAAATTTTTGAGCGGCACCAGGGATGTACTGTACAGTGTTCGTACGTTCCAGGTGCATACTCTCAATTCATCGTAAGGCGACGTTCCGGGTCGTGATTTCATAGTGGGGGTGTTCATATCCGAAGCTGGTATCTCTATTATAACTTAAGTTTGTTTTTAACTGGTATCTATGAATGTTATAGATGGCACAATCCATAACCTGGAGGGCCAGTTCCAGAATTCCTTCCTAAAGGGATGTCAGTAATCCACTTCGAAAATATGAGCGCTGCCGTTGACCCATTAAGGACAGCCCCACCACCATCTCCATTTCAACACCTTGTCGCCATCTTGAAAATCATTAATTATCTAAGCTCCAAATATGTTTAAGAATATCATGGATAAGGTTGGCGCAATAACGTGAATTCATCTTCAGTACGTCGTCCTTCTGAGGGGCTCATGTTAGGCTTTTGAGACTCATCAGCCATTCATTTTCAACAGAGCATTATAGTGTTGCTGTTTTCTTATTGCTCGACACTCGCGCTTATAAGTTAAGCCAGTGAAGTCCGTGAGACATAACCAGTTACCACTGGGAGTTAAAAAAATACACAATAGATGTATAGTCTCAGTTACGGTACTGGGCATCGCCAGGTTGATACGACGTTAAAGCTTACCCTTCATGCACCCAAACACTAACATAGGCTTAGCGTATGTAACGTTTCCACATTTATGCATTAGATAATAATATCATTATTCCGTACAACACTGGTTAAGTGTGTATAATAAATGAGAAGAACTTGGCGTCATAAAACAACAACCCATTAAATCGCAAACTTTTAGTGCACCATCTCCCGAAAGTACTAAAAATGCTCTCCCCTTGGCGTCTTCTCATCAACCGGGCGACATTATCAATGCCGGAGATTTATGGAACTCGCCTCGAACCTTCATTCATTCATTATCACGTAATTTATGTATGCAATTGTTTTGCAACCACACATACTTGCTAGATATGTATGTAACTTCGTTGTTTCTCTATTCCAGGATAAAAGCTGCCCTTTCCCCGATATTGCCACAAGAACTCGCGTACGATTTGGGAGACCAATTAAACAGGGTTCTCACCAAAGATACAGTTGCACTGTCACGCCACCCACTAAAATACTTAAAAAGTCCTTGATGGCAAGCGGAATTTTATAATACCTCGCCCTGGAAGTTTTAAAATATCGCTTTCCATAGTGAGACATTGCAAGACCCCAATTTTTGATAACACTCATATATGTCGGTTAGGAGCTTCTTCTGCCACAGGAAGCTCTTAATGTATTCCGTTGGTATTGTCGCTGTGAATGCTTGCAGCTATACATTGCAAGAGTGATAATGTAGCTGGATAAAATTAATTATTCACGGGTTAAATGTGTGTAAATCATATCTTATCGGGAACCGAACGACGATAAACAGCATATGCATATGCGCCCCAAGGAATCGTGTGGTGGTTGAATTTTACGACGTTCAGCTGCTGATACATTGTTAACATTGCGGAGCGAAGAGTGTTATGTTACCCCCGAGATTATTTATTTGCAATCAAAATAATTATATTTATATCCTTAAAGTAGTATGTTATGTGAACAATTTGTTAACTGAATCTCTACATATTTAATGAAAATTCAACATAGAGTAAAAATATTTCGATAAAAAGCTGGGAAGGCAATCTCAAATTTTCCACAACCATTTTACCTAAAGCCACCATATCAGTGCTGATACCTATCAGAGGCCGCCAGGATATTAGGATTTATATCAAGGATTTACTTTTTATAATCTATTCTAATTCTAAGGGTATGTTAATTTTCACTCATAGTTTGTAACATACCTTAATATTGCCCGTAGACCCCTAAAAGTTACTGTATTTATGATCAGCATCGATAGTAATATCGATGTAGCCATGTCCGTCCTTCCATCCGTCCGTCCGTCCGTCCGGCTGTCGGCAAAAATTTGGCAATTAAACTGGACCTAGAGAGCTATACTCTCTAGGGGCCCGAAATAGACAAGTTTAAGAATTTTTGAAATCCGCCCACAGCACACGCCCACAAACTCAAAAAACAAACAAATTTATCGAAAAAATAGAATTTTGAAATTTTTTATATATGATCTTTGACTCCTAAAACTGCTCGGGAAATAAAATTTCTAAAATCCGCCCAATGACACGCCCACAATTATATAAAACAATTTTATTGAAAAACCAAAGTTTGAGCTAGGAAACTGAAATTTAGAATATAGACTCTCAAGGTCTCCTTTATACTTATGTTTAAATATTTTTGAATCCGCCCACTGACACGCCCACAATTAAATGAAATAATTTTATTGAGAAACTAAACGTTGAGCTATGGAGCTGAAATCTACAATATATACTCTCTATGAGCCCTTAATGCTCATGTGTAAATACTTTCAAAATCCGCTCACTGGAACGCCCACAATTTTGAAAAACCAAAGTTTGAGCTATCGAGCTGAAATTTATAATATAGTTTCTCTAGGTGCCCTTTATACTTAGGTTTAATATTTTTTTTAATCCGCCTACTGATACGCTTACAAATAAATAAAACTATTTTATTGAAAACAAAGTTTGAGCTGGGAAGCGTTTTTTTACAAAAGCTTCGTTTTTTTTCTAAAATCCTGTAAATGATATATAACAAAATAATGTAGAGCGTTCTTAACAATTCAACCATACTAAGACTTTTGTCACGCCCACTTATGAGGGATAGGAATAAGAATAGGGTATCCAACAGTTCGCCTAAGCGGACTGTAGCCCGTACCCTATGTTTTTTTAATTAGAATGAAATGGGATTCATTATGTTATTTTAAATGCAAATTTTATTTTTGATATAATAAATTCAATTTTGTTTCACATAATACAATGTTCGTCTGATCTTAGTAAATAATAATTTATTTCAAAGCCAGCATGTGGACAATATTTTTTGTTTTTCCATTTTCATTACCAGGCTGTATATAATTGTGCATGAGCGAAGCATTTTTTTTGTAAAAGGGAATTCCAAATCCCTGAGCACTCAGACTCGGGAACGGTCCATTGTACTACCAGGCGGGAACCCCCTTTTTGGCGCATAGGTTGGAGAAACAAGGTGTTATTCGTTTCTCTTCTTTAATGGGTGGCGCATGTTGTTGTTATCCATGGGGATTGAACCGGCACCACACGGGTCAGAAACCAACAAACTCCACCACCAATGAGCAAAGCATACATTTTCCAAATCCAAGCCACTTGCATCGACTGGCTTAGACGTTTGTTGATTGTCGTTGCATATTCCAGACGAGTTGGGAATTTGAAGCGTTTAAATGCAATTGGAGAATCTGTTGAAATCATTGGGATTCTTGGCAATTAAAGATGCTCTCCTTTAAACTTGCCATTGATAATTATTATTGTCGATTCAATAATTTTACCCGTCATTTTCTTGACAACCAACTGCGTTCCGTTACATAATTTTGGCATTTAGGTTTCATTGCAGTATAATTGGTAATCCCACTTTCAAAATTGAGTTATCTGGTGGAAGAATTGGTAAATCAAGTGAATTTAAAAATTCAGCTGGAAAATTAACTCATCCATCTTCTTCTACCACACTTAATTGACTTGAATGGAAATGATAGAGATTCTAACATGGCAATGAATTAAAGAGTCAGAGTCAAAGTCAAAGAGTATCAATTGGCATGATAAGCTATTCAAATTTGCTATTTGGATTCAGCTTCAATTCGAAGGCCCTTTACATTACGCACAAGCAAATAGTTAAAGAAGCTAGGTTGGGCCCCATATAGGCCGTTAATGCCTAATATTCAATTAGTTTTATATTCTTGGACATATACAAGGTGGCGCAAAAGTTGTCAGGTGGCGCAAAAGTTGTCACCCGATGTTCTTTCGCTGTAATTTTTTTTATGAATGAAAAACTTTGGTTCTGCTTTTGGATTATGTTAATTGGTGTCTTAAGTTTTTTCTGTATCAGTTAACTTCACAAATATCAAATAGAATTTACATTTGCCGCCATTTGCAAAAATTATGCTTCTTCCGATAGGAAGATGACTTTTGCGCCACCTGGTACTAATTCGTCTGGTATCGTATCATAAAGAAATGAAATCCAATACATTTTGTTGTTTTTTCGCCTGTGCTATATTGTTATTATATACTCCAGTTAGCGGAACATGAGCACAAATCGGTAACCTGTTGGGATGCTCGCCCGCACCGTCGTGGTCATCCAGTGTAATTGCTAGTCATCCGGCCCTGTCATGTAGATAACCAACTAGACCATTTATTTATTTTGTGAAAACAGATTGGCACACGGATATCCGCCATAGTTACGGCGCTGATGAATGACACATCTGTTTGGATCCTCGGTCAAAATCTCCCCTCTAAAATGCTCCTTGAACACACTCCCCTCAAAATCGCTCAAAAGTTACCCCAATATGGGACCTACCATATATATCACAAGTAGATCCCATAATGATACCTGGGTGGACCGCTTCGCGGGTAAAAGTCTTTACAACTCAGGACACCTCTTTGACTCGTAGATCCCATAACAGTACCTGGGTGCCTCGCTTTCGGGTAAAAGGGTTTAAAGCTCTGGTAACCTTATCGACTCACAAAAATTTAAACGCTGGACACCTGTTCGACTCCCAAAAAAGGGATATTTTGACTGAGGACATTTCGACCGAGGATATTTTGACCGAGAATATTTTCCGGGAATATTATAAAAAAGGATATTTACAGCCTTCACAATCTATAAGACTCGGACAAACAAATCTCTGTGACGTCAGCTAATCATCCGAATGGCCGATTTGGATGGCCGTCCGTCTAATCGTTGCTCAACATTCCACATAAGTTTGACTCTTTTCTACCTCTTGTGACTCTTATCTTGGTCGTCACATGGTATGGCGAAAGATAAAATCAAAGCAAGAAATAGCGACATACAACAGACCTGTTAGCCTTCTAAGTTCAGCGACAGTATCCATACGGACAAGTGCCACATTTCGAAAAAAAGCTGCATTTCGGGACCAAGTATAAAGCCCACAGTGGAGCATCCATTGTTAAAAACTGAAACCGAACAGGGACCGAGCACTGTTAGAAACTGTGCTATGTACCATCACAGTGCCTTTCTTAAAGAACCTTCAAAAAATAATTTTTCCCCCTTTATGGCTGATATACGTGGTAACGCTAGTGATGGCACGATTATTCCAAAATTGTATATTAATCGCTTATTTTCTTTCGGTTAACGATTTAATTGTGTCGAATTTTCACTTTCGATTAATTGACAATATATTCGATTAATTCAAGAAATAATGGAAAATAATCGAAAGAAAACCATCACTACTAAAGCAATACTGTCTAGAACAAGACAGCGCAGATCATTGCGGAAACACCAGCAATAAAATATCTGCGCGCACAAGAAATCAGTATTAGACGACCGACGAGGACGACTCTAATTAATAATTAGTACCATACATCAGCCAAATTTTAATAAACTATTCCGATGCACCACTCATGATAACAAAAAAAAAAGGGGAAATTGTGGAAATGCTTACCTTATTGAAACCATTGGAAGCTATGACTACTCAAATAAGTGGAGAGATATACGCCACATTAAGTCAAGTGGGTTGATGATTGTGGGCATCAACAAATAATACAAATTTGTTGTACATCCGTGGAAGCAAACAAAGTAAAAACAAATATTTTCAGCCAGTTTGTCCGCCGCTTTGGACAAATGGAACATTCGTTTCTACTGGCATCATATACACTCCTAGACCCACGATTCAAACAAATCCATTTTCAGTATCCCATAGTTTTGTTCAAAGTTATAAGAACCATCAGAAGCGAAATGGCAGAAATTGGGCATGGAGACGACAGCATTGAGAGTGGAAGTGAATCGTCATCCACGGGTGATAATGAATTCGATTTATGGGCTCACCATAAGACTTTGGCCCACAAACGACGAAGAACAGACAATTAATTTGCACATCCTCAAGACGAACTAAGCTTCTTCTTCAATGCTCTCGAGTTAAAACGAAATGTGGTTGATGCTTGGGAAGGGATGAAATCCGTTTACCCTAACCTATCTCTCCGAAAAATATTTCTTTTTGATTGGGACTTCCGTACCATCCGAACGGCTTTTTTCCAAAGCAGCTGCTACGGAAAAACGCAATCGTTTAACGACGAAACACCTGTCACCTCTTGTTTTTGAATTCAGTTTTTAACAAATAATGTATATTTTTTTCTTTATGTATAAATCAAATTAAATTAAGTGAATTAAACGCTTAATAAAATATTTTCGTACTCAGCAAATAATTTATTTTTGAAATTATTTTCTTTTTCATGACAATATCAAATTTTAAAAGAAAATTTAACCGAAAAACCGATTAATCGGTTAATTTTGTTGCATTTAATCGCGATTAATAATCGCTCCCTTCGATTAATCACATGATCAATTAATCGATTAATGATTTTTTTTTGCCATCACTAGGTAACGCATGCTATCACGTATAGGAGGTTAGAGAGAGATATCAGTTTCTCTGCAGTCGATGCTAATAAAGTTGAGTTGTAAGAGGGAGATTACAAATCAAACATAAATGCGTTCGCTATAACTTTATTATGTAGATTTAGACGGACCAAATGTAGATAATCAAACAATTTTTTTTTGTTTTTGATTTTTTGTCAAATTTATTGCCCAATGAAAATATAACTGACAATGTCTAAACACTATAAATTACGAAATTCTTCAGTAATATTCATTTATGTGATCAATTTTTCATTACTATCGACAATGTAAGCAAAACAGAAAACAAACACAAACTCTTGGTATTATTTCAGTCTTTAACGTGGTAGCAGCACCTATCCATTTTATTTTATTGGAGCACCAAATTGCGCGGACCATAGCTAAAAAAATATGAACATGTTCATATGTCCTATAATTCCTATCACGCAATTCAACATTGCCGACCAAAAAACGTGTCACACACACTTTTGCATACTAGGTAGTGCTGTCCCTTATTGTTTTCAGACTATTTGATCTCGAGCGATAGGTTTGCGTGGCCAAATCGACCATTTAGCTTATCCATCATTGAGGTTTTTTTTAAAGAGACTTTGCCATTGGAAGAACTGTTTTACCCAGGTGCAAAAATAAAAAAATATTTCCAATTTATTGAACTGTAAATTTCAAAACTGCGAATTCCGTGTTCCGCATAATAAATTATTTAACTGCCTTCTTAAGAGCTTTTTGGCTATTTAATCGCATTTCCTGCCTCCACGTTATTTGATAATCTTTACGCAAAAAAAGAAAGAATAAATTTCACCAAAGCAAGGCCTAACATATATCATAACACGGACTGTTAATCCGATAATCCAAGCACCTAACACTTCGTTTAATATCCGATTTCTCAGCCATGAATTTCCATTTAATTGGAAACAAATCTCCATCCCATCACTGTCTTCCGATCATAAATCTACGATTATTTCACTACAATTAGTTTGAATATCCTTCCACAACCCTGCCGCAGATGCTTGGGCGTCACACACATACATGCATGCTCCTTTCGCGTTCCTTGTAGATAACAAAGCTGCCATTTTAGGAGAGATTATTCCGTAATTTTGCAGAGGGAACTCAATTTATGAGCCCCTAATACTTTTACAACTGCTCCCGCGGGACGTTCTTAAACAAATCAAAGGAACTTTCGATTTGCCTTCTTGTCTGTGGAACAAAAGAAAATGCCAAATAGATCTATTCTACTGCCGCGCGCCTCTGCCTTTCTTGGTATTCTCATGGAGCATATCAAGGGGTTAAACATTAGACACAGTGGGTGTACCCGGCCACCATCCTTCAAACTCCCACACGTTTGCAGGCGAATTTACCGGTGGGCTGTATATCTGCAGTTCCTCATGCGTGCTAGTTTACGTAATGTACTCTGGTAAATTTGATGGTGTGGTGCGGCCTGCTCCCAAGAGTGCAATATATCTAGCAGAGGACATCGATAAATTACCACATTCAGGAAACCGTACTTGCCTATTTTGTAGATGCGAATATTTTTATGGGAATCCTTAAACTTATCACTTCCTTAAAACATTGCATGGCATCAATCAAATTTGCGACATATCAAGCTCTATTATCAGATGATAAATCATTCAGGACGACCTTACTCTCCTTCTCTCTTTCTCTCCCCATCTTTCCTTCCCACTCGGTAATGTGGTTTATTGTGCATGCAGCATGTTTGATGTTATCCAAGTGTCAAATCAATGCAGAGATGCATTCAGATGTAGCACGATAGAAACAGTCTTCAGATATTTGACACAGTTTTGTGGACATGAGTGTGGAACATGTGTTCCAGAGATTGTAACAGCGTGCTTCCTATTCGGCTTTCGAGTGATTTATCCGCTGGTTGATGATTTATGAGCAACGGCATTCGAGAAGTCAGTATTATGATGTTCTTGCATTGGGCTTATAGTGCCACTTGCTGACGTACCAAATAATCGTGTTACTTTAAAATGCGGTAAATCCATTCAAGACAGAAATCCTACTGTTCACAAAAAGAAGGGCATTACCTGCCTTTAAACCGCCGAGAACGAGTGTATGTAGAGCGGACCTGCAAATATCCAAGACAGACCTGTAGATACCTGGGTGACTCGATTCCAAGCTCAACTGCAAAGAAAATATAGAAGATCGGGTCAAAAAAGCATACGTGGTACTATATGCCTGTATACGAAATTTCTGCAATACATGATACCAATATCCAAAGGACAGCTTATATTGGAATTACAGGTTCCTTGAGAAAAACAACCTCTGCAGCTATGGAGGTACTGCTCAACCTCACACACATGGACACAAACTGGCGTCAGACTCAGAGAGTCGTGGTCTTGCAAACCCTACGGACATGCCTCTATTGAGGCACGATACAGTGGTTCAAAAGAAACAACAGCTACTGCTTTTTACCTTCCACCTTAAAGGAGATTCGTTACCAGAATCCCCAAAAGAAGCGAATGGACCAACAAAATGGTCACGGCGAAAGAAGTTAGCTTCCGACCGACGGATTTAAGGTGTTTACAGGAGCAGACATTTTCTGCGAGACTCTGGGTTTGAGTGAATCGTTCATAATCAGCTATGAATGTAGGTCATATGAGACGCAGACTATAGTATAGCCGACAAACACATCACCAGAAAGGCCACGGAGTCAGCAGTGCAGCAAAATGGTAACCATTTAATGGGTACCGGGCATATTGGCATCTCGAGTAACGATGGGGCTCGATACCATATGGGCACGGCTCCATAATTCGCAATTATTGCGGTATCGATCTATCCAGGAAAATGAACTACATAATCCCCAAACGAAACTTCGAGAAAAACTACTCTACATACATACCCCAAAGAGAGAACTGGAACACGCACGCCAGCGTACAAGAAATCCATATCTATACGGACGGGTCAAAAATGGATGTAGGTATAGGAGCAGGAGTTTTCTGCGAGCCCCTAGACATAAAGGACTCGTACAGACGCAGCAAAAACAATCTCCGCGAAGAATCTGGATCCTTCCAAAATTACAATCTTCGTAGACAGTCAGGCGGCAGTCAAAGCACTAGACGGAGAAACCATAAAGTCAAAAACAGCCAGGAACTGCCAAAAATCCCTTAACGAAATAGGCGAACGACACAGGATCACCCTCTGCTGGGTCCCCGGTCATAGCGATATTGTTGGGAATGAAAAGGCAGATGAGCTAGCAAGAACAGGGTCAGAACTTATGTCAATAGACATCCCAATTAAAGCAGCAAAAAGAAATATTGACCAGAAACTGAGGGAACAAATTAACACTACCTGGTCCCAAAGGCACGAGTGTATTATATCTCGCAGTCTATGGCCAAGAATCGACGAGAACAGAACAAAATACATTCTGGGAATGAACAAACAAGAAATACGTATCTTAACAAACTTAACAAGAATAATATAAACTGAGTGAGGTAAGTGTTTTTATTGTAAGTGAAGTTTTTTACCACGATAAACAACAAGGGATCTCAATGGACCAATGGGCCCCTGTGCAAGGACGGTTCCCTTCCAACCTAACCTAACCTAACCTAACGATAAGGATAAACAGGCAAGATACGCATAGGATATGGGTGCATCCTTGACCCTAAAATCTATAAGAACGCCGCTGAGCAAATCAGCACGGAAAATCGACGTTGAATCTATAGGTAGAGCATCCCTTCGTTGGACCAAACTCAATACATGCAGTCCCACAAGTGAGCTCTGACCAGGTTGGCCAAAAGAAGATTTAAGGATATGATCGGGCTAAACGGCAAAGATATTCGCAACTTCACAGGCCAATCTACGCGCGGAGCGACTGTGCATATTGCAGGAGCTGCAGGGACGTTGAAAAAAATTGAAACTATTCGTTAACTACTATGCGACAGGGCTGCCCTTAGAACCAACAGATTAAAGATTCTTGCCAGCTACTTCATTAAGGAGCTGGATGATCTGGTTGATATAGAGCTGAAAAAACTCCTGAGATTAGCTAAAAGTCCGGGTGGTTCTATAGGTTCCATTCAGCTGTTAAACAGTGGTTGCTTTTTGCATCTCTTTTCAGGTCCTCAAGAATTCCAAAAATGGACAGTTACGTTCTCATTAAATTATTTTATTATTTAATTCTAACTAGATAGGCGTGGCTGCACCTATCTGGTTAGTCGTCGGTTTAGAACTGCCTTACATCCCAATGAAATTGTTATAATGTTGTCTTAGACCTAATCACAAAATGTGTATCTTGCAATATTGAACTATCCCACGATTTGTATACTCTATCCAACAAAAATTGTCAGTACAGGGAAGATAGGATATTTGTCTCTCAGTCTGGTTGCAATGAGTTACATAAATCGGTCCCTCTTTAAAGCTCTCACAGGGTTGCCGTAGTGTGTATGATAATTCGCCATAACTCAGAGAGCAATTCTATTAGGGTTACCATCTTCCAATTTAAAATAAAAATATTGCGGAATAAAATAAATTCCGTTTATCTTTTTCCTTTTCTGGTAAGGTAATAATAGGCGCGTTTTTTTAAGGGTATCTCCAGTAGACCAACAAAATATATAAATTTCGTAACACAAACAAAAAAATCAAAACGAAAAATATATCACTGTAATCTAATTTATTCATTATAAATATTGTAAAACATAAAATACTAATTTCTAATATCACTACTCAGCTAATATGAGTAATTACTGCTACTGCTCTCGTTATTTAGGTCTATTATTAACCTTTCAACTGCTTCCTCGGCAAAAACGTCCATTTCCCACATATTTGACTCAACAACCTGTTCAACGTGTTGGACACATCGATGCCATTTTTACCTCAATAAGAAATTTACACGTTTGTTTTACTGAATTTCTAGCACTGCACGAACTCGACCGAGCGCCCTTGACCGTCCATATGGAATGCGATCTAAACTCATCCACCAACATCACTCGATCGAGCTGCATGTGCAGACCTACACTACTACTAGCCTATGAGTGATAGGGATTTCGCCACTCAATACAAATAAGGATTCTAAGATAACCATCGGTTAACACTTGTAAGTGCTGTCGTTTGTAAGTCTCTTATTTCAGCCATTTTAAATTACTTGTTTTGACTTGCTACAAACCCTTTCACTTGAGCCCAAATGAATTCTATTGGATTAAGGTCACAGTGATAAGGCGGCAAGCGAGGCACATTATGTCCCACATTTTGAGCCAATTCAACCACGACCTATGTTTCATACTTGGCTTTGTAACGTTTAACGATTTCAAGCAACCCATTGTATGATTGCATCCCTACCTAACTTGAGATCTTCCTTTCGGGAATTCCCGTATTCATTGGCAAAACAGGCGTCATTCATCGGAAAAACAAAGACATCATAGAAACAGGTACATAATGAGATGAAAGGATGTATTAATGTTTTTTTTTATTTAAACAGTTTGCGACTCAACCAGCAAGATTTTCTAAAAACATTTCCCAGTCCTTTCCACTATATATACAATCAAGCAATTAGAATACAAAATTATGTAACCAGGACGCAATGTCATATAGATAAACAGATGGTGTAAAAAACTGCACTTCTGCAGCTGTACAATACAAATACAATCAAATTAAAACCGAATGGCAATACCCCACGTAATAATTCGTTCTCAAAAACACCAAAACTGAAAGTTCTTTGAAAAAATCCATAGAAAAACCCTTAATGATATGCTTCATTGTGGAGATGGTAATACTCTTCTGATGTGCTTCATTCACACACACTGCTTATTTTGGTGAATGATAACAGCAAGCGAACACAAGACGATCATGCTCATTCCCATTCGGCTGTGTGGGAGACTGGTTGTGGTGGGTTGTATGCGAATTTTAGGAAAATTACTACAACAATTCCTTGGTATGACAGTGGTTTGGTTTTTATTTCAGTGGCAATTCTTGCGTTTGAGTGCCGTGAAAGTATCTACAGGCGCCACTGGTAGAAAAAAAGCTCCTCCACAAGGCCGGTACTGACAATTTTTGTTGGATAGAGTATTTTTTTTTATTTTTTTTTTTTTTTTTTTTTTTATGAAAGAAAGGAAATCTAAATCCCAGAGCACTCAGACTCGGTAACGTTCCATTGTACTACCAGGCAGAAATCCTCCTTTTGGTGTAGAGGCATGTGATTGGGTAGCGTATGTTGTTGTTCCCCATGGGGATTGAACCTGCACCGCACGGGTCACAAGCCAACACACTAACCTCTACACCGTCGCCACCCTTTGGATAGAGTATAGTTGCATGGTAAGGGTTTCAAATATCCGCGCGCATTTTGGGTAGAGGAAAAAAGGGGGCATATCCGTTTATGATCGCTTTTGCACTTTGTCCAAAAATGGCGTGAGAACCCGTTGTGGAATTTCGTAGTGCCGTACGGCAAAGAGGGGTGTGGGGATAATCTGGTAGTAGGTTCGGATGGAGTCTGCGACCTAACTGGACACAATGCGCCCAAATTGGTGGTCTCAGTAAGCCCTAACATCCGTCAAAATGGTATCCATTTATCTAACCTAATCTAAATAATTGTGGAGGCTTTAACAACACTCCAAGTGTTGCTCTATGTGGTTGTACCAACGTATAGCTTTAAAACATTCTACACAATGCATAAATGTCTAACAAGCTAGTTACGACTCTAAAAAGTAACCATTATCATTGCAAAATATTTTTCTGATTGCAAAACAAATGGCATACAACTCATTTAGCTAACCGCAATATTCACAAAGGTATGAGCGAGTCAAAACCCATAAACACTACCACACATTGCACTGATACCTTTCACAGCGTGCGAGTGTTGACGCTTGGGCGCCTTGTTAAGTCCTCAGATTGTGTGCTTTTTTAAATATCATATCCTTGTCACCTTGTGGTAAACTGCAAATACCCCGTGAATACGATTTCATCGGATATCGTTTGCAGTTCATTAACTCTCCACACACTAACAAAGTGTAGATATGTTTATTTGACCAGCAAACCCTGCCATGTGTCAGTATATTGCCATTGAATAAAATATGCAACGCTCTGTTAGCTGTTCGTTTCGTCGCGCCAAGACTATGCAGTTATGGTTTTATTATTACTCATAATTGACAGTTGCAAAGCGTTCGCCCTTTGTTTCTCCAGCCATTCCATTGAGTGATGATGGCGATTTTCCACCCCACACTAAACACTAGATAGAGCCATAAAGAGGTACATTGTATCCATTATTACCATTGTAGTCTCTAGCTGCATGTTTCCTTACCTACCCACTCCTGTACTGCTGACCGCGCACTAATAAATGAATCGCATGCAGCTAATTATCGGTGTAGTGTATAACAAAAGTGCAGCTTGTAGGTTTTTCAACTTTTCAATTCGATTGTGGAGCACACCATGGAGAAGTTTTCCTCACTAGGCCGAGTAATTGTATGGCTGCACTATCGGTGAATGGTATATGGTGCCACTTTATATTGCCCTGAACTGGGCTAAGGTGAAACTACCAATTTGTGGAATTCTCATTCGCAACCATTATAACGGAGAAAACCAGTCGATTTCCAGAGCCGTTGCATGCGATCTCAGTGATTGACTTGGAGTTGAGGAGAGTCATTTTCTTCATTTCTATTTCACTCGTGTAAAGCTGAATGTGCACGAGATTGCAACAACTGCAATGGTAATAGCGAGGAGAAATCCTTCACATGGGTGGTATTTGGTATAGGATGACATGCAATTTTTGGAACCGAAAGCGGCCCCAACTGACGAATTGCAGGCACTTGGCATGGTGTTTAGGTAAATTATCGACCATAATTTAATGACAGCATGCCGATTTCAATTCTCAGTAATCGCATGAGAGATATCGGTTTACAATTGAAGTAGAAAAAGCAACCAGCTCCTTTGTGTGCAAGCGTTTTGGTAACCTTAAGGGCTGAATCATTTTCTTTGCTCAATAATTAAAGCGTCTGAAGTGATTACAATTCGAAGATAGGGTGCAGTAACAAACTAAAGGTCATTATCTCGGAACCCATTAGCTCATTGGTAGGTATCTACTAATATATGAGAATTCGAAATATGATATCATTGTGCACAAGAATGTGCAGTTGGTATGACAAGCATTTGGTACTTTGGTTTATACTTTTTTTTTACGAGAATTTAAACACTTGAGTCTTTATAGCATTTTTATTGGGGCCACTTCCAGGATTCTTAATTAAAGCGTTACGAGTTTCTTACCAAATGGAGTAGATATAAGACAGCGCGCAATGCTGCAACAATTAATGTTCCTGATTCCAAACGAAAATGTCCATAAAGTAGAGTTTAGCCTTCCAAGATTCTTTGGAGGTATGATTGCTGAAGCTGATGTTAGTTAGACGGTTGCCCTAAATTATTAATTTCATTTGTTTCTAGTGGAATTTCTTTTCAATACGACGTCAAGTTCTGGACTGTTTATGAATATGAATTACGTCTGTTTTCCATCCTTCATTGCTCCCAAACCAAGCATGCTAATGACTTAATTTAATTGCTGTAATTTGATCAAAAGGAAGATTCAATGCTAAAGCTTTAAGTTTTAACAAAACATTATCAACCGAATACCGGCATAATGCGGGGTCCAAAATTTGCGCCACTTGAAAAGGACACTTTAATAAAGAAAACATTTTAGAGATTTCTGATTCTTTTTATTACAAAAATAACTTAAATTTAAGATAATTGGATTATTTTACATTCAAAATAATTTTTTTAATATGTGTTGAGCCACCTTTCTGTTCCAAAACTTCACACATCCGGTTTCGAAGGGATCTATACAAATTAGCGAAATAATTCAGTGAAATTGAGCTCCAAGCTAATTCGATGGCTTGGGTTAGTTCGGGTTAGTAGGTTGACCTGATCCGTATACGTGACGTGTCAACCATCCCCAAACATTTTTAATGGTATTTAAATTCGGAAAATAGGGCGGTTGGCTTAATAGGTCCACATTGTGGCTCTTTATATAGGTTAACTACCCGAGCTGTATGTATTGGCGCATTATCATGTTGATAAATCCATGGCAGAGGTCCAAAAAGGGTATGAAAGTATGGAAAGGCCTTTTTCAATATGCCATAGTAAGACAACGCATTCATTGTGGTTGACATAAATTATAGTTGACACCTGTCAATTAATATAATATAATATTAAATGGCCGCCCACACCGTCACACCTCTAACTCTGCTATGCAGCCGTTCCAAATAATGTGTTTCTTTGTGAAGGTCATGGAAATATGTAGTAGCTATAGCCATCGGGGCCTTCCAAATTAATTTTTTTTTCATCGGAGAAGGCTACTCTATGCCACTCCGAAGTCCAGGTCACATGTGCGCGACAAAAACTGAGGCGTTGCTCTTTTCGAACGGGGTTAAGAGGTGGCTTCTTTTCGATTTTCAATCTTATTAGATGTTTAGCTTTCGAAATAACACGACGCATAGTTATAAGACTTGTCTTGACACCGCATTTATCCCTGATTTTTGCCAAAGAGTCGTGAGAATTTAACGCTTTTCTTAAAATAAGTCGCCTTCCGCATTAGTAAGCACGCTGTGTGTCCGGCCTTTGATGTTTTTTCCATATTCATACTCATTACTTAAAAATGTGGATATAACGTGTTGGCTCCTCTCGATTTGTATACCCTATTCTAAGGGTATATTAATTTTGACGCATAGTTTGTAACATACCTTAATATTGCCCGTAGACCCCTAAAAGTTACTATATTTATGATCAGCATCGATAGTAATGTCGATCTAGCCATGTCCGTCCGTCTGTCGGAAAAAATTAGGCCTTTAAACTGGACCTAGAGAGCTGAAATATTAACCATATACTCTCCAGGGTCCCGAAATAATCAAGTTTACGAATTTTTGAAATCCGCCCACAGACACGCCCACAAACTCAAAAAAAACAACATTTTGGAAAAAATCGAATTTTGAGCTAAAATGCTGAAATTTTTTATATATGATCTACGACTACTAAAACTGCTTGGGATAAAAAATTTTCAAAATCCGCCCACTGACACGCCCACAAATAAATAAAATAATTTTTGTATACCCTATTCTAAGGGTATATGTATTAATTTTTGAAAATCCAAAGTTTGAGCTAGGGAGCTGAAATTTATAATATATAGTCTCTATGGGCCCTTTATGCTCATGTGTAAATATTTTCAAAATCCGCCCACTGACACGCCCACAATTTTTTTTTTTTTTTTTTTTTGAAAATTCAAAGTTTGAGCTAGGGAGCTGAGATTTATAATATGTACTCTCTAGGTGCCCTTTATTCTCATGTGTTAATTTTTTTTAAATCCGCCTACTGACACGCCCACAATTAAATAAAACAATTTTATTGAAACACCCAAGTTTGAGCTAGGGAGCGTTTTTTTTTTAATAAAATCCTTTAAATGTTATATAACAAAATATGTAGAGCGTTCTTAACAATTCAACCATACTTAGACTTTTGTCACGCCCACTTATGAGGGATTTTTTTTTTTATTCAATTTTTTTATTATTTCTTAAAATGAATTACAATATTTTATTACAATCTTTGCATGTTATAGCTTCAAAAAGAAATAATAGTGACATATATATTTTTGAAAAAATAGAGATAATGCCACTTAGGCCATAAAATATGAAGCTAAAATTGAAATGATGGGTGGGGTGACCCAATAAAAAAAATTACACAACATATCTTAAATTCAAGTAGGTATGTATGTCGGTACTCTTACGATGAGAAATAACATTTATAAAATAAGCCAAAAATATTTCACCAAAACATCAACGAAGAACATGGAACAAAGATTCTAAAATTTTAAGATCAAGGCCAAAAAGCCAATTTTTTACCTGTTTAACAAATGCATGATAATGTATAAGTGCTCTTACATAAGGTGGAAGTTGGTTAAATAAACGGTATGCAGCAACACAATAAAAATTACGAAACGCGGTAGTACGAAAAGCAGGTACAGAAACTTGATTTAAGGAGTTAACACGTAAACTATAACTGTTGATGAGTCTGAAATTAAGATTCCCTGATCTCATAAAGAACATTTTAAGCACTTTATAGCAGTACAAGTGACGTACTGGAAGAACTCTCAAATCTCTGAACAATGGAAAACTAGGGTGTAAGCGGGGTTTTCGGCAGATTTTGTTTAAAGTATGCTTTTGAATTGACAAAAGAGGCTGAATTTTATTTACGTAAGCTCCTCCCCAGCATGTAATACCATACTGCAATCTAGAATGAAGGATTCCATAATAGATTTTTAGCAAAAGTTGAGTACAGCAAATCCTTGCAATTTTGTCACAGAGAAAGAAGAAGATTTATACAAAAATAACGGATATAATAATTATTTTAACATTCCGCTTTCGAGTTTGAGCAATTGCAAATAGAGTGTACACAGGGTGTCCTATTCAAGTGGCGACGAATGTACTTTCAAGGCACTATAAGTCATGTGAGAGTTCAACATTTCCTTTGTAGTTTAAACGTGTAAAAGTGATACACGCTGATAACAAAAAAACTAAAGTAACTATAACCACCATCGACCGATCAGCATTCTACCATGTCTTTCTAAACACTTTGAAAAAGTTTTGCCGAGGCAAATACAAAATAACCTGTCTGTGAACTCCCTATACTTAGTCCGCTTCAAAGTGTTTTCAGAGCAGGCCATAGCTGTTAGTTGATTGCGAAAGGCCTTTAATAAGGTCAATTATTTCATTCTTGTTGAAAGCTCCGGCATAATTTCGGTTTTGTGGAAAGTCCATAAGGACCGACTGAGACTGTACTGGGTACCAGGACACTGCGGTTGCGCTATAGAAGGTAACAAACCAGCTGATGACCTGGCAAAAATGGGAGGAGATTTGGAGAGCAGCGGTGCTGTTGTTATCAATTAACCTCTGTGGGCACTAAAGGGCAATATAATATAAACATCACAGAGGCTGAAGATCTGAGAGATGGTAGAGCCTAAGTGAGCCTAGAGTATCCAATTCGTTTTAACAACATTTTGACCACCAGACATCAGGGGAAATCGTTCAATTGAGCAGGAGGAAGCTTAGGACACTGGTAGCTGTCGTCTCTAGACAAATCTTTTGCGGAAATATGCCAAGCTAGTCAGACTGGCAGATGTTGCAAGCAGATAATTCCCCAAAATACAAGCCGAGGAGGATTTAACACATTATTGTGTAAATATGACGGTGTATTGCGATGCGAGGAGTTAACAATTAAAGTTGGTGTACACCAAGGAAGTGTCTTAAGTCTGTTTATATTTATCACAGTCCGTGATTACCTATCTGCTTAATGAAAAATTGACGAACTCCAAAGTGCATAATTAATTCTATGCTGAGGATGGAGCTGTCAAAGGCTGAGCGTTCTCTGGCCCACTCCGACCAATTCCAGACATTTTTTGAATGCAAAAGTTATTCTCAAGAACAAAAAGTTCAAGTATCTGGGATCTATGATAAATATATATGATGACACTAATAAATATCGCGTAGGCTTAGGGTGGATGAAGTGGCGGGGAAACTCAACTATTTTCTGTGACGGATAAATGCCGGTATATAAGCTGAAAGGAAGGCTCTACGCCGCAGCTGTGCGCCCAGCGCTCGCATACTGTTCAGGACGTTAGACAGCATAAAAAAAGTATGAGGCAGATTATGATGATCCTTTAAGTTCAGATCATAAACTCGTCGTTAAAGAAAAAGGCATAGTTTTTGACAGAAAACTAAGGACACAGCATGTTCACTTTATTACAGAAAAGGGCACCATGTCTTTAAATCGGCTTTCATTCAAATACAAACTACGGATCTAATCGAAGAACGTACAATATGGACAATCATCAATTCAAACATAGATTACGAAAGTTTTCTATACTTTTCTACAAATAAAACAGTCTAAGAGCGTTTGCTGTAGGACGCTTAAGTACAAATGAAAATTTTACCTCCACTTCACGGCATGCCTACTGGTCCGCCCGGGGGTTTCGTCGGTTTGACCTCATTGCATATTGGCAGGACTCTCGGGCTCGGATCACACCTGCCTATATTTTTATCGATTTTGACACGTACATATTCCCATTATTGATTATTGTTTGATCTTCCTTTTACGACACCAGATATTTCCAGTCGTGTCAACCCACGGACTTGTGTTCACACATGCGGGACAGTTTAACGATGTTTAAATATGTCGCAAGGCTTACATAAATGGTACGACAAGCCTTGACGTGATTTCTCCCCTTGTCGCCTTTAAAGATAGCGCTATATTTATTCTTAGCCTGCCATCCATCTTAGCGTTGCAGCAATTCGCATTTATAAAGTTTTTTGGCACGCCATCTTTTTGTGGTTGTATTACCGTAGAAAGGTAATCATATTCTGTAGTACGATAAATGTTATCATTCATCGATTCGACTTTGTCAACTTTTTGTAAGTTTTAATGAAATTACATTTTCTTTAAATAAAAAGCAAAAAAAGTTCAAGTTTTTTTGAAAATAATAATCTGTTTTTTAGAAAAAAAAAGAACACATGATTCTTGAGTTGGATCATGTTTTTTTTTTTTAAATAAAAACATAGGTACGGGCTACAGTCCACTTCGGCAAACTATTGGATACCCTATTCTTATTCCTATCCCTCATAAGTGGGCGTGACAAAAGTCTAAGTATGGTTGAATTGTTAAGAACGCTCTACATATTCTTTTATATAACATATATTATAAAAAAAACGCTCCCTAGCTCAAACGTTGACTTTTTAATAAAATGGTTTTATTTAATTGTGGGCCCACTGGCACGGGCGGATTTTAGAAATTTTATCTCCCGAGCAGTTTTAGGATTCAAAGATCATATATAAAAAATTTCAGCTTTCTAGCTAAAAATTCGATTTTTCGATAAATTTGTTTTTTGAGTTTGTGGGCGCGTTTGTGGGCGGATTTCAAAAGTTCCTAAAATTGATTATTTCGGGCCACTAGAGAGAATATGATTAAAAATTCAGCTCTCTAGGTCCAGTTTAAAAGCCTAATTTTTGACGACAGACGGACGGACGGACATGGCTAGATCGACATTACTAGCGATGCTGATCATAAATATAGTAACATTTAGGGCTCTACGGGCAATATTAAGGTATGATACAAATTTCGCGTCAAAATTAATATTACCCTTAGAATAGGATGGGTTACATTTTTATCAAAAATTTGAAAGTTGAGCAAAAGCTGCATTGTATAGCGTAAGCGGGCTCTCGTTGCATTTATCACACATGAACTTGGCTATACGTCGTTTTGAAAATATTTTTAAGTTGCCGTACAACACAAATAGTTACGCAAACGTCAATCTTCGTCGGCTCAACAAACATTGGCGCCATTTCGCGCTCAAAACAACGCAACGCGAAGCAGCTACGCAACTGACAGTCAGAACACTACAAGAAATCAGATATGGCTGTGGTGACAGGAAAAACAAATGCGATCGAAGAGTAAAGACATTATTGAAAAAATAAAATGTATTCATGTTCGTCGAATTGACGAAATTACTCATGCTAGGTTAAAGCACAGAAACAACAGTATACCTATTATGCCCTTATTTAAGACCAAACCGAACAAAGTTTTTTTGTCATGCCCAGTTTAAGGGGGCGTTTTGACAAAATTTTTGAATTTTAATAAATTGACTAGGATTCACAATATCCACGCCTACTTTGGAGATAATGAAAAAGCACAAGGTATACAAAAGTTAGCCCAACCGGAACGGTAACCTTTCCCTATGTTTTATTTATATTTTTGCATTTTAAAAATATATTTTATTTAATTTTAGCTACCCATTTATTAGTTAACCATTAAGGATACGTGAAGTAGAATACTCTGCCACCTCCGCTTTCAACTCTCACACACAAGTTTGCTTCTAACTTCACACTGATAAAAAACCTGTCGCCCAGAGAACGCGTGCGTAATTTCTAGGCAAACCCCAATACATAAGAAGGGCAATGGGTTTTTTATACCCTATTCTAAGGGTATATTAATTTTGACGCATAGTTTGTAACATACCTTAATATTGCCCGTAGAGCCCTAAAAGTTACTATATTTATGGTCCGCATCGCTGGTAATGTCGATATAGCCATGTCCGTCCGTCCGTCCATCTGTCGGCATAAATTAGGCCTTTAAACTGGACCTAGAGAGCTGAAATTTTAACCATATACTCTCTAGGGTCCCGAAATAATCAAGTTTACGAATTTTTGAAATCCGCCTACAGACACGCCCACAAACTCAAAAAAACAAAATTTTGGAAAAAATCGAATTTTGAGCTAGAAAGCTGAAATTTTTTATATATGATCTATGACTCCGAAAACTGCTCGGGATAAAAAAAATTTCAAAATCCGCCCACTGACACGCCCACAAATAAATAAAATAATTTTTTTATACCCTATTCTAAGGGTATATTAATTTTTGAAAATCCAAAGTTTGATCTAGGGAGCTGAAATTTATAATATATACTCTCTAGGGGCCCTTTATTCTCATGTGTTAATTTTTTTTTAATCCGCCTACTGACACGCCCACAATTAAATAAAACAGTTTGATTGAAACACCCAAGTTTGAGCTAGGGAGCGTTTTTTTTTTTATAAAATCCTTTAAATGTTATATAACAAAATATGTAGAGCGTTCTTAACAATTCAACCATACTTAGACTTTTGTCACGCCCACTTATGAGGGATAGGAATAAGAATAGGGTATCCAACAGTTCGCCCAAGCGGACTGTAGTCCGTCCCTATGTTTTTAGCTTTTTTTGTTTTGTTTGGGGGAAGATTGTCAGAATCTCTAGAAGTGAAATATCTTATTGCATCTCATATGTGCTGTTCACACATATCATACATATCGAACCGCACAGAAAGCAAGCATCACTGCTCAACATCGCAAAGAGAATCCAAACAAATTTAAATGAAGAGCTAAATCGTTAACCTTCAACCTTATTCACCGAATATTAATTATTTGTTTTCACGAAAGGAGCACATGCCTTAATCATAATAGACCGCCCTAGTCGCATGTGTCGTTACAAAAAACAAAGTAAAAAATGTATCCAAAATATTTCCTTCCAATTAACTTTGCCTGATTGAAATATCAAAAGGACACATCCCAAATACAATCATCAATTTGGAACATTTTTCAAAATAGATATTTCCCTATAATTTCGAACAAGGACAAATGGAAAATTATTTCAATTCGGAAATAAGTTTCTAATTTCGAGTTTGGAAATGACAGCTATTGATAAAGTATAATTACATTTTAATTGAGAAGTTGTGTACCTCAAAGACCTAGTACCCACCAAAAATATTCCAACCGTCACAGAAGGATATGGTCGACATATTTCTACATAAAAGGAAGCACAAAAAAAGAAATTGCTTTCCTGTGTGTTGTGGGTTGGGATGGGGGAGTGGGGTTGAAAGTAAGGCTCTTATCACATGCAAAGTTATCAATTTTTATAACATTCTTCGTCCTTTTCCATATTTAATTCGCGGCTTTATATACCTCAATTCATTCAATATTACGGCAAGGTACCTAATGAATGATTTCAGGATATAATAATGTACAAATAATGAGTTTATTTATCTGGTAGCTATCAAATTTTGTGTGTAGTTGAATGGAAAAACCCTTGGAAATTGTGTGCTGAAGAGTGAAATAGAAAATGAGATCCTCCTATGCATGATTCAAAAAAAAATCAAACATATCCCTCGCCGACGGGTACCAGGGGGAGGGTTGTTAAAGGATATTTTTGATTATGTTCGAAGGAATAATGTATATTTAAAGACTAGATTGTCGTCATAGGTTATGATTACGTTCAATTGAAAAAAGAACACACATGGATGCGGCACGAATAGACAAGACCGAATAACGCGGTACAACAGTTGGCGATATAAGTCATTGGCTGTTTATTGTCGCCGGTAATTGGTAGAGGGAGTGTAGCTGTAGGTAATTATTAGGTGCAGGCCGCGCCGCGCCGCTAGCTTACATTATCTACATAGCGTACAGGTATTCAAAGTTTTATTTTTTTATGGAATATTAAACTGCGTCAGCTGGACGGGAAATAACGTAGTGTTGATTTCTGTAATTACGAATACTATTCTCCGGCTATGGCAGGAGAATAATATACAGGCGTGGAAATTTTGAGTGAGGTATAGCATATGTTGTTATTTTTTTCTTCATTGGAATAGGTAATACGGATTTGTGGTAGAATGTGGCAACTTCAATTTTAAAACAACTTTAGACGGTGCTGATCTACGAGTATTATGCTGGGAGTACCTACATATAGGATATTCATTGTTGTTCGTTGAATGCTATATTGCAAGTCAGTATATTAGAAGCCTTGGATTATAGTTCTGAAATCTGCAATCAAAAATGGGCACTTTGGATAAGTGTGGTTAGGGTAAGAAAAAAAGAAAAAAGTTTTTCCCAAAATAATCGAAAAACATAGGAAAGGGCTACAGTCCGCTTGAGCGAACGTTGAATAGCCTATTCCTACTCCTACCCCTAATATGAGTGAACTGTTAGAAACACATATTTTGTTACACACATTTAAGGAAGTTTATCGAAAAACAAAGTTATTGTAAAACATAGGGACGGGCTACAGTCCGCTTAGGAGAACTGTTGGATACCCTATTCTTATTCCTATCAGACACATAAAGAGTCTATATCATACATTTTAGCTCCCTAGCTCAAACTTTGCTATTTAAAAAAAAAAAATTGTGGGCGTTTTTGAAAATATTTACACATGAGCATAAACAGCCTCCTTGCGGGGTCAGTCACCTTGACGTGTGCACCATCATGGAACGCAAATTCGATGGTGCTGGTGCGGAGACTTACGGCGTAAAGAGTCATCGGGCTATTCTGGTAAGAGACATGCCGTCTGATGAGCGTCAACTAAGAACTGACCAGGACTCCACGTCCGCCCCCTTCTCACCTTCTCCGCTTTCTCTTTCTCCCCAATTACCCCCTATCCCCCTCCCTCAAATCCCTAAGTCCTACTTCCCCAAGAAACCCCTAATCTAAAGGTAGCAAGCGCCGAGAGATGCATGGCTAAGATTGGGCTTAGTCGTTAGTTTGCAAACTTCGGATAACAGGCGACCTCCGATTTTAAGATAGCCTTCCTGTGGTTGGACGGGAACCTAAAGAGAACTTGTCTCAACTCAGTGACTCTATTTCAGAATCTAGCACCATATGTAACAGCATATCATCGGATGAAAGACATCCCGATATAGAGGACGTACCTAAGACAGTCGGCAATGTGGCACGGACTGAGTATGAGTACGTCAGATTCACACCATCGGAACAGCGCAGATTAAGGCGCGCGCAGAAGAAGGGGAGCACCATTGAGCAGGCCCGAATCTATGCGAAACAAACGATGATCAACAAGGGTCCCGATGTGAAGCGAACGCGATCCGAGGATAATACCCCGCCTCAATCCGAAACGAAGCGAAGTCGCACTGGGAAGACAACCGTCGACAAAGTCTGGTATAGCAATATAACGAGCTATGTCAGACTGGGGGTTGTACCAGTGGACATCGATCGTAATCCTCTCTCCAACGAACAAATGGGTTTGATACAAGAGAGGATTATGGACATCACGATTGAAAAACGTGACGAGGAGGTTAAACCAGCATTCCGCGGTACTAGGCTAGGTTAGGTTAGGTTTGAAGGGAAGTGCACAGCAATTGCTGTGCTTGCACGGGGGCCCATTGGTCCATTGTGATCCCTTTTTGTTTATCGTGGTAAAAAACTTCACTTATAATAAAAACACTTACCATACTTCGTTTAAAATATTCTTGCTGGTTGGCCTATTGGAACCAACCTGTTTTCTTGACAAACCTGATTGTGTCCGTCAATGGTACCTGCGCTACGTCCTCTAAGTCTTCGAAAAATCTGTTACCGAGATAGCGAAGTCGAGATGTCTGGAGGTTTGGACACTCGCAGAGCAGGTGTTTGATGGTCTCGGTTTCTTCTGTATCCTGACAGCTCCTGCAGTAGTCTGGTGAGCTAATGCCCAGTCTGATTGCCATTACGCCTATGGTGCAGTGGCCGGTCAGTACGCCAGTTAGGATACGTATTTCTTGTTTATTCATTCCCAGAATGTGTTTTGTTCTTCTCTCGTCGATTCTTGGCCATAGGCTGCGAGATATAACACAGTCGTTCCTTTGGGACCAGGTAGTGTTAATTTGTTCCCTCAGTTTTTGGTCAATGTTTCTTTTGGCTGCACTAATTGGGATGTCTATTGACGTAATGGCGTCCATTGCGTCAAGTTCTGACCCTGTTCTTGCTAGCTCGTCTGCCTTTTCATTCCCCACGATGTCGCTATGACCGGGGACCCAGCAGAGGGTGATCCTGTGTCGTTCGCCTATTTCGTTAAGGGATTTTAGGCAGTTCCTGACTGTTTTTGACTTTATGGTTTCGCTGTCTAGTGCTTTGATCGCCGCCTGACTGTCTACGAAGATTGTAATCTTGGAAGGATCCAGATTCTCCGCGGAGATTGTTTTTGCTGCCTTGTCTATGGCGACTATTTCGGCTTGAAAGACGCTGCATTCGTTGGGGAGTCTGTACGAGTCCTTTATGTCTAGGGGCTCGCAGAAAACTCCTGCTTCTGTACCTACATCCATTTTTGACCCGTCCGTATATATATGAATTTCTTGTGCGCTGGCGTGCGCGATCCAGTTCTCTCTTTGGGGTATATATGTAGAGTAGTTTTTCTGGAAGTTTCGATTGGGGATTATGTAGTGCGTTTTCCTGGATAGATCGATACCCAAGTAATTGTGAATTATGGAGCCGTGCCCATAGGAGCTGTGTCTCCACATGTTTGCCTCCTTGAGGCAGAGGGCTCCTTTGGCTGCCATGCTGCGAATGTATTCACCAAGGGGGGGTAGGTTTAAAATGACTTCCAGCCCGGCTTGGGTTGTCGATCTCATTGCTCCTGTTGTGCCGATACATGCTAATCTCTGTACCTTAGAGAGGTTATGGAGATAGGTAGTCCTTTCTGTTGCCTTCCACCAAACAATAGACCCGTATGTAAGTATGGGTCATATGATCGCTGTATACATCCAATGGGTTATGTAAGGGCGCATACCCCAACGCTTGCCAAAGGTCTTTTTGCATGCGTAGAATTCACATAGTGCTTTTTTTGATCGTTCCTCTGTGTTACGTTTCCAAGTAAGCTGAGAGTCTAGGATGATGCCCAGATACTTTGATTCCGGGGAAAGTTTCAGACGAATTCCGTTTAGCTTCGGCATATCGAAATTCTCGATTTTTCTTTTCCTAGTGAACAGAACACATTCTGTTTTGATTGGATTAACTCCAAGGCCGTTCGGTCTTGCCCACGAGGATAATTCTTTTAGGGCAGATTCCATGAGTTCACTGATAGTGGGGAGATACTTTCCACTTATTAGAATTACAATATCGTCTGCGTATGCTACTATTTTCGTCCTTTTGACCTTTAGAGTCGTGAGGATTTTGTTGACCACTAGAAGCCACAGGAGGGTAGATATGACGCCTCCCTGTTAGGTGCCCCTGGTCACTGTTTTCCTTATGGTACTCTCTCCGATCTCTGAGTTAATTACTCTGCTGTTAAGCATTTCGTAAACCCAGTTCGTTATTTCTATTTTCGTTCCTAAGTCTACGAGCGCTGTTTTGACATTGTTCAAAGCTCCCTCAATGTCTAAAAATGCTGCCATGGTGAATTCTTTATGGTGTAATCCTTTTTCTATAATTGACACAACTTCGTGCAGGGCTGTTTCCACGGACTTGCCTTTGCGGTAGGCATGTTGAGTACTGCATAGGTTGTTTTCGTTTAAGAGGTCTCTTGTATATAGGTCGATTATTCTCTCTAGTGTCTTTAAGAGAAAAGAGGAGAGACTTATCGGCCTATAATCTTTTGCTGTGCAGTGTATATGTCTCCCTGCTTTGGGAATGAATATCACTTTTACTTCTTTCCAGCTTTGCGGTATGTAGCAGAGTCTTATACAGCTTCTGAATATCGCTTTTAGCCATGGCAGTATTACATTAAGAGCCTGTTGTATCATTGCTGGTATGACATTATCTGGTCCCGCCGATTTGTAGGGCTGGAAAGATTTGACAGCCCAAGCAATTTTCTGCTCTGTGATGATACTTTCAATTGCCATGTCCGGTTGTGTGTCTTGCGGAACGGGGGTATAGCTGACCTCACATCCAGTGTTTTCACTAGACTCCGGAAAGTGAGTATCCACTAAAATTTGTAGAGTTTCTTGGCTAGACTCTGTCCAAGAGTCATCAGCACGTTTAATATACCCTGGGACCGTGGGGTCTTTAGATAGTACTTTACGTAGTCTGGCAGCCTCGTTTGTACTCTCTATGGATTCGCAGAACGTGCTCCAGGATTCAAGTTTTGCTCTCCTTATTTCTTTAGTATAGAGATTAAGTTCGGACCTATACTTAGTCCAGTCTTCATCTGTCTTACTCTGTCTTGCTTTGTTAAAAAGTTGTCTTACCAATGTTCGCCGCTTTTGAAGCTCGCTGGTCCACCAAGTTACCTTTTTGGGTTTGCGATTGCGAGAGATGGGACAGTGTTTAACAAAGGCTTTGTGCATAGTTTTGGTAATATAGTCGACTGCGTTGTCGATTGAGTGAGTGTCGACAAACGTGTCCTCTTTTGGATGTTGTGTGTACTCACTAACCGTTTTCGCATAGTCTGCCCAATTCGTTTTCCTAGTGTTCCTAAAGATTCGTTGTGCCATATATTGTAGATTGACTGTGAAGAGTATTCTATTATGGTCTGAGAAAGAGTTCTCTCGACAAACTCTCCAGTCTTCTACTTTGATATGATCATTGTTGCTTTTGCGAGTTATGTCTAAAATTTCTGACCTGTTTCTGTTTTGGAAAGTGGGCTGGTTTCCCCTGTTACACAAAACTAGATTTGTGGAAATAATGTATTCAAACAACGACTCACCTCTTTTATTAATTCCTGCGCTGCCCCACAGCGTGTGGTGTGCATTCGCGTCGCACCCTACCACCAATGATGTGTTCCGTGTGTTAGCGTGCTCCACTAATTCACGTACTGTGTCGGATGGTGGGTTTTCCTCGTCGTGTGCCATGTAAACTGAAGCGAGGATAAGGTTCCGTTTCGGAGCTTCAATTTTTACGGCCACTGTGTCTCCATTGCTGTACCTGTGAAGAAAAAATATGTTACCAACAGTTTTCTTGCCTAGAATACAGCTTCGTACTTTACCTTCTTCTTTAGTGTGGAACAGATGGTAATATGGCGATTTCAGTCCTTGGATTTTATTTTTAAAAATCCAGGGTTCTTGAATTAATGCCACGTCCACGCTTACCTCGGACATGAACAGTAGTAGGTCGTGTGTTGCTGCTTTACAGTGATGCAAATTAATTTGACCCACTAGCAGCTTTTGCAACCTTTGGCTCTTCATCTTCATCCAGCCGTGCCCTTACGGCACCTAGCCCGAACTTCAGTCTGTTGCCTGGGGTCTGTCTTATGCTGGCTGCAGAAGATTGGTTTATTGCAAAGCAGAGCCCCTTGCCGTCACCACTTCTTCTGGAGTATACCTTGACCCAATACGTGATCGGGATATTCTTGTTCTGCCCATCGAGGAGGACCACGATGTTGTTGTCCTCTTCTTTGTCGAAGGGGGGTGGTATCCAGACTTTAACTTTCTGTCTAAGTGGCAGTGCGAATCTGGGTATGACCTTTAGTTTGGCTCCCTCCCACAGTTTGCCAATGCTGGCGATGGTTTTGGAGAGAAACTCAAGAGTATGCCCGTCTCCACACCCCACTATCTTCACACCTTTGTACCATCCGGCCCCGTCAAACTCGTAATCTGGTCCCCCATTTCGGATGTTGACCATCATAGCCTTGAGGATGACGTTTTCTGTCAGCAGCCAGTGCTCAGCTGTGATCTTTCGATCGGGATCTTGCTCATCAATGACTGCTGCTATTAGGCTCGTGGGAGTGCTGTCTAGGCTTTTTGAAGCCTTTGGTCTTTTGGGTCGGCTTTCTTTTTTCTCCTCCTCTGACCGTTGCCTATTCGAAGAGGTGCCAGAGGTTCCCGCCTTAGTGCCTGTAGAGATCCTGCATGAAGCCTGTACCTTGTTCTTTGTTTCTGAAGGCCTAGTGGTTTTAGACTGTTCCTTGTTAGCCTTATTAGGACAACCTTTGGATTTGTCTACCACCACTACTGTTGTTTCTTTGTGCAGTTCAGGAGCTGAAGGTTCATTGGGCTTGTGAGCCTTCTGATTTTCGAAGCTCTTTATTGCCCTTTTATGCTTCCTGATCAAGGCCCTGTCTCTATCATTGATAGAGGTTGGGTCTTTCTCAGTCTTTTTTTGAGGAATCGTTTTGAGGCCCTGTAGTTACTCCGCTTTCTTGTCTCTTTGGAGACCACGTGTGGTTTCAGGGTGTTGTCCTCAGATTCCTTGTCATCCAGCAATTCGTCTTCGATCTCAGATCCAATATTGGCGGTGTTGAACGAGGATTGGGAGCCCTCCTCAGCGCTTTCAATATTTAAACTTTTGAAAATGGGGAGGGTTGTCGTGAGTAGGTCCGAATTGCTGGTGCATGGTTGATTGTCGTCGCGTTTGTCCTGGGTTAGTTGGTTGGATTCGTCTTGTCTGGTCAGTTTTGGTCGGTTAGGTCGGTTTTCGTTGCTTTTGTCTTCTTTGTTTTTCATGTTTTTTAAAATTGAATGTTGTTCCCACGAGTTGGTCGGAAATAGAGGTCCATCCCGGCACAGCCGATATACCCGGATAAGGCAACAGGGTTACGACAGACCTTGCCTAGGCGTCTGAAGGTGCTCGCTAACGACTGATTTGGCCCTCAGCCTTACATTCTTCGGCACGGATTTATGTACTATGTACGCTCGCACGACCACTGAAATTAGGCACCTTCCGTCCTATGGTACAGGAGCATCACTGGGTATTGAACTATTGATGAGTAAAGGAATACCACAGTGATGCCCCCTGACCTTAGCTGATCACCGTCTTGACATCGCACAAGACAATTGTAGTGACCATTACCAGCCGGCACCCACGGGGAGGGTTTGGAGGAGGATTTTGCCAACCTTCCGCGGTAGTACTTTCAAAGCCGGATGGCTTATGATAGTATGTGCGGACGCCATTACTGCAAAGTGGATGGAGACAACCTTCGCGAAGCTTAAGGAGAAATGCGGGTTAGAGGTGATGCTTGTGGGAGAGGAAAATTTTCCAAAACCACATGTCATCAGAGGGTTCTTCCCGCAGAGTACCGGGGTAGCCAGCAAAAGGATCCTGGCCTTATTAGACGGCCAAAACAGAGAACTAAACACGAGAACGTGGAGAGTGCTGCAAAGATCGGATGAGAGAGACATCGCTCATATACAATAATTATGTACCTATAAAATACTAACACAGACACAAAATAATGCAAACAATTTAAGCCATTAACGCATTATTACGCAAAATATTTTTTAGCTTAATTTTACTAACATGCAAGTCATTTATGTGATGATCATTTAGATTATAGATTCTACTCATGCGACTAATAGGCTCATGCCTCCCATAATTCGTTCTATGATGGGGGCTAAACAATAATTCAACACTGCGTAAATTATGGGCACCACCACGAAAATTAAAGCCAATAGACGACAGCAAGTCAGGTGCATCTATTTGACCGGATATAAGCTGCTGTAAAAAAATGATATCGCTATTAAGCCTTCGTTGAGAAAGGGGTAACATTTGAAGAAGCTTGATACGTTGACTGTAGTGAAGGAGGTTAAATGGATCATCCCATGGAAGTCCTCTAAGTGCAAATCGAATAAATTTACGTTGAATGGCCTCTATTCGATTTGAATGAATGTTGTAGAACGGCGTCCAAACTTGTGAAGCATACTCTAGAATCGGACGGACAAAACAATTGTACAATGACATAGTAACGTATGGGTCATTAAATTATTTCGCCCACCTTTTTACGAAGCCCAGCATAGAATTAGATTTATTAACAATAAAATTGATATGCTTGGCAAAAACCAGTTTGGGATCGAAATAAACCCCAAGATCCTTAAAATTATCAACATTACAAAGAATATGTTGAGACAAAGAATATTGAAAGGTGGAAGGTATATTCTTTCTAGAGAATGTCACATGTTGACATTTAGTAGGGTTCAGGGATAAACCGTTTTTATCACACCAATTGGCGAAGCTATTAATGTCAGATTGAAGAAAAATTCTATCTTGCTGACTAGTGATAGATTTATATATTTTCATATCATCAGCGTAGATCAGGATATTACTGTGATTTATACATGCTTTAACATCATTAATGCTAGTATAAATAGAATTGGTCCGAGGTGACATCCTTGGGGAACTCCAGACTGAGCTGTGAAAGATACAGATAGCGATCCTCTAAATTTGACTTGATAAACCCTTGATCTAAGGTATGAATTAACCCATTTTATGAAACATGGTGGGAAACCAAAAGCCCTGAGCTTAAATTCGATTATATCATGGGACAGCTGGTCGAAAGCCTTAGAGAAGTCAGTGTATATGCAATCCATTTCGCCCTTATTCTCCAAGGCATTAGAACAATCATGCAAGAAACTTAATAGATTAGTGACAGTGGATCTGTTTCTTACAAATCCATGCTGTTCATTACAAATTATATTGCGACAAAGAAATATTAGCTTTTCACAAACAATTTGTTCAAAAACCTTAGGGATACACGAAAGCTTTGAAATGGGCCTATAATTAGTGATATCACCACGTTCGCCTTTTTTAAATACAGGTGTGATAAAAGCACTTTTCCATAGATTAGGGAATTTACCTGTACTAATGGACAATTCAAACATATACATAAGATATGGAGCAATTGCATGACTGCATTTTTTAAGAACAATCGGTGCAATGCCATCAGGACCTGATGAATAGTCATTCTTCAGAGAAGAAATACATTTTAAAATTGTTTCCAAATCGAATGAGATACTACCAAAACTTATTTGGGAACAGCTAGTTAGATAACTAAAATATTGATCATCAATGTGCAGAGGGGTCTCCCTAAATGACTTACTGAAATGATCTGCAAACATATTGCTTGCGTCTAGCGAATCAGCAGTTGCAGAACTATTACAAGTAAGCTTCGATGGATATCCATCGGTTTTTTTCTTGGAATTGACAAAACCCCAGAAAAGTTTGGGGTTCAAAAATCTATCTCATCTTCTTTTATGAAAGATATCATAGAGGGGTGGCATGTGTCTGGCGAGGCATCTCTATCGGATCATATGCACTTCCGATTCGAGATAAGACGCAATGCCGAACACGCGTCCGTTATGATATCAAACTGACAAATTGGAGAACTTACCGCGAAAATCTAGCAGTCAGATCTGACATGCTGCCAGAAGCACCATCAACAACAAATGATTCAGATGCTGCGCAATGTCAAATAAATGATATTATTCTTGCCTCATTCAAAAGTAGTTGCAAGGTTAAAAGAACCGTGGTTAAAAGGTGCGTACCATAGTGGAACGATAACCTTGAGTCTATTCGAAAGAGAGTGAGAAAGCTTTTTAACAAAGCCAAACGCACCGGCACATGGGAACAATATAAATCCATGCTGACCATATACCACTTAGAGTTGCGCAGATCCAAAAGAGCGTCATGGCGTGCAAACTGTGAGAAGATCGAAAAACTTCCAGAGGTGGCACGCCTGCAAAGGTTCAATCACACGCGACCGGGAAGAAACGCTGAAAACTATGCTTCAGGCTCACTTCCCAGGGTCTCACACGATGGTCATTATACAGATGACCATATAGCGGAGGTCTCAATTCCAAGAAATCTCAGCAGAATTAATAGTTTATCCGGTACACTTTTTACTCCGGATAAGGTTAAATGGGCAATTATCTCATTTAAACCATTCAAGGCATCAGGAACAGACGGTATTTTTCCCGCCCTCATTCAAAATGGAATAGAATTTTTATTACCATCCATGGATGCCTTATTTAGGTTCAGCTTCAACTGGGGGTATATACCAGTTACCTGGATGGAGGTAAACGTAGTATTCATACCTAAACCGGGAAACAAGCCGAGCGAATTACCTAAATCATATCGTTCGATAAGCTTGACATCGTTTTTTCTGAAAACAATGGAAAGGATTATTGACATTCACATTAGAGAATGCATATCAAAAAGCATGCCTCTGCACCCTCACCAATATGGGTACCAAAAGGGCAAATCCACGGAAGTCGCTCTGTTAAGACTAACTACAGAGATAAAAAACGCCTACCGTTGCAAAGAGATCGCACTTTGTGCCTTTCTGGACATAGAGGGTGCTTTTGACAACACATATCAAATGCTTTGTACCATAGAAACATAGACAAAACAACTATTAAATGGATCAAAGCGATGCTGGAAAGTCGCAAAATAACTGCCTCGTCAGGAACGACCTCAGTATCAGTAACAGCCGTAAGGGGCTGCCCACAAGGGGGAGTACTTTCACCCCTTTCGTGGTCGTTGGTCATCGATGACCTGCTACACAAGATGGGTAATTTGGGCTACACTACAATTGGGTACGCCGATGATATTGTCATCATAGTCAGGGGCAAAGACTCAATTGGAGTCACATCAAAAATTAAAAATGCTCTAAAGACAGCCATAGAGTGGTGCATCAAGGGAAATCTTTCCATAAATCCCAGTAAAGCCGTCATCGTTACTTTCACCAAAAGGAGGAAATTAGACCTAGGTCTAATCACAATAAACGACACGGTCGTAGAGTATTCTGACGAAGTCAAGTATCTTGGAGTAATCCTAGAGAAGAGACTTAACTGGAACTCTTACATTAATTACAAAATCACTAAAGCTAATAGAGCTTTATGGGCCTGTCGTCGCACATATGGCAGAACCTGGGGAACCTCTCCAAAGATCGTCCACTGGATCTACACAGTGATGATAAGACCCATTATAACATACGCCTCCATAGTGTGGTGGACAAAATCCACACAAAAGATCGCAATAGAGAAGCTCAAAAAGGTACAACGGCTTGCTTGGTATCTACGGAGCCATGCGAACGTATCCAACAGCTGCCATAGAGGCAATAACAGAACTAACACCTCTCCACATATACAAAAAGTCTAATACAGTTAAACGAGGCAAGTCTTAACGACCATCCGGAACTTAAGACCCTTCTCGATGAAGTGCCGGAACTTAATATGAACTGCGCGGTCACAGACCGCATTCAAAAACACTATGCTTCAATAAACGGTTCTCCACGGAGATCCCCAAGAGAGAAGCATGGGTTAGTAATAACCCACCAAACAGCCACAACGGCATAAAGTGGTATACGGATGGTTCTAAAATGGAAACGGGATTAGGAGCGGGAATATACGGACCACATAAACGCTTCACGGTACCAATGGGCAAAAGTCCCAGCGTATTTCAAGCAGAGCTCCACGCCATTCAAGAATGCGCCAGCCACATTCATTTATCTGGCATAAAAGGTGCAACCATCCACATATTCACGGATAGTCAAGCAGCTATAAACGCCCTTAGCTCTACCATTGACTTCAAATCAGTCATGTACTGCTTCAATACCCTACAAACACTCGGAATAAGAAACAAGACCAAATTATGGTGGTTTCCGGGTCATGTCGGGGTAGAAAGTAACGAAAAGGCCGACGAACTGGCCAGCAAAGGTTCAGAAACACCTTTCATAGGTCCCGAACCTTTCTGCTGCACTCCTAGATCAGCAGCAACGGCAGCAATTAAAAGCTGGGAACATAGAAAATGTATCCATCTTTGGGAAAGCATCCCAGGTCTAAGACAGGCCAAACGAGCCATTCGGCCCTTCAATCAAAATGCCAGCAAATGTCTAAACCTAAGCAGGCATGATATCAAAAACTTAGTATGTTACCTTACTGGTCACCATGGTTTAAGATATCATCTACACAAAATGAGAATATCAGACTGTCCTGAGTGCCGACTCTGTCTTGAAGAGGGCGAATCAGCTGAACACATTTTACGTGAATGTCCAGCCCTTAATAGAATTAGAAAGGAGATCTTTTTCAGGGAACAAATGAGCCCCGAGGACATAAAGAATTCTTCTACTGGTAAAATTGTCCGCTTTACACGGAAAGTGGAAATTCTACTAGATTAAATTTTTCTGGACCATACGGTACAAAAGATCTTTTTAGGTCGAAGTGCCCCCTTATAAATCGTCTTGGCGAGCCAGAATTTAAAAAAAAAAAAAAACAAAGGCACTTAGAAAGTATATATTATTTCAGCTCCCTAGCTCAAACTTTGGTTTTTCAATAAAATTGTTTTATTTTGCGGGCGTGTTAGTGGGCGGATTTTAGAAATTGTATCTCCCGAGCAGTTTTAGGGGTCAAAGATCGTATGTATATAAAAACTTTCTAATTCAAAATTCGATTTTTTCGATAAATTTGTTTTTTTTTTTTGAGTTTGTGGGCGTGTCTGTGGGCGGATTTCAAAAACTCTTAAACTTGTTTATTTAGGGCCCCTAGAAAGTATATGGTTAAAATTTTAGCTCTCTAGCTCAATTTAAAGTGCTAATTTTTGAAGGACGGACATGGATAGATCGAACTCACTATCGATGGCGACAAGGAATATTCTATATTAATGGTCTATGGGCATTATTTAGGTATGTTTCAAACTATGAATCAAAATTAATATAATCCTAGAATAGGGAATAAAGAGCTCTTTAGTAATATGTTGATGTCTCCAAAACGAGTAAAAAAACAATGAATGAAAATGTTCTTTTTCTCAAAAAAGGCTTCTCTTCTTCTTCCTATTCTAAGGGTATATCAATTTTGACTCATAGTTTGAAACATACCTTGATATTGTTGACCCATTAAAGTCACTATATTGGTAATCAGCATCGATAGTAATGTTGATTTAGCCATGAACGTCCGTCCATCGGCAAAAATTAGGCATTCAAACTCGAAGTTACAATTCAAACCATATACTCTCTAGGGGCCCGAAATAATCAAGTGTACATTTTTTTTTTAAATCCGCTGACTTATACACCCCCAATCTCAAAAAACAAATTTATCGCAAAGATCGAATTTTAAGCTATAAAGCTGAAGTTTTGGATATATTGTCCTTAGGCTCCCAAAGTGCTAGGAGTTGAAATTTGTAAAATCCGCCCACTGTACCACCACAATTTATAAAAAAAAACGTTTTATCGAAAAGTCAAAGTTTGCGCTAGGAGCTAAAATTTATAATATATACTCTCTAGGGGCCTTAAATGATTATGTTTAAACAGTTTTTTAAAATACGCCCCTGGCAAGCCCACTATTTAAAAAAAAACAAACGATATATTAAAAAAATCCAAATCATTGTAAATGAAAGTCCTATTCTTCGCAAAGTATGTAGATAAAGTCGTTTTGAACAATTGTATTAAATAAAGTTTTCTGCCATGACCACTTTTAAGAGGCATTTTTTTATAATATATATGTAGAGCGTTCTTAACAACTCACCCATAATTGGATTTTTGTCACGCCATGAATGATAGGAATAGAAATAGGGTATTCAAAAATTTGCCCTATTTATTATTTGTAAATAAAAGAGATATTTTCAAAATAATGCAATTAAAAAGTGATTTCGGATGTGAAACATGATCGAGGAACTTAAACTCCAGCTTCAGTACAGCACGGTACCGCTACGTTACGTTATATTCTTTTTATTTTCTTATAAAATTATCTTATAAAATGATCAAAAAAGCTTCTGTGCCGAAAGTGTCCCGTGCAATGAAGAAAGTGAACGACGTTTTCTTAAATTAAAAAAAAAAGCTCTCTTAGTCAGATTCTTATTTTCTTGTAAAGGTTAAACATTAAAGTTGCATACAGTATTTAATGTTTTTCAATATGTTGGTTAATTTTGTAAATATGCAGCTTTGAATTTTTGGTGCCCAATGTGCCCCGTTTACTATACTACAGATGCCAGACATATTTGTCCATTTAATTTGATTGATTTCAAAAAAGCCAGTCGTTCCGCAGTTCTCTTCGAGATAGGGCGGCTAGTTAGTGTTCAGCGGAAAAAAAAGGAAAGTGTATCCAATATAAGCGATTTAGTCAAGCGATTTTTAAGTCCGAAGTTGGCTTAGTAAGCAAGGTGTCCCGCTCTGACGCCGGAGGCTCGGGTTCGATTCTCGGTCAGTTTTCAATTTTTAAATTTTTTTCGGGAAAATAGTGATAGAGACACAAAAATAAACAAAAAAAAAAAAAACAAAAGTGCCGCAACGTATCAGGCGATGGACCCCCAAGGGCAGCTTTAAATGCCATTAAAGTGACACCAATTTCAACAGCGGGTTCCGCGTTGCCCAGGCGGGGGTCTACGCAGGCAACACCAGCTACAACAACATCAACAACAGCAACAACAACAACGCCAACAATAAAAGCTCTCGCTACAACGCCAGCAGTAACTGTAAGCGAGGAGTATAGGACAGTGGAAAAACGGCGGCGGAAGTTAAACCCGAAGCCGAACCTTTCAGCCAAAAGAAGGTTAGACTTGGCAGGCCATAGTGTGGCATCATCGGTGGCTGCATCCGATGATGACGGAGCACAATCCAGCTCTTATGAGTATGATGGAGGAGAGGGCCGGTACGTCGGAGAGGGAAACTCCTTCAAGGACTTACCGGTCGATGACGAGGAAGTCGTCCAAATGGACGAAGAAAAAGAGGATGATGAGGAGGCGCAGCTGGACAAGCTCATAAAAGAGCTGCTGGAGAAGCGCGACCAGTTGCGCAGTAAGAAGCTGCAGCAACAGCAACAACAAGCTGTGCTCAAGCAGCAAGTGCAACAACAACTGGAGGTGAAGCAACAACAACGGCAACATCAACAACAACAACACCAACAACATCAACAACAACAACACCAACCACAACAACAACAACAACAACAACAACAACAACAACAACAACAACAACAACAACAACAACAACAACAACAACAACAATCTAAACAGTCGCGGAAGGACAAAATACCACCCATTAACGTGAGTAATTTCGACATTATAGATAGCATTAGGATTTGTAAATTAATAACAAAAAATGTCCATGTGAAAAGGCTTTCTGCTAACAATCACATAATTATATGTGAAAAAATAGAGGAGTACCAGAGGGTGCGCGCCGCTTTGGGAGAGGTGAAAACCGAGTACTTCACGTACACCCCAAGGCAGCAAAAGTTAAAAACCGTGGTACTGAAGGGAATTGATCCCTCAATTAAAACGGAGGAGCTTGAAAGAGAGCTAAAGAATTTTGAAAGCGACGACCTCCATTTCGTGGGGGTCAAGCCGTTTTCCTCCGCTGTGGCAAGGGGTGGTAACCGTCACTTACCATTCTTCCTAGTCCAGCTTACTCCCGACAGCAAAATCGACAGGCTGCGAAATATCCGCTTCCTGTACTACCATGCTGTAAGGTGGGAGAAAATAAAGAGGTCAGATCGCATACTTCAATGTATGCGCTGCCAAAGGTTCGGGCACGCCGCAGCTAACTGCAACATGCAGTTTAGATGCGTGAAGTGCGATAAGGACCACATACATGGTGAATGCTCTCTAGGTAAGGAGAGAGTCGAAGACCGGAGTGTACTCTCCTGTGTGCTCTGCAGGAACTCTGGACATCCCGCCAACTTCAGGGGTTGTCCAAAGTACCAAGAATTGAAAAAGAGAGTCCAGGCCCGCAAACAGCAGTCTGAAGATGATAGGCGTCAGAGGAGTCGCTCGTTCGCAAATTTTGTGGCACCCAACGTGTCCTTTGCCCAAATGGCAGCTGGACCGGGTCAAGCCCACATGACATCAAACCAACCAAAGGTAGCCCAAAAGGCACCAGAGGTGGATCTGGACTTAAAATCGATCCTTCTGTCTCTGCACGGAAAGATCGATAAGTTCCAGAAACAATTAAATGAACAAGCGGCCCGAATTGACTTTATCTATTCGGAGCTGTTTGTGGGGTCTGGTGTGCCATAAATCTAATGGCTACGCTGGATGAGGGAAACTTAAAGATCCTTGCTGTGAATGTTAATTCACTAGTCAGGATCGAGAAAAGAACGTCACTTGCCAACTTGTTGAAAACCGAAAACCCGGATGTGCTTTTGGTTAGCGAAACTAAGCTAAATCAGAAGCACAAATTGGGATACAAAAACTATCATGTAATAAGAAGAGACCGGCCTCACTCCACTCAAGGAGGTGGGGTTGGAATCTTAATTCGAAAAGGCCTGCGCCATAGGGTTATATATAGCGGGGACGTACGTAGGTTCCAGTTGTTGGAGGCATGCATCATATGCATTCCTCTCCATAGCCGGAGGAGAATGTATGTGGTGTCGCTTTACGCACCTGCAGCACCTCCACCCAACCAATTTATGACAGAGCTCGAGACACTTTTTCGTGGTCTGCAGCTGAACTCGGAGGAGAATTATTACTTCTTGGCCGGAGATATTAATGCCAAACATGCGGCATGGGGAAATGTTACTGCAAATCCCAGGGGCAACCAGTTTCACGACTGGTGGCGCCTCAATATGATTGAGTACAACCTCGAGTTGTACGCGACGGATATCCCTTCTTTCCCAAGAAGCGGTGCTTTCCTGGACTTGGCCTTAACGGACGCAAGACTTCAACTGACGAACATAGATCAAAACACGCGGAACTGTTTGCGTGCGTTTGAGTACGATAGTGATCACTACGGACTCGCCGCCGCAATACGGATCCCGAACGAGCAAACGCTGCTGGAGGAGTACGAAGCAGTGTGTTCATTCGATTATCGGAGGGCACAATGGTCGCGCTTCTCCAGATTTTTAAAGCGAGATATACGTTCGAGTGGGATCGACCCACCGACAAACAGTAACATGACAAATGATGACATTGATCGGCATTTATTGCAAATGAACGACGCCATCAAACGAACTATGGAACGAACTATTCCTCGAGTAGGGCGTTCCGACGACGACCAGACAGAAAAGTACAGAAACCCTACAATCGACGCACTATACCGACAGAAAAGTAGACTGCTCTCGAGGCTTAAACGGCTGTACAGGCAATTTACTGATCGCAACGACCCGGAGGTAAGGATGCTGAATTCAGAGATCCGAATCCTAAAACAGCTGATAAAAGAAAATTACAAAAAATCTGTAAGTCTGTATTGGGGCAATAAAATTCGGGCTATTAAAACCTGTAGTCCGAATATGTTCCCACAGATAAATAAGTTGTTCAGGAGGAAAGATCACAATGATATTCCTTGTGTTCGAATCTCCCAGACAGCAGAGAACAGACAGACGGTACTGAATGCTGGAATAAGTCCAGAAAGTGTCGCTTCAAACGACGATTTTTTCGTGGTCGAGGACCCACAGGAGAAGGTGGATTTGCTGGGCGCTTGTTTCGAGGCCGTGTATACGGTGAACAATCCTGTTCGCCGTAACCACGACATTGAGAATAGGGCTCTGGTGAGCCACTTCGATCTGCGCACCGAACTTGAGAATTGGCGATCTGAGAATAACGGATTCACCGTGTTCACTGATGAAAACCATGCTAATGCAGTTGTCGCCAATGGCCGAGATGCATCGCACTTGTTCGTGTCGAAGGATGATCTTCTGTGCATCTTCGAGACACTAAAGAATAAAAAGTCGGCGGGGATGGATGGTGTCCCAAACGTCGTATTGAGACACCTGCCTCTGGAGGCTGTAGATATTTTCACCACGCTGTTTAACAATGCGCTGAATAATGCATATTATCCGGCGCATTGGAAGGTAGCTGTGGTACACCCTATCCCGAAAAAATGTAAAGATAGGACGAACCCTGCCAATCTCCGGTCAATTAGCTTGCTTCCGAATATTAGCAAGGTCTTTGAAAAGGTTGTCAATAGAGCCCTGTTAAAGTGGGTCGAGGACAATAACATAATTCCGGACAACCAGTTTGGTTTCAGGGCGAGGCATGACACTATTCATGCCGCGTCGAAACTGGTTTCCGACATTCAGTGGAATAAATGCAAGAACCAATGCACGGGTGCTTGTCTGGTTGATTTTGAGAAGGCTTTCGACACCGTATGGTTAGAGGGACTTTTCTACAAGTTGACCAGGCGGGGGATGCACAAACCTTTGCTATATGTAATTTATAATATGCTTATGGGAAAGAAGTTCGTTGTCAAATGTGGCAACGTGACTTCGAGCAGAGTCTTTGAAATTAAAAACGGTTTACAGCAGGGGGCGGTCAATTCTCCGATCCTGTTTAACATTTACACGAGTGATCTGGTGGGTTCAATCAGCCATGCTATAGCGTATGCCGACGATTTGGTGGCATACAGATCAGGTCCTAAAATCGAGGTCATTAATATCCTTTTGCAGCGTGACTTCGATCAAATTAAGCGATATTGCGACGACTGGAAGTTGAAAATCAACTTTCAGAAGACGGAAACAATCTTGTTCAGAACTCCATTGGCTGGGGCCTCTAGGGATACCAGAAAAAACTGGAAAAAATTGGCCATTATTGGACAAAATGGGCAGCCATTGGCGGTGAGAAGCGCAGTTAGATATCTAGGTATCTGGCTTGACCAGTATCTGTATTTCGATAGACATATAGTTGCTTGTCTTGCTGGGGCCAAGAAGGCTTATGCTCTAACAAGGAGACTGTTTCATAGCAGTCAACTTGACTCCAGAGTGAAGGTCATTTGCTACGTGGCCCTTATAAGGCCGATCATCGCTTATGGTTGTCCATTATGGTTTAATATAGCGCCTAGCTATATGGAAAAGATTCGGGTTTTGGAGAGACAATGTCTTAGGACCTGTCTCCGGTTGTTCCGAACGCCTGAATCCAACTATATAAAATACTATCCCAACAAGGTCCTATACGATGGGGCTCAGTTGAATAGGATTGACAATTTCCTCATTAAGGTCACTCGAAGGCACGTTGCAAGGGCGATGGCCAGCGACAATAGTCTGATATTTGGGGCTTACTACCCCAATGAAATGTACATAGAGAGTACGCTCCGGTCTGGCTTTATCCCGCCAGAGGCATTTATCCATATTGATTCAAAAGGGCTGGTACAGACGAGGGATGGTATCCCGGTCTTATACCATCGCTACCGCAGCGCGAGAGATAAGCGGCTCCTCCATGACGGGGACGTCGCCAATGCTCATGAGCTCCTCCGTTTTAGTACCGCAATATCGGAGAGGGATAGATTCGACACGGAAAAGCAATTCGCCGAATTTTGGTGGCTTGTTGAGGGGGGAGGGGTCAACATGCCCTCCCAGGACGGTGCGTTACTCTAGGTAACATCCTCTTAGCTTATAAGTTAGATTAAGTCAGCTAGGGCGTTTTTGGGAGAGGCCGGGCTCGCCAACGTGTGGTGGTGCTTCCGGGAGTTGACTGACGCTGTAAGGCTTCAGTCGGCTCACGGCGGCGCGTGTGCACGTTGACGACTGCCAGGCGCTCGGAAAGCAATTGGGATTTTGACCACTTATTGCGCCAGGCAACGAGTGCTCAGAATCCTAATTATAGTTAGAATACGTTAAGTAGTTTAAGTAAGTAGAATAGGTAGTTTGTAATTTGTTTTATATAAAATCTCAATAATGATACCGAGTTTTAGTAAATTTTCTCGAGGAATATATATGTAAGATTAGTTCGTAAAATAGTTCGTAGGCCGAAAGGCAATAATTCTAAGATATAGTTAAGTTTAGAGCGTTCGCATAAGGACCAATAAATAAGAATAAGTATCCTGTTAATTTTAAGTTAGGTTTAATCATTTTTGTCTAGTATGTAAGTAGATATTTATCAATGAATAAAAAAATTAATTTCAAAGTCAAAGTCAATTTCAAAAAAGCAGATTTTTTTGTTGACCTTCCTTTGTTTTGGAAGTTGTCGCTGAGTTTTGTCAAAATAACAACTCTCTTTGATTGTATCTTAAATTTCATCAAAAAATCTGATGGAATGATCGTCCGGTCAATGTGCATGTGGCCCGCCTATGAGAGCTTCGCAGACTCGCAGCGATCCGCGTACTACCTTTGGCAAAATGATTGATCAATCCATCTCATTAATAAATTGATAGAACAAAAAAAAACACTTAAAGTTACGATTACAACAAAGGATTTTTAGCCAATATCAGTGTTTTTGCAGTTACCTTAAACATCAACCAACCTTTCTTTTGTTATTATCTAAATAATAAACATTTTGAGGAATAAGAAACAAGACCAAATTATGGTGGTTTCCGGGTCATGTCGGGGTAGAAAGTAACGAAAAGGCCGACGAACTGGCCAGCAAAGGTTCAGAAACACCTTTCATAGGTCCCGAACCTTTCTGCTGCACTCCTAGATCAGCAGCAACGGCAGCAATAAAAAGCTGGGAACATAGAAAATGTATCCATCTTTGGGAAAGCATCCCAGGTCTAAGACAGGCCAAACGAGACATTCGGCCCTTCAATCAAAATGCCAGCAAATGTCTAAACCTAAGCAGGCATGATATCAAAAACTTAGTATGTTACCTTACTGGTCACCATGGTTTAAGATATCATCTACACAAAATGAGAATATCAGACTGTCCTGAGTGCCGACTCTGTCTTGAAGAGGGCGAATCAGCTGAACACATTTTACGTGAATGTCCAGCCCTTAATAGAATTAGAAAGGAGATCTTTTTCAGGGAACAAATGAGCCCCGAGGACATAAAGAATTCTTCTACTGGTAAAATTGTCCGCTTTACACGGAAAGTGGAAATTCTACTAGATTAAATTTTTCTGGACCATACGGTACAAAAGATCTTTTTAGGTCGAAGTGCCCCCTTATAAATCGTCTTGGCGAGCCAGAATTTAAAAAAAAAAAAAAAACAAAGGCACTTAGAAAGTATATATTATTTCAGCTCCCTAGCTCAAACTTTGGTTTTTCAATAAAATTGTTTTATTTTGCGGGCGTGTTAGTGGGCGGATTTTAGAAATTGTATCTCCCGAGCAGTTTTAGGGGTCAAAGATCGTATGTATATAAAAACTTTCTAATTCAAAATTCGATTTTTTCGATAAATTTGTTTTTTTTTTTTTTGAGTTTGTGGGCGTGTCTGTGGGCGGATTTCAAAAACTCTTAAACTTGTTTATTTAGGGCCCCTAAAAAGTATATGGTTAAAATTTTAGCTCTCTAGCTCAATTTAAAGTGCTAATTTTTGACGGACGGACATGGATAGATCGAACTCACTATCGATGGCGACAAGGAATATTCTATATTAATGGTCTATGGGCATTATTTAGGCATGTTTCAAACTATGAATCAAAATTAATATAATCCTAGAATAGGGAATAAAGAGCTCTTTAGTAATATGTTGATGTCTCCAAAACGAGTAAAAAAACAATGAATGAAAATGTTCTTTTTCTCAAAAAAGGCTTCTCTTCTTCTTCCTATTCTAAGGGTATATCAATTTTGACTCATAGTTTGAAACATACCTTGATATTGTTGACCCATTAAAGTCACTATATTGGTAATCAGCATCGATAGTAATGTTGATTTAGCCATGAACGTCCGTCCATCGGCAAAAATTAGGCATTCAAACTCGAAGTTACAATTCAAACCATATACTCTCTAGGGGCCCGAAATAATCAAGTGTACATTTTTTTTTAAATCCGCTGACTTATACACCCCCAATCTCAAAAAACAAATTTATCGCAAAGATCGAATTTTAAGCTATAAAGCTGAAGTTTTGGATATATTGTCCTTAGGCTCCCAAAGTGCTAGGAGTTGAAATTTGTAAAATCCGCCCACTGTACCACCACAATTTATAAAAAAAAACGTTTTATCGAAAAGTCAAAGTTTGCGCTAGGAGCTAAAATTTATAATATATACTCTCTAGGGGCCTTAAATGATTATGTTTAAACAGTTTTTTAAAATACGCCCCTGGCAAGCCCACTATTTAAAAAAAAAAAAAACGATATATTAAAGAAATCCAAATCATTGTAAATGAAAGTCCTATTCTTCGCAAAGTATGTAGATAAAGTCGTTTTGAACAATTGTATTAAATAAAGTTTTCTGCCATGACCACTTTTAAGAGGCATTTTTTTATAATATATATGTAGAGCGTTCTTAACAACTCACCCATAATTGGATTTTTGTCACGCCATGAATGATAGGAATAGAAATAGGGTATTCAAAAATTTGCCCTATTTATTATTTGTAAATAAAAGAGATATTTTCAAAATAATGCAATTAAAAAGTGATTTCGGATGTGAAACATGATCGAGGAACTTAAACTCCAGCTTCAGTACAGCACGGTACCGCTACGTTACGTTATATTCTTTTTATTTTCTTATAAAATTATCTTATAAAATGATCAAAAAAGCTTCTGTGCCGAAAGTGTCCCGTGCAATGAAGAAAGTGAACGACGTTTTCTTAAATTAAAAAAAAAAGCTCTCTTAGTCAGATTCTTATTTTCTTGTAAAGGTTAAACATTAAAGTTGCATACAGTATTTAATGTTTTTCAATATGTTGGTTAATTTTGTAAATATGCAGCTTTGAATTTTTGGTGCCCAATGTGCCCCGTTTACTATACTACAGATGCCAGACATATTTGTCCATTTAATTTGATTGATTTCAAAAAAGCTGATTTTTTTGTTGACCTTCCTTTGTTTTGGAAGTTGTCGCTGAGTTTTGTCAAAATAACAACTCTCTTTGATTGTATCTTAAATTTCATCAAAAAATCTGATGGAATGATCGTCCGGTCAATGTGTATGTGGCCCGCCTATGAGGGCTTCGCAGACTCGCAGCGATCCGCGTATTATCTTTGGCAAAAGGATCAATCCATCTCATTAATACATTGCTAGAACAAAAAAAACACTTAAAGTTACGATTACAACAAAGGATTTTTAGCCAATATCAGTGTTGTTGCAGTTACCTTAAACATCAACCGACCTTTCTTTTGTTATTATCTATATAATAAACATTTTGAGGATAATTAATATAACCACACGTAACGCTTTACATTCACTAAAACTAAATTTAATGCATTTACTTGTATCCCCAGGGATCGAGTACATCATCAACACAACCATTTCTATCACATTGTTTGAATTTGAACTAATCACATTCGTCAACCGCATATCCTTTGCATTTGTACGGGTAGATTGCCCTCGAGACGAAATCAGTTTATAGCTAAACTACACTTATACACACAAAATATAAATTAACACGCTCAGCAAATATGAGTGTTGTCAGTTGCTCGCGGTGCTATTTTCAATGGCATAAGCTTTCATTTAACCAATCGCATGGAGCTTTCAATAAAAGCCGAGTGCAAATTAACCACGTTATTCCAGGAAAATTATATAAGAACTGTAGCCTTCGGCAGGATGCTTCATAGTCGTCTATTTGCAAGTCATCATCACCATCATCAAAGTACAAATAGGACTAATCGAGGGAACAAAACTATTTTGCGAACCAATAAGAAGTGTACAAAAAAAAACTTGTAGAAGTTAAAAGGATTTCCCCTTAGCAAGAAAGATTTAATTATCACTACAAAGGAACAAAGTTGTACCTACCGCCACTGCTGACACGTACCCATTGATGTAACTTAGATGGTTGGTGAGTGGTGGCTGCTTTATCGCTACGATGGCGATGGGAGCAGAAGATCCTTCTCGGTGAGGCTTTGTTAACTCCTCCGCATATTCTACAACATTACGCGGTGCGAACATCCCGAAGGCAACAAAGTTCTAAAGGACTTTTCATAGTATCTGCACAAGTCTTCTTCTTCTTCTGTTAAATGATTTCTGTGCAATGTTTTTTTCGTCCTTCTCGCATTAGTACTACGTTGTATGTATATGTAACTCTAGTGAAAGGAAAGGACTTTTAACACAATTATCACGAAAAATATACTCTTTAAATGTCCGGAGGTGATTCGTTTATTTAGCTAAGTGTTGTTGGAACAAGTTTCATAGATTTTAAAAGGTTTGAACCCTTTTGCACGGCCGACGTGGCGGAAAGAAAATATACAGGACTTTCCATGTACCTAATTGGAGATGGAGAAATACCAATAGGAAGAATATATTTTTTTCAAATCTTAAGACTTTTTCGCGCGTAATTGTGTTGCTTTAAGATGATGTCAAATACAAAAATTATCGCTATTTACATGAGTGATTTCGCAGATAAAAACGGAAACAATTTACACAAGTCCTTGTGTATTGTGTAAGCTGTGTGTATTTACAGCGACTCTTGTGCAGATGTTACAATTCGAAATTTCCCATTCGAATGTTAATGGAATTTTTTTCCTGATACTGTAATCGGAAATACTTTAAAACGGACGCTAAGAGGGGGTTGGCATGGCAGTCAAGGACGACTTTTATCTCCTTCGTATTTACCCATATCTAATTTATTTAACAAGAAGAAAACACCTACCTTCTTTTTTTATTGGGTTGTGCAACCTTTCCTTGATTATCTCCCAACAACAACAAAATAAAACCAAATCAAAAATTTCGGAAGAAAGTCCTTAAATTCGCGTTCTATTTGCCAAATAACAACATCAAATCAAAATAGGTACGTGATAAATAATCCCAGCAGAGATAGAAATTAGGAATTTATCCCATCATATTCAACACGGTACTCTATCAGTAAGTGTCGTCTTTTCATCAGGGGGCATGGAGCTGAATTGAAAAAAAAAAACTGTCTGTAATCCTTTTGAACTTTCTTCTTGTTGTCGTCGTCTCGTTCTGGTACCCGTGCGGCGTTGTCGTCTTCACCTTGTATTTATTTTACCAGTTAGTCAGGACTGATTTGCTTCTGACAATAATTTTGTTAGCGTAATTCAGAATGGGATGGATAGTTGGGAAGGTACGAGTAGGTTGGGTAGAGATACAGGTGATGGTGAGGACGACAACAAAAAAAGGACTTCTTCGGGGGAACAGATTGAGTGAATTATTTTGATATTATCCTTTTCTGTGACAAGTTTCGAGTTTTAATTTATGTTTAGTGTGTAAATATTCATTTTGATTCATGACAATGATGCGACATTTGAGATTTTATTGTTATTTGAATAGTAAACGGATTCGAAGAGGATTCTTCGCTTAAAAAGGATATTTGCGGGGAGGTTTTTCGATCGGCGGAAGTTTGCCCAGACTGAGTAAGTTTTAAGTGGAATTTAACGGAGTGAGATAGTTTTGTTGACATTTCCACGGATTGACTTGATGGAAGGACTTTTGCCCTGTAAATAAGAAAATTTGATCTGAGTTTTACAGAGGCAGAATTCAATAAAGAAAGGATATTGATTTTGCAGATTTGAAATGTTCAAATTAAGGACTTGAGTTTGTGTTACAATATTTTGCTGCAACTTTTTTATCGACGAACCCCTAAGGCGGACCGGTAGGCATGCAGTTAAGTGGGACGGTTATGATCCCTTTAATCCTGATCATAGCCTCGCCGTTATTAACGGAGGCGAAGAAAAAGTATTTACCGAGAGTTGTTCGGATTGCACGATTCAGATTCTTGGAATTAGTAATTAGTTAAAAGGTCTTTAAAGTGGAGGTTCGGTATTCCTTGCCTTCTCGAACCTGGGGACTGGGAGTCGAAGATCCTCTTGGAGGGAGCATTACTGTCCATTCGCTCAATGTGGCCGACCCAAAGAAGTCGACGTGATGAAGCTTTTTGGATTACATCCACATCTTGGTACAGTCAATTTAAAAAAAAAATATGTATAAAAACAACGGCAAAACTTAAAAAAAAACAATTAATATAATCTTTAATATAATTTTCAAAATCAAGTTAAAAATCCTAATTTTCATCAATGAAATTTGCGGAATGATGCAATAATTGTTTTTTTTTTAACCTGAAACGTGTGAATTAGTTGAGTATCACAACAACAAGTTGATCCTATAAACAATTAAGTGTATGGGGCGCCATGCTGCCCTCTGCAACCCCCTTTTGTGGGTTCACTGTTGGATTTGGAGTGTGTGCTAGGTTGGACAGGACCGCTAGACATCCGAACTGCACCACCATATTTGTCACTCCCACCCCAAATTGTTTTCACTAATTGTGCTTCTTTAATTTAACATTTATAATTGCTAGTTACCTCTGTACAGTTGAAGATATAAAAGCCTTTCGCTTTTCCTTTTGCTGCCTCTTCCGAGCAAAAAAAATCACATTTAACTTAAAAAAAAGAAGGAATATTATGAAATTAACTTTTAATAAAAATTAGGCTACGGCCATGCTGTGCGCGATGAGCGACTGAGCGAATGACTCTCAAATAGAAATGCAACTACAAACAGCAGTTGACAATGGCCGTTTCACAGCTAATCGCTCAATAAATGGCCACCCGTCGCTCAGACTCGTCGCTCAATCACTCAGTCGCTTGTCGCTCACTGCGTGGCCGCAGCCTTTAAGTATATTCTAAAACTCGCGTCTGGATGGCAGTTTTAATTAATATTATTTAAAAGCCGAACAGGTGTATAAAGCTAGGTTAAGTTCAGATTTAACAAGTCAATATTGTTCAGGACATCACTTTATTTATTAAAAAATAAAAAAATAAATTTAAATGATTTTTTGTTCGTTACGAAAAAGGCAGAAGCAGAAAAAAACCATCATATTTGCAATATTATTCAACTAAGCTTGATTTTTAACAAAATTTTTTTAAAAATGATTTTGAAGATTTGTCGTCTATTATTATTTTAAAAGCATATAATAAAAAGCTTCTTCTTAATTTCTAAACTTAAATTGCAAGAAATCAATAATAACTAATTATAATATAACTTATTTATTTATATATTTTAATAGTTATAATTTAATTATTCAATTTATTATTTTTTTTATATTTCAAACCGAAAATCATGGCTATTTGAGACCGCTATAAAATCAATTTAGGAAGCAAATATTTACTGATTGAATATATTCTTGTAGTTCAAAAGTGAGAAATATTGTTGGATTGTTGGATAACAGATTGCTGTATCCACAATGGTGCTTTTTATCGGTACCCGAAATCGCAGGCCAACTATTATACATTTCACAATACCTTAACTTACAAACCTCGCAATCACTCACTTTCAAAGAAAGCGAGTGGCAGTTCCATGTACAACGGATTCTTTTTTTCCATTTGGCCACTTTATTGATGATTGGAGGCAAAAACCTGTCAATGCAATTCATAGAGAATGTAGAATGGGGGAACGTGTGCAACTGGTCGACAAATAGTTTAATCGGTGAATTTCGAATTGTTTGCGCAAAAATAAAATTCATTTCATTCAAAATCATTTTTTAATGCTGAGAGCTGAGACTGAGAAGAAATCGTTGAGCTAAAAATTATTTCCTTTTTGGACATTTTTAAACATTGTAATTGTTATACCCTATTCTAAGGGTAGGTATATTAATTTTGACGTATAGTTTGTAACATACCTTAATATTGCCCGTTGACCCCTAAAAGTTACTATTTTTATGATCAGCAACGATAGTAATGTCGATCTAGCCATGTCCGTCCGTCCGTCTATCGGCAAAAATTAGGCCTTTAAACTGGACCTAGAGAGCCGAAATTTTAACCATATACTCTCTAGGGGCCCGAAATAATCAAGTTTACGAATTTTTGAAATCCGCTACAGGCCCACAAACTCAAAAAAACAAATTTATCTAAAAAATCGAATTTTGAGCTGAAAAGCTAAACATTTTTTATATATGATCTTCGACTCCTAAAACTGCTCGAGAGATACAATTTCTAGAATCCGCCCACTGACACGTCCACAATTAAATAAAACAATTTTATTGAAAAGTCAAAGTTTGTGCTAGGAAACTGAAATATAGACTCTCTAGGTGCCCTTTATACTTGTGATTAAATATTTTTCAAATCCGCCTACTGACACGCCCACAATTAAATAAAACAATTTTATTGAAAAAGTTTGAGCTAGTGAGCATTTTTTTACAAAAGCTTCATTTTTTTGATTAAATCCTTTAAATGTTATATAACAAAATATGTAGAGCGTTCTTAACAATGCAGCCATACTTAGACTTTTGTCACACCCACTTATGAGGGATAGGAATAAGAATAGAAATGTTTATTTTAACGAGTATAAAGATAAACAGATATATCGTGAGGGAGATTCGTGCCACTCGCGTGTATTGCAAGCCTTGCACGCGGGCTTAGAGGCGGCCCTGAGGTTGTATATATAAAAAGATGGAGAGCACCAAACGGTACTCCTATGTATATCCAGTTGTCGGGCAGGAGCCTATTTCAACAGTTCTTTAAAATCTGAAGTACCCGGGTGGAACGCTTCGCGGGATAAAGAAATTGTACCTCCCTTTGCGGGAGGTTGTTCCTCCGCTTATTGTATTTTCACTCGTCTGTCAGACGCCTATGTCAACAGTTATTTTAATCAACAGTTGCTTAGTGGGCCGCTACGTGTGATAAAGGGAACTTACCTACCTCTGAGTATCCATTTTTATAAGGATTAACCTGTATTTTTTTAATTCATCAGAAATTAACTTAATTAGCTTAGTGGGTGTTGACGGTGTAGAGGGTAGTGTGAACTTGTGAACCGTGCGGTGCAGGTTCAATCCCCATGGGGAACATCAAAATACGCCGCCCATTAATGGAGAGAAACGAATAACACCTTGTTTTCTCCAACCTCTTCGACAAAAAGAGGATTACTGCCTGGTAGTACAATGAACCGTTACCTGAGTGCTCTAGGATTTGGATTTCCTTTTTTTAAAAACGATAACATGGTCCTTAACCAACACACATCTACTGTCAGCTCAATCCATATTTAGTTGCCGAGTTGGTTGAAATTCCATTTCAAAAGCGCGGGCCATGTTTTGTAAGGTCTGTTATACCGCGTACACGAAGGTATACCTCCCTGGTGGGGTCAATGACACTCCGGGGCAATCCATAATGCTGGATATGTCCTAGCTACCATAAACCGATGTAATATGACCTTTTTGATTAGGCCACCATCGGTGTACACTGTACATTTATTCTCCTCCACACTCCGTTGATGATACAAATGAGACACCTATATCACCCAAAGAGTTTATGTTTTGAAGTAACATAGAGAATGTTCATTCGCTCGACGGTCAACGTGTCCTTCGGCATACAGCATGACTGGGTTTATATCGGCCTTGTAAAAATTTGCTCGAAAAGGGCTTTGCAACTGAATTGCATTATTCGCCGTAGAACCACCGTGCAAGCGAAATTATACGTCTATTTTCTACACCGATATATATGTAATGCTGCAGTTCACCGTATAGTGAATGCGGTTGTAGTTGAACTTTTGCACAAAAAAAACACAAGTGAAGAACCTGCTTTTATGATGTCGAGAAATATTCAGAAGAAAAGGGATCTGTGCTTGACGTCTCGCAAATAATATAAAAATTAAATAAAAAACATAGGGGCGGGCTACAGTCCGCTTGGGCGAACTGTTGGATACCCTATTCTTATTCCTATATCTCATAAGTGGGCGTGGCAAAAATTTAAAGGATTTTATCGAAAAAACTAAGCTTTTGTAAATAAAAACGCTCCCTAGCTCAAACTTTGGTTTTTCAATAAAATTGTTTTATTTAATTGTGGGCGTGTCAGTAGGCGTATTTAAAAAAAATTTAAGTATGAGCATAAAGGGCACCTAGAGAGTATATTCTATAAATTTCAGCTCCCTAGCTCAAACTTTGGACTTTCAAAAATAAAAAAATAAAAATTGTGGGCGTGTCAGTAGGCGGATTTTGAAAATATTTACACATGAGCATAAAGGGTCCCTAGAGAGTATATATTAAAAATTTCAGCTCCCTAGCTCAAATTTTGGTTTTTCAAAAAAAATATTTTATTTAATTGTGGGCGTGTCAGTGGGCGGATTTTGAAAATTTTATGTCCCAAGCAGTTTTATGGGCCAAAGATCATATATAAAAAATTTCAGCTTTCTAGCTCAAAATTCAATTTTTCCCAAAATTTGTTTTATTTAATTGTGGGCGTGTCAGTAGGCGGATTTTGAAAATTTTATGTCCTAATCAGTTTTATGGGCCATAGATCATATATAAAAAATTTCAGCTCTCTAGCTCAAAATTCGATTTTTTCCAAAATTTTGTTTTTTTGAGTTTGTGGGCGTGTCTGTGGGCGGATTTCAAAAGTTCTTAAACTTGATTATTTCGGGACCCTAGAGAGTATATGGTTAAAATTTCAGCTCTCTAGGTCCAGTTTAAAGGCCTAATTTTTGCCGACGGACGGACGGACGGACGGACGGACGGACGGACGGACGGACATGGCTAGATCGACATTACTATCGATGCTGATCATAAATATAGTAACTTTTAGGGGTCTACGGGCAATATTAAGGTATGTTACAAACTATGCGTCAAAATTAATATACCCCTAGAATAGGGTATAAATATAACGACATATAAACTTCTAACTCAAATAAGATGTTTGCTTGTTCCATGGGCATCCCAGATCGGAGAGTTCTTCCGGATTACCAATAAAAAACACATAAGCCCGTCCATTCACAATACACAGTACACTTGTTCTAACACTTGTATCAGTGGCTGCGAATGTGTAATATGTATGCGCTAGTGTGTGCACCAATGTTCGGTGTCAGACACGCAGCATCAGATATTAAAATGTTTGAATTTTTTGCTCCAGTGTCAACAAGAAGTGATTCTTTCATGCCATACCATGCTAATAATCGCATCTTTTTGGCTATGTTTTAACACGGAGGAGTCAAAGAAAGCAAGCGCTTGCCTTCTTCCTTCCTTTTCCAAATCTTCCTTCAGGGGATACATGGAAGTTGTAACAGCAGTTACCAGTTAGTACTCCTAGTACAAGTAGGCCCTACTGTACTCCTTACTGGAAAGGGGACTAGTGAGGCCAATATGAACCTTTAGTGCAATGGTAAAACAAAAACAATAACATAAGGAAGGGCTACAGCCCGCTTGGGCGAACTGTCAGGTTCCCTATTCTATTCCTATTACCCAAAAAGTGGAGAGTCAAAAAACTTTATTTGAGCGAATTGCTAGGAAGGGTATTGTGTACATGTTTTGTTACTCATACTTAACAGTTTTGTGCGTTTTTTAAAGAATGAATAAACAATGCTTACGTAAGGCAGGCATGTCAAACAAGTTTGTAATTGTTTAAACCGATTTTACCTCCATACTTTGCCAAGAATAGGACTTTCATTTCCAATGATTTCTTCAATTAAACGTTTTTTTTAACTGTCTGTAAGCAGGTTTTTTAAATCTTTGAACTTGAGCATTTCAGACCCCTGGCGAGTACATATATCTAGCAAATTTCGATAAAACGTTTTCTTCTTTTGAATTGTGGGCGTGTCAGTGGGTGGATTTTAAAAATCTTAACAATTGACAATTTTGGATCCGTAGAGAGAATTTGTTCCAAATTTCAGCTTCCTAGCTAGAATTTCGATTTTTTCTAAAAATCTTTTTTTTTTTAAATCGTGGGCGTATCAGTGAGCGGATTTTAAAAAAATTCGTACACTTGATTATTTTGGGCCACTAGGGAGTATTATGCTCCGAATTTCTAGCTCGAATTTAAGGCCTAAAATTTGTTGACAGACGAATGGACATTGCTATCAATGCTGATCACAAATATAGCAACTTAAAGGGGTCTTCAAGCAATATTAATGTATGTTAGAAGTTATGAGTCAACATTTTAATACCCTAAGAATGACGTATAGAAAGCAGACAACACTTTCGTTGTCTAAGATATTTGTCAGGCTTTCGTGAGAGATGAAATAATGATTAATCGTGAGATGTTACTGGAGTGTGAACCAACGACCATACCACGTCGAGTTAATCGGTTCTCGTCAGATCACCGTAATTAAACGACGTTGGGCGCGGTTAGTACGTAGATGGGGGACCGTTTGAGAACAACCGCGTGTCGTTGGCCAGTCCCATCTACAGAGTTGAGGTAGATAATATACGTGGTATCACAATGAACCTAAATTGGTCTAAGTGTGTCGGTTTCTGCCGACAGCCACATAACCCTAACCCCTAACCCCCTACTGGAGTGTGACTTGAATGTGCGATTCCTTGTTTAGTAGTCCAACGCACTAGCCACTTAGCAAGCACGTGTCAGGTTGTATCCACTAAATTTATAACCATTAAGGGCAAGCAAGCTTTTCGCTTCCTTATGCAAGCCGTCTTTCTGGGGTTACCGACGTTCAAGTTCTAAAAGTGGTTGAAATCCCAAAATAGATGCCATTACTAACACGCTAACTATAGCTATAGGTTAAGCAGTGCAAGTGGGAGGATCGTTTAAAATGGCTGTGAGTGATTGCGAGTTTGGCGATCGATGATATATACGTATATACAGGGAATATCCTGATATTTAAATAATAGAGTTGGAAGAATATACAGATATAAATATTCATGATCTAAAACGGAAAAAGACCGCCAGGGGGGGATGGAAATTATGTATAGCATAACCAACAGTTCGCGAAGCGGACGTCAATGAATATTAGCATGCCTCCCGGTTTCGGATCATTTCGTCACTGAAGCAAATCAATTGCCGATGGTGTTGTATTTGTGTGATCTAATAGTTTTTAGGCCTGACTATTTTTTTAAAAGATTTTAACACTTACGAAGCTAATGATTCCAGTCGTGTCGACCCATGGATTTGCATGCACACTTGCAGGGCAGTTTCAAGACGTTTATTAAATTGCTAGTCTCAATACATGTAATGTGAGGACTTATTTCGTCTTCGCGTACAAGGGTTATTTTTCAGTGCAGTTATGCCCCAATTTGGGGTATAATTCCCTGTAGCCGCATCACCCGAAAAGAATTTCTTCGCTCAAGTCCCCATAGTGGCATCCCTATTGGGCGGAATGTCTAAGGCATGTGGTAATTTACAACGGCCGTTGTTGCTGAGGTAGAAACAAATATTTTATCAATTTAGTTAGCGGAACAAGTACCTAAAGAGATCACATTACTCTGTCCGGAATTAATAGTCAGTACAGTGAAGATAGGACGTTTGCTTCTCCCTCTGGCTATATCGCTTTACATAAGCTTGTCGCTCTTTAAAGCTCTGTCAGGGTTGCCATAGATTCCAATATTGACCGTCACAAATCAAAGAGACCACCAAATGGTGGCATACTTAGAGAACGTAGCGACCGCACTGACAATATGTCTCTCTCCCCATAAGCGCTGTACTGACTATTATTTCCGGATAGAGTATAGAATGCCATTTAGAAAAATGTCAATTGGCGGCAAACAAGCCAACAAATTTAGTACTACCAATCAGCTTAAGCGTGTTCGGCATCCCTAAGCAGCTTACACAACATCTTATTAATATCGTTTTCATACTACCCAATTCAATTTGCATTTCTTAATCATAAAAAAATATTGAAAGAAGCGTTTATTTCTTCGGTTTTTCTTCGTTTAGTATTTATTTTTTGAGATTTTAATTTCGCCCTTCATTTCCTTGAGGGAATATTGAAAAAAAAAATCAAAAAAAATCAACTAACAAGAAAGCCGGAGAAGAAAATTAGAAACACACAAAAACACTGTGCAAACATAGCTCTCAGCGAATGCCATCATGCTCGGCGGCTTTGCTTGACTCTCTGCCAACAACAACAACACACAGATTAGGTGCGCACTCCTCAAATCATCTTGTGCAAGCAAACAAACTGTTGCAAATTGAATTCTTGTATTCAGTGTGCGGTTCAGTTGGCGGAAGAACAACATTAACCTGAGAAAGTCCTTAGGTATATCTAGACTCCATAATTGTTGGAAACATTATAATCAGTAAAATATGCACGTATAACTGTGGTAAATTGAATGTTGTTTCATTTTTATTTTGTTCAATTCGATGGAATGTGCGAGGAATGTCAAAATTATTTATTATTAAGAATCAATATTTTTTATATCTAGCAAGCCCACCCTCAAGTATTGTGCTTAGTCAACACATACTCATACACATACTGTATGATTTGGCGGACAATTTTGTTAAGGATTCTTATTGCCGTGCAAACATTTCGTATGGGACGAAGGAACGAACCAACAAACAATAATATTTCTACCTGATTCCCATTAAATTCTTTGATTTAATTTTTTGTCGTGAAAAGTTTATTTTGGGCATTAAGGGTTTTTTTTTAGTTCAGAGCGAAGCACTGGATTTTGGCTATCGTTTCACAACCTCATCAAGATCATCCCAAATAAAAAGCTTTAATTTGTTGGTGAAAATTTAAACGGATATATCATGAAGTCAAACGAAGACTATGAAGACTGCCATGAAGGACTAGGATTCAGCACCTGGAACATTCCGATTGAAGATACGGTCATTTGGTCTTATCGTTCTAAATGCCATGCACGTCAAGCAAAGAAGGCACCTGATCACTTAAAGCAGTCGCGAAAATAAAACCCAGATTGATTACCATTGCGTAGCACATTTACTCGAAGCCTCGGGCTCAAGATTGCAAAAAGATCCTGATAGAAAATCGCCTAGCAGTACCATCTCTCCATCTGAAATTTCAATGGAAACGGGGACGAACAAAAGTGTCTGCAAAAATCAAGTCGTTACCTACAAATTAGACGAAGGGAAAGGCACGTTTCGCCCCAATTCGACGCCTTCAGATAAACTCCAGAGTGATAATGAAATACAGATAGATCAAAAATTTCAATGTTAATTATTTGAATGGAATCGTAATCAGAAGAGAGCGATATGATAAACAATGTTTTCCGATTTGTTTTCCGGCGCAAAAGCAAACAACGAAGACGGTTTGCCAACACGCGAACAGGCAATGTACAGCTGACCGTGCGAAAAACATTAAACTTCGAGATAAATCCCACAGACTTCCACCGATTGTCCTTGCGATTTATTGATTAACATCGCAAAAGCCAATCGAGCGGGGAACTGAATCCGCTTGAATTGGAATGGAAGATCAGTTGCTTTTCTCGCAATGTTGTTGCTTCTGCTGTTCGTCCTTTTTGATTTTTCCCATAGTGTTGTGAATCTGCAAGATAAGTGTTTACAACAGTCTTACTTCTATTTAGCCTCCTTGCAATTTCTCGGCCTGAGAGTCCTAACTCCTTGGAAGCATCTATTTTTCCTCTTTCTGTCGCTGTCAAAGTCTTTCCGGAACCCATTTTTTTTTAACTAAATCAAAACAGTTCTTTTTAACGCTTTTTAAATATTCTTAACAAAACTTTGAGAGAAATCGCTGATGTGAACTCCTGCAACGAAATATTCGCATCCTCGTGGCTCATCTTTTTATACGCTTTTCAAGTAGCTCATTGTATGATCTTGGGAAATTCCAGCGATCGTTTCGTATTTACCCTTTAATTTGATGACTACTGTTGGGCAAATGTGTACCTTTTCACAGGTAGTAAAAGTTTCTGGGTTATAAAACTTGCAACAGGTATAAAGACTGAAAATCGATTGCAAAATGTATGGCCTTGTGATCGCCAGTGTATAATCGATATACCAAATGATTCTCTGTTGTTTTATTGTCCGTTCAGTCCCGTTTGACATACTAACCACTTAATTTTTCTAAACATAATTTTAATCCTTTTCAATTGAATAAAGTTCAGTAAATTTCGTTCAATTTATATGTTTATATGTATTTCAACCTCACCATTGTTTAAAACTAAATATTTCCCAATTAATTTATTACTCACCAACAACTTATTCACCTACTAAAAATAAATATATATTATAACCTCAGCTGACCTCTTTTAAAGTAATTTAAATCCCTAACTAATGACACACAAATAGCTTTCGGAATCCCAAGTAGAACTAATAGTTCACATTGCATCATCAGATGTTGTTGGTTGGCTTACTGCCTGAGTTTGTGTACCAAAATAATTATGAGTAATTGGATTTGTTGATAGTTGTAGGGCCAAAAATCCATTCAACTTGTTCGTTGTTCCCTTCAACAAATAATACAAAAAAAAAACTGAGCAAAACTTTTTAACTGCCTCATTAGGGCTGCTAAAACGAAAAATAATTCGCGCAGGACAGGACTTCTTTTTGTTTACGTGACTAATTAGCCAACTACAATCAAAAGTAGATAATTAAATGATTTTTGCCAAAATAACTTGTATTGCGGTTCAACTTTAAAGGGAGCACACATAATAATGTGTTTTTGCAGGTGAAGCTGTTATGTAGCTATTAACGTTATTATTTACTACGGGCTTGTGCTTAAACTGATTTTCGGCCAGAGAAATTCTTATGGTTTTAAATAAAAAACATTAGGAAAGGCTACAGTTTGCTTCAGCGAACTTTTGGATACCCTATTGCTATCCCCCAAAAAGTGGGCGTGGTAAAAACTTAGCATGGGTGAATTGTTAAGACGGCTATTGTCTACATAAAGGATTTTGTGAACAAAACTAAGCCACCATACCACAGCAAAGGTGTACAGACCAATTAGTCTGTCCTTATTCCTGCTGAACACAATGGAATGGGTAGATGATCTGTATGTAAGAGATGCGATAGGCGACAACTAGCTTTCGGAATTACAGCATGTATATACAACATACATATATAAGGGTAGATCTACATACACCGCACAGTGAAGTATCAGCAGTGGAAAATTCATTAGAACACAAGGAGTACACTTTGAGCGCGTTATTAGACATAGAAGGGGCCGCAAGGCGGCGTCCTCTCTGCTCATATGGCTTCTGGTAATAGACGAACTATTTAAAGTACTTGATAGCGAAGCCTTCATCATGAACGCCTATGCCAAAGATGTAGTAAACTTGGTCCCAGGCAAAATCATTCCAGTCCTCAGCGAGTGACTCAGCTCACCACTAATCCTCGTCAACAACTGGGTTGCGGTCAAAGTACTAGGAGTAAGCCCACCCAAGACAGAAATCCTATCCTACTGTTCACAAGAAGAAGGGCAATATCTGTCTTTGAACTACCAAGAATGAGTGGAGTGATCTGCAAATATCCAAGACAGCAAGGTATCTGGGTGTCATACTACATTCCATACTCATCCGGAAGGACAATATATAGGGTCGGGTAAAAAAGTATATATGCCATTTTATGTGTGCAGATGAACGTTCGGCAATACATGAGGATTTAAACCTGATGTGCTAGATTGGGTGTACGGTGGTGAGGCCCATTCTACCATATGGAACAGCGGTATGGTATAAGGCTACCGAAAAGAAGTGTATTCTCTCAAGCCTCACCAAATTCCACAGGACAGCTTGCATCGGGATAACGGGGTCCTTGAGAACCACACCCACTGCAGCTAAAGAGGTACTACTTAATCTCATTCACTGGAAATATACTGCAGCAGCAGGACTATTAAAACGGCTTTCAGACTCAGAGAGCCGGGACTGTGGTCTTTCAAACCATAAGGACACGCCTCCGTAGAGACAGGAAGGAGTGCATCCAAAAAGGAAGTAGCTACTGGCTACTCACCATCCACTTTCGTTTTCAAAAGGAGATTCGCTATCGGAATCGGATGTACGTTAGTATATGTGCAGGCGTCTTCTGTGAGGCTCTGAGCCTGAGTGAATCGTCGAGACTCAGCAACGAATGCGCGTGTTCCAGGCAGAGACAGCTGCGATTGCTCAGGCTGCCTAGGAGGTGAAGGGGCGCAAACTAGCCGAAAAATACGTCTTCATATACTCTGACAGCTAAGCGTATATAAAAGGGAGTCAGCAGTATTCAAGTCAGGGCGTTGTTACAATGCAAAAACACCTAGATGAGATGCCAACTCTCACTACGGTTACCCTATGCTGGTGCACAAAGAAATGTTGGGATAAGACCTGAACACACTATCACGAAATATCGACACTAAATCCATCATTATAACAAACCTACGTTTTATCAACCACGATATGCAGCCACACAAAGCGAGCTCTGGCGAGCTTTAAACAAAAGGAGATCTAATACCATGAAGGGGCAAAACTAAACCGCAAATTTATTCGCGCACTGACAGGAGTCTTCACAGGTCACTGTGTAGCGGGTCCACACGCGGAGTGGCTGGGCGTACTGCACAACGGTTATTGCAGTAGGTGATTGATTGAAGATTCTTCGCCGCTATTTCTTTGATGAGCTGGAGGATCTGGTTGATATGGAGCTAAAGAAACTCCTGCGATTAAAATGTGAATTCGGGTGGTTCTAGTAAGGCGAATTGTTGGGATGTTAACAGCGGTTTCTTTTGGTATTCAGGTTCCCAAAATTTTAAAGAATCCCAAAATAGACACAATTTACAACAACTATTGGTCTAAGTGAGCCGTGGCACCCGTCAAAAGGACATCTATTGTCCGAGCCCAACCTAACCTATCGAAAAAACTATTTGTTTGCAAAAATAAGTCCCCAAAAAATGGACGTTCCAAAAAATCTATTTGGGCGAGTTGTTAAGAAGTATATTTTCTTAATATTATTTTTTTCGAAAAAGCGTGTGTTTTAAAAAAAAATCGTCACTTAAAAGTGGGCGTAGCAAATGTATACATGGAACTACCTTATCCATATAGTTTGCGAAGAACAGGTCTTTAAGAGGATATTCCGAATTTCAGCTTTCTAGTCTAAATTTTTCTCCAATGCAACCGTTTTTTGTCAAAAGCGGGCATGACAGTCGGCGGATTTTAAGAATCCTTGCACATAATCATTTCGGGCCCCTAGAGGGTATATGTTCCAAATTTTAGCTTTCTGGCTTGAATTTCAGCCGTCCAAATTTGGTGACGGATAGACGGGCATGGCTATATCGACATAACTTTTGATGCTGATTACAAATATAGCAACTTTAAGGAGTCTACGAGATATTAAGGTAGGTTAGGTATGAGTCGAAATTTATATGGCTGCCCTTAGGGTATACAAATGAGTTCTGAATCCGCCATTGGAAGTGAACCACAAGTAAAAAACCCGATCACGAAATGTGTGTCTTATGGGATGCTCACTGAAATGACCTAAAAAGAAATAATTTGGGGGCTGGGTAATGATAGAAGAAAGTCAATTTAACAGATGGGGTGTTTGTTAAGATGATTTAAACTATAATACTCTGCAGATCATTATGTTACACATAAATACTCACTACTTTCCAAACCTTTGCTCAGATGAGGTATCCGGAGTGCGGAGTGTACCCGGCAAAGAAGATCAAAACGTTTATATTATGACAAATAGACCTTTAGATTTATTTTAAAATCTGTGGCAACATTGCTATTTTTTCCTTGGAGGAGGATGACAGCCGACAAATTTCAAGAACCTTACAAAATATTTACTTAAATACGACACGCAAATGAGTCCAAGATTTCAAGTTTGTATTGCTGAAACTGACTACGAAGTTGAACCAGTTGACTTCCAGTCTCTACGAAGTTGAACCAGTTGACTTCCAGTCTCTACGAATTTTTGTGCAGTGACGTTTGCAGAGACTTTAGTCGGCTTCGTTACTTCCAAGAATTGAAACTGAGGTCTGATTATTTTGGTCATGCGTGAATTCTTTATGATGCAATATGGGTGCTTCATTTGAATTTTATTTTTCTTATACGGCAAAGTTATTAAATGGATTAAAATAATTATAACGGTCCCACATATCGCTACACTAGCCCGCCTGCAGGATTCGCCGGTTAGACCTCAAACAGAATCGGCGGGGCTCCCGGTTTCGGGTCACTTTATAACTGTGATCAATCAAATGCTGCTGCTGTTGCATTTGTGTGATGCAGACCTTATGAAGCCTATCTTCTACGCTATTATAAAGGGACGTTGATTGATACTACTTTTCTGACGGGGTTCGTAGGATCTCTTCTTTGAACGCGGCAGTACCAACTGCTCCGGTCGCGTTCCATTTGCTTTGATATAGATTTTTCGACGCTGTCATGCCAGGCACCTCCATCTTCGCTACCGTTAACTTTTTCCCATACTTTTTGTTCGCAGTCCCACAATAAATTGTGAACCGTATGTGAGCGCCTGACGCACCACTGCTATGTAGAGACTCTGTTTCAACTCAGGCGACATTATTCGGTCACACAAAACAACGAAAATCACATGCATGCCTGTCTTAAATTCAATCTATTTGAATACAGTAACCCCCGGATATGATACACGACGGCCGGTACCAATAATTAGTTTTGGGTGTCCATTTCACTCCTATGTAAAATTAAATTTGAATGACCTCCACTTTTAATTCGTTATCGGCAAGGCTCAATACATTGGATGACTTACGTGTTCGCAGTGGCTCTGTGGCTAGTGCGTTGGAATATTCGATACGATAGCAATTCACCGAATTTTGGTGGCTCGTTGAGGGATCCCTACATAATACACAAGTGCCAAATCCCCAAAATCCCCAGCTTTTGAAAAATATCCGAATTGACTATCCCCAAGTACAAAATCTACAAACGTTTTGCATTTTGCGCGGTTTTCAACAATTTTCCCTTGCACCTACTCCAAATCAAACAGTGACTCCAAGCAGGTGGGTTGTATGGGGTAGCATGCCCCATATACATTGCACTGTTTATGGGATTAGTTGCGAACCAAACATAATTTCTTAGATGTACATACTCGAAATATGGGGAAACTGTATTGTGTTTGCGGATTTTCGGTTTTGGGAATTTTGATTTTTATCGATTTTGTTTTGGGGATTTTGGTTTGGGGATTTTAGGTTGAGGGTTTTGGTTTTGAGGATAGGGTAGCCAACCCCTTGTTAAGAGGGAGGGGTCAATATGCCCTTCCAGGAAGGTGCGATACTCTAGGTAGCATCCTCCTAGCTTATAAGTTAGATTAAGTTCGCAAGCGCGTTTCTGGGAGAGGCAGGGCTCGACAAACTTGTTGTGGTGCTTCCTGGGGATGACTGACGTTGTAAAGTTTCAGTCAGCTCAAGGCGGCGCGTGCGCACGTTGACGACTGCCAGTCGTTCAGAAAGCAGTTGTGATTTTGACCAGTTGTTGCGTTGAATAGTTTAAGTAAGTTATTTTTAAGGATTAGGATTAAAATTGTAGAACCCTTCCACTTAGCACAAGCTAGCTAGGTTTCAGGATATGCACGTTAATATCTAATATTTATTTTTTAACGCGTGCGTGTGCAGATTCGATAGGGTTTCACTTGCATAGGGTGTTTTTTTTATAGAGGTATAAGGCTTCTGATAGGGATAACTGTCAAACTAGCTGTTATACTAATACAGTGTGTCTGACGTTTTTTCAGTATACTTTGGCAAATCACCATGGAAAGACTTACACCCGAACAACGTTTACTAATCGTGGATTTATTTCGAAAATTCGTCAAGAAGAAGCCATCGTCGCTGTAAACGTGAGTGTGAGAGAGGACTCGAATTTATCTATCCTACGACGTTCTCAGCAAGTCGGTCTCTGCCCGTCCACTACTTCGAAAAATTTCAGGAAAGATCTTGGCCACCATCCATATAAGATCCAACTGGTGCAAGAATTACATCCAGCGGACCATCAATTGCATCGTGTGTTCTGTAAATGGGCTGAGATTCAACTGAAAGTTGAATCAGATTTGTATCGTCAAATCATTGTCAGCGATATGGCTTTTTTCTGGCTTTACGGGTTTGCAAACAAGCATAATTGTGGTTTTTGGAGTGAGCACAATCCTCATGAGACTCTCGAGACTCCATTACATCCCGAAAAAATCACTGTTTGGTGTGGCTTACATGCCTTTAAATCCGAAACCGGTGCCAACATTACCGTGAATGTCTAACGCTACAGGCAAATGATTCGTGATTGTTTTATTCCTCATGTCATTGCAAATCATTTGGTGAAGAAATGATTTCAACAAGGCGGGGCAACGCGCTGTGTGGAATGTGCAACCATGACTTTGTTGAGCCAAACGCTTGGTGACCGAATAATCTCAAGAAATGGATGATAAAGATAAAGATATGATAAACTATAGACGAAATAAGACCTGGTATGCTCGATAAAGTGGTGCAAAATTGGACCGACAGGACGGCGTTCATAAGGCGCAGTCGCGGAGGCCATATGCCAGAAATTATTTTTAAACATTAAATGCCATGAAATTTGTACGATAATAAAGCCAAAATTGTATCATTCCATTAAATTTATTGTTTTATTTTTTAAAAAAAAGTTGTATGCCCTATAAAAAAAAGCGGTCAAGTGCGAGTCGGACTCGCCGATGAAGGGTTCCGCGCGAATTATAATTATTATTTACTTAGGCACCTATTACAGATTTATTATTAGAAAATAATGGTTCACGGTTTACGCATAAGGTTTGTTTATGAAATTAAATGTTTTTTTTTATATTTAAGTTGATTGAATCAAAGGTAAATTGCGGTTTACGATTTATGACGTATTAAAAAAAACTACTTACTAGATCTCGTTCAAACCAATTTTCGGTGGCAGTTTGCATGGCAATGTACATCATATATTTTTTTTAGTTTTATCATTCTCTTATTTTATAAGTTACGGGGGGGACACACATTTTACCACTTTGGAACTGTCTCTCGCGCAAACTATTCAGTTTAGAAAAAAATGATATTAGAAACCTCAATATCATTTTTGAAGACCTATCCATAGATTCCCCACACGTATGGGTTTGATGAAAAAAATATGTTGAGTTTCAGTTCTATTTCTATTTTTGTTTGAAAATCGTAATGCGGTTCACAGAATAGTTCTACTTACCAAGTTTCAACAGTATAGCTCTTATAGTTTAGGAAAAAAGTGGTAGTGACATTCCCGGACAGACAGACAGACATATCGAATCTACAAGGGTTCCGTTTTTTGCCATTTGGCTACGGAACCCTAAAAACCCTTTATTTGGTAGATAGTGTTGCTTGGTGAAATTTTAAAAGTGAAGTCGGTAAGAATTGGGCAATATGGACGCTACGCCACTGATAACTGTCTTTTGTATCGGATCACATTCTTTGCAAACGTCCTTCTTACCATCATTCTCTACTAACTTCAACTGTTCCTGTAAGCGATACCTACTTAGCACATCCAGTAATTAGCTGCAGCTCACTTCCCATTTCTGTAAAGCAAATAAAACAATTATTTTTTCAAGGAATCTTATCACATTTATTGACATTTTTTAGTTAAAAGTGTTTTTTTATTTCTATTTTTATTTGATTTTGCATTCATTACAAATTATAATTTTTCTTAAAATTTGTTTTTACCCCGTTTGAATGAAACTTTCTCGGTTTTTATAATGTGTGTTTAGTTTTGCTTTCATAGTTAAAAATTATTTTTTTTTTAACTATTTTTATATTTTGTTCACTTCTTTATATTTTTCTTTTTTTCTTAGAAAACTTCCATCATGTGATTGTCATACAAAACATTTCACATTAGATTTTATATATTACAATTATATATATATATATATTTATACTTTTTTTCATTTGCTACACTCAGTCAAAGGCCGCTCACAACATTGGATTTTCTTTGTATTTTTTTTTTCGTACTTACATCAATTTTCAATGAATTCATTCATACACCACACCACAGAAAAACAAAGAAACATTTTTTAAGCAATTCATTTTAAAAAAACTTCAAAAACTGTTTTTTTTTAATATAATATTTTTATACACATTTAGCGTCTAGAAAAAAGTAAACATCTTATTTTTTTTTAAATACTTAGAATTACTATATTATTATATTTCTTTTATACTAAATTTTTATTTTTTTTGAAATTTTCTGTAATTTATTTTTCATTTTATTTTATATTTATTTAAGTACAAAAATGGTTTTTTTTTCTGTTTTGCTTTTAAATTTAAGTTATTTTAGTTCTAGTATACGGATTTTCTTATATTAGGTTTTGAATGAAAGTGGGTATCGAAAGTTGCGGGGTGGGGTGGAGTTTGTTTTATAGGTAGAAGGGAGGCTTTTTCGAAAGAAAGGTGCAAAAATTGTCGAGAAATTTTCGGATGCATGAGCATGTGTGTGCTCATTTCCCTCTGTTGTGGGTGAAGCCCTGTTTTTATGATGAGGAGGGAGAAGTGTGCACAATTGAAAAGCGTGCGCTTGAGTTTAGACTAAGAAATACAACAAACAACGCAAACATTTATGGAAATATTTTTTATTCTTATTGAACGTGTTGCATAATGCTCATGTCATAGGATCGGTGTTCCACGAATTTGTTTTATAAGTTAACAAAAGGACACAACTACCATTAAAGTAGTACCTGAATACCACTTTTGAATAGCTATGGAAGTTTGACTATTTTTCCAAAATGACAGAGAAGACTATAAAATCGATACTCCAAATGAATAATTAAAACATCGCCGTCGATCTTGGTATCACTTTGGGACGGCTACAGAAGTCGTTTGCATTTGCTCAGATCTACGAAGAAAGTTAAATTTGTAGAACATTGTATCTACGCGTATCTAGAATGCTAAAAAGTAGAAAGATAAGTTGAAAAAGATATGACAAATGAATAAACCGAAGGTCTGACAACTTTTTTCCTGCAAGGTACGTCAGTTTTAGCCATCCGTTCGATTTATATTAAACTGATTTTCGCCTAGTCTGCGCGTTATGTAAGCTTTTATGAATCATTTGTTCGTTGGCATTCGTACTTATTTTTATTTGAAATTGTTGATGTCCAAACTCCACTAGGGGCAGAATCCATTTCATTCTCGTCTTTAATCTTAAAAATATTGTTGAATTACGTGACTTGATTTGTTCAATATACCAAATCCGCAGTACCTAGTATGGGTCTGGCATTTGAATCTGGGGCCTTTACGACACCGGTGATCTACAGTGGAAGTCAACGAGAGCAAAACGAAGCACATTTATCCCTAGCCTTATTTATGCAATATGTTTATCTACTAAAATTCGATTAGTGTGCGCGATTTCAGGAACGCAATATTCCCAATCACAAACGTTCTTATTTCGCTTTGCTCGATCTCCATTTGCGCGAGACTTTTGATCCCCCCAACTTCCGCGCAAAGCGAGGGATGAGTGTACTTGCTGTCACAAACTAGGACAAAACGTCACTGTTGATAGCAGCAATTTCGAATGACACTTTAGTGGAAATGCGACAAATGGGTTCAAAACTCCTTACAGATACCAGTTGTGTCCTACGGCGACGATTGCAGGACGTTAAGCAGGAACGAAAAATAATGCGTCGGATATTTGGTATTGTGTGCGATTAGGGCGAGCTCTATGAGCTGTACCAAGATAAGAATTAAATCCGAAAAAACTAAAACACGTCGAATATATTGAATCGGCTCCAATACCAGCCCTCAGGTTCGAGACGATAAGCAAGACCGTAAGTCCTTTTGAAAGACCAAGGCATCGCAGATGCCAAAGCGCTTGGCCTATGCAACTGGAAGCAGCGTGCCTGGCATCGCGGAGGAAGGACTTCACCAATGTCTTAGGCAGAGACTCTCCACTGGTCGTGATCCCGATAAGTAAGCGGATTTGTCTGCACACTAAGGGGACAGTGTTTTAAGAAGTTGAATGTGCCGCTGGGCTTATTTGCATGTTAAAATTACATAGATGTGATTTCTCCCTTAAGTCGTTTTTTACAAGCGCTGTTTGCTGCAATATTCTTCCCGCGCAGCGTTACTGCAGAGAAATGTTCAAAGGTAGTACAGAGGCTAACAAATAGTAGTATTTTGAACAAATCGGTAGAACATACATTTTAAGACTTTCAAGCGAGTTTTTATTCATATTCATCCAAATCGATTTTCCAAGTCTAGTCAGTAGTTCTATTTTGCGTTGTTTTTGAATGAACAACCATAATTCTTACAATTGCTACCACGTGAAGTGGACGGCTGGAGTTACACTTCTTGTTGTTGTTTGTAATTTTGGTATTACAGTACGAACAGAATGCCTTCTTGTCAACATCTTTAAGGAACCCAAAATCGTTCAGCCAGCCTTGACGAAACATTTGGTTACGATGTTTGCCTGTGGACATGTGATTGTTAGCTATGGTGTTTCCACCAGAATTAGGAAACGCAAAATCATCGACATTTGCAGTACGAAGTTCAGGTTAATTTTTGAACATAATTTCGACGAAGAGCAGCAGGCTCATTTTTGGAATGCAACAGCAACACAAGAAACATGGGCAGAAGGAATTCTTTTTTTTCCTTTACGGAATCCAAATTCAATAAAATTTCACACCTGCGCTTGTGAAGTTTGAATAATTGTTATGAGAGTTATTTAAACATTCATATTAACATACCTTTTCATTATCTGAAACTTTATAAAACAATCAAATTCAGTAGTAGTAAACTTTAATAAGTTTTCTGTTACTTTTTTTCATTTGTATCTTATAAACTACTAATTCAGGTCAGGCACCAGACAATACAAAGGTTGTTTTTTTTATTGTTACGAAACGTGGGTAATTAATACAAGTAGGAATATAAGTTAAATATCAAGACTACATCCTTAGACCACCACCAAAATAGAGTTCTGATTGAATTTGACAGATGAAAATATCGAGAAGCCAACGACAATTTTTTAAAAAAAATACTGCCGAATTCGCATTCAATAAAATAACGAAATATATCTTTTAAGGATGGCTATATGATTTTGTGAATTTTACAAAAATAGTAGCACAAATATGAAAGGAGGAGTACGGTAGTACGAAGGTGTCCAGACTCCAGAGTACTTCAATACTACTATATTAGTAGTACTATAGTGATCAACAATCAATGGTCTTGTGACCACTTTCTCTTTTATTCATAATTAGGTTTTACGAGTAATTCTCAAAATTGTGTTCAGGGTGAAATGATAAGAATTAATATTGAAGAAGTTGCAAAGCTGAATGTGAAGTATAAATTCGATTGTGGGTGGAGTTTTGTAAAGAACTTCCCCCAATCCGTTGACATTTGTCCGACAACTTATCTACGAATATATTAACCCCACAAGTAAACATGATTATTCGTAACGAATACGAGCGAAGAGCGTCTACAAATTATATATACGCACACGCCTCACACGTTCAACATTCTCCCAAAAAAGACGCCCAACTATGACACTCTCACCACCTCGCTTATAAATGTCTCTATTGTTTTGGCAAAATTTACAACAAGTTATTTGTTCTAAATCTATTTTGAAAAAAATTTATACATTACACCTTAGATTTTTTACTCATAAAAGCTCCAGTAAATTTTATTTATTTTATTATTGCTTATCATAAACATTACATTGCCTTTTGCAAAGGAGTCATCCGCTACTTTGCTAGAAGTCAATACGAGTCTCCTTTCGTAACCTTTTTCTGTTGTAAAAATGAGCAAAATTTTATCCTGGATTTGTATGTTTATTTATTTTTTTTAATTTCCCTTCCTACAAAGTATTGAATAACCATTTGCCAGCAATTGCACATGAACGAGATAACATTACAAATTAATTCACAAATATATTTACGCTTGTATACATACATAATATATATAATATAAAAGTTTTTCTCACTATTTTTTCTCATCATTTTTGTTGTAGTTTCATTTTACTATTTAAACAGTTTTCATTCCTTTTATTGCGCGTTTGTATTTCAATCTGTACAGCCAAAAAACATAAAACTTAAGTACGCAATAAGTAAAATATTGATTTTTCTTGTCCTGTTAATTAATAGCTAAGCTTAAGTATCTATTAAAAAAAACGTGTTCTCCTATTTACACTGATTCCTAAGTAATATTTTTTTTCTTTCACTTATATATTTTATATAACAAATTAAAATCAACTACCTCTCTTCCTCTGACAGCTCGTGGTTTTTAGGTCCTTTCATATAAGTTTAGGATTTTTTCCTTTTTTTTTTTAATTTAATTTTTGCAAAAATATCTAAATAAAAAACTTATTTTTAATTATACTTACAGAGTAATTTGAAAAATAAATTCTTTTCATTTGCATGTTTTTTTGTTGTTGTTATTTTTCTATGGCTGCTACATGGTCTTCCCCTCGTACGTTGGATGAATGTATTTGCAGCTTTCTCTTATGATTTTAAAATGTTTTGTTGTTGTTTTAGTTTTGCGATTTATTTTGTGGGCGTTTTTCGTTTGTAGTTTGACATTTCTTTGTTGCTATTGAATTTCGTAGTTTTTTTTTATTTTTTTTTAAGGTGGTGCTTTCCGTTTCGGTTTATAATGACAGGCTGTAGGCAAGTTGGCAAAATAATCCATTTTTATATCGAAGTATAGAGAAATATTGGCAGGAATTGATTTTTCTTTTTTGGTTATTGAGTTTATGTGTGTGTTGTTTTCATTGTGTAGAATGTTGTGTGTATGTGTGTGTGTGTATCTGAATATTATAGTTTTAATGATATTTTACGCTGATTTCGTCGTTCATTATTTTTGTTTTCGAAAATAAAATTGAAATATTGTCTTTCAAAAGCTAAAATGTCAGTCTTTTGTTTGTTGTAATACTGCCTGGAAAGGAGAAAGAAAAGAAATTTCTTTTAACTAAAGGAATTGAATAATATGGACCTAATAAATATGTTTTTTTTAGTAATTATTTTCTTCTGAGTCTCTGAGTCAATCGAAACAACATCCGGAGCTTCTATAAATATAGGGACGGGCTACAGTCCGCTTGGGCGAACTGTTGGATACCCTATTCTTATTCCTATCCCTCATGAGTGGGCGTGACAAAAGTTTAAGTATGGTTGTTATTATTATTTTGTTATATAACATTTATAGGATTTTATCAAAAAAAACAAAGCTTTTGTGAAAAAAACGCTTCACCTAGCTCAAACTTTGGTTTTTCAATAAAATTATTTTATTTAATTGTGGGCGTGTCAGTAAGCGGATTTTAAAAAAAATTAACACATAAGCATAAAGGGCCGATAGAGAGTATATATTATTATAAATTTCAGCTCCCTAGCTCAAACTTTGGATTTTCAAAAAAAGTTTTTTTTTTTAATTGTGGGCGTGTCAGTGGGCGGATTTTGAAAATTTTATCTCCCGAGCAGTTTAGGAGTCATATATGTATAAACAATTTCAGCTTCCTAGTTCAAAATTAGATTTTTTCCAAAACTTTGTTTTTTTTTGAGTTTGTGGGCGTGTCTTTGGGCGGATTTCAAAAATTCGTAAACTATATTATTTCGGGACCCCAGAGAGTATATGTTTAAAATTTCAGCTCTCTAGGCCCAGTTTAAAGGCCTAATTTTTGCCAACAGACGGACGGACGGACGGACATAGCTAGATCGACATTACTATATCGATGCTGATCATAAATATAGTAACTTTTAGGGGTCTACGGGCAATATTAAGGTATGTTACAAACTATGCGTCAAAATTAATATACCCTTAGAATAGAGTATAAAAAGGCCAAGCACCTGGCTGCTGGCTTTAAAACCGAAACGTAGAGTCTTTGAAACAAAGAAGGAACCCTCGTCACCGAAGCAAAGGGAATACTGAAATGTTTTAAGCAACATTTCCAGCAGCTGTTAATTGGAGAGTGATACTGTTGGGCAAGAAGAGAACCTAAGTTCAATCAATGAAGAATCAGTTTCACTACTCAGTGTTGAAGAGGTTGACAAAGCTTGTATAAAAGCTAAAGAACAACAAGGCCGAGGTCCTGATGGTTTACCCGCGGAGCTCTTCAAATACTTAGGTGAAGTTTTGGTAGGGCGCTTCCACCAAATCATCAACCAAGTATGGGTGGAAAAAAATCATGCCCGATGACTGGTCTATCAGCTTCATTTGGCGATTCTATGTCTTTCAAGAACTATCGAGGCAAAGCCCTGCTAAATGTCGTATATAATATCCTATTCAACGTACTGTGTTAACGCCTCAAGCCGTTCTGCAACACACTAATCTGCACGTACCAGTGTGGCCTCCGGGGCCCGGCAGATCGACAATAGGCTTCACACTGAGGTAAATCCTGGAAAAGACCAATTAATTTCAAATATTTTAAAGTCTCGTATGAAATTATTCATCATCAGGAGCTCTACGTTGGCGATGGCCGAATTCGGAATTCCGGCAAACTGCCCCAGTTGTGTCGCGTGACGCTAAAAAAATACTCGGTGTAATGTGCTGTATGGAAACAGCTCGATCAAACTATTTTGAACCTGCACCGCATTCCGGCAATCAGACGTGCTTTCATGTGACCTTTTCAATCTTGCTCTGGAGCAGAAAGTGCGGGTGGGAAGGTGAACACGGACAGCACTATCTTCAACAAATCCCTCTAACTATCGTCCGGGTACGATATCAACACCATCGGCCGATCTCAGCGTTCTGTGTTAGGGGCTTTCATGGCGATTGAGGTCAATGAGGACAAAACCAAGTTTTTGCTTTTAACAAACAAACAAAACAAAGTTGCGAGAGCGGTTTAAGCCATGCAGAGAAAAAGGTAATAAAAGAGTCCGGATTTTTTACGTACAGTTTTCTGGCATTTCTTCCGAAAAAAAACTCCAGAATAATTTCTGGGAACAGGGAATTTCACCAACCGTGAATTTGATTTGTTGAACATTCAATTCAAAGTGTGTGAGTACTTGTATTAAAGGCGTTTAAAATATTATTAATATTAAAATAAAATCATCTGGCATTTATATAAATATCCTGTGCAATGGCTAAACCCTGTCACCGTTAGGTAGAAATTTAATGCATTTTGTTTGCTGATTTTTTTGTAAAGTCGACTAGTCTGATTCATGCGTAAATTTGCCATCTCATATACCTACAATCGCTAACGAATGAATAGGCCCCCAGTTCTTCCCTTAAAGACATTGCAGTTGGCATTTCAGTTTAACCTGTGTTCCGGTCAATATGTCTTCAATAGCTTTATCATCGCAAATTACTGCCAATGATGTGCAATATGTGCATGCTTATGATCCTGAGATGAGCGGAAATGCTCGAGCTATTCGGTTGGAGGAAAGCAAACAAATGCAACGGCTTGATCGAAACTTAGGCGAGGTAAGGGCAGGGGTAAGGATGGAATCAATATCATTCTTAGGATCGAGCTATCTTGCAACGCCTTGACTATTTCAAAGTTCAGCAACCGCTTGATTACTCTCACCATCGTGTAGTGATGCTATGCTATTGTTAGCCGGTGTCATGAAGCCTTGCGCTAAAGAATGTAAAGAAGGAGGCGAAGGATTTATTACTTCTTTATATCATTGAAGAAGTTGAGGTGGAATGTCTGGTTGAAGGAAAAGTGATGGCCTCCAAAGTGCACCAGGCTGGTGGCAATTGTACGATGGTAGTGTATTCGAATCCCGACCAAGGCCATGAGTTTAAAAAATTGAATACATAAAAGAACACGGATCTCTCTAAAGCTATTAAGGCGCCACCCGTGGAGAAAAAACCCAACAAAAGCCCCAAACTTCTTACGCCCTAAGCGCATATTTGTTCGCATTTTGCAGATTTTTGACACATCGGTAGATTTTTAAAACCACCAAACCTGCCAGGCAGATGAGTCAGTAAAGCCCTATTGGTGAACTTAAGACTTAAATATAAAAACAAATTTACTTACCAAGAGGTCAGACCGTTGCCTCATCACTGAGAACATCGTTTATGTGTTTGCTGTTCTTTTTCTCCTTCGCATTGCATTGCTTGAAAAATAAATAATCCAGAAAAAAATTTTCGTTAGTTGTTCATTTCATTATGAATATAATTTTTGTTTCAAAGAAAATGGTCCCGTTAAGCAGGTTTTAGCTCTAGGCATTTATCCTCCAGAGCTAAATGAAATTAGTTAGGTATGTACCTATATGTATCTTGATCATACAACACAAGAGTAATGTAAGTGCTCTTTGTTTCAATCAGCAAATAAGCCTGCTGATGATTGTAATACTATCTACAAAAAGTTTCTATACAAACCTCCTGCGTCGCCTGCCACTGCTTCATCGCCGACTTGTACTTCTCAAACTCATTGCACCAATGTGAGTAAATTTTCTGATAATCGTTCTTCTTCGATGGCGGTGTACATCTAAATCAACGGTAAAGACAAAAAACAAGTTTCCCAAAAATGTAGATTTATTAAAAAAAAAAGTTCGAGCGAAAAGCCAGAAAACAAAAAAGTTTCTCTACGAACAAAAAAAGCACCTGTCCCCAGCTAACGAGACGAAAAATGGAATTTAATAACAGCACGGTACCGCACATACGCAACGTTAGAGCTGGCAATTAATTTAATCAACGTAGTCATTCGATTTAATTGAAAAAAGCGACAGTCTGATAATTTAAAGGACTGATTCCTATGCTAGGATAACGTAACGACCCCTTATCTCTCAAAAAGTCGAGTTCTAGTTCTAGTGACAAAAAAAAACAAAAAACGTAAACGAAATTTCAAATTATCTCAATTGCCAAGGAAAACTTGCAAAACAAAAAAAAGATAACGACAAAAATGGATAGCTACTCGTTGCAGCCAACTAGATATATCAGTGAGCAAAAAAAAAACGAAAAGTCATATACATTTAGCTACATTTAAACACTTACCTGTGCGCATCCACATTCACACTGTAACTGCAGAGGAGCGTGCCATCCAAATAGCTGTCATAACGACCGCTGTCACCCTCGTTTATCGATATCAATACGAGACCACCCTCTGACGTTTCGATATACTTTGACGGTGTATAAGTGATTTCGTATCTAAGCGAAGGAATAACAAAATAAAGAAAGAAAGTGTGTAAAGCAAAAACGAGGCAAGGAAAATAAATAAACATCGGATTTTAATTAATTTTTAGACGTCTGTCGACCTTGAGGGGGGTTTGAGATCGGAGAGTGGTTTGGAGGACGTAGAGACCAGGGTTAATAATATTTTTCAAGGAAATAGGGTGAGGTTTGTTGTGCTTTATTTTAAAGCACATATTTTCAATTTTACACCTCAAAGGGTGGTTGTTACAGTGAGTGAGGCGTTTTTTTGTGTGCTATTTAGTTCTCGGGTGTACATAGTTTGTTCCTAAAATTCCATGGAGACAACAGATGGTTTTGAAAGATTTATTTTAATTTTGGAAAGGGGTTGACAATCCAAATGGCATGGCATGGAATTGAAGTATTATATGAACTTGTCAGGCATTCATGGAGGGTGGCCATGAGTGGCATTAAATTGCTTATATCTTTGTTAAGTATCCTTTTATGAAGTTGGAATTGCAGTTGATGATATATATCTAATAATGTAGATAAATACATTTTGTAACAGGAAGATGAAGTTCTGTAATCTTGTAAATAAAATTTAGGATTAACAATATTTTTTATTAAGTCATTCAAAATAAGATCAGTTCGCAGTTTCTAAGGTAAATAAAATAAAATCAGGGCCATATTTCACCAACCACTTCTCACTTTGCATTTTTTCAAATTATGTTTCCGAATTCCGTTCACCCACTCAGGAGGGCTTTATTTCCTCGGCGTAACCCATTTTGTACCCACGGGTGATATTTCACCCGACAAAAATGATAGACTTAGTATTTTTTCTAACTATTCAAATGTTATCATAGAATTGTATAGAAACATTTAAATCCTAGTTTGGACTTTAAGGTTTCATTATCGGTTAGTTATAAGCTTACCAATTTATTATACCTCTTCATTTGGATAGGTACAAAAGAAGTGTTTTTTAGAGCTTTTAGACCTTTCTGTTAAACTAATTATCTCAAAAAAGGATAGCTACCAAAAAATACATATTACTTGATATAATATGTTCCTGAAACACCCCTCTATCCGTATCTATCATCACCTTATATATCAAAAGTAATTTCGGTGTTCGCAGGTGTCCTCGAAAACACCGGTTGAAAAATCACCTTTGGGATATTGTTTTACTATTGAATGGACGCTACTCTCGTTTTTTTTTGCTACTGTTCACAACTGTTTTGCATTCAATCGCGTCTAGGCGTGTTTCTTATTTCACATTGCATTTGGTAGAATTCGGGCGTATTTGTTTTGATTTGTTAGCTTATAAAACAAAGAAATTCATGTAAATATAGTGAATTTTTTTATGTTTGTGACTATTACTTACTACGATTTGATTTTTATTAGTTTATAATAATTATGGAGCGAAAAAGATATTTTTAAACATGTCTGAGGTTAGGTTATTGATAGAAGAGTCATTTGATGAAGAGGGCGGTCCAATAGCCCGCGCAAATGGTCCTAAGAACGTCGTTTACATTCCTCCTGAACATTTCAGATGAGGAAAACTTCGATGATGATGTTATTGATCAAAATGCCGATACAACAATCGAAATTGCAGGTGAAGTTGAGGTCGAATTCTAGTGTGACGATGAGACAATATGGGTTGAAGCCGGCTGTATTATATTATATTATTTACAAATATGTATTTCTGGGATAACTTTAAGAAAGGTTTGTATATTTCTTAATGAAACGTATTCATTTTTGAATTAAATTTGTATTTCCTTTTTATACAACAAAGCAAACTAAAATACCCTTTGATCGAGAAAAAAAAGTAAAAGCATTTTTCAGACTACAAAAGTTATTTAGTTTTTACTTAAACATATTTTTTTTATTTAAATTAAGGTTAAACATTGATTTCATTTTTTAACACAACAAAAAAACCGTTTAAAAACCAAATGTTTATACAGTTGGAACAAACATCGCAGTTGTTTTCGCGCCATGACTCTACATATCTCAATTACAACGTGTCTCACCTCAATGAAACAACTACCTAATGGAAGCTTTAGTAATTTAAGAGTATTGAGACGTACTTCACGATCTGCAAATTGGTTTAAGCAAGACAACTAATAGTTTCGAGACAACACGTTAAAACGACGGATATTTTCTAGGGTTAAATATAGGTACTAACACAAATGTTGCCCTACTTTTGGGGCTGTTTTTCATTGTTTGTTTTTGAGAACTTTTTCATTTTGCATTTTTTCTTTTAAATATGGAATGTTGTTTCCATTTATAATTGGAATGAAAATACACAAGAAACATAGGGACCGGCTACAGTCCGCTTAGGCGAACTATTGGGTACCCTATTCTTATTCGTATCCCTCATAAGTGGGAGTAACAAAAGTCTAAGTATGGTTGAGTTGTTTAGAACGCTCACCATATTTTAATTCTATACAGGATTTAATCGAAAAAACAAAGCTTTTGTAAAAAAACGCTCCCTAGCTCAAACTTGGTTTTTCAAATAAATTGTGGGCGTGTCAGTAGGCGGATTTAATAAATATTTAAACATAAGTAAAGGGTTTTTCAACAGGGACGCTACAAAAGTAGAGCGACAGGGACAGCAAACGACGCCGAATTTCTTGCCGCTCTTTTGAGATTTCTCTTCAGTAAGGTTTGCCATTCATTCATGATGATGAAAAGATATACGAGCCAACAACGAATCGAACTTATTAAAATTTACTACCGAAATTCGGAGTCAGTGGCCTCAACGTGTTATCTCACTTGGAAACCGTGTTATTTCACGAAATGGTCCAGTCGCTTGGCCGTGCGATTTGACGCCGTTAGACTATTTCCTGTGGGGCTACGTCAAGTCTATGGTCCAACAAGCCAGCGACGATTGATGAACTTCGTACGAATATCGAACGTGAAATTGCAGCAGTATCGGCCGATTTATGCTTGAAAACCGTCGAAAATTGGGTTCAGCGTCTGGACTTCTGCAAGCGTGCGCGTGGTGGCCATGCCATGCAAAAGAAATCGAGTTCCATACATAATGGCATCGAACGTACTTTCACAGGAATAAAGAATTTCGTTGATATCCAAAACCGTTTTTGTTTTATTTAAAAAAAACTTTTGTAGCGCTCTTATTGAAAAACCCTTTATAAAGGGCACCTAGATAGTCTATATTATAAATTTCAGCTCGCTAGATCAAACTTTAGTTTTTCAAAAAAAGTTTTTTTTTAAATTCTGGGCTTGTCAGTAAGCGGATTTTGAAAATATTTACACATGAGCATAAAGGGCCCCTAGAGAGTAAATAGTATAAATTTCAGCTCCCTAGCTCAAACTTTAGTTTTAATTGTGGGCGTGTCAGTGGGCGGATTATAGAAATTTTATTTCCTGAGTAGTTTTAGGAGACAAAGATCATATATAAAAAAATTTAGCTTTCTAGCTAAAAAATCGATTTTTTCGATAGATGTGTTTTTTTGAATTCGTGGGCGGATTTCAAAAATTCTTAAACTTGATTATTTCGGGCCCCTAGGGAGTATATGGTTAAAATTTCAGCTCTCTCAGTTAAAAGGCCTAATTTTTGCCGCAGACGGACGGACGGACAGAAGGACGGACATGGCTAAATTGATATTACTATCGATGCTGATCATAAATATAGTGACTTTTACCGGCAATATTAAGGTATGTTACAAACTTTGCGTCAAAATTAATATACCCTTAGAATAGGGTATAAAAAGGCATTAAAAGCCACAGCCTCTATTGAAATAAAATCTTTTGATGCTATTTTCTTTCTTTTTTTGGGAAAAAACAACCAACGGGCTTTTATTCTACGGGAGTTATCGCACTGCATCATTTTCAAATGCTACGTCAACAAAAAACCGATACGCAAGCAACGATACATTATTCAGTCCCTGGTTTGTGCTAAGCTACAGATCTTCTCAATCGCAAGTTTCTCTGCAAACAGCCATAAAAGAGCCTTATGAACTCCTTGTCAGCATTTCAAATTAATTTTTAAAATGTCAACTCGTCGTTGTACCCACAAGCAGATTAATGATTGCCCTTAGTTAATTTTTAACAAAATGTCAGAATTCTCCAAATGTACCTGCAGTGCAATCAAGTACAATAATAAGAACATGAAATCTCCAATTGAATTGAAAATAAAGCCTTGCATCAAAGTGACCCACAACTCAATGCCGTAGTTTTAAAGACATTAAAGTACAATGATATTCGAATATAACATCATTAAATTTACCCTGTTTCTCCAATTTTTCCATCTCACCCTCTTTTTATGATGTCATATGTCTGAGAAATTCTAAATTAGATTGTCCTTTCCTAGCAGAAAAGGATGTCAGCCAAAAATTGATAAAAAAGGGAAATAACCAACATTTTTCCTTCTCTTCAATTTCTCTTTCTTACACTCTCCGATCACCCTCTACCGACAAACAGGACACAATCCACTTATCTATCACTTACCTCCCCTTTTCCGTTGAATGGTGATACCATCGTATCGTTTTCTGTCGCAAAACTTCCGGCAAACGAACGAAACACGACAAATGCAATGTCTGCCCGTACGAGGCCGTTATCCGCTTCTTCAGCACACTGGTATCACAAATACCCGATGTCTCATTGCCCACATCCTGCAGTGAAAATAGAAGAAAGAAAGAGGTTAAAAAACGAAAAAACAAACAAATTCAAACCGTTTAGTCAACATTTAGCGGTCATGACAAATCGACAAACTTCAAATCCGCCCGCTCAAAGGATGTACCTGATAGAGTGGTACAACCTACCATATAAGTAGGTATGTTTGTATGGCTATGTATAACGCACCTGAAGCAATCCAAGCTGATATGGACGACAAGCACCCACATCCTTGTCCCAGCCGCAATACGGATCCGTGATGCAACGGAAGCAACTGTCATACCGTCGATTGCACATTGCCAAGTCGATTTGTTTCACACTATGCGCTGTTGCTATATAAAGTGAGCCGGTCTTTTGGCTTAGATCCATCTCTCTAATGGGCTCATTTTTTGCTATCTCCAGGATATCGAGCAAATTGGAATGGCGTTGTCCGTACTTAATGAATTGGACGATTTTATAAATGCTGCCCGTATTGGTGCCAGCGAAATATACCAAATACTCCTGGTTTAACTTTTCTATTCGGATCCTTTTAAAAGAAACGAAAGAAAGAGAAGGATACGTTTTTTTCATTATTTCTTTTTTTACTAAGATGCCTTTCTTGTGTGGTGAAAAACGCTTATTTGGCGTGTGCTACATCAGTTGCAGCACACGTCAAAGATGGCATCCTTAAGAAGAAAACCAAGGATAGCAAATAAAATAACAATAAAGCACTTGCCATATGGCAGTCCGGTGCCAAGTCATAACTTACTTGTCGACCACCAATTTGGTAAGGATAATATCACGTTTGAAGAACACTGGATTGGCAAACTCATGATCCACAGCTTTATCCATTAACGGATGCTTTCGTATGAAGTTTAACACCGAGTCCGGAAGGGTAGAAGTGTCGTTGATGCATGTGCCAGGACGTGGATCTGGCACTTTAGAGTTCAACACGGGCAGCCAAGCGGAATTGGATGTGGCTTGCTCTTTGAATTTTCCTAAAAGAAGGTAAACAAGAATTTTTGTGTTCATTTATTTTTCTAAATTTTAAAATTAATTTATTCGGAATGTGCTGGCAAGGATAGAAGTGGAAGTGGATACTTTTGTTCAAGTTTTAACAACGTAACGCGAGAATTAAGATTGGGATTTATGCTGGAAGATATTGCGTTGGATTTTGAAGAAAGATTGCAAGGACAGAAGATAGAAGTTAAGAGATTGTGAGGAGAATTGAAACATTTTAATAATATCATGGGTAATTGCTTGGTCAACAGTTGAGGTTTGTTTGGTTTCTAGGAAGATTGATTTGGTTGAAATCTGCTGATAGAATCAGTGATGCCCGAAACATAATCAAGAAGTGGCATTGACAGGACAGACGCGCCAAGTTGAACTGGGAAATCAGTAAGAAACACAAAGCTGCGTGGTAAGATCACTGCGCACTGCGCACTGCGCAGTATAATAACTGTTGAAAATACTTTCAGTATTCAGTGTTACTCTATCCATTGATGCATGTGTGTAAGTGTACCTACATACTGCGTATCTTACTTTGCATATGTTTTTTGTTTTAGTTCTTTCTCTTCCTCCGCACGAAGCGCACGTAATAAAGATCGTTTCTTGGTGTATTTTTTCCTTGAACTCATGTCCTATTCTCATCAATAACTTCCATGGAATTTCTTTACCAAAAAAGAAATAACACCCACGCGCTTTATTTCTTCGGCTTTAAATGCATTTTTCTTGTGGGTTTTAATTCCAATTATAAATGGAAACAAACCTTACTATAAATGTGAAGTTACTTCCCAGCCCACATCTAGATAATGAATACATGGCTGGATTGTAATTTTCGGGCCAATTAAAAAAAAAACTGTTTTGGAAGAGGTTAGAGCATAAATCATGCAGGGGCAGCATGGCCCCGTACATATTACTGTTTATGGGATTTACATACTTGTGATACTCTACTATGTTTGAAGTCTTACAAAAGAAAAACAATTATTGCTTCAGTCCGCCAATTTTATGCTTGAAAATCGGGATTTTCAAAAGCTTATGACTCGCAAACTATATGAGAGCACCAACCATTTTTTGTATTTTTTTCACTTTATGCTTGTTTTAAGTCATTGAATAACTACAAATAGAAACGGCACCGAAGCAAACATCCGCTACGCGGTCCATACGTCGCTGTAATCGCTTGTACGGGTTTGTGAAATGGATTGGATAAAAATAAAAATGGGTAATATCCCAACAAAAATATCCCTCAAGGAATGCCGGATGGGTAATTTTTTGTTATTTTTTTTATTTGTATAGGTTATAACCTGCTTGTACGTCAGAGCCTAGCCCCCTCCGGGCAGGTGAATTGTATCCTACTTTATGTAGAGATAGTGCGCATGAAAATCATTTAAAAAAAAAAAAAAAAAAAAACTTATCGTTGCTGTCGTTACGCTTCGATTGTTTTTATTTCCTTTTTACTTTTGGAATTTTTGTTAGATTTGAAAATGTTGTTTTCATGTTCATTGCGATTATAAAAATCAAATACATTATGCATAGGTAGCTATCATAATGATTGCAGATATGAATAATTATAGCTAGATATTATTTTGTTTTTCAAAGTATGTAATGTAGGTGCATAGGTAAGGTATGATATGTAAGATCTTAGAACCTTTTCTGATAATTGTACTTTTATTTTTATATAATAAAGGTACAATTTTAATTTTATTTCGATAGGTAGGTATTTAAAAAATAAATAAAATTATAAATACAAAGTTCAAATTCATTGATATAATTCGAAGAAACGCATAAAAATAAAACAACACTATTAACAAATATGTATGCACAGTTCTAATAGGTAACACTGTTATATATGATTAAGTATTTATATCAATTTTTTTTAGTTTTCTTTTCGTACATTTTGCCTTGGAGTTAATTACATTTATTTTCGCACATAAAAGACCCGCATGGTGTGCTTGATCAATTCTTGATTGTGCTCTTCAATGGAACATGGAATTTTGTTTTGAATGAATAACCTTACATTCCTTACCACGTTAAGTGGACGGCTGGAGTTACAGCGCTGTTTCACGGCTAGCCACAACCGATCATCAGACTCCTTCTGTGGTGCTGGTCTGTCCTTTTCCTTCATTTTATCCCCAAATTCCATTTCTTCCACTGGGATTAGAACCTAGACCAGCGTCTTCTCAGGCGAGCACTCATGCACTGTGCCATTGAAGCCACGAGTTTATCCAGTTTTTATTTCAATTTTCTTGGACAAACTTTGCTCCTGTAAGTACGAGTATATTATGTTATTCATTCTGGTTTTTTTCTTTCTATGTTTTCTCTAATTCTATTAAAATTCTATTAAAATTAAAACCAGGAAAAATCGTGTGGTATCACATAAAAAACCATTAATCGGAACATGGAAGCTCACATAGGTTCCTACAAAAGTTTAAAAGAGTATTGAGGACATTTTTTTCGAAGCATATAGTTTCAAAACGTTCCTCAAAACACTTTATAATTCATTCAATTAACTCGACAAAATGTGTAGTAGGAATGACTAAACCATCATTAATAGTATCCTCATATTGACGAGCTTCAATAAGACCCTCGGCTTTTGGAGGGGACTCATTTTGACCCTCTTTGCACATAAATAATTTGCATGTTCTACAATGGGTTTTCTTTAAAATGGCATGAGAAAAATATCCCGAAAAATAATGTGTTGCCATATCTTTCATAGTTGGAACTGTCTCTGATATTGTTAAATTCTCCCCATCAAAATCGTCATACTCGCAAGCATTGGAATCTTCATTGAATTCGGTGTCGCCATGACAGATAATATTAACATCACCTATGTAATATGTTGGATACACAAACTAAGACACATATTAAGACAAAAACTATGACGCAAAAATTCTTACCTTGCAATACCAGAACTATCTTCGATGCTACTGCATCATCTTCATATACTACATCTGCAATTATATAACTACCATCCGGATCGAAGAACTCTATAATTATATTCAATACTTCATAGATTACAATTCCAGACGCCAATCGTGGCAACTAGAACAACAACTCAAAGTTCACACAAGGGCTTCCCCCAGCCACAGACGATGGAATTGTAATTACTATCCATCCACACAATTTTCAAACGAAGGTGCAAGCGATGAGATTATGGTTCCGCTTCACCTTGAGCCGCGTTGTGCATGGTGTCAAATTGTGCAGGCGGATGGCAAATTTGAAACACTTATATTTTTGAGAATTACTGCTGCAACAAGCATTTTATTTTATAGTATTAGTGAATAGGTGTAAATAATTAGAATAAGAATTTTGTATAAATAGGTTAAGAAAGACGCAATAAATTTAATCTTAAACTGGACACAGTGAATGTCTCATCTTAATTTTCAGGTCGGCTCTTTAGAAAAAACAACACTAAGGCTTTTCAGCCATCCAATTTCACTAGGCTTGGGCTAACCTTTCAATAAGCCTAATAGATTTGTAGGCGAGGTAGACTTTTAGTAAACATACATCACATGTATTACACTTTCATTTGTGTAAAATACACCCAACATATTCGACCACGTGAGACCGCTATTGGCTATATTGCTGACCGTTTTCGCAAAACAAGTGTGTTTAAGAACTTAATAACTAATTGCAGAATGTATTCTCTCGATTGAGCACAAAAAAATAGGTGCTTAATAAAATTACATGTGTTCTGTTAAAAATCAAAGTTTAAAATGGATTACAAAAACACCATATCTCTAAACGACAAATGCGTACCAGCCAGAGGAATGTGCTTTCCTCCAATCGTGATCATTTGTTATTTACAATGTTCAAGTGACTTAAAAACTTAGTTAACTAATTGCGGAATGTATTTTCCCAGTTGAATACAAATAAACCACACCATGAAATGTCCTGTCTTTTGTTCAAAATTAAAGTTAATACTGTCTTAAAAACGAAGCCTATATCAGTTTAAATATATAGTTCTGAACTAGTAACAAATTTGGAAAATATGTGCAATGTAGTGGCTTCACACTCTAAGGCCATGTTTCGAGCCCAGCAAAAGAATACAAATTATGAAATACTAGCTGTCCCGTGCTCGCTTTGCTTCGCCAGTCTGCCACTTCTCAAATTTAAAACAAAATACTTGCTGATAAGAACTGATAAAGAAAACGTCGAGAGTAACCCTACTCATTATAATGGATATACTCTGAGTGTGACTCCCTCTCAACCTTATTTACATTTCATACCCTATCTTTCTTAATCCCATGGCCATGCGCCATGAAAAAACAACACAGACTGCAAAAGGTGCATAAAAAAAGAAAGAAAAAGCACATTACACAAAAGGTGCAGGTATAGAAACAGATTTGTGCCACACACACACACAAATTTTCCTTCACTCAACGCTGGGAAAATCCAACGATCTAGCTTCAATCCAAAATTTGTATACCCTATTCTAAGGGTATATTAATTTTGACGCATAGTTTGTAACATACCTTAATATTGCCCGTAGACCCCTAAAAGTTACTATATTTATGATCAGCATCGATAGTAATGTCGATCTAGCCATGTCCGTCCGTCCGTCCGTCCGTCTGTCGGCAAAAATTAGGCCTTTAAACTGGAGCTAGAGAGCTGAAATTTTTACTCTCTAGGGTCCCGAAATAATCAAGTTTACGAATTTTCAAAATCCACCCACTGACACGCCCACAATTATTTTTTTATTTTTTTTGAAAATTCAAAGTTTGAGCTAGGGAGCTGAAATTTATAATGTGTACTCTCTAGGGGCCCTTTATTCTCATGTGTTAATTTTTTTTAATCCGCCTACTGACACGCCCACAATTAAATAAAACAATTTTATTGAAACACCCAAGTTTGAGCTAGGGAGTGTTTTTTTTTTTGATAAAATCCTTTAAATGTTATATAACAAAATATGTAGAGCGTTCTTAACAATTCAACCATACTTAGACTTTTGTCACGCCCACTTATGAGGGATAGGAATAAGAATAGGGTATCCAACAGTTCGCCCAAGCGGATTGTAGCCCGTCCCTATGTTTTACTTTTGAATTGTATAAAATGTATAGTTTAATGCTTATTGTTCAACTTCAGGATAACCTACGAAGATAACCTACAAAGATTTATATCTTAAAATCTTTGTACATAATTGAACCTTATATTAAAAAAATTCTATTTCATTTGGATGAGTCATTCCAAAGCTAGGAGCTAGAAAGCATTCGAGAGTTACAACTTTTCTTAGATATCAGCTTAGATCACCGCTTCTGGACAGCGGATGAAGCGTTTTCCCGCGGTAAGAAGTAGCCTATGTCCATTCTCAGGCACTAGACTATCTGTGTACCAAATTTCATTTAAATCGCTTCAGTAGTTTTGGCGTTAAATCGAGACAGACAGACAGACAGAATTACTTTCGCATTTATAATATTAATATGGATAATAAAATAAATAAAAACTAAAGTTTCAATAGATTCTTATCCAATCGATACAAATCAATATTATTTTTTGTTGCTCCTGAAAAGTTAATGCTCATTGACTTATGTTGTTTCTGAAATAAACGATTCAATTGTTGTCATCGCTACCTATTCACAAGAAAAATAAACATGGGAATATTTTGGGAAATTAATTTTACCTAATGCACGAATCTAGAAAAGCTGGTATATGCATGCACTAAGCTAATACAAATTTTCGCCGCAATGAATGTCCGTATGTCGCTTCAAAATGAGCGGTGTCCACTTCTATTTGTAGTTATTCAATGTTTTATGGCCGTCTAACGAAAATGCAAAAATAATTGTAATTGGTGCCCGGAAAATAAAATATTGTCCAATATATTTAGATAATGAAACAGCAAATACTTGTTGCCGGCGCACGCCCTGAACACCTGCATTTGAAGCCGCAGAGGTTAAAATCTTTTTAAACCGCGTAGCAGATAAGAATGTAATACTACCGAGATGACATTTTTATGTGTGTTAAAACTTTGTTGGGTGGCCCACTTCGCTGGTTTGTTATTGATTACAAATTCTGGACATCTTTCCCATTCAGTCCACCCAATTGCTGGCTAATAAATCCAGCACCAACAAAAAAGTCTGATGATCGTCTGTGGCGATATGTGGGTCAGCGCTGAAATAATTGTTGCTCATTCAACCATTTCACTGCAAATTGACAGACTCCAGACCAATGTTAAAATTGGCAGAAGCTTGGCACCCTAACTGCACATCTATTTTCACGCAAAAACCGATGGTAACAATTATTCTCAATCATAAAAAGTAGGACAGCAATATTATGTGCAGCTCAAAAAACTGCTGATGCAAGTGTGTTCCCGGCTCAACTTTTCAAGGAGTGCGGGCGATTTTATAAAGGATTTGGGTTCATGTATAGGCGCTACCAAATTACGCCAAGGGAAATAATGGCCGAAAATGCGAATTGAAATGAAAGCAAACAAGTTGGTCTTATTTCTCGATGAAATGAAGCCCAATTTTGTCCGTGGAAATTAAACCCAAAAGGCTGTATTTTCTTTATATTTCAAACAAATGAAACTTGAAACAACCTTGACATAGCACCTATCCCAACCTCACACCTACTCTGCCTAGATCATATAAGCAATACAATGCGTATGCGTACTGCAGCCCCCCTGTCTGGGGACGGTGCTATGTTAGGTATATTATTAAAATAATTCACAGTTTTTTAGACTTGCATTACAAAGGATCTCTTTTTTAGTTAATGCAATTATTTAAATAAGGCCAACAAAATATTCGTTGGGTTTAATTTCATTCTCAGAAATTTGGGCTTAATGAAATAGCACCCAGATTTTTAAAATCAAATAGTCAAACATTTGAAATTACACGCAAAATGCGTCATATTTTCGTTGTTGTTGAACTGCGAGTATAATTTTAGGGCTTTATTACATTTTTTTGTTTTTGGGAGTTATTAAGTGTAATTTTGCAGCGACTTAGGCATTGAAGGGTTTTCAAATTTGACGTATCATTTTAAATTGGCCGCCACTTCTTCTTACAGCTATTAGATTACACCGAAATTTTTTCAGATAAGAAGTAAATACATTCCAGTTAGCTAAAATGGAAATAGGTTTTTTTAAATATGGTGAAAGTTTTGCAGAAGTTGAAAGAAAATTTCGTTCAAAATACGGTAGAGAAAATGTTCCATCAAACCGTGCTACCTAATCGTTGATTAATTTGAAGAAACTGGTCCCGTTCAAGGTCAGAGAAGTAAAGCCTATCATCGTAGTGGTCGTTCGAGTGGAAATATTGCAGCTGTTAGCAGAGGTGTTGCTGAAGAGCCAAGGACGTCAATTCGTCGTCGTTCACAGCAATTAAACCTCTAACCAACAACTTTGTTTAAAATTTTGCACAAATATCTTCATGTAAAGGCTTACAAAATAGAGTTAACACAAGAATTAAAGCCAACTGACCACGCAGTGCGTCGTCAATTCGTTAGTTGGGCCATAGAGAAGCAACAACAAAATGACAATTTTTTCTTCTTTTATTATTTTCACCGATGAGGCTCATTTTGAAATTGGCGGTTATGTCAATAAGCAAAACTGTCGCATTTGGGCTGAAGCAAATACTAGAGGATTGGTTGAAAGGCCAATAAAACCAAACAAAGTTACTGTATGGTGTGGATTTTGGTGGGGTGGCGTAATTGGTTCATTTTTCTTCGAAGATGAAAATGGCAATGCAGTTACTGTGGATGGAGCTCAATATCAAGCAATTGTTACAAACTGTTTGTGGAGGCAATTAGAAGATATTGATATGCAGAATATATGGTTTCAACAGGCTGGTGCAACATGCCAAACAGCAACGAACTCAATCGATCTTTTGAAAGAGAAGTCTCCCAATCGCATAATTTCCCGAAAATCAGACGTGAATTGGCCACCAAGATCATGTGATTTAATACCACTGAATTTTTTGTTATGGCGTTTCTTGAAGAGTAAAGTTTATGCCGAAAACCCCCAAACTGTTCAACACCTCAAGGACAACATCATCGAGCAAATATCACTTATTGAACCATCATTATGCGACAAAGTGATTCAAAATTTTTGGGAAAAGGTTGACAGTCTGCCGAGCTAGCAGAGGAGGTCACTTGGACGACATTCTTTTTCATTAATAGCCGGAACCAATGTTCATTAACTTCCAATGAAAATAAATACAGATTTCACACAATTTATGTCTTTCATTCAAAATTTAAAATTATACCTCAAATTTGAACACCCTTTATGTGATTTGATGATATGATTCGGTCTATCGAGTTATGAAGGCCATATCTACTTATGGCTGGTAGCTGTCGGAAACTGACTAAACTATTTGTTATATATCGTCGCTTGAAAAGCTAACTGACTTAAGTCAAAATTTGACGATTTTGAGTTAACTATACAGAACGAATCGCAAAAAAAATATAATTTTTCTATCAAACCGTCATAACTATAACTCTTAAACTAACACTTTTCGTGTTGTGTCATTTTACCTTGGAACAAAACTAGTTGATGAACTTCAAAGTTATTTTGATTACTTTAAGAAGTGTCGTTTTACCAATAAGCTAGCTTTTATTTTATATAATTTTATTATAGTCGATTTTTTCATTAAAAGTTCCTATATTTTTTTTATTATATCTTAATACTATTTAAAGTGGGTTGTTTCTACAAAATACGCAAAAAAATACAAATGATTTGCCTTTATTTGTAATTCGTAATTATTGTAATTTGTCATTGAGCAATTCATTATTACATTGTGCTCCGTTATTTCGTATACATGTAAATTTACATGACTCCGTGTTCATAACAATGGTTGCATTAATATATATCACACTTCGCTGTTAGTAAAAACATTTAATTTCCATTAACAATATTAAAAAGCATTTTTAATAATGAAAAATTCTTTACCATATCTTATGGTTAACCACATCTCAAAATTTCCCACTAATCGCATAAATTATATTGATCCCACTGGGAAGTTAGTCGTGTGGACCTTGCGACTGGGTGCGACCCCCAGACCAATTTGTTTAAATTTGAATTAAAAGATAATGAACTTTTGTTTAAATATTACTTTATTTGAGTTTTTCGTTTTTATTTTCACAACTTATTAACTTCCCAGTGGAAGTTCTTGTATTGGGGCCGATTTTGTGAATCGCGGATTTTGACATATCTCCACGTGTCAAGGTCACCAGAATCCAAATTGAACGTTTTATAGAGATATCTGTTCGTGTGTATGTATGTAGGTGCGTTCGGAATTATCTTTCGCCATGATTATCTTTAGAACCAAAGATGATATTGACATGGGACCGGGTTTATTCGAAGCGTAATTACGTAACTCAGAACTGATTAAGTTTTCAGCGAAATGGGTCCAACCGTTTTTTGTAAATAAATAAATAACTAAAAAAATGGTCTGGGTGCGACGTGCAAGGTCCACACGACTAACTTCCCAGTGGGATCAATATGATTTATGCGATTATTTCGAAATTTTGAAATGTGGTTAACCATAAGATATGGTTAAGAATTATTTAATATTAAAAAACGCTCTTTAATATTGTTCATGGAAATTAAATGTTGTTAATAACAGCGAAGTGTGATATATATTAATGCAACCCCAACCATTGTTATGAACACGGAGACCTGTAAATTTACATGTATACGAAATAACGGAGCACAATGTAATAATGATTTGCTCAATGACAAATGACAATAAATAGTACAAATAAAGGCAAATTATTTTAGTTATTTATTTACTAACAAAAAACGGCTGGACCGATTTCGCTGAAAACTTACCCCTCGGATTAGCGACAAGGTCCCCTGGGACCATATCTACTCATATTCGTTGAACAAAAAAACAATTATTCTCAATCATAAAAAGTGTTACATCAATATTATGTACAGCTCAAAAAACTGCTGATGCAAGGGTGTTCCCACTTCCCAGTTTAACTTTTCAAGGAGTGCGAGTGATTTTATAAAGGATTTGGGTTCATGTATAGGCGCTACGAAATTACGCCAAAGGAAATAATGCCCGAAAATGCGAAATGAAATGAGAGCAAACAAGTTGATCTTATTTCTCGATGAAATGAAGCCCAATTTTGTCCGTGGAAATTAAACCCAAAAGGCTGTATTTTCTTTATATTTCAAACAAATGAAACTTGAAACAACCTTGACATAGCACCTATCCCAACCTCACACCTACTCAACCTAGATCATATAAGCAATACAATGCGTATGCGTACTGCAGCCCCCTGTCTGGGGACGGTCGCACGAACGCACATACGCACATGCACACACACACAGACATCTCTATAAAAACGTTGAATTTGGATTCTGGTGACCTTGAAACGTGGAGATATGTCAAAATCCGCAATTCACAAAATCGGCCCCATTACAAGAACTTCCACTGGGAAGTTAATAATTTGCCTTTATTTGTACTATTTATTGTAATTTGTCATTGAGCAAATCATTATTACATTGTGCTCCGTTAATTCGTATACATGTAAATTTACAGGTCTCAGTGTTCATAACAATGGTTGCATTAATATATACATATGACACTCCGCTGTAATTAACAACATTCAATTTCCATGAACAACATTATGTAAAGAGCATTTTTTAATATTAAATAATTCTTAGCCATATCTTATGGTTAACCACATTTCAAAATTTCCCACTAATTGCATAAATCATATTGATCCCAGTGGGAAGTTAGTCGTGTGGACCTTGCGGGTGCTTCATCCTCGGGCGCTTGAAGTTACTATTATGTTCTTGGGGCTATTTGTTGTTTTGGTGTGGGGCTATTGGTGTTATTTCTATTTGTCTCTTTTTGTCTTATGTTATTGATGGCTGTGTCAAATAGTTGGTTTGTTTTTAATGTTAATTTGTCATTTAGCAGGTTTTCTCTTCAAATGGCTTTTCTGAAAATGTATGAATTTTGACTTATGTCAGTTTGTGCGTTTGCTTTTTAAGCGACGATATGTATTTCGCATGACAGCAGGAAAAGGACGTTCAAAGATGCGAGGAAACCTTCACGTCATAGAGCGCAAAAAATTTAAGAGCGAAGAGTTTTGTTGATATTGTCATGTTCAAACCAGAGTTCCTACCTGGACCAATCCCGCAAACAGGCTGCCGATACCTAATTTTTGAGTCGGGTTGTAATTAAGTGGGAATGTAATAATCAATCTAATCCAGATTACAACCTCGCCGATAATGAAGAAGAAAAGGCCTAATATGTGAACATGCATACACCGATCCGGCCGAAAGCCCTATCAAGGACGACTTTAATGACCACGAGTAAAATCTCAAAGTTCTACTCGATGATTTCAATGATAAATTCTGAAGAGACACAAATCTGAGGCGGAGTGCTTACTAATCACATGCTAGCGATCCACATAACAACCGGGTCACCGTCCAAATGGTCGAATCGAAAATCAAATCGGCTTTGTGCTAATCGATGCGAGGCACTTATCCAACGTCTAAAATGTCCACAAATTCCAAGGGGCAGACCTCAACTCTATCATTTTCTTGTTGCGTACAAATTTAGAGCTCAGTAATCCAATGAGAAGATGCTACGAAACGCCTAGAAGAAGAAATAAGACGTTAGACTTGAACGTCTTAGCTCACCTGGACTAGCCAGAGCCTACAGACAGCACCTACCTACATTGAAACGTTTCCACTAGAAGTCTCGATATATCGGCATTATTAAAGAACTAGCCGAAACCACAGTATGTTCCCAGATTTACTTTTTACATAAGAAAAACCTTTTTTGTTTTCTTTCGCCTTGTGGGCGCAGTGGTTAGTGCCTTTGGCTAATGATCGAGAGGTCTCAGGGTCAAACCACGCCGGGAACCAGTAACATCTAATGTTTTTTTTTCCACTGCCCCACCTCTTGTGACAGTCTGACAAACATCCAAGAGTATAAATTGTCGTCATGGGAAGCTTTTCAAATTCGGCGTAAAATTATAAGTCCCTTCCGTCTCGCACATTTAATGGCTAATAATTATTTAAATTTGTTGTCTGCCCCGATAGCTTCTGTCTTTACCTTTTATGAAATTTCTGAATATGCTGACCAATGAAGGAATAATCTCTAGTGACTTTGCTGAACAACTCAATTAAATTTCCCGACATATCTGCTGTTGAGTATTTGGTGGAGCTCAGCAGGAAGCGAAGTCTTGTTACTTTCGAACCTTCAAAACTCCACTAACTCCGACATAACTATCAAATAGTTTAGCCCGAGAATCTGGGATATTCATTTCTTGAACAACCTACGAATTTTAGTGGGGAGAAAAGTATGTGGCGTTAGAACTGATATTAAAACGCTGCTCTCAATCTGTTTTCTCTGTTCCTCAATCATGCCCAAAGCCACAGAAAACCAGAAAACAAATCAAAAAAAAACATAGGGTAAGTCCGCTTGGTAGAAGTGTTGAACACTTTATCCATATTAACATTCTCTAAAGTGGGAGTGACATAGGGTTCAGAGTCCTTGCCCATTTGGGAACGTGTTTTTGTTTCTAACAAAATAAACAAAATTTGAAAATTGCCAAATATGACAAACAAGTTTGTTTGAATGACTTTTTAAGAAGGGCTTTGTCTACATATCGTCCCAGTACTCTTATTTTTATTTGTTTAAGCAATCATTCGAAAAAACAACATTTTATATCAAAAAGGCCCTCAAAAAGTGGGCGTGGCAAGCAACATTGTATGGACGAATTGTTAAGAAACGCTTTGAAGATACTTTGTGAATTACACAGCCTTCATTTCCATCGTTTCCTTCAATAAAACTGTTTTTTCCTTTTTTAAAGTGGGTGGATCAGTAGATTTTGAAAATCTTTTTACTCGATCTTATATTGAAGGTTTTTGTTCGTTTTTCTTTCAAATGTATATTTCTCAAAAATGTCCCTTCACAAAAATATAAATAATGGATCAGAAGAAAGACAAGAATCTATCAAACCTCTTTAAAATGTGCGGTAACAAATATAAAGTAAAATTGATTCATACGAAATAAATTAATCAATTTACACTTGATCGTTTCTGACCGCTCGAGAGAATGTGTTCCAGCAATTTAACTTTTTAGTCCAAAGTTTAAGGCTTCTAAATTGGTGACATGGACATGGCTAGATAGACATAACTTTCGATGCTGATTTCAAATATGTAAACTTTTAAAGTCTGATCAATATTAAGGTACAGAATAAACTACGAGTTAAAATTATAATACCATCGGGGAAATGTATAGTTACTGGACTTTTCGGCTGTTAGGCAAATGCTCATTGAGCGCGCTTCAGTGTTCGTAGTATTCTAAGGTCTCCTGCACACGTGCGCCTCGTCGTCAAGGACACGCTTTAGATGCAATGTACGGAGGCAAATGCTTTAGTGCTTATCGCATTGGCTCCAATGAGCAACTGCAAACAAGGAGTAGGCTGCTGAAGTTGGTAGGTCATTTGTTGAACATATTAGCCGTGTTTCTTTGCACGCGGATATAGGGATAATTTGAATTTTGCATGTAAAATACAACAACAACTTATCCTATATACGCTAACTTTAGCGGGGATAGCTATCGCCGCTAAGTCCTTTAGCGGGGATAAACAGTGCTTCCAAAATCCATTTTCTTGGTTTCTGATGAATCCTTCCGATGAATTTTTCAGGAAATGTCAAAGTTTGACAACCCACCGACCACTCACACATCCCGCCGAAAATTTTATTCGTGATTTTATTATTATTATTTTTCAAACCTCATTTTAAGGGTAATTGAATTTAGCAAATCTGTTAATGTGAAATTGTTTTTCATAATTTTAGAATATGTTTGGCATCAATTTCAAATAGCGGAAGTAAATATTTTTCAATTTCCGGTATTTCAATACAAATAACGGTGCATGTCATAGGTGCATGTGTGCTGCCAAGTTTTTTTGATGAATTCTTAAGCGGCGATAGTCGTTTTCTGATGCCATCCCTATATCCGCGTGCAACGAAACACGGCTATTGGTAAAATGGCGGATAAAAATGTCAAATTTGTGCAATTGATTAACAAAATTTTAGTATATTAATGTCTCGCTAATCCGCATCAACTTTTACAAGCGGGTATGCAGACTATTAAGTCAGTAGGAGAAAAAGAAAAGAGTGGTAAGAGAAATCATCCATATATGCTGCTCAAAACTAAAAAAAATCCTGTTTAAACACATACTTCCTCGAATGAACGAATTTTACTACGAATTTTGATAAGTCGCTGTTTGTGCAAAAGCTATACGATTTCACTTAATTGTAAATTAAAGAACAAAACAAAAACATCTGCGAACTTTGACAGCAATAACAGATGTTAATTTGATGTTAAATTGACTTGAAACTTGAACCTCCCTATTGATTCCATTAAGCTGATCGCCCAGCATCACTTACTGTAGCTTTTTGGTCCACAGGTGTTCTACGTTCTCCAATGGCTACGATCATGTTAAGATATTTAGGATTACTTTTGCAAATTTACTTCATAACGTTCCCCAGAAAAGTCAGAAAATAAGTCAGTTTTAGTAAAATGCAGTGTTTGGTAATCACCACCAAACGTAAGACCGTTGTCAAAACATGAAAGCTCCACCATTTATTTAGATCATATGAATCTGATTTCTAACATCAAACACCTCAAGAGTGCCAACCTATCCTGAAAATAACTCTCCTTACAATAGTTTCTAAACTACACCAAACTGAATTACTATGACAAAGGATCATTTCGAAAAAAAACCAGAAAATATGAAAAACCCCCGACATTACAAAATAAACCCTACAATACATAGCATATACATCTCTTACAATATCCTTATTCCAAATTTTTTTTTTTTTTTTTTTGTCCATTTCCGCTTAAAGCGAACATAAAACGTAACGTTTGCTTCGTAGCATATACTCGACATGTCGTGGCAGTAAAATGCGTGCAAGCATTACAAATGAATGCCACACATCCAGGATCCCTATATCCTATCTATCGGGCGCTAGGGGAAACAAACTACACGGAACACCTTGTGAGGTGTGAAATCCTTGATATTCCATGCACACATAACGTATCCGGCTGCTGCTGTTATTACCAGCTATCCTTCACAGGACGAACAAAAAGAGCAGAAAATAGCAAATTGTAGTTACACGTTCACTACAGTCCTTCGCCCTTCTGGCAAAATGCCGGGGGATAATTTTTCCAATGTAAAAGCGTGGACCGAAAAAAAATGCATAAACCACAAAAAAATGTCACTTGAATTTCTGCTTCCGCAGTGCATCATCCGATTCAGACTGAGCACCCCGCATTCCATTATGCCACCGCTTGCACTATATTCACAGAAGGTGAGGTACGAGTGGATACCGCCTACCTTTGGGTTACATCTTGCTCTAGTGATGTGTCAAACTACTTCACAAATCAACCGAATGCAAACAAAAAAAGGGAGAAAAACTGCTAAAAGGACACCGCCACATCGCGCGGAGAGAAATCCAAAAAAAAAACTCGAACGGAAATTGAACGAGTTTTCAAGTTGTTGGCTGCATTTCTGAAGTCAGTCAGCGACGCCACCTATCATCTCTCAGGATGATGTGACATTTGTCTGCATATCATTTCCACACTACCATCACGATGATGAGAAGGAAAAGCTCTCCAATCTTCAGTGGGGTTAGGAATAGGGTAGGAGTGTGTACGTATGTAAAGATAACTCTCTGCTGACTACGGGATGCAGAAAATCTAAGTTGGCAAACGTACTGCAAACTCTACTACGTCTACTTACCTTCGAATGCTGAATTGATATCCTTAATATCGTAGCTGCAAATTGCTGATCCCACGATGCCATGAGTGTTAGTCGTGAATGTAGCATAAAATTTCGTATCGTCGTGAGCCATCTTGTAGACGGATTGTATTTCGTTAAAATAGAAGGGGAATTCACTTGAAATGCTGCAGTTAATGCGCGCCTTCAGATAAGTGGCCCAATTCTGACTGATCATGTACTTGCCGCCCCGATCGTTTTTGCATACTCGAGCTATTCGCGAGTAGATTGCTTTACCGCAATTGATGTACTCAACAGCGTGCTCCCGGAAAAAGAAGTAAACATATTCACCGACATCGAAGGCGCCGACAAAGTTAGGTTCTGCGAATAAAAAAATAAAAAATAAATAGTTAAAAAGATATTTGATGGATAAGGAACATTTTTAATAGTATGAATTCTCGAGGACGTTGCATAATGAACGATGAATGAAACTGCATACGTAAACTGGAAACTTACAGCCAGAGGGACAAACAAAACTTAACGTTTTTTAGCCGGTTTATGGGGGCGTCACAGCCACAAACTTCGATCCCCTTGCATTTTTTAAGAACAACATTTTAATAGGCGCGGCGGTACAAATCGTTGCTTAAGGTATGTATCTTATTATTGGAATGGGTTCACAATGTTGGACAGCGTACAAAACGTATGAAGACAGATTTACGGCAGCTGAAAAAAAGATGCTTCAAATGGCAGCAGAAGAAACAAAGCTCGATCGCAGTGAAGTGGGAGCGCTATTATCCCCAAAGTCCATATCATAGGTAGGTAGGTAAGGTGGCTGCGAGGGCGTGAGCCCAGGCACACTTATGCCACAGTTTCGGCCCGTTGTGATACCACGTGTGGGGGGGGGGGGGGAGTTCTGATCGGCCTACTGGGTTTCCTGTGATTGCCTTCTGTGAGGTAGTGGTTTTAGGGGGGAAGACTCCTGAAGGGGTCAGGGTATGCAACCTGGCTGTATTTCGCATGGGTTGCGATGTATTACAGTGACTAGGGCAGTGGCGACTCTCGCCCGACATCCGAACCAATGGTTGGGATCGAGATGAGGTGATTGATGCCCCGGATCGATCCCAAATTCTGCGCCGCGGAGGGGAAGCTATTGCTACCTGATCACCGGAGGAGGGAAGAGTTTTTTGAGATGACTGTTACAATCGAACCTCAAACTGCTCTTCACTCTCTTTTGCAGGCAATATCGTGCCGGGGAGACTGATACAGTGGAATCCCGAGCAAGCTATTACATTCCTTGGAGGGGGGATCGGGGTGTACCGGCTGCACAGTCAAGTAATTGCTTACAAAACGGTGCTAGAGGGGGTGACTAAAGGTGGTCCAACCCTGAGTGCTACACGCATCGCGGGGGGGGGGGGGGGGGGGGGGGGTGTAGCTTGGGGCGACTGTTGCAGTACGAACCTCAAGTTACAGCAGGGAGGGGTGGCCTTGATAGTCGATTTTGGATTATGGTGACTGAGTTCGGGGGTTTCTGGTGCAGATTTTGAGGCATGGGAGAGAAACAGAGTGGGGTGACTGTTACAATCTAACCTCAACTCTGTTCCCGTTTTGTCTGCACAGCGGGAAGGTAGCAAGGCCGGGGGAGACTGTTTCAGTCGATCCGCCGGGTTACTGTCTCGCCCTCGGAGTGGAGTGCTGACTGAAGTGACTAAAACAATCTAGCTTCAGTGAGATCTCTTTTCCTTTGCAGGTGAAAGTCCATATCATATTCTCGTCGTTAAATCAGAGAAGACATTTTAAAAATGTTTATGTCACTGATAAAATATGATCAATAGCAGTGTTTTATTTTACCTCTTGTGATCTACACATATCATCCATTTCTATTCTTTACAACAAAAACACAGATCTTGCTATTCATCAGGATCACATTTTTTTGCCAATTAATTAGTTTTCACTATTTCCCACTAGGAGTCTTAGGTGCCAATAGGTTTGTGGCAGTACTTGACAGCACAACCCATGCCGCAGCCATCTGCCAACTGATACCGCCACCATCGCGCTGATTTGAATCGGCGAAACAACTGCCGACAGATGGTCGTTTCACTGATTGCTTTTGAATAGTATTCCAGAGAACAACGCGGTGGCGTTAGCATATAAATAATTTGTTCTTGTATTTAAGTCTTCATTTCTATTAGGCAGAATAAAAAAGCTCATTCTGACTTCACAATTGTGACCCCGACGTGATTATCAAAAAATAGCATCAATGCAAAACATTATTACTTGCTATGCGAATGTTATCCAGCAACTTGCGGAACATTCAACCCGGTGAGGACTCTACTTCTAAAGCAGAGCCTAATGCAGTTTTCTCAGCTAAAATCCTGCCCCATTCCGACATGGAAAATTATCAGATTTCCGCAGTGGGCAACTTTAAGAAACCACCACTCTGGATTAATGAATCAAAACTTTGGTTCCTTCATGCAGAATCTCCCTGGAAAACAATAGAATCACCGATGACTCAACCAAATACAAAATGGCAGTCGGAGCAATTGACTACTACTAAAAACCATCTCAGCTTAACTGAAACACGGATTTCAACAATTGAACGTGGCCTCGCAAAACAATACCATGAAGCTGTAAATACCACGGCAGTCACTACAAAACCGACCCAGAATCCGATCACCAAGTTGTAATCCGATATCCGAATCCTGTCTGCTACTTTGATAACAAGTTCGGCTCCGATGCCCACAACTACGAGCCGCCATGCAACTTTGTTTCTAACCAGGGCCCTATTTCATAAACATTGACAGGTGCGACAGGTGACAGGTGACAATTTGTAAATGACAACTTGACAATTGTCTAAATTCTGTCCCATAGGTAACAAAATTGAAAATTTTGTAGAATTGTCGGAGAATTTGTGACAATTGTCAAGATTTCGGATCATAAAAAATTGTCATGACAATGAATTGTCAATGATTTTTTGAAAATTGTCACAAATTTCCCGACAAATTTGTAATGACAGTTTTTTTATGGAACAGATAAAAAAGTACAAATTACAATTTTGTCAGTATGTAATTGACAATTGTGACAGGCAATTGAGTCTCGGTAATGAAGTGACAATTTCGGTAAAAAATTTCTAATATTATGTTTTCAAGTGAAAGTGAAAATGAATTTGATGTGCAATTTCGCGAAGTACGCCATCCTCGAATTTTTAAAGAAAGAATTATCATTTATAGTTAGTGATGGACAGGGTGTTTTAAAAAGATCAATTCATCGTTGCGTCAAAAGAACTGGCAATCTGACGGTGGAAGAAATCCGATGGCCTTTGGAAAAAATAACATCTATACCTCAACGTTTTAGACATTTTGCGAATTTTGCTTGCGTTGCTGGCATTGTTGATGGCTCTTTAATAAGAATTGATGCCCCGACTGAAAATGAGTCAGCATTTGTTGACAGAAATGGTGACCACTCAATTAATGGCGTGTTTGTGTGCGGCCCTGGATCCGTTCACGATGCTAGGGTTCTAAGGAATACATTTTGTTGTTCTTGTCTCCAGTTGTGTTTTATCTGTCAAAGGTGATAATTAAATCAAACAAATGTTTTTATTTTCTTTAATATCTTTTTTATTTTAATATTTTATTGTCACAACTATTATTGTTATTTGTTATTGATTATTAACGCAACGCGTTTCGAAGCAGTAGCTTCATCATCGGGCGTAGACTAAATCGTTGTCAATAAAGTGTTTTTTATTATTTGTAAGTCTATTGATGTATGGGTGTGGGGCTGTTGGAGTTGACTACCTCTGTCTCCCTTCGTCTGTTGTGAGAAGCTATTGCTGTGTCAAATAGTGGATTATTTTTCATATTTAATTTGTCGTTAAGTAATTTGTCTCTGTCTGTTTTGTAAGCTTTGTATATTTCAAATTCCTCTATTGCGTCTAGTTTTTTACCTTTTTGGCATATGTGTAATGGTTTTAGGTTTTCCTCTGGCCAGATAAGAAATAGCTCTTTAGCAAGACGGTGGGAAAATTAATTTAGGCCATTTGCAAATGCTTTAATATTAGGAGACAGCGATTATGGGCGAAAAAGTTGGCTAATCACCACCGCAAATTGAACAATCTGAAGCATTGCTAAGATTTTTGAGGGAGGAGGCTTGTAAAAAATGCATTGGGCATTCTGATAGAAAAATTCAGATCAATTCAGTCTCTTGTGTACATTCCAAAAAATTTGTCAAAATATAGATAGCAATGACAAAATTGTCACGACAAATTTGTCATAGTCTGACAGTGACAAAATTGTCGTTGTATTTAACTGACAATTAAGTCACCTGTCAATACGTTATGCAATGGAAACCTGTCAGATAAAAAAATATTATAACAACATCAGAGAACGTCGTCGCTTAGGTATACCTTTACGATAGAATCTCACTTACAGGCTTTTGAACTGGCTCATGATGCGTGGTCTCAGTAATACCTCGCTTCTTTGTCAAATATCAAACTTCGAAAGGAAATTCAAAACTAATAAATATAAAAACATAAATATTCACCACCCATTTCCTGCAAATGCGAAGTGTGGGGATCTACAATTTTAAGCCGAATCCGAACTGCAAATTTGAGAAGCTTCTCATGAAAATTGACACTCTTTGATGTTTGTCAGAAGTTCGCAATAGGTTTGGACAAAACTTTTATGTGCTACTTGGCCCCGGCGGGATTTGAGCCCTTCAAAACCATTCGCCGCAAACCAAACAGAAATCGATACTTATGGGGAACACCATCGTAGTGTCGACTTCGTCATTAGGCGTACATTGATATGGTCATGCGTCATAGCCAATATACAAACCTCAATAATTGGCGCCTATTTTCTTACTCATTTCGGATTCCTCATTGACCGCAAAAATCGATGGCTCGTCGACTCCATTACGATGCTCACATCAGCTGGGGGGGTTTTCAATACAAAGGAGTTTGGCGTTCTTATAGTAAGCAACGAAACACCATACAAAACTATTCTTGACGAGTCCATTGTGATTACGTATATCTCACCCCACAAATTTAACCTTAACAACACAGTAGATAATCAAATAGAAATAACAGGGAGGTCAGTAGCAGAGAGATATCGGCGACTTTCGGGACAAACTTACATGGGCAAAAGCCGAATTTAATTTCTTTATGGAGCAAGGAATTTGCCGCCCATTCAAAAGTCCTTTGGACAAGTCCGCTCCATATGCAAAAGAAAAAAAAACGAGAGTCTGGTGATTACCGCAGACTTATAAGATCATCGTCATGGGAAAACAACATTCAGCATACTTGATCTCTCTCCATTCTATCAAAATTATACCCGATGATACCACTAAGACTAATGCTTTTGGGCTACGAAATGCTTCACATACGTTCCAAAGATTCATGTACGAATTACTTCGAGGTTTTGACTTCAAATTTTGCTACATCGACGACATATTTATTATGTCCGAAGCTCCTGAGCAACACAAAAATCACCTTACATGGGTCCGTCATGTCGAAGCTGAAGCAATTTGGCCCAGCGATCGATCTGGATAAATGCGCCTTCGGAAAGTCAGAAGTGCTTTTCTGTGGCTTTGAAATAAACTAGTGCAGCCACCCACTGAACGTATCTCCGAGATCCTCGTGTACCCGAAACAAACCTGCTACAATTATCGAACTCCGGCAATTATTCTACTAGCGGCACACCAACAAGCGCTTCGTAATGAATTTTTGAAAGACTCGAAAAAGAACGATAAAAGACCAGTTCCATGGAACCCTGAGTCGTTATAAGCTTTCGAGATCTGCAAACGAAATATAGCCGAAGCGATTTCGCTGGTCCCAATGTAGAGCTCGCACTTACAACAGATGCTTCGGATCACGCTTTAGGAGCAACACTCGAACAAAAAGTCAACAACACCTGGCATCCACTTTGTTTCTTTTCACGTAAACTCAGCACAACCGAAGCCAAGTAAAGCACATATGATTGAGAGCTACTCGCAAACGGCCATCAAATTCTTCTGTCATACCTTAGAAGGGCGTCTATTTGTCATCAAGACTGAAGCTGTCATTTTATTCCTGAATTTATGTTGCCATACCAAATTTGAAATCGTTTTAAGAAGGCTAAACATTATTAGATCATTTGTTGTTCTGTTGTTGTATTATGAAATAAAATAAATCAGGTTTGACACTCAAATTCAATCCATGCACTCCATCTGCTAGAAAACTATTAAAATCCAGAAATTTTTTTTATTTTTATGTCAGTTTTTGATTGTATTGTAAACTCGGGCTGGATTTCGGATTGGAAATTTTGCTGTGCAAGTGTTTATTGACCCATACAGTTTCATCATCGCCGGCAGATCTATACAGATCATAAGTCATAATAAAACACGGTGTAATAATGTTAAGCTTAACGTCACCCCATATTAGATTCTTAATGTTGTTTTGAATGTTGTTTGTTTTTTGGGCCGAATTACCGCATCAGCTAGTGAGCAATACGTCACTGAATTAAGTGAGTTTGGCATTACGGCTTAAGATTCGAGCATGATTTCGAGTATCGAGTTCTATTGTTTGGAATTCCTTTGTCAGTGGTCGTGTATTTTTTTTAAAGAATTCGTAAATAGTTGTAATAGAAAATATTTGTGCTTTAAATTTTAATTAGTCAACAATGTTTAGCCGAATTCCGATCGGAAAAAAGAACCCGAAGCTAAACTTTGGAAAGAGCTCGCAAGAAAATTAAATGCAGAAGGTTCACAAATAAATTAAACTAATAAATACCTGACCATTTCTATGCTCAATTCTACAGTGTTCGAAATATAAATATTAAAATAATTTCACCATTCAAAACTAACAGAATATTATCAGAAGAAAAATTACATTTCTTCATCCAATTACAAATTTAAATAGAACTATTCTAGTACAAGGTGGCGCAAAAGTTGTCATCTGTTTACTTCACAAATGTCAAAGTAAAATTGACATTTGCCGCTATTTGCAAAAATTATAGCATCTTCCGATAGGGTTTTCAGCCCTTGGGCCTTAGGCAATTCTGTTGCCAATGTTCTAAATGATCCACGACGTTTGACATCTATCCTATGTAGTTTTCAGTCGGATTGGTGAACGCCACTGGGTGATGACTTTTGCGACACCTTGTACAATTAAAAATTGTATTCAATACGTGATGCTTCGTAAAATATCATCCCAATAAACACATTGATTAAAGTATTGCAATCTCGTTCACCGATGAGGTAACTCGATCCCGGGTGTCATTCTATACACTAACGCTTTAAGTGGTTGAATAAACACAATTATTTATTTCCGCTATTATTAAGCAAATTTTGAATTAAGTTTTAACCTTGGAATACATAAATAAAATACAAAATTATTCAAAAGTATAAATGAACATAATGAACAAACAAAACCAATTCCATTTGTTAACAGCAATACCCACCATTTCCTGGTTGAATAAAGTTGTAAATTTAAATAATATGTTCTTGTAAAAACTAGGTCATCCTCATCACTTTTCAACTGTTGAAATCAATAAAATAAAATGTTTTTCGTAACATATTTATTAACATCTCCAATAGCCCCGATAATAATGATAAAAAAGTTCGACACGAAAAAACCAAACAAACGTAGAAATCACTTTAAATCAGAGATCCTTCCATTTCATATCCGTTTTCGAAAATTGCTTCCGGTTGAACAACGACAACGACAAATTTTATACATAAACTTTTTTACTGCCCACATAAAATGATATAAAAATAAATTATTAAAAAAAAAAAAACAAATCTATCCTTCGTCATGTTGATTTCAATTAATCCCATCTTTTCAGCACACAAAAACAATTTGGGAAAACCCCCTACACACCCATTCCCCGTCTGATGGATATTTGTTCGGCTTTCATTTTGCCCACATATCGTACGGGTATTTTATTAAATTGCTTCCGATTGAACAAGCGAATAAAAATTCGTCCATTTCTCACCCTTTGCGTTTCATCGCTCATCTGAAGAGCCCAACTTAAATAATAATAATAATAAAAGGACATAACTCTATATAGAAGTATGTACAATAATTTTAACCACATAAGCGAACCCGAACAAAAGAAAAGAGAAAATAAAAACGCCATGACCTTTTCGTGTGAAATTGCGTTATGATCCCGTTTATTGTCACTCTCAGGATGAGAAGAGAAATTCACAATGACAAATCTGTGAAAATCATTTTCCACCCAATGAATGACTTAAAAATTAAATCCCTGAATATGGACCCTTAATCTCCCCATTCATCCTTTGGCATTCATCAGTACAGGAAAAAGTATTTTTTTTTTTTAAGAAACACAAACTTACTGTCAAGCCATTTGGAGTCATATTTGAGTGTCCTTTTGAAATTATGCTCCTTTCGACCAGAAGTCAAATTGTACAAATCCGATCTAAATATTACGGAATCCGCTTTTGTGAATTCTGCATTTGTCCCAGAGTACTGCAAGTACAGAAATATATTTGTTCAGAATAAAAAAATGAGCGAGAACGGAGAAAAACCGACGAAAAAATGATGAAAATTGACATTGTGTCAATATCCTTTGATTGGTAATTTAATTTCGTATCCCTTTTTGAGGTTTTGTTGAATCAGAGTCAGCCTTATTTCTTTTCGGCTGCTACGCTATAGATATTTTCCAAATCCAGTTAAAAGCTTTTCATTTCTTCTCGTCCATTTTTCGTTCGTTTAACAAAAGAACAATAACAAGTAAAACAAAAATTGGAGTTGAATAGGAAAAGGATTGGGAGGGCAGCCAAGGAGGGTGACTTACTTACCAAAGCTGGCAAATCGTAGGGATTGCCCTTTTCCACATAAACGGCTGTCGAATTGTCCAATGGATCGTATGGACATTTACCAATGCCCAAACCGATTCCTGGCACGTATTCAGATCTGGGTAAATGTGTAAAGTTTGCCTGAAGAAATTCCAGCACACAGCAACAATGGAAAATAAAAATAAAAATTATTTGTTAGAATTAAACGTCATTCGAGCAAAGCAAAAAAAAGACTTACAAATATCACATAGTCCTTGGGATTATGAGCATTGGTACCACAAATGTACAAACGATTACCCGAGTCCATCGGCTGAATCACACGTATATGATTTTGACATTCGAAATTCTGTCAGAAAGGATGAAAATGAATGAAAATGCGTGCTAAAATACCAAGACGTATTTATTTCGGCTTTTCGTAACATGATTGTTGCAGAGCAGATGCTTTATTTATTGTTTGGTAAAACTAAACATACCTCTCGTTTGCCTCTTGACACACAGCTAAGGATATCGGATCCAGTTGGTTTGAGAATGATGACGTCTTTCTGTGTTGGAAGAAATTAAACACAAAAATAATCATTCGTAAAGCATTTAAATAAAGAAAACGAATTTCAGGAAAAATTATGTTTATCAACAAAATATGTGAATGAAATATTAAATCTTTAAATTAAAGCTTAACGCCGAACTTCTGTTCGACTGCATTGCATTGCAAATATTTGACTCCTTCTGTCAATATAAAGGCTTAGCCAAGCAGATGGTAAGTACTGATAAATCCACTTGAAAAAAATCCCTTATATACGAGTACCTTCATTTTCCACACCCAACCAAAAGGGTTAACGCAAATCGATTCTAAATTCAATACCACGATTCCGTCTGTCTGTGTCTTTAGAAAAGTTGACCTTTATCCGCAGCACATTTTCATTGGAAAATTTCAATTTCCTTGACTCAATTTTAACGTATGTGCTATTCCTTTTGCTTAGAAAAATCGTATGTCCTTAATGTCTTTCAATAAAAAAAAAAAACAGAAAACAAAGCGTTTTCCCTTGACCTGCAATTATTTGAACTGCACTTTCCGCGCAAAATGCAATTACTGGCTTCATTCACGATGTCCACCACTTGTCTACTTTCATAAAAATTCCCACTGCAAGAGTCTGTTCCTGCGCTGAACCATCCGCATTTACTCAATTTGATGGCAGAAGGATTAATAGGAAATCGTAAAACGTCGTCGTCGTCGTCCCAAAGAAAAAAATAAAGACGACCAGGACGGGAAGATGAAATAAAAGAAAAAAAAAAGTTCTGAAGGAATTGCAGCAGCAACTAGGACGACTTCGGTTTGGTCCATCGATGTGCCGATGATGTTCCGTCCATCAATAAGACAATTGTCGAAGAATAAGTGTCCTGTGCCATTTGCACACACAAGGATAAGTAGACATTTTTTTTCCACGGAATTGGTTTTTGTATGCCTCTCTTTTGTCCAAGCTTTTTTCTAATATGGGTAAACTTTAAGAAAATCGATGAAAGCACTACAACGTGTGATCAAATTGTTTTTATTTTAGTTTCCTTGCAAAAATAAGAAAACAGAACTGAATGAAATCAATATCCGGCAGGAATCCTGCTTTTTTTTCTTCCAAAATGGTATCTAAGTACCTATTGTGAGTTTCATTTTATCTTTGTTGGGATTCTTCAACGATTGAAGCGTTTGTTTTAAGTTTTTCTTCGAATTCGCCGCACGCCGTAGCTTTGATTATTAAGAATGCTGTTGATAAAGCGCTTCTTAGAATAAGAGACTTTTATTTATTTTGTGTATTCAGTTGAAAAATCGTATTTCTGGTTTTTGTGGTCAATTACGATATAGATGTCCATTTAAGGTTGCTTGCAAAAGTTGTATTTTGGAACACTTGATTTTTGACTTTTGGCTGAAGATGAGTTTTCTAAGAGGTTTTTGAAATAAGTAAGCAAACAAATCTGACTAAGTTTACTTTCGATTAAACTAAGCTTTATATTGACCATTAATGCCTGATATTTATTTTTTTATGATGTATCAAAGTGTTACATTGAAAAAAGTTGGCCGAGGAATTCAATATCAAAAGTGGGGTAAGACAAGGCTGTGTTCTGTCACCGGTATTATTTCAACAGATAAGTTCATGCTGCCTTGACAATGTGAGACGGAGAAATTCGATTTTGATGACGACAATGATTTATGTATGATTAGTCTGCACAAGAATTGAATTATTTCACAAAAGACAGCAAGTGTGGAGATGGACCTTTTTAGTCCTAGTGTACGTTACAGGCCAGCCTGTATGGACAGTAAAGAGCTTCTAATATTCTGATGAATCCACAACTTATGGATTGAGCACCCACACAACAAAGTGGTATACAGATGCCTCGAGGACCGATGAAGGAACTGGTCCAAGAGAGTTTGTGCCAGAAACTAAGCACTACGAATCCATGAGCAAATGTACAAGCATCTTTTAGCAATGCCATAGACAGGTGCGTTCGAATCACTCCCGAGAAAAATTAATGAAATGAAAAATAGCAATAATGTCTGACAAACAAGCAGCCATAAGGGCACATGCCGTCTACGTCACTAAGTCAAAAGTCGTGTGGAAATGCCTACACCTCCACATACTGAACAGGCCAAGAATAACAGAGCAACAATCTGCAGGGTACCTGGCCATAATGGCATCAAAGGGCAGTGGATTGCAAGAAAAGGGGCAGCTGAACCCTTTATAGGACCAGAACCATTCTGCGAGATAAGAGAACTCACTCTTCGCGAAGAGGCCAGGAACCTGGAGAAAGAAACAAGTGCCAGCATGTTTTTCAACCTCCAAGGTCTAAGATAAGCTAAAAAACTCCTAGCAAACTACAACCTAAAGGTATTCAAAGATTGCCTCAGCCTTAACAAAAATAACCTGCGAATTCTAACAGGCCTCTTTACGAGGCAATGCAGACTCAAGGAGCACCTGAGGAAAATAGGTATACCAGACTCTGCAGATTCTGCAGTGAGACCGCTGATACTCCAGACCACATTCGTGAATCCTGTGGGGGCATTGGCCCACAAGAGGATAAGATATTTGGGCAGATACAAAATATCATACATATAAACCATGGATCCATAGCTCATTCTCCGATTCGTCAAGAAAACTGCAGTGGACGCTGTGCTTTAACGAGTGTGACCTGCCAAGGCTAAGTCAGAACAAGACACAAATACAGTTTATAAAAGAACTGTTTTTAGAGCGGGTTCTGAAAGAGGGTACTAGCCTCTCCAAGGTATAAGCAGGGGACACAATAGACACAAGGTTGCAGTGTAGTATACCCTCAATATTATTTTTATTATTATTCCAATATTCTGGGAATATCGTTATGAACCGAACAAGACCAATTTCGTCTGTGGCCCAAAGGCCCTTTCGTATTTTCGTTTAAATGTGAAGTAATTTAATAATATACTCAAGATCCTCTGTTCGATATTTGGAAATTTATCTCGATACAAAACTTACCTTTAACGAACATATCAATAAGACACTAAGAAAGATATAGGTATTGCAATCAAAATATTATACCCTTTTATAAATAGTAAATCATTACTTTCAGAAAATAACAAAATGATCATCCATAAAGTCATTTTTCAAGCTATTCTTCTTTATGGTTGCGAAGTATGGGGTAACTGCTCAAATTGTCTTATTGAAAAATTACAAGTATCTCAAAACAAACAGTTAAAAATGATGTTTAATTTACCATGGCATCATTCAATCTTAGATGTTCACTGTAAGGCAAATGTTAAATTGATTTCAAATAGGATACAAAATCTCCATCATCACAGAATAAAATACGATTCTTGTATAATTAACAGCTAAACATTTTTCTTTTTTATTTATTTATTTATTTAATGTTTTGTTATTTGTTACATGCACAATTGTTTTTTGTTAAATTCGGCATGTACTTCCATTTGTTATTTATTGATTATTTCGACTTATTTATTTACTATTATTTACTCATTAGTAATCACATCTATTAATTTTATTTATTTATTTGCTTCAAATTTGTTATTATCTGGTCAATTTTCTATATATATATTTATTGTTATTATTAATTAGTTTATTTATTTATATATTTCCTTTTTTTTGTATAATCTAGTCAATAATAATTTATTTATTGTTATTATTGATCTTTTTATTTACTTATAAAGTTTTTTTCAACAGGGACGCGACAAAAGTAGAGCGACAGGGACAGCAAACGACGCCGAATATCTTGCCGCTCTTTTGACATTTCTCTTCAGTAAGGTTTGCCATTTCATGATGAAAAGATATACGAGCCAACAACGAGTCAAAATTATTAAAATTTACTACCGAAATTCGGAGTCAGTGGCCTCAACGTTAAGAGCGATTTTCAGCGAAAAATCATCTTCAGCGATGAGGCTCATTTCTGGCTGAATGGCTTCGTCAATAAACACAATATGCAGTATTGGTCAGGCAGCAATCCACACGTACTCCATGAGTCATCATTGCATCCCGACAAAATTACGTGGTTTATGGGCCGGCGGCGTCATTGGGCCGTACTTCTTCCGTGATGATCAAGACCAGCACGTTACTGTGAATGGGAATCGCTACCGTTCAATGATAACCGAATATTTTTGGCCCCAATTGCATGATATGGACTTGGAGGACATGTGGTTCCAACAGGACGGCGCCACAAGCCACACAGCGAATGCCACAATCAATTTATTGGAAACCAAGTTTGGAAACCGTGTTATCTCACGAAATGGTCCAGTCGCTTGGCCGCCTCGGTCGTGCGATTTGACGCCGTTAGACTATTTCCTGTGGGGCTACGTCAAGTCTATGGTCTATGCCAACAGGCCAGCGACGATTGATGAACTTCGTACGAATATCGAACGTGAAATTGCAGCAGTATCGGCCGATTTATGCTTGAAAACCGTCGAAAATTGGGTTCAGCGTCTGGACTTCTGCAAGCGTGCCCGTGGTGGCCATGCAAAAGAAATCGAGTTAAATACATAATGGCATCGAACGTACTTTCAAGAACTTTCAATAAGAACTTCATTGATATCCAAAACCGCTTTTGTTTTATTTAAAAAAAACTTTTGTAGCGCTCTTATTGAAAAACCCTTTATATATTAATTTATTTATATTTATATGTATTTACTTATTTATTTATTTATTTTTTTTACACTGGAGTTTTTTTTCGTTTTTTGCCCCAGATTTGTTTAAGGAGGAAGATATAAGCTATCATATCTCTAAATTGTAAAATGTGCGGTACCTAACAATACTTATGTAAACACTATTATAAATACGAAATAAAATATCTATCTATCTGTCTATATACTCAACATGGCACCTAACCCAACCTGGAACCTACTGCAAATCCAAATGGGACCCCCAGCAGAGTGGTTGCAGGGGGGCATCATTTCCCCCACACCCATAGCACTCTTTATGGGATCTACCAGTGATACTTATGGTAGATCCCATTTGAAGAAGGTGCGAGGTTGGGGTAGGTGCTATGTTGGGCATATTTTTGAAATAATTCACGTCTTTTTAGACTTGCGTTACAAAGAATCTCTTTTCAAGACAATGCAATGAGTTAAATAAGGCCCACAAAAGATTCTTTGGGTCAAATTTCATTCTCAGAAATTTGGGTCTTTTTCCAAATGAAACAGCACCCAGATTCTAAAAACGAAATAAAGCCAAAAAATATTATTTAACAACCAAAATACATAATATATATCATATTTTCGTAGTTGTTGGTTTGCGTGTATATTGTATAATTTGTTAGCCCTTATTGGGGCTTATTTTCGTTAGCCTTTTCGGGCGTTATTCTGTAGCGCCCCTCGCTACCTCCTTAACAATATAACTGTTGGGGAGGTGCACCTATTAAAATAGGGGTTGATGCATAGGAACTAATTCTCCTGTTTTCCCATAATAATGGCGTTTTTCATTGAAGAAGAGATTTGCTGTTTTGCTCATAAGATCAAATCTATTTGTTGTTATGTTTCATTGAAGAAAAAGAGCAATGCCAAATTTGCCCCTAACACGACAGATGCGATTTCAAATGTTTGAGAGATTTACTCTACAATTTACCAATGCATACAAATAGCCTTGTGTCAAACGTCAAAGGGAGGAAAATGTGGTTTTGATTTATTGTGAAATAATTTTATTAGTCATGACAGATACTGTGTGTGAAGGGGGTATCAATCTCACCAATACTTGAATAGTCAACTGATCAGAACCAACACATATTTTATTAAAAAGAGCAATTCTAGATTTTGACAGCAATTCCTTCGATTTTTAATGAAAAACGGTATAAAAGACATTCTCTCCGATCAAGCCAGCTGTTTTCAATCTACAAATAAATCTATATCCGTCCCGCAGCCTTGATCAAGTAAAATTAACGCCATTCAAAAATGCATCGCAGGCGACAAATCAATTATCAAATTTTTCGTGTTTTTTTGTTTAATTTTCCGTATTTGCGAAAGAAAGCTTTGCCAATAGTGCCGCATCCCGTTACTGTCGTTTAAGTATATGACAAAGGTTCCTCTTGTGGCGGAACCTTGTCCATATCCCTATTTCCAAAAGTGAACGACGGAGTTTAGAGCCTTTAGCATTTTTCATCAATTATTAATACAAAGGGGTCAATAATAAAATAGCTCAACAAAATAGGTTCCAATGCAAAATGGAACAAAAAAATATATTAAAAAGGCCGCAATAAATTATACAGGAAGTAACAACAGCATTTTCTAGTCTGACTGGGGTGATTTTTCTATATTTCGAGCGGTTTTTTCGGTGTCATTTTGCATAAACACCGATTCCAAATAATTTGGTTTTATAAGTATGAAGCAAAAAAATTATTTTCGATATAATGATAATGATATCACCACAAAGAATAAAAAATGGCCCCAAATCGACCTCAATGCGCTATGCATGGATTGCGTAGTTTTTAAATAAAAACATAGGGACGGGCTACAGTCCGCTTAGGCGAACTGTTGGATACCCTATTCTTATTCCTATCCCTCATAAGTGGGCGTGACAAAAGTCTAAGTATGGTTGAATTGTTAAGAACGCTCTACATATTTTGTTATACAACATTTAAAGGATTTTATCAAAAAAAAACGCTCCCTAGCTCAAACTTGGGTGTTTCAATAAAATTGTTTTATTTAATTGTGGGCGTGTCGGTAGGCGGATTTAAAAAAAATTAACACATGAGCATAAAGGGCCCCTAGAGGGTATATATTATAAATTTCAGCTCCCTAGCTCACTTTGAATTTTCAAAAAAAAAAAAAAAATAATAATTGTGGGCGTGCCAGTGGGCGGATTTTGAAAATATTTACACATGAGCATAAAGGGCCCATAGAGAGCATATATTATAAATTTCAGCTCCCGAGCTCAACCTTTGGATTTTCAAAAAAATTGTTTTATTTATTTGTGGGCGTGTCAGTGGGCCGATTTTGAAAATATTTATACATGAGCTTAAAGCGCCCCTAGAGAGTATATATTAAAAATTTCAGCTCCCTAGCTCAAATTTTGGTTTTTCAATAAAATTGTTTTATTTTTTTGTGGGCGTGGCAGTGGGCGGATTTTGAAAATTTTATATCCCGAGCAGTTTTAGGGGTCATAGATCATATATAAAAAATGTCAGCTTCCTAGCTCAAAATTCGATTTTTTCCAAAATTTTGTTTTTTTGAGTTTGTGGGCGTGTCTGTGGGCGGATTTCAAAAATTCGTAAACTTGATTATTTAGGGACCCTAGAGAGTATATGGTTAAAATTTCATCTCTCTAGGTCTAGTTTAAAGGCCTAATTTTTGCCGACGGACGGACGGACGGACGGACGGACGGACATGGCTAGATCGACATTACTATCGAGCTGATCATAAATATAGTAACTTTTAGGGGTCTACGGGCAATATTAAGGTATGTTACAAACTATGCGTCAAAATTAATATACCCCTAGAATAGGGTATAAAAAGAACATGATGACAATCTTCTAACAAAAAAAAAGAAGCTTTTCTGCTTCAAGCTTGCTTATAACAACACTCCGGAAATGATTGTTGGTCAGAGACTGAAAACTCTCACCAGTCTAATAAAACATATGCTCTCCCAACACCCACCCAAAAAGATAGCACCCACACTAACTTCTATTCCCAGACCCAATTCAATTTGTTTGTTCGATTGTTTCTCTAAAAAACGAAATATTTGTCCAAATTTATAAATGAGTCAAATAAAATGTCTCCACGTCCCACATTGATATCGTTCCACCATCATCATAAACTTCACCCAATCGGCCCAAGGCTGCGAAATGAAAATCAATCGACATCGAACATTTCGCCATGAATCGTGAGAATTCCCTCCCTTAGCCCAGCAAAAAATCTATTAATTGTCCAAAAAAAAGAGAAAGAAAATTTCACAAATTCGTGACTTCTTCTTATCCGCTCCATTGAGCATTTGCATCATCAAACGATTGCCCAAACCATGAGACTCATGTCAGCACACCACCAGCGCCACCACGACCCGTCATCATCCTGGCAAGCAACAGAGAAATCGAATTAAATAAACAAATTCAAATCGTGAGCGTACTGCAGAATGAAACTGGAAGCTGGAGTCGTTCCAAAGCCACTTGAAGAGCTGCCCTAGAGCGCCCCCCTCCTCCGATCTCATACCGATGCCGACAGATTCAATAAACATTTTATCACGATTTAAATAAAACAACTTGTACATGGGTTTTTTTGTACCATTCCAGGCGTACTTCAGTCCTTGAGCCTGTTTCGTAATCGATTGGGAATTCCTTCACACACACAGGAGTTTTAACGAAACGCGAACTCGAGCAGCATTGAAAAGTCGCGTCGTGCATGCGACTTTTTTTCATTGTTTTTTTTTGTTGTTGTTCAGCCGGCGCGACTCGTCGGAAAATAGAATAGAGCGATGCGGAGCAAAGCGCATTTTATACCCACCATTTTTCTTTCAAATTTTCGAAACAGTCAACACCGCCCCTCTGCATATAGATTAATCGAAATAATTTTTATTCATGGTACGTGATCGGGAAAGGAAAACAGAAAACGGACCACCGAGGCAAAGGCATTTTATGCTTTTAAATATCCTTTTCCATCTTGAAAAGGACGGGTTATACGAATAAATATTTGCACAGAAAAGTTGATTCGATTGGTCTTGGACTTGATCCCTTAAGATATCAGGAACAAGATCCAATGAAATCTAAAAAAAAAAGTTTACCTCCCAAAGAACAACAAACACCTCCACTATAGGTGTTTGCACCTGTTAAAACTTTTGCAAATAGAATCGGAAATACATTTCTGTGAAAATGGAGGGGGCCGGGCAACAATACCCACTCCTTGAGAGGCTCCTCTTCGAATCTGAAACTTGAATTGATTTCTACTCTCGAGATGCTTCTTTACACATTCAAGTGCCATGAGGACAAGTACAGATATCTATGTACAGTACATATGTATGCGGTAAATATCTTTATAAGTAGATAGTGCATGTGAAACTTTTCAAATATCCGCCTCGCAAAGAGTTCATTTCAACTCGCATCGCACACTCACCTTATCCCTTAAGTTAAGAGATTCGCATGCACTCAATTTATACTATACTCCTACCGGTGCCGGTGCAGAGTGGACAGGACATTTATCCATTTCGATTCCCAAGCACACACTCACTCGAAGAGGAGTGCCCGCCCACATATGTTTGCAATTCGAGTTAAAGTTTGTTTTTCTTTTGCTTGGAAAAGTTTTTCTTTTTCAGGATATCTCTCCTTCGACCAGTTTTTCACTTCTTTGACACTTTTTTTCCTCGTAGTTGCTTTGGATTTGTCCGTCTTTCGTTTGGCGAGCGATTGGTGTGAATTCTGAGTGTATATAGATGTTAAATGCATATGAGAATATTATTGAGGAGGTGGCAGAGGTAGTAGGTTGTATATTACTCCTTGTGTGACTTTTATTTGCTTAAAGTTCACAAGAATACATAGAAGCAGAAGACGGGATTTTTCGTTTTCAATTTCGGTTTTGTTCGACAAGAATCCCAGAGGCCAGCACAAAGTGGTTAAAGTTGGGTTCCGGGTGGTTTGTGATTTGCAAGGAAAAATCAGAAAAATGCGATTCTATTAAAAGATACTTATGGGGATCAGTGGATGGAGGACTGGGGCGACTGTAATGTGGTTTAATGAAATAATGGCTAAGAGCTATCAAATGGGCTGATAGTGATATTTTCTTAATGAGGTCACCCATCTGACTGTGAGTGGACTTCCTGTTGGTAGGTCGTAAAACATGTCAACGGTGTTATTTCTCGTATCCAAACGCTTTTAGGTGTGGACATTAAAATCAATTAAAAATACTTGAACGATAAAACTCACCTCACATATCGATTGACTGATGTTCTGGAGATTCAGCCGAAAGACTCGATCCCTGTTGATAAAAAAATGATATTTAATTAATTACTCAATTAAAGAATTCTCTTAAGACTAAAAAAGAGAACTTTTAAGGTATATTATTTGGTAAACAATTGCATATCGCTTTAGGACTTTGGAAAGTTATGGTACATTTTGATGAATAATTAAGAACAATTCTTCGGATATAAGTTAAATATGAATGAAAGTGGGATCCACTGGTTTTCCTTTAACACTTAGCTTTTACGGATGAAAATACATAACCACTTTTACAGTACACCAAATGCTAAATACCAGGGCGAGGAGCCTTCTCAAATTCGTGTGTTTGTTTTTTTTTTATTTGAAAAAGCCTACTTCTTAATAAGGCTTCTTGCTAAATTTGTAATTTATTTATACGGATAAGTTGGGATCTATATTCTTTTTCTGCCAAACCTCTCCCTAAAACGAACCCTCCAGGTACGAATGTTTGAAAGTACGCACTCGATGCTATATGGACCCTGAAGGCCCTTGAAGATATTTTATATACCAACAGAGCACCGAAGCAGATAACCGATTCGGTTTCGAAGAGACCGGGTATAGTGTATAGAGCACCAGGTATGGTTAGGTGTGGTTATGGTTAAAGTGGCTGTCAGCCGAGGCCGACTCACTTAGAACAAAATCGGGTAACACGTAGATCTGGGAATGGGTTTCCCCCTACTCGTTAAAATCAGTTGAAACTTCAAATGGAAAACAGAAAACTTCTAACGCCAGTGGTTACATCGTTTATATCGTTGTAGAAGAAAGAAAACACTCAAGGCGAAGCTGGATGTGCAAAGTGGTTCCAACAGATCAGCGTTTTTAGTAATTAATCATGAATCTCTAGTTTCTTTGGCTGAGAGGGGGGGGGGGGGGGGGGGCAAATTACCCTTCGTGTATATAAGAAGGACAAACTATGTAGACGCATTCACACTTAGAACATGAAGTCGCTCACCCTGGAGCATCAATTACCCTTTCCATCTTTCGAAGACGATGGCTTCAAAACAATGGCTTATCTATCTTTGTCTCCTGCCTCCATCGCTGACACCTAGTCCGATATGGAGACTAAATACTGTCTTAACAAGGTTCTTTTGAGTGAGGATGGGCTTCTTGGTAAGCTTCAGAATGGGACGACCTGCTTTTAGCAAGCATTGCTGTGATTGGTAAAGACCCGACTTCCTAAATACAGAGAGCGTATTGTCTTAAGAACCATCGATAGCGAACAACCTGGTTTAGGACTCAAGGCGAATCACCTTAAAAGGTTTAATTTACTGTCACCACTTCAGTCTGGTTTCCGTGCGAATCAAAGCTGCGAAACTGCATTGATCAAAGTCCTTGAAGATATTAGGTGTGAATATGACTTGAATAACGTTACTGTTCTCTGTCTGCTGGATTTCTCAAAGGGTTTTGACAGAGTAAACCATGAAATTCTCTGTCAAAAACTGAAATACTATTTTGGCTTTCATGATAGAGCTGTGCGTCTGGTTACGAGTTATCTGTTCAATCGCTGCCAAAGTCAAGATTGGCCAAGCAGAATCAGAGCCATTAAACGTACACATGGGTGTTCCACAAGGTTCAATATTAGGGCATTTACTATTCTGCACATTTATAAACGACCTCACTAATGTTTTTCCAAGTGTATCGCTGCACCTATATGCTGATGATGTACAAATTTACTTGTCCCGTCCGATTGGTTTACAGGAAGATCTTATATATAGGATTAGTGAAGATCTTACGGCAATTACCAAGTGGTCCATTGATAATGGTCTGACATTAAATCCGTCTAAGTCTCAACTTATTTCTATGTCCAGAAAGCACATTGACACTTCTATCCTGCCTCCAGTTTTTCTCTCCCAACTCCAGCTTCACTTTGTTGAATGTGTTACCAGTCTAGGTCTTAAAATTAATCGGTCACTTTCAGCCATAAATCACACTAACTACATAGTGGGAAGAATCTATTCTGGATTACGTAGACTCTGGCCATTTTCCGACATAACACCAGTTAATACCAAACTACGACTTATAAAAACCTTACTAGTACCTTTAATCGACTTTTCAAATGTGGTCTACATATTGTAAGCCTGACTCGCATTCCCAACATAAAACCCTTGTGGCTTTTAATGGCATGGTAAGATACGTGTATGGCCTCCGGAGATACCAACACATCTCACATTACCACCAACTGGTCCTTGGATGCTCGCTACAGCAGTTTCTTGATCCAAGATGCTGTATATTTCTGCACAAAATCATACAAAATAAAGCGCCTCATTACGTTTTTGATAAACTTTAATTCGCCCAATCTCTGAGAACTACTAATCTTATAGTACCGGCTTTCAACTACTTGAATTCTTCACGGCTCTTCCTCGTCCATGCAACCATGCTATGGAACTCCCTTCCTACCGCCATTAAAATAATAATTTGTACAGCAAATTTGCAAATTTTAAAACTGCAATCTTTCTTTCTTTTGATAAAAAAATAATAAAAGAAAAATATAAATAAAAAAAAAATAATATTATTAACTTATATTATATTTTATATTTCATAATAATATTAACCCGGATTGTACTAGCGTGACTATATGGTAACACACAATATAGTTAGACAAAAAATTGTTTTTTTATGACAAAAATGATCAAAGTAGGCGGTTTTATATTCTTGATACATGTGACCATGATTTTATTTTTCTTCTGTGTCAGTTGCTTCATGTACTTCAAAAGAGTGTATTGTTTAAAATTCATATTTTTTTTCAGCTAACTACAAAAAAGTGCAATATGGCAGATAATGCTCTAAGCAAAGTTAGCAGTTGGGCAAAAACGTGCGGTCTGGGAGTCAACCCGGGGAAAACTGTGCTGATGCTCTTCACCACCAAAACCAACATACCTGACTTTACGCTTCCTCGCCTAAACGGCACACCCCTACCCCTTTCAACCAATGCCAGGTACGAGTATTTAGGAGTTATCCTAGATCCTAAACTCAACTTTAAAATAAACATAAAACAACGGGTAAAGAAGGCATGTGTATAGCCTTCTATGCCTGCAGCAGAACCTTCGGAAAAAAGTGGGGCCTGCAACCAAAATTGACCCTGTGGATGTACACAGCCGTGGTACGACCAATCCTCACCTATGGGTCAATAGTATGGTGGCCGGCTCTAAAGAAAAATTACAATATTACCAAACTTAATAAGGTACAAAGAACGGCATGCATAGAAACAACGGGAGCTTTACGGTCAACACCGTCAGACGGACTCACAGTCTTACTGCATCTTTTACCTCTTGATCTACATATAACAAACATCACAGCACACAGCGCGATCAGGCTCAGAGAGTCTGGATGCTTGACTGCGAAACCCTACGGCCACAGTAGTATTCTAGATTCTCTACCTAGAAAACTAGTTCCGCCTTCAACAGACTACATGATTCCCAGAATGTCTTTCACAAAACATTTCGCCGTTCAAATCCCTACCAGATCAGAATGGCAAAATGGACAAGTGACAAGGGATCTCGATCAAACAATCTACACCGACGGTTCAAAAATGGACTGCGGCGTGGGTGCGGGAGTTTTTTCGGAATCCTTAAACATCGCCAAATCGTACAGACTTCCGGATACTGCAAGCGTCTTCCAGGCGGAGCTACTGGCCATCTGTGAAACCTGTCGCCAGATCAAACCTCACTCCAATATAACACCGAGGCAAAGTATCGCCATAACAGCCAGGCTGACATTAAAGCGATCGCTTCGGTCACTATACCCTCTAAGTTAGTACTAGAATGCCGTAATGAGCTGGCCCTGCTTGATAAGTTCAAGGTTACCCTTATCTGGGTTCCAGGGCACAGTAACGTTTATGGAAACGAACATGCCAGGCAAGGCTCAGCTCTCCACCGCTCTCTGGCGGAACTAGTCCACATTCCGCTCGGAGTAGTTAAGGCAAATATCACCGCAGAATACCTTAAGAAAGCCAACCTCAGATGGAGCAGGCTGACTGCATGCGTCATATCCAGGAAAACGTGGCCGAACTACAACAAGGCAAAAACAACCGACCTTCTAGGTAGAACCTGAAAAGACATCGCAAGACGCACAGCGATCTTTACGGGACACTGGCCTATAGGTGACCATGCGGCCAAGCTGGGCATCCCACACAATACACACTGCCGCAATTGCAAAGTGGCAACTGAAAAAGAAACCCTAATTCACTTTCTATGTACCTGTCCGGCTTTAGCTAGGACCAGACTACGAACATTGGGAAGCCCCTTCTTCAATACACTTGAGGAAGTCTCCGAGAAAAGTATCAAGGAACTGATATCTTTCCTGAACTCCGCAGGTTGGATTTAGCCTCCCCCACTAATCGATAATACCCAGGTTTACGTGAGTTTGTGGTAACAAAACGGCACTCAGTGCTAATTGGGTTTGTCTTATCAAACCGCAACACCTACCTACCTACCTACAATGGCAGATAAGCAAAAGTAAGTTCGAATTTTGGATACTATTCTGGTAGCTATGCCTATCATAAATGCATCAATCGATAGTCAGAAACCTATTCTTTTCTAATTTAGTTTTTTTTTTCGGAAAAATTAGTTTTTATTATAGTTTTCAAGGTTTTATTGAAGGTGTAACCAAACAGTCACGCTGGTACTGCCAGAGTACGTGTTTACTCTATAAAAGAATGTGACTGTGCGGACGTTGGTACTGAAATAGTTCGTTTTTTAAAAGTTTTTTTTTGTATTTTTATAACTTTTGCTTAGAAAATTATCGTTGAAAGATCTAATGGACTACGTGGAGCAGATAACTGATAATGAGAATACTTTTGATGATATGATAGAAGGTATTTTTATTGAACCACCCGAAGAAGAAGGTAATATAAGCGGTGAGGATGATGCTGCTGAAAATGAAGGCGGAACAATCGATGATCTCAACGGAAACCAATTGAGAGCTGGTTGTTAATTGGTTATGAAAAATGGCCAGCGCATTGACACTTTTCCACTTCAAGACCTATCTGTTTTGGATCAAGATATTGAGGGTGTCCTTGCAAATGTTTTGGAGGAGTCTGAACTAAGTGCTTCTATTGATCAACCAGCTGAAGTTATCGACGTGCAGAGAATAGAGGCGTCAAGTTCAACCGACGAAGAAAGGGGAAGCCGTTTTATTGAACCTATTGCTAATCGACTAAGAAAAATTAATCCCGTTCTCTCAGATGTTGCTTTACCTTCGTCCAATAAAGCAACAAAGTTTACATGGACGAACGATAAGTCAAGTGCTGGGATCCCAATGTTTCCTGAGTCGAACTATGATGACTGCCGGGATTGTCAGCCTCACGAACTTTTTGAGCGTTTTTTTGATGACGAGTTATTGGAACACATCAGCGACTGTTCGGCAAGATATGCGGTAAAAAAAGATGGCAAGCCGATTCAAAAGTTTCAGTTCGTGAATTGCGTACTTTCCTTGGCATTGTAATGGTGACTGGTTACAACTCAATTCCTAGCTATAAAGGATACTGGAGTGGTTCTGACGATCTTCGGAATGACTTGATTTTCAAATCGATGCGTCGAGCAAGATTTGAGGAAATCCTGAGTTGTCTTCATTACGAACCGAACTTAGCTGCACCGGAAGAAAATAAAGATAAACTTTGGAAATTGCGACCCATAACGGATCACCTAAAGGCGAATATGATTAAAAATGTCCAGCCAACTCAATACCTATCCTTCGATGAAAGCATGATCGCTTATTATGGACGACATGGATGCAAACAATTCATATGTAAAAGCTAAGCCAATAAGATTTGGTTATAAAGTTTGGTCGCTGTGTACTCCATCCGGATATATGGTAAATTTTGAGATTTATCAAGGTAAAAATCCTCGCTCTAACACGAAGTATGAAGAACGCGTTGGTAAATGCTCAGCACCCCTTTTATCAATGATAGACGACTTTCCTGAAGACATACGAAGTCTTCCGTTTGCATTTTACTTCGATAACTTATTTACCGGTTTTCCATTCCTCACTTATTTGAAAGCAAGAGGATACAAGGCGACAGGAACCATAAGGGAAAATCGAATACCATCAAGTTGCCCTTTAGAACATAAAAACAAAATGAAAAAAATGCCTCGTGGATCGTGTAAATCCACAAAAATGCAAGAAACTGGCATAAAGTTAATAAAATGGGTTGACAACTCTATTGTTTGCATTGCCTCGACGTGTTATGGGGTTCTTCCAACTTCAACAGCATCTCGCTATTCAAGAGAAGCTGAACAAAAAATCGGCATAGTTCGGCCATGTGCAATTACGGAGTATAACAAATGCATGTGTGGAGTTGATCGCCTAGATCAAAATGTAAAAAAACCATCGCATCTCTTACCGAGGAAAAAAATGGTGGAGTTCCATTTTCACATGGCTAATCGATGTGGCAGTAAACAATGCCTGGCAAATGCAAAGAGGAACTAAACCTTTATCACAATTGGAGTTCAAAAGGTCCATTGCGGTTTACTACTGTGCGCACTACATCGAGCCCCCGTTGAATTGGGGGCCCAAAGAGAAACGAAATGAAGAAGGTATAATGAAGAATATTCCGTTTGATAGATTTTGTAGGTCCACTTGAGAAAAGAAGACGCTGTGCAGGAGACAACTGCAAAAGTGTAATGAGCACATGCTGTATAAAATGCAATGTTGGCCTTTGTGTTAAGTGTTTCACAGGGTACCACACTCGATCATAAGTATTTCCTTTCATGTCTAATAAAAAATAAAAACATTTATTTGTGAAAATTTTATAGTTTTATTTTATTATTACCTAAAAACTTAATTATAGAACAAACAAAATATACGGACCCTAGTGGTGCTAGCGTGACCATATGGTTACACTCCGAAAATGTTCTCACCTTTGTTACCTGGACAGGTTTAATAAAAAAAATAAATATATTTAGGCTTTAAAAACCCCAATGCACATTTGCACAATCCCTGAAAGTTTCATTAAAAAAATCGAACAAAATAATTACAGCACTGCCCGGGTTAATATTAGCTTTAAGAGTGTTGTATTATTATCATTATCTGTATTGTTAAGTACTACAAAAGACTGAGTCTTATTTGTACATTGGTTCCAAAGAAATTGAAATTGAAGGCTCCTGTATACCTATAGTACCACCTCTATGCAACTGGCAGAGAAAGGGCCTTAGAAAAGCGTGAAATAATTTAAATTCAGACCGACTCCCTAGTTTCTTTAAGTAAGTTTAAGAAACAAACATAGTTGTTTAATAGGACCTTACTGTTAAACAAAGAATTATGATTTGAATAAAAAAAAGATTTCAACGGTCGAGACACAACCGCGGCGAGACAAACGACTAAATTAAAATAAAGAAATGATTTGTATTTGATGCGTAACCACTCTCAAATTAATTGAAACGATTTCCCTCCTTCGCCAGCATACTTAACTTAGTATGTTACTTCAACGACTTCTTTTGACGTGATACTATAAATCAATCCTACGCCTAGATCCTATCAACATTAACTTTCAAAAGTTCTGAATGAAAAGTCGATTAGACGAAATCCACTCCACGAATTATTCCATATCAAGTCTAGCCAACACGTTCAGGAACACATAAGGAAACAGGATCCAGAAATCTACAAATATGTATTGCCAGTCGTTAATCACCTCCAAATCCGTAAGAAAACCTCATTGAACATGTACAACGGTCATTTTTCAAAATAAGAAACCTGTCAAAAGAAAAAAAGTTATGAGACGCTTAAACTTTACCCACAAGAAAATAATCGTCGCCTGTCAAAGGATTTGCCGAAACCAAAACATGAATGACAAAGACGAAGATGAGAAAACTCCACCTTAGCCTAATGACACCCCGACGGCAAAGCATCAGCCAACGAATGATTGAAAAATGAAAATCATTTTTCATTGAACTTTCGTCCTCCCTTCTCGAACTTTTTGACAGTCTAATCACCCACCTGCTGGATGAATGCACAAGATCACCCTCAAGTAATAAGTCAGTCATATCCTCGCAGAGACATTTTACCGCTTCTACTTCCGTCTGACTGTCAAATGCTCCCCTATCCCCTGTTACAAACAAACGACTTCAGCTGTCAAATTTTGAAAAATGAACCAAATGTTTTCCAAATTACAATAATTGTACGAAATTAAAAGCCTTCAGTTAAATTTGAATCAATCATTCTGTTTTCTGTGTACGTTCCAGCTAGTTGGATGGGTTGCATACTCCAAAGGATATTTCAACTCAACTGAGGCTATAAGGTCGGTCACAAGAGTCGATTCATAACTTTCCAACTCGTTGGCTAATTATGAATCTCATCTCCCTGCTCTCACTCACGGTCTGTGTATTGAAATCAGAAGGAAGCAGGATCTAGACTGTGTGTGTGCTATGCTTTTGTGGAATGTTATGCTGATGCAAGGAGGTTTTAAAATTCATTTATGAGAGCAAAGGAGCGGAATCTCCCCATCCACGGCAACCTTAAATTGCCGTCATTAATCTTCATTCGGGATGCTCTTTAGCTGGGGAGTTACTTCCTATACACTAATTCATAATTACGAGGAGCAACATTTCAAGTTGGCGGACATTGTATTGTTCTGCGGGTGTGTGTGTTTTTTTTTTGTTCTTTGAAAAACATTTTTCAGAAGCCAACATTGAGCGCGCACTGTGAACTAATTCAACAAAGGAAGGTTGCACAGCAGTGCAAAATGCTCGACACTGTGGGTGGTTGTTAAATAAATACGCATAGGTAACTAGATTCTTTTTGTGAACAGTCCTTGGAATGGCGATTTAATTATGATTTGTTCTATAGGGTGTTAAGTTGAGTTAAGTACTTACATAGCGCCCACGTAGAGGGCATTGCTGGCCTCATCAAAGTGGAAAGTCTTGTAATAAAGTAGACCGCAACTGAAGTCTCTCACGTGATCTGAAACAAAGAAGAGATAATTATGCTTTAGTTCAAGAAGTATTTCTCAAGTCGAAATGGGTATTTAATAGTACTTTATAAAAGTTTGTAGTTTCAAATATATACGAATAACTTTTTCAGAACTTGAAACACTTGATTATTGAAATCGTTTCTGCATTTATTATTCATTAACTTAAAGACGAAAACTATAAAATTCAGCTAAAATTTATTCCAGCTGATATGGCACTTTTAACTTAGCTGACTAACATAACGAGCTCTCACGCCGCGAAGAGTCTCTGCACCCTTCCATAGCATGCATTTCGAGTACACTGCCTTCGGCTGTATGCGACCACCGCGGCCTTGTTTTTCTGAACCTTTGTAATAGCCTTTGTTTTCGATAATGGAATAGTGGGACGGGTTCTTCATAGACATATACTCGACATGGGTTCTCTCTGCTGGTTTATAACTACCCCTATTGTTATAGTGTGTTAACTTCCAAAAAAATTACCATTTCACCCTAACGTCAAGATCAGGCTTTTGTACAGAGCCATCGCCCTTGCAACGGCCTTCAAATCACATCCATAATCAAGCTGTCAATCATGTTCAGTTGATCGCCTCGTATAGCACCTAGTTGCGATACTATTTCGTACATTCAGTTGCCTTCAGGTTTTCGGGACGTCTAATGACGGTGCATTGGTAGTGGATTCCTAATGACCTAATCCATAAAGCAAACAAAGTCCGCAGAATAAACATCAATAAAAAGTACAGCACGGTGGCTTAATGATTGGTGCGTTGGACTACTGAGCAGGTTCAAATCAGGCAGGCCCAGTAACACTTTTAATAGAAACCTAAGGCAGATAATAGGGAACAAAATAGTAGTAGCGGCTTAAGATAGATGGAACACGCTCGAAGCCTTTGCCATAACCAGCGCCAGCGCCATGTGGGCGCTCTTTAACCAACGACAAACTGAGAGATCACTACACATGGACATTGGACACATCTCTCGTAGGTGCTATCACCGCTAAAATACCATACTAAGAGAATAAATATCAACTTGGATGATTTTCATGGCAGGACCGTTTTTGACGGGCTTAAATTTGTAAATGCCTCAGGATGACTTCTTTATCCGTAGGTTTTCATAGATTTCCAAGTGTAGAAGTTAAAAACCCCAAGGCCATCCCAATCGAAGAACATTGATCTTAGTGTGAAGACTGCAGTTTCCCCTGCCTCTTCAGCTCATTTACCTAGCACTTTGGAAAAGCTATGTTTTATAGGACGTTAATGGCTAACATATATTTTATTTTTTTATGATGTGCATTGTATGCTTGCTCATATGTGCACTTTCAATTGTTGCACACTTGTTGTAAGTCTTGAATTTTAAGCGGCTCTCAGTATCACCCGTCGATTATGAATTATTGTTGCCTTGCTTTTCCTTCCTTTCCGGTTTTTTCACATAGTTCCCAGGGTGCTTAAGATAGCTATGAACAATAGTTGGTTTTCTTCCAATCTTGGAATATTGGCTATAAAACGGATAGATTTGCCTTGTTCCTGGAAAGCTCCAATTTGACATATTTCCGTCATCGTGAATGAATTTTGTTTCCCCATAGTTGTTGTTTCTATAAAATTATGTTTTGAACAAAGGTCCCTGGTACTCTAAATGCCTTTACGTTTGATTTAATAAGATAACAGGCAGATTTAGTTACTGTTCGTAAAGAGGAATAATTTTATGACCTTATTGGGAAAAGCATCATAAAAATTTATTTTATCTGCCCAATACCAGTTTTTGTATACAACATAAACAAAATATAGCCTGCTTTCATATTGCATTTAGTTTTTCCCTTATTTTTCGTAAAATTAAATCAAGAAGCTATCAGTATTAGGTATTGCCTTGTTGCCATTATTAAACATTAGGTATTGCCAGATCATTTCTACTTATGCAAATT